>VZSR01001479.1:5307821-5578949 GCA_013398615.1 Brachypodius melanocephalos | reverse complement strand
CCATTCCTGATACTGGCCAGGATGCCATTGGCTTTCTTGGCCGCCTGTGCACACTGCATGGAAGACACACAAGTATCCCCTTTTTCTCCTTGGACCACTTTGTTCCACCTGCTCCTGATGCTTTGAACAGTTCTCTTGAAGTCTGAGGAAAAGGGAAAGCTGGAGAGAAACAGCAGCAGGAAGAAGGGGAAGGCAAACCCCAGTGTGACCTTTCACTCCCAGCCAGCCAAGAAGCTGCTTCAACTCCAGAGGGGACACCCACAGCCCGGGCAGCCCTGCCCTGCTCCAAGTGGAACATGCAGGCAGAGCAGCAGAGAAGTGAGGGGGGGATTCCCCACTGTGGCCTGAGCCCTCTGTCATTTGCAGACCAGCACATGGCATCAGCCCTTTAGAATTTCCAGTGCTGTGATCCCTGCCGTTGAACACCGTTTGATCAGATTAACGAGCAGCGGCCCTGCTCGCCACTGAATGCCAGCATTAACTGGAACACAATAGGAGCACAGGCCTAAGCCCATTTTTTTTGCAGATAGCAAACCTGTCAGTGGAGCAGGAGTGTTGATGTCATCCTGTGACTCAGTGACAGTGCCTGTTCCTGGGGTCACCCAGCATTCCAACACCATCAGCATCCCCTCTCCAAATCTCATCTATTATTTGCTCATTGTGGTTAGATTTTGCCTGGAGGAAGAAAGGAGTGACAGGCTGACATCACCTGCTTATTAATAGATGGGTAGAGAAGAATGATCTCCTATAAAGGCTTGGGTGAGGATGTTCTCTCAGGGTGTGCTCGGAAGGACGGTGTGTTCGAGGGCAATACCAGCTGGTAACCTTTTAAGGGAAGCAGCTGTCTGCCCAGTGGCTGCTTCTGAACCCTTGAACTGCAACTTGCTGGTCCTTCAAGGGCATGGCCAACCCCCCACTGGAAACAACACTACTGGGGACAACTGGCAGCAGACGGGGCCCTGCGTGGAGCAAAGTCATTTGTCTTTGCAAAGGAGAATAACAAGGTGCTTCAGGGACAGGCTCAGACTCTGTGGCCCTATGGAGCCATGGCTCCCACCACAGATCCCACAGCCATCAGTGCCACCAGGTGAGGGATCAGCAAGGAGCTCCCCATGCAGCCCTCCCTGCCAACTGATCTCAGCCTCTGGACTGAGGCCTGCAGCTCGATGCAAGTTGCAGTGGGTAAAAAATGTGAAACATCCCATTCAATCAGTAAATCTCCCCCTCTCTGCTTGCATGTTTCCTGGTAACAAACAGTTAGAAGAAATGTTATCAAAGGCATTTGTTACTGAAAACTGTTTGTGTTAGAAAAAAACCCAGACCCTTGGGAAAGAATTCTTTACGGCAGTTAGGAATGATAACACCAGGTCACATGGGATGGGGGTTTTGTGATGTTTAAGGAGTTGTGTGTGACTCTTGGCATTATGCTTCCACAGCATGATCACAGGACTGAGAGTTTAAAATTCATTTCTCCTGGGTCAACTGCTACATTAAATTCAAATGAATCTTTCCAGGAGACTTTCTGTCAAGGAGGCTGCTAACAGAAAGTAAACTTGGAATAAATGGAATCCAAGCAAATTCATTACACAATATAAATGCACATTCTTACATTTTTTGTTTCTCCCAGGCTGATGGGAGGAGCTGTCAAACATGTTTGAGTTAGCCAAAACAGAGATATTAATACCTACTCATATTTCTAAGCCTTCTTTCACATAACTCCTACATATTATTCCCATTTACCCACTTCCAAGCCATGAAGACTCCAGCACAGAGTCTCCTCTCAGCAGCAGCACCGCAAGATGAGAGATTTGTTTGTTTCTATCGGAAAAGAATATTATGATGTTCCCTCCCATGTGAACAGATCAATTTACCCACTCTTGGCTGCACCTACTGTCCCTCATGAATTACCACCAGGAAAATTAAGCAGAGGGGAAAGGCAGTCTGAACCTTACAATTCAGAGGTAATTCTTCCCAGCCAGATAGCTCTGACACTGCCAGGGACATGCTGGCAGCCCTAACACAGAGCAGAGCAGCTCTTTTAGGGTCAGCACATACTCTAAAGCACAGCACTAAAACCTGAGGCACTCAGCAGCACCAAACTGGCAGATTTTCAGCTTCGTTCTGAAAACACCATAATTTGAGCGGTTTAGTGAGGAGGAACACTGTCAGTAAGAAAAGGACTTTCCTTTTTGTGTTTCTTCTTCCTTTTCAGATGGATGGTAACTGCTGAGGAAGCATTTGCAGAACATCAAGTGCAGCACATCCATGTTGCCTCCCTGCCACTACTGACTGCAAACACGAGAACTCACCAAAAGTCACTGCTGCAGTGACTTGTTCAGTGACATGAGTGTCCTGCTCCACATCCTTCTTGGGTATCCATGCTGACAAGCCTGCCACTGCCTCTGGCTGCTGGTCTGTCTGCCTCATGATTCAAATTGCTGAAGTCTTATAGAATATAATTTTCTTTTTGCTGTCTGATTAATTTGCTTGCTTTCATCTATTTTCAAATAAACTCTTAGCATCCTCTCTGGGATTTCTATCAGCCAGTGCAGGAGGGAGGACACCTCTTCCCAATGCAGCATGCTCTGACCTTCAGAGCACTGCCACGCCAGGAGAGCTGGGCCATGTCCATGCTTTGGGAACACAGAACTGCAAACAAGTGACAGAGCCACCCAACAGCCCTGTCATCCTTCCTGCAGGCTCCACTCACGCCTTGTGCAGTGGAGGAGGACAAGAGCCTCACTAGATCATGCTGTACCCAAAAAGGATTGAAAGTTCTCTCTCTCCGTTGCAGAGGGACTTTTAACACCCCCCAAAAATGAGAACTGGTTCTTTCCTCCTTGGTCCACATGCCTACAAACATCTTTTCTCCGTCATAAAATCTTGAAAGTGTTTCAGTGTTTATGTCTGAGCTGCAGTGAAAAAGACTTAAAAGTTAGCAACCAGAGGGGATCAGGTTTGCATGGATGCACCTGTACATCAAGTATGCCAAAAATGCACATTCTGCTCTGTCATCCTTCCTCCTGCTGTAACTTGCACACAAGCTTGGAAATACTGAGGTCAGCATTCCATGCCACAAGATGGAACAGGATCTAAGTGACCAGGTTTTCCTCACATTCTCCATTGTTTACAGCCTAATAGGGGAGAGTGGGAACCCAGGAGGAAAACACAACAAATGGTCACTGTTACCATTTGTACACCATGTTCCTCACAGAGCTACCATCGTTTTATGAAATCCGAGGTCAGAGTGAACGGTAAAGAAAATAGAAAAATAAGTTTGTTTCACCTTTTTCATACTATTGGGATAATACAGTCTGTCCCACACTGGTAGCATCCAAGGATGACAGAGATTCAGATTTGCAGACTTGGGGGACTTTGCATCTAAAATTACATTCAGATGTGAGCCAAGGCCAAATCCAGAAAATCAATCTGATTCAGACTCCAGTGATAAAATCTCTGCCCTTTGCTTTCTTGTGAATTTTTAAAGGGTGTGAAGCCTCATAAAAATGTAGCTGTTTTTCACAGCTTTATTTTTGAAGTTGGATAAGTTTTATTCCACAGAAACAGTGGATAAGCTGTCTGTTGCTTTCTCTTTTCCTCAAGAATGACTTGAGGAAATTTGAATCCAGCAGTAGATACAGTAACCACTATTTGTGTGGACAATCCTCGTAACTCATTGAAATTCCTGACCTGAACTTAGCAGTTCTTGTCTCTTACAACAGCATATACCTAAGCCCAGGGTTTGAACACCTGTTGCTATGGAGAATTTGGATCAAGAATTATATTCATACTTTACTGTCCAGACCCACCTTTTGTCAGTATTATTCAGTTGGAAAATCAGGATATTGTCCTACTCAGTGGTGGTACTGCTGTGCCGTAAGATAAGGGATCTTCCTGAAGGTTTTGGTACCTGGATATGTGGAAGAAGCAGGTCTTCTTAACTGGAGACAAGCTTGAGCAGACAAAAGAGAAGACATTTCTTCTAAAGCACTGTCATTCAGAATCCCAGTTTGGCCAGCTGTGTTTCCAAGCCCAGATTTATTTAGCAATGGTCTCCACTCCATAGTGATGATGGGAACATCCCATTAGAGTGTAGTAAAAAACCCAAGGATGTATCAGCAGCCACAGCAAGCCACTCTTCTGCTGTTACTGAGGATGGGGAGGCTATAAAATTCAGATCTAGACTTGAATTGTGAATATTAAGGAACTTCTGCCTAACTGCCAAGTCACATATCTCATCTAATGGATGTATTACTGTTTCACAAGTGAGTTGTCCTCACGGAATGTGCCATCAAACAGGCACCAAGCTATGCCATTCCTATTTGCCGTGCCCAGGATCTGTTTACACAATACTTCACATACAAACATTCATCCAAAAGAGCTTTGAAACTGGCCAGAGGCCAAATGTTTGCAGATGGGTTTTATAAGACAGGATAGCTCAGTGCCTGGCTGGGCACAGTTCTGCCCACAAACAGAGACTCCTTGGGATTCCAGTTCTGCATTCAAGAGTACAAAATGTCACACACCAAAAGAAAAAGATGCACTGACCAACGTGCTCAGAACCAGCCCTGCCTCTCAGTGAACTGCTCCCCCACCCATTCCCCAGCTTACTTATAACTAAGATGTTTCATTTTTAAGGAAAATGGGGGAATAATCAAATATAAATTTCCATTTACTTGGCACATTGCCCCTGAAAAACAAAGATCTAAGGTGCATATTCAACAGAATTTAAACTGAGAATTAAATTGGATGTAGAACTCAGTCTGGTCCTGCAAAGCAATGCTCCATTTGCCTGCAGGATTTTCTATTTCTGTGCTGCTCAGGATAACAACAGATGGGACTTCTGATTCAAAGGACAATCTCCAGGCTAGAGACAACAAAACTGGACCAGAATGTAAAAAACAGCATTTTTGCAGATGTGGGGGGAAATGTATATTTTCATCTGGGGAAAAAAAAAAAAAAGAAAAAAAAAAAAAAGAAAAAAAAAAAAAAAGGGTGGAGTGCAGACAGCAGGTGAGGGTACTCTGGATTGCTAAAAATATCTCAAGATCTCTCTCAAAATCCGTGCCACTGGTTTCACTGAGGAAGCTCAAATTAACTAGGAAGGCAGAAGAGGAATCGTGTCTACAAGACTGGAATTGTGTATGAAAATTTGCCACCAGCTCAGAGAAATAAACTTTCCTTCTGTGCTCCCAGAAGGGCTGGTTGGGTATTTTCTTCCAATGCCTTCTGAATGAAAATGATGTTGGGGTTTTTTTATTATTATTATTTTAACCAGAAAACCAAAATGAAAGCTTTTGTTCCAGGTCCTGTTGACCCAATTGAAACACTTCAGCTGACCTATTTGAAAACACTTCTTTTTAGGTCAATTTTTTATTAATCTCTGTCTGCTTCAGACACCACACTGTCTCAGAAAAGTGATGTCTTATGTTCTTCCATTCTTTTTTCCTTTACTTCTTCCTTTCCCTACATTCTCTGCTTGGATTTAATCTGAGAAGATGCTGTAGGATGTCATCTCTCCAAACCATTGCTGTGTACCACAGAGATGAATCCAGCCACAAACTAGAAGGGAAGCCTGAGGGACTACGATTGATCTGGATGTGGTCAAACCAAGCTGAAACAAAATGCTTTGACTTTTAGAATGAACCATTTGGAACATGTGATAAATTAATGATAAATTTCAGTAGCCACTTTTTGTCAAGGCATTAGACCAAAAGCAATTACTGAAGCATCCATTTTCCACAGGACTTGAATTCCAGCTAATGAAAAAGCTGTGCATGACCATCCCAGTGAGCTGTCATCCAAGTGGCTGCTTCTCCTCCACTTGCCCTGGCTGGCTGCAATGCACTGTCCTGCTTTAGAGAGCTTTAGCTGCTCTGCTCAAGCCTGCCTTGGATTTGGGATCGGGGAAAAGCAGTGCTCTGCCCAAGCAGGAAGCTTCTTTGAGCACTGCTTGGTGTTCCACACCAAGACAGCCTGGAGCAAACTGCTCATTCCCACTCCAGCACAGCTGAGCTGTTTGTGGCTAACACATCTTTTGGGTCCTGGCACTGGCCATCCTCAGAGCTATCTCACAAGCTCAGCCTCACCTCAGCCTCTGTCCAAAAGGTACAGGGGCTGCACAGGGCAGCATCTGCACACTGGAGAGGATACACCCACAGGAGTGCAGCGATCCATCTACAGCTAACACAGCCTCAGAGCAGCACAGGCAGCATGCAGAGTGCCAGGCCAGCTCTGGGACCCCAGCAAGATGCTCACTTGGAGGGGGAGTCACATCCTGGGACAGAGCCAACCCTCCCTGCCAATTCTGTCACCAGCAGCCACGGGCAGCTGGCAGCCAGGAAGGCAAAATCCGGTGTGCAGAGTGGGGCAGTCCCAGTGCAGAGCCAGGGATTCAGCGCTGTACTGGCAAAGCCTCCTAGTTCACCCTGAACAGGATGAGAGCAACACCAAGGGGTCATGAAGGCAGAAAGTGCTGAGGAATGTGGCCAGCAGTCAATGTCATGCCTCACAGCTGCTGTGCTCTCCTGCAGCCATTTCAATCCGAGCACGTCAAAAGAACCCAGAAGCACTCATGACATCAGTGTGTCATCCTGAAACTTGTCCTTCTGTAAGATTAGTAGCTCTGCCACAGGCTTCCAACATGGCCTTACAAGCAACACTAAGAAGCAGCACTTTTCTTATACTGTAAGCATATCCACCTTCTCCAGCAGTCAAAATTCTACTCTTCTTCTCCATTCCTTAATTCCCCCTCTGTATGCTTCTGCCTGCTCTGGACACTACTTAGGGAAGGGAAGGAGTGTCTTTCAGTAAAGTCAGGAAAAGGGTTATCACAGTGGTGTGAGCACTCCTTAGAATTCTGGCTCTGTATATTTTCACTGTATGAATTTTTGCTTGTACAGCATCTATTCAGCTGCAGATTAGCAGAGAAGAAGATGCCCCAAGAGTTGTATTAAAGGTTTTTTTCTTTTCATGACTGACTTGGATCTGTTCCTTTGCTGCTTATAGATGTGCTTCACATTCACACTACAAGCACAATAATCTCGTGGTAACAAAAGACAGCTGCCACCTGGATTTTTTTACTTCAAAGTGCATACAAGCTCTACCTAAAACTATGTGCTGTGCAATCAGAGTGACAGTCAAAATATTACTTCCATATTCCGATGTCCCCTAACCGCAGTGAAATGCCCATTGAACAGCTCCCTCCTGCACACCGCGGGCTGGTGACCACAGCAAGTTTGCAGCACCCTCTGGAGGTGAATCCTGGGCTTTGGGAAGGGGGAAGAAAACCATCAGCACTGCTCATGCAGGATTTTTGGAAAGCTTTTACGGAATAGCATGAGGAGCTGCTGATGTCTGGGCTCCCACTGGCATTTGCAGCCGACAGGACGTGTGGGGAGCACTGGTTTCTCGTAAGCATAGGCAATAAAATGAAGAAATCCACACAGAGATTCCTTTGCTTGTCTGTAACTCACTCTCCAGCCCTTACACACATCCAGTTTGGTGGTTAGAAGCACAGAATTTGGACCTCTGGCTGAAATTCTGAGCTGTGTAATCAGGACAAACACCCAGGAGAAAACCTTCGAAAAATCGGGAGCCCTCTGGAATCAGCGCCACACTATGCTGCTCATCCTTGCTGTATATTTCATCCACCCTCTAATGAAATTCCTACACGAGGTCCTTATCTTTGTTCCATTTTCCATTTTTACTGAAATTTTTAATTTCTAGATGTTGTGTGGTGCTGGAGGAGGAGCACTGAAATGTTAGGAAAAATACAAAACTCTTCCTATAGGATCCTTTTTTCATCTTATACGGGTTTGGCCCAGAAAAATCTCAATAAAAGCACAAAACTGTTTCATCTCAGACTTGGAATATTTCAAAATACTTCCAGCCTGGATAGCATCCCTAGCCCTCACAAATGAAAGGAATAAGAAAGAGATTCAAGCATACTTTAGATACCACTGAAATTTCCTAAGGATATCTGCCAGCATTCCAAATTTAAAACCTTTCAAGGTTTTAGAAGGAAACATAACCAAAACCAAGGAGAATGGGAACAAAAGTAGTTCACAAGCTGGTATTATTTTGATTATTTTGGTCTGGCTAAGAGAGCACCACAAGCAGAACGCCTGATCCCTCCCTCCTTGGAATTTCAAATAACAGATCCCACAGTTCGCAACCTCAGATCAGCCCCATTACTAGAGATGAACACTTCACTGTAAGCAGAAAACTGACCTTTTGCCAGGAGCATCATGTTTCTGGAGTTTGGAGCTAGAATTGGGAATTGTATTACAGCCTTTGGAGAATTGCATGAGAAAAGCTCATATATATAACCTCTGTTTTTTCTCTGATACCTCCATGGCTTCCGAAGCATAGTTCTTACATAGTTCTGTTCATAGTACAGTAAGTACTGTACATACCACATTTTCCTAATTGCCATCAGACAACTAGATAAATGATCGACCACAGCAGCAATTAACTAGGATAACCCATTATAAAATTCTCCCACTATTGCAGCGTTTTATTTATGAAACCATAAGAGTGCTCCCTTTTTTGTGGGACCATCCCATCTCTGTCTACGTGTGTCCTGTTCAGTCCTTTAGACTCCCCATGTGTACCTGGGCACAAGAAGTACAGGAACTTAGGCAGAACCTCTAGATATCAACACAGGTGACAGTGAATGCTTCAGAAAACTGTCTGTGTGCATTAGTGGAGAATGGAAAAGGGAGAAAGTGACAGGGGAGAATGAAAGAGAAACACTTTCCATTTATCAGCCACTACATCCAGCTTTTCTTCCCTGAGGGGTCGTAACATCGATAATCTCAAGGCAAGTAAGAGATCCAAAAACATTTTCCATTAAATAATTCATGCCTTTTCCTATTCTGATGCAAGAAATGGGAGACAGCAGGTAATAACAGAGAGATATCAACATAAAAGTGTGCACATGAACCTTCCCCCTGCCCAAGTACACAGGTAAAACACAGTTTAGCATGTGGCTTAAACCAAGACCCAGATGGTAACACAAACAGTACCATGTTCATTATCAAAGAGTCAGTGAGAGACAGCACAGTCTTCATAGACAGAAATATGAGGCAGCAGCTCCTGACAGCTGAGAAACATTTTTATCTCCCAGCCCAGACACACTTTAAAAGGGAATAAAAGCAGAAAGAAGATTTCCAGGGGTCTCTTGTCCACAGCTTCCACTTCACTTCTGTTCAGGATGCACTGAGATCTACAAGGCAAAGATCACCACGGCAGGAGTCACCAGCTTCCTCAAAGGGCTGGATCCAGCCTCCATGACCTACAGGAGCACAGCTACAGGGAAA
Organism: Brachypodius melanocephalos; assembly: GCA_013398615.1. Classification (NCBI taxonomy): domain Eukaryota; kingdom Metazoa; phylum Chordata; class Aves; order Passeriformes; family Pycnonotidae; genus Brachypodius; species Brachypodius melanocephalos. The sequence goes on along the minus strand of VZSR01001479.1, from coordinate 5,569,626 downwards.
AGCCTGCCTTAGAGAGCTTTACTGCGTTTAATACAACAGATTTTGGCCCAAAAAACGTAACATGCTCTTAAGTGGACCAGGTTTACAGACTGCTATGTTTCAAAGGAGAAGGAAATGGTGCTTTAAAAAAAAAAAAAAAAAAAAAAAGTTTTTCTGCTATCTGCTTCCCCTGGGAGATAAGCACTATATTGTGGAGAAAGAGGAAAGTTGCCAGGAAAGAAGCAGGACATGAGCATATTTTTCCAAAACCACACTGAACAGACCTGTTATATTTCACAGAGACTAAAACTTAGCAAATGCTCATGTCCATAAAAAAAATTTGTATTAGGCAGTAAGTAACACATAAGGACAGGAAACAACATTTCTCTGTTTTTTTACAGGGATTTTAAATTTTGACATGCATTACAAGATTCCTTTAACTCCATGGTGCCACAGCCACCACTAACTTGGGATGATCAGGTGGCAGGTAGGAACTGGGTTAAATGAAATGGCAAAGAAGAACAGCCACATGAGCAGGGTTGGCAGCACCATCTCCAAGACAGAGCAGTAATTTCACAAGAATGTGGAATTAAAATTGTGCTTAGTGTTGATTATGGGGTACACAGCCACAGCACAAATAGGGCTGATCAGAGGGAGGTGCATATTAATGGGTTTCAAAGGCTACTAAAACCAGCCAAAGCAGGGAAGCAAACTGTGGGGTGTGCTAAGCACCAGGAAGGTTTATCAGCTTGTTTTACAGACATCCTGGGAAACAGCAGATATTCCTCAACCACAAAACAAGCCATGAAATTAGCCCCAGCATGCCACAAGGCAATGAAGTGACTGGGAAGGGCAGAGTGTCAAGAAAAAACAAAGCTTCAGAAATGTTTTTGAAAGGAAACATACTTATCTCCATAGCAGGAGTAAGAGAAAAGAAGCAGAGGTCCTGTGCACAGCACATGCTCAGGCTGGAGAGGTTTCTCCCCCCAGACTGGACCTAAAATGAAATGCACACTGCATAACTGAAAGCACATAAATCAGTATCAATGTTTTTCAATACAGCAAATTATGCTGGCTTTATAACCCATGAAGAACAATTATGGATCTAGAAAAGACATTATGATTAGAGAAATAATGGAAAGTGGAACAGAGATTTAGTTCCAGGTGATTGACGAGTTGCCAAGGATAAAATGGTCCCAAAAGAAAACATATCCTATGTTTAGAACAACTGCATGCCCACTGCAGTAATGCTCAGATGGAAGAGCAGCATGAATAACTGGGGACACTACAGTTCCTCTTGTTTCTGGAAGCAATTCGTTTGAATTATTCTGCTTGTTAAAGGGAAAGAACAAGCCACTTGAAAATAGCCAGCCTGTCATGTGACTGAGATAACCAGGGAACAACATCCTATTATTTAATTAATTTACACTAAATGCTTCGCCCAGAGCTGGTTACTAATAAACAAATTAATATAGTCATGGAAAGCTGAACCACCACATTGCTTTGTGCTGCCAGATTAAAGGCTGGAACCATGAAAGACCTACTCTTGCACCTTAGCTCTGGCTTTGCCACCGTTCCTTCCTGTCAGTGCTGCACCATGTGTCTGCACTGAACAAGGCTCAGGAGAAGCTGAGGATAACATGTTGCTTCCTTGGTGAAAGCACAAGCTAGAACAAGTCCCTTTATCTTTCTGGAGCATCACAGAAGATGGGTGCCACAGAGGAGGGAAGATTGGTGGATGCACTGTTAGACAGACTGGTGTTACTGGTATAACTGGCAGTTGGAAAGACTGGTAAGAGAGGGCTCTGGCTAAACTGAAATAAAAGTAAGAATTACATCAGTGCATCCCTTTTCTTAAAAAATCATCAAGACACATTCTCTGCTTCTGACGACACGTACAGAAATGCCACTATAACCAACACAAGGGCAAGTAGTGCCTGCTGGCTGCAGCGTGCATGCTGAAGAGGAGATGGAGTAATGAGGGTATTATCCAGCTCAGTTTGTGGCTGCTGGAAGGCTCCAGGCAGGAGGTACAAGAACTCACTGGCATGAATCTGAATTGCCTGTGACTCTCCCTTGAGGTACTCTGCTACCTTTCATGCAGCACAATAGGCTTTAAGGACAATCTAGGCTGAAGACTCAAACGAAACTCCCAGGGCAAGCATTACAGTCAAGAGCTTTCTTGTGCATTCCCAGAGCATTTTAATGAAATGTTTGACTACAGCTTGGAGTTCTGAGGAAACCATTACACAAAAAAGTTTGACCAAATATATTTTGGCTTCTGAAGTCCTTCTTGTGCTCATAGCTGAGCCCCAGGCTCAAGTGATGAATATGTCCCTCCTTAAAATGGATGCTGTGGTTTTCAACAGGCCTTCCTGCTTCATGCCAAAGGGGAAAACAATATAATTTGTGAGGACTAATGGCTGGGTTAAAAATCACAAAGGTTAAGCATAGCAGGAGACAGTCTCTTCCTTAGTACTATACATCAGGAAACTGTTCCTGACAATGTCATCCATTATGAAAAGAATGGAAGGGATTGGGAGTGGAAAAGACTGCAGATAGTGCTGGCCTGGTTGGGACTGCTGACAGCCTGTGGAGAGAAACCCCTGCCACCAGTCTCCTGTAAAACACAAGTCTGATTATCCTTTGAGGCACAGTAAAATAATTTTGTATATAGAGAGCCAAGTTTCTCTTTACTGTGCAATAAATGGTTTCTTTCTTGTTCCCAGCAGTAAATGGTTTTGTCAGAAGAAGCGTAGAGGGCCAGAACCTTCTGGTCACCCGAGGATAAATGAGAACAGGAGGGACCCTGAGCACATACAGGCAAGTGGGGGCACAAGTGGGACTAACCTGGAATTCCCTGAGCTCTGTCCCACGCTCAGCCCTGAATCCACATTGCCTCAACAGTTTTAGATACATCGGGGAAGGTTTGACTCCAAACCATGGCATGGATCTCCTGAGAGCTGGTTTGTGGCACTACAAGGCTGGAAAGCAGCTGCTACAGACTGGTCACTTGCCATTAGAGACTGCAGGCTAAGTTCATTACTTCTTCACTCAGAACAACTTCCCCTAATCCATCAGGAAAAGCTGTGTGTCACAGTCATCTTTCTACCTGCCCTCCCTTTTGTGCTGTCCTGACATAGCATTCCCCTGCTCACTGCACCTCCTGCAGGGATCCCACCCAGCTGCAGCAGGGCTGGCATCTGTGCTCCTCGACCAGAGGAGTGTGTAGGGAAGAGCAGAGTTGCCCCCTTAACCTTCTAGAGGTTATAGCTCACAGCGCTTCAATCACAGACAGCCAAGAAGGCCAGACCTCATGGTGGTCCTGGGCTCAGTCACCTGCAAGGAAAACAGAGAATTCTGCCAGAGGTCTCTAAAAGAGACCTTCAGAGTCTTCTGCTGCCAACACACAGATATTGGGACGCCCAGAAGAAAATACTGAAAAAACATCATTGCCCTGTCTGGAGCCTGGTTTTTTTTTCAAGATTGGAACAACCAAGCATGCTCCACTTCAGATAATACAGACATCCCACATGTTTCAATGCCAGCTCTGCCCCAACTAATTTCCTGATGGGGAAATTAGAGCTGGCATGGATTACTCAGTCTCAACTCTTTCCCAGTATCTTTTACATACATAATGAGCTACATAAATGGTGTGTACTTTCAGAGAGCAAAATGAAGGAAACAAAATTACTGAGTATTTCAAGAAGCTGGATTGTGGACTGAGTTTACATCCATCTAGTCAAAGAAAGGAAACTTTCTTTGTTGCTGAGGGTAAGTCAAGTAACTGGGTTTTCCATTTCTATTATTTCATATTTCTTTCTTTTGCATTTCCTGTAGACATAAAACAATAACCATACATTTGACACATTACTCAAAGCTTTTAATTTCTGTTATTGATACGACTTTGCAGATTTAAAAACTGTGAAAAAAAATTTTGGCAATGATAAATCACATGCCAAGGCTCAATCCAGCTCAAATGAAATATATTCATTTTCCTCAGCCAACAAATGGGAAGTTGTTCTGACTTCCAGAGTAATCATGAAAGTCAGGCAACCTTTAGTTACTGGAAATGATGCACTGGCCCTAAATGCATGCATGTGCATGATCATATGAGAATTTTTATTCACTAGTCAGACAGAAACTCATTCCATCTTTCTTTATGATCACAAAATCTCTGAATGAGAAGTTTAAGAAAGTCATCAATAAAAACTGCTAAAAATACTTAGCCTTAAATTCTATAATAGTTGAAGGACTGGCTATAGTCACTGAGTGCAACAGACCAAGAGTATTATATTTGACACATAACTTTTAACCTCCTCTGCACTAAAGAATTTCAGAGAGCAGGTCCATCAGTACAACTAGATTTATCTCCTTTAAACAGGGCAGGCTGCCCATTTTTATCCCCTTGCATTGTGCTTTCAGTCACAAGTGTTATACAAGGATGAGTATTAATTACTAAGTGGAAAAAATCCTAAAAAAGGAATCCAAATGCAAGTGTTCCCAAGCATTCAAGGAGATAGTATATTTACAAGCAGTCTCTAATGAGGAGAGGCACACTTTCAAATAATTTAATCCTGACTCTGAGGGAATCTAGTGTTCAGAATTTACACCTTTCAAAAAAGGGAGGTAAAATTAATTTCTTTCTGGTTTAGGTGGGTGTGAGGTCTGTTACTCTTAATCCCCTAGCCATTCCACAGAATCTGAGCAGAGACGGATGATAGCACAGAGCTGATCTGAGAATGCAGAAGTCGAACAGGAATTTATGTTTTTAAATACGAAAAAGGAGGAATACAAATTTAGAGTCTTATGGGTCAATCTCAAAGAAAGAGAGAAAATCCTGCAATATGCCAGATACTGGCAGGGTCACAAATTCTAAGCGGCTTAAGATAAATCCAGTTTACTAACATTTTTTAAAAGTAGATAAAAGCTAATTCCCTGCTAGGAAATTAATCACCAAATTTATATTGCAAAAGCACTTCTGTGTCCCTTTTTGCTTGACTGTGTTTTCTATATCTTACAGGACAAAGTCTGAGGTTTCTACTGTTTGCCCTCACTTCTTATGTGTGCATTAGAAGCTGAGCTTTGCACTAGAAATCCATTACTCTATAGCTTAAGAATGCAAGGGAGAAAACACTGAATTTCCTCCCATCTTTAATATCTTTAATGCTATTTCATGCCATCTATTTTATGTTATGTCTAGAGGTCTGGGTAATAGAAATGACTCATGTATCCCATGCTTAGAAAAAAAGCATGCTTGCTCTGGGTGGATAACCTGAACCATAGCAAAGCTATCTGACCCTCGCACTACACTATAAACAGAAATTTCTCTGCACACCCTGTTAGTGTTGGGTGGTCTTTGTACAGGGATAAGTTTTATAGACTCAGCTTTGAATCTGAAAATACACTAGATCAAGTGGTGCTTTGGGAGGAGCCTGGTAGTTTCAGAAAGCTTTTACAGACTTCCCAAGTGACTGAGCAGTAGTTAAGGTACAGCCTCACTCCCGTAAAACCTGTCTCCTTTTTCCTAGTAATGCATCTACTCCACAATAGTCAAATCCTGTGGGGTCCTGCCTTGGCAAGCACAGCTCTGAGCAAGGGCATGGTGAAAGCTGGGTTGGCTCCATCCTCCTCTGTGGCTAAGCTTCCAGGAAGAAGTAAAGGTGTGGAAAGTTTTCTAGAGATGTTTTTTAATATGATTTCCCTTCAATACATCCACAGGGGACAAGAAGAAGGGGGATGGGGGGACAGCGGGGAGGCTTTGCCTCCCTGTTTAGTCCTCCAAACTAGGGGAGCTAATGGGTATACAGAAGGCTAAAGCCAGCTAGGCCAGCAGCTCAGGGGTTTTTGTCAGCTTCATTCAACCAGGGACAAGTTTCACACCAGAGTCCCTCAGAAATGACCCACACAACTGCAAATGTCACCACTTTCTCTGCCAAATGCAAAACCAAAACCCTCGAAGATAAACACTCAGTGCTGTGTTTACATAACAAATTCTAAGTGCTCCTTTTCATATGCATGAGGAAGAAGAGAAAGCCAAGCCACTGATCACCTGATATGTTACTCCCACACAATTTAGTGTCCTGGTGCCAGCGACTCAGACACCACAGTGATGATGAGTGCAAGCCAAAGGCCAACACAAAATACAAGGGAAGAGATCTATGTATTAATGCAATGGTGACTTCATTGTTTTCTCATTGGAGCAACCTTAGTTTTAATATTAACCATCTAAATGTTCACTCGGGATTCAAGGGGCACAACATGAACACAAAGCTGACAAAAGCCCTAAAGCCTTTAAGTGCTGCTGCAGCAGAGAGGGGACAATAAATCCAGCTCTGCAGACCTCCAGAAGGAGCTGGGTCATCCTGCTGCAACAGTGTTTACAAGGGGCAGCATTATGATATCTGGAAGGAGAAAAGTCTGTTTCGTTTAGTGATCCCAGACTTAAACACAGCAGATGGAACAATCCTTCCAAACATTCCTACCAAATCTAGATTTTCTAAACTGCAAACCAGTACTATTTCCTTATATCAGCTACTGTTCATGAAAACAAACAGCAAAAGAATCCCTAACTGACCAAGCCATTTTCACAGCTTGCAGAAACGCTCAGTCTCCAAGAGGCATGGTTTACAGTCGGGGGAGCAAGTTTATTTATACATTGTGTAGGTAACTGCAATTGCCTCACAACTCAGCAGGCCACCATGAGAGGGGGTGGCTTTAGCAAACTCCATCTCTACAAATTAAACATCAGTGTCAGAGCATTTTAAGCCACAACTGTTTTATACAGTAGAACTAAAATGAACCAGGTCCGTTCTGCATGTTTGCAACCACACTGAAATACCTTCACACTTAAACCTGCTTACAGGCAGCTCTTTTTGTCCAGAGGGATTCTCTGCTGAAGCCAGGTTCCTTTTACAAGCTTCCCTGGTTTTACTTGGCCACATCAAGCTGGGGCCAGGGTCACAGGGAGCGTTTCCCAAATATCCTAAATTTTGGGGAATACCAGAGGAACTGCACAGTAACACAGCCAGCAGGCTAATGCAAAGAATGCAAGAAGACAGTCACACAAACACAGTTTAGGGACTCTAAATGTTATAAAAAGGCAAAATAGATGCTTGCTCACAACTTATCCATGCCAAGCAGTTCACTAACTTTTAAGACTAGTGGCTCTTCAGACTTTTAAGTACTTTCTCCATTGGGTCATCTTACATTTCTGGCCTCTCTGAAGCACCCTACACATAGCTGCAAGAAAAAAAACTCTCATGTATAGGACTGATAGATAAGCTTAGAAATAACCCCTGTGCATGAGATGTGTGGATGCCAGTGCTGCTCTGCTGTCCCCTCAGAGGACATCCAAACAAACATGCTGTGGTCAGCTGGTTTTGAAGGCCTTTTCTTCACTGTAAAAACAATTTAACAAAGAAGAATTCATGTACAAGTTCAGGAAGCCACTCCATCCCCTTCTGTCTCCACCCCATACATGTTGAGACAAGGCATGTTTATGGCATGAAGATGCAATAACTTTTAATTTAAGGATTAGTGATTATGGCCAAATCCTGACCATCAAACCAGTCTCATCTCACAGAATCATAGAATAGTTTGGGTTGGAAGGGACCTTGAAAATCATCTAATTACAAACCCTCTGCCATGGGCAGGAGCACCTTCGACCACAAGCAATACAGGTTTCTCAAAGACCCAACCAATCTGACCTAATCTGTCTCATCTGTTTCTTTACCCTCATTTTTTTCAGCTGTTGTGCTCTGTATTTCCTCTCCTTTAGGTTAGTCTTCACGGCTTGCCTTTTAAAGCAGCTCCCTCCCTCCTCCTTCTGTGCTCTCCATTCCCCAAGCAATGTTGTTACATCAACCTCCCAGCCCTGCTTCAGCAGCGCTCCCTTGGCACTGCCCACCATGTTTTGGAACACAGGAGAAAGTTACCTTGTTAAACAGTCATGGAAATCGTCTTCTACAAATATGATTTACATTCTGTAAATGGCTCAAATGTCCCTCCGGATCCCCATCAGGTGTAAAGTGGTGTAGCTCAATTGAATCCAGCGTTGCTGCCCCATTCCCAGCAAGGTGAGGCCATTACTCAAAGCCTGTAAGTGGGAAGCAGGTTGGCTTCCACATGGCCACCCACAAAGACAGGATCTGAGTGACAGCATTTGATTCCCTGAGTCCAGTGCACATTTCTTTCAATAACCCCATCCAGATTTGTTTTATGTCAGCTGGGAAGCCAGCTCCAAGGTTTTCTTTTGCGCTGGATAAGAGCCATAAGAATCTACTTGACTTTAATTATGAGGTGTTTCACATGTCCAGCATGCTGAGGCCATATGTACTTGTAAATGCTTACAGTGTTCTCAGCAAAAACCACTTCTGCATACGGTAATTTTGGGCTGCTCTGATTTTGGGCTGCACAGCAGCAACTCCCCCCTTTTTCCCCCCTCGCTGCTGTTTTGCTTCCCTCGCCTGTGGGATATGATGTTGTTACTGCCAGCTTGCTGCCACAGGCTGGAGTGCTTCAAGTCCAGCTCAACAGCTGTTGACTTATTTGTGAAGTATCAATCCCAGCTCTGGAAAAGCAAAATGCCCTTGTGGAAGGGCTTTATATTAAGGACAGAGAATGCTACTCCAAGGAGCTGCACCAGTCCCCTGGCCACAGCCTTACGGCCCCGTTGGATTGCCTATCATCAGATCTGAGGCTGCTAATTGCTCCCCCAAGCTTATATAGTGCATGGTAACAGGTACTGAGGTCAGCCAGCTGCAGTCCCTGAGTTACATCACAGCAAAGACTGGTCTACCATACCCTGACATATTTCTTCAGTGATAGTAAGATAAGATCTGTTTGAAACTCCAGTTAATGACTGGGCATCTTACATCATCTCTGTCAGCTTTAGCATAGATGCTCAAGTAACTTATATAGCATCATAAAACACATCAGAAACACATTCAGAAATTAAAACTGGAGCAAACTGCTCTTCTCTGCTATAACATGCTGGACTGAAGATGGCCTGAAGATTCCTTGCAAGCGTTTTCTGATGTACACATAATCTGAGTTCCTTGGCCCCCCTTTAAGCCATGAGCAGTAAATCAGCAAGTCTTCTGGCCCACTTTTGTCAGGAATTTATCCAACACAGTATAACTATTTCATCACCAAATCCAGGCTTTCAGGTCCCAAAAGACATTGCACTTTGCAGGGAGATGATACACTGAGAAATTCATCCATGGTTTCCCCTGGCTCATTAAGGGAGCAATAAAACCGCTGTATTCAATTACTTAAACTGTTGAACAGTGAGGTAGAAGGAAGTGACTTACACCCATACTTAGAAACATGAAGTTTGCTCAACAGATCAATTAGGGAGATGAATTTACAGCTGACAATATCATCATAACAGGGGTTATTTAGCTCAGAAGCTCTAGCATGTCAAAGTATGAGGCAGAGCTTTCTTTCTACCTTCTCCACTGACTGACACTCATTCAGCAAATCAATCCGACTCTTTGCCAACTTATCCAGCTGTTTGACACTTGTGACCCCCCTCATTAGAGGGGACTCTGCCAAGATATATCGCAGTAAGAATCAGGGGTTTGGAATTGCCATTCCCTCTTGCAGAGGAAGGCAGAAGTCTTTGGATGAAAGCAAACAGTGTAGCCATATACTTAAATCAGGGCAAAGAGCTTCCACTAAACACAAGATTTCATTAAATCAATGTATTATTAAAAAGGGTCTATCTACTCCACACAATTTCAAATATCAGAAGTCTTTTCACACTGCTTTATTGATTACTTAGAGCGAGACTGATATATTTAACAAAAAATCAATGGGAAAAATAAAGGACTGCCTATCTGACTCAGAGGAAGAATTTAATCCACGGGATAAGAGACCCTAATGAGGCAATTCAGTATTCAAAGGGAGCTATTAGCAGTGAAGGAATGAAGTGGTTGCGTAACAAAATGATGAGCACTGAGTGCAGATGGAGGAAATGGTGTTTTGTAAATTCTGAATCCGGGATTTTTTTTTAATCTTTAAATACTTCATACAGATATGCTGTCTGCAATATTTAGCATGATTTAGGGTCTCATTCGTGGCCACTTTTTTTCCCCAGATGGGGCAGCTGCAAAAATATGCTTGAAGCCAGTAGAAGCACTTGCACACAATCACAGATCACTTATTCATACGGGCATGCCCAGTACTTCCTCTTGTAAGAGTCAACACTTTTGAGACTCCAGTGCTTTCCCCAGCAAAATAAAGAGCTGAAAGAGCCTGTGGACTGACACAGCTATTGTTTGTTGCTCCATCTGGACAAGAAATGCTGCCTGATGCTCATGTTTTCAGCCTGAGGGTGGAGATCAGAACAGGAAGTGAGCAGGGCAGAAGTCTGTCCTACCAGCAAACTCCAGTTGGCTGCAGATCTGCAGGGCTTTACCTGAATGGAGAGAGCTTGGTGCCCACAGCCAGCCTGACCCAGAGCTGAGGCATGAGTGAGGCAGCCTGGCTGGCACTTCCAGCTCTGCCACATCCATGTCCTAGTAATCCAACTAAAATCAGGCCACACATCCACCTTCTGCTCTACCGACCTCAACTCCTGAGCAAGAGACCTGCAAGAACACGGCACACCTCTGCTAAATAGGAGCCAGATTGAGTTTTACTGGGAAGCAGTGAAACAGGGAGGGAATAGCCTTGATCTACCATCTGCTAAAGTTTGGAAAACACACCTTGTCAGGTTCAAATCTTCACATTTACTTGGGCAACCAACAAACTGCAAGCAATGTATGGTCTAGGCACAGTTACTCTGAAGGTCTATGCACAGGAATCACACTCTTCTTCCACATCATAAGTGTAAAAAGGTCCCCCAGACCCTCCCCAGCCCTCCACTGCAGATTGTGGCCACCACTCCCGTTCACCACACCACTCTGCTTTGGGCTTTTATTACAACACCAGCATATTTAGCACAACTCCTTATTTTACATTGTCTTCAGCATCCTTCTGCTTGATGATTTCTATAGGATTAGCAGCTATTCAAACACTTTGCAGGAATTCAACACAAACCATTTTTTCCTGGACAGTAGAACATAGGTTTTATGGTTGAGAAAACTGGAACTCTGTCCAGCTTTTATCTCCTTCATTATAGACACTCCACTAGATCTTAGCTGCTGACTAGATTCTAAGGTTTATAGCTAGACCCAATGCCAAATTAAATTAATAAATTTCTTATTAAATTAATTTAAACTCTGTGGGTGACACTGTGTAAATGACTGAAACATCTGGATTCGTAAATCTCCCTGTTCAGTATGGAAAAAATAGTTGCTGGAACAGGTAGAGGAAACAGGATGTAGCAAGGTGACAGGCTGCTGGAAGAGACAAAAGTCAATTAAGAAATACCCTCTGCACTATAAAAAGAGGAGGCAGCAGAATTTTTGTGTTTCAGAATCAGGATCAGACTTCGGCATTTTCCTCCTGAGACATCTGAAGCAGAGAGATTGTTTTGGGAAATTAAAAAACAGCAACCCCTCCCTACTCACAAAAAAAAAACCCCAAAAAACAAAAAACAAAAACAAACAAACAAGCAAAAAACCAACCAAAAAACCAAAAAAAAACCCCAGCAACAACAACAACAAAATCACACAGCAAAAACCCCAAAAAACTTACTGAATGAACAAACAAAAAAATCCAAACTATACCAGTTTTCCCCCCAAAAACTGCTCAACAACACCCACATATTTCTCTTCTCTGCCAACTGGGTAGTTGTGCCCCTTTACAGACCCCTGGCAGTTTATTCCATGGCCCAGTGGATTCCTTGTGTGGAGTACTGGATGACAAATCACATCTTGAGATCAGGCTGTGTGAATTTCAATTATTCTGTTGGGAGGACATTGATTACTACTGCTGTGCAACTGCATCTATTGTTTGGGCTCAGCTTGGAGTTTTTTTTGATCTGCAGAAGTTTTGCTTCTGGTGATGATTTATTCTGATTTTTCTCTTTTTAATCATAGCTGTGCAAATGTTGCACGGCTATGGAGTAAAAGAAAACTCCTTTCAAAGAAAAATAACTGGTTAAAAGACAAAAAACAAAGGGTAAGTATTCACAGTGGAGAGAGATCATCAGCTGATTTCCTCAGGGAACTGTGCTGAGATTCAATTCACTCATAAATAAATGGCAAAAGGTGAGAAAGATTTCTGCTGATAAAAAGATTATTCAAGACAGTAGCTATGAGGGCAGACTAGGCAGAATTGCTAAGGGGCTATGCAAGATTTGGTGATAGGACGATATGAGAAAGAATGACAATTTAAGTAATAATGCACATGGGGAAAAAAAAAACAGTTTTGACTTCACATACAAACTCAAATCTGACAAATATCATCCAGGAACAGTATTTTAGTATATCCTCATTTTGGTTCCATTCAAACATAACTCAACAGGAGTCAAAATAGCAAAAATAAAACAGAAGGAAAAATACATATTACCAAGAACAAATGAAAAACACAGAAAACCTAATTATGTGATTGTATGAATCTATGTCTCTCCCACATCTTCAATAGAGCCTGCGGTTCTTGTTCCCCCACCTGAGGAAGGCTGGATCACAACCAAAAACATTCAGAGAAAGGCAACTACAATGACCTCAGCTACAGAACAGCTTCCACACACGGAAGGATATTCCTGTGTTCCCTTTGATTTGGAAAGGGGTTATTTTAGTGGAAGTAGGACACTGACCCAGTAATCAAAAGTGGCCAGGATCAAACAGACAGGCATCAATTACCCACCATCTCTTCTAATACTAAATGTAAGGCCATAAAATGAAAGGAGAAGGAGGCCAGGCTCAAGGTGAGGTAAAGGCGATGGTTCTTAATGCAACAGGTGGTCAGTGTGTGCCAAGGAATTGCTGTTGTTGCAAATAGTTGAGTTAGGGGTCCAAGAAAAGACCAGACACTTACTTTGAGAGATGCACTGAAGAAAAAAAGGATGTGAAAAAATAAAAAGTCGGCAGAAAATTTTACATTTGCCTGTCCCTCAACCATCTGCCAGTGGGTGCTGTTGGCAGAGGATCCTGGGGCAGGTGACCCTTGCTCTGAAGCTGTGTGGCTCTGCTGCCTTGCATCTCTGCCCTTTTGTCCTGTACTCCTGCTGGGTGACACAGTACACTCAGGCTGTGGGCTTAGGGATGGATCAAATGTCCTATTTTTATACACGTTAATGAATAAAAATTGAATTGTTTTCAAAAGCTCATCTTCCCCCACTGTGAGGGCTGCAGCACAGGCCCAGGAGGGACTTTACCTCATGCTTGAAATGTCTGGCAAACCATTCTGTACAGAGCTGACGATAATTAATCCAGCAGCTCATTTTCCTGAGAAACAGGAGCTCACCATTCCTTTGTCCAGTAGGAAATTCATGGATAAAATGTTCAGCTTTGCAAGGACTTCAAAATGAAAGGATTTCTACTTAGATATAGAAGCCATCTGAGTCAATAAGCACAAAGCCTTTTAACTCTTCCACTGCAGGTATCCACGAAGAAGTTTTACCTCACCCTCTAGAACTTCCTTGGTAGAAGAATCACCCATTCTGCTTCCTCAGGGATATGAATAAAGTCTTTACCTGTGAGGAAGCTGGACATACACAGGGATGACATACAGATTTTCAAGACTAAATAACATGAAAATTATGCATAAAGAAGAGTCAGTGCCAGTTTTCCAACTCTCTCTTTGAGGGTGAAAGGGCTGCTATTGGAAAGAAATTAATGACTGAACAGCAGTGAGGCAACTTTCAGAAGAGTTCTGCAATGCAAAATTAAAGTGAAAATCTTGGCAGAGCTTCACTTGGATAGGGCTCTATCAGAATACATCAAATAAAATATGTCTTACCTTCTCCTTCAAACTCTGACTGCACCTGGCCTGACAGGGAATTAGTGAGACATTTCTATCTGCTGACTTATATATTACTGAAATGTTCTTGTTATAATTTTTGAAATGTTGTCCACAGTTTTAGACATTTTCTGACTTAAATTCAGTGACAGTCCTGCACAACCATTCAGAACCAAATGGCCATAATATGTTCTGCAGACATATAAAATACCCTGAGGAGAGAATTAATAGGAATGAACATAATAAGGCCTTTTGAGGAGAGTGAGATGTAGTATATATCTTATCTTAGCAGATTTTAACTAATTCCCTGAAGGTTCTTTATGTTGGAAAAGTTTTTGTTTAGGTGAAAGTCTAGTTGAATTCAAAAGGACACTCTAATTTTGTTCTGCTCCTCTAAGATGAGTATTGATAGATTTGTTCTCTGCTGTTTGGGTTTTTTTTTTTTTTTTTGATCCCTCCTGCCCTAGCAGAGATCCTCTAGATGGTGGATAATCTTCAATAGCAAAGGCTACTGCAGAAAAGAGGGACTAGAGTATTTAGATTTTGAACAAAGATTAGGATGGTCTTCTTTTCAGGTCGCTGTTTCTATTTCCACACTACCACTCTTTTCATTTGTACAGTTAAGCGTCACTAAGAATCTGATTGTCAGGGAAACAAGTGGAATATATCTCCAAATAAAGGGTCCCAGGAAAGGTAGAACTGTCAAAATACAGCATCTCACCAACCCACAACAGGAGCTCAGCAGAGTCTTCCAATCCAAGGAAGATCTAGGAACTCCCAACAATGTTTTACAAAAATCAAAACCACCCTTTTCAGGAACACTGTGGTCTCAGATCAGCTTAGACCAGTGCTGAAATACCACCTTTCTGAAGTTTATCTTTCTGAAGTCCTTATCACTCTAATCCTCTGAGACATTTAAAAGCCATCTTTGAAACACTCCTGTGCCTTTTCATAGAAGACAATAACACATGAGCAGGAGTGAGAATGGCACAGGGATCCAGAGCACTCCACCAAGTTAATGTGGCCATGCAGGAGTCACACTGAGCAGGGCCACTGGGAATTCTTGCTTAAGACAACTTGGATGTCTCTTTTAAGCTCATTTATAGAATGCACTGCAAAAAGTTTGAGTATCTACTTTCTACCTTGCATTTTTTATCAATCTTTTCATAGATGTGCCCATAGCCTGACTTCA
The DNA here is from genome assembly GCA_013398615.1 of Brachypodius melanocephalos. Lineage (NCBI taxonomy): Eukaryota > Metazoa > Chordata > Aves > Passeriformes > Pycnonotidae > Brachypodius > Brachypodius melanocephalos. The sequence continues at coordinate 5,554,601 of VZSR01001479.1, read as the reverse complement.
AAATCAAATCCAGAGAAATTCAGGACTCTCAGGAGTGTTGCCTGTGTGTCTTACCTACTCCTCTAGCCACTGTGCATCAGATGAGCTCTGCTGTCCATGTCCATCATCATTCAGGTGGTAGCCACACTGGTTTAGGTTCCATGGTTTTAGGTGCATGCTCCAAGTACTTCTTGCACCACCACAGTTTGGGAAATGCTGACGAGAAACAAGAAGCTGCAGGTTTCAGTCTTGGATGTGTGATCTGCCAAGTGGATTCCACTGGCTTTTTTTTCAGGCATGTAATATTATAAAAGTATGCACGTTTTAGTTCAGTCAATGATTTCAACATCCTGACCCCAGGAGGTTTCCAGAGTGAAAATACTGAAGTTCAAAAGAAGTATCTGGATTAGAAATGTTCTGAGCAGGCAGCAAGGGGAACACTCAGTGCTGTCCATGCAAATACAGGAGTGAAACAGAGAGAAAATCCATGCTCTGAACTGGCCTCTGCACTCTGGGGCCTGACTGTACCCAAGCAAATCCCTCCTTTGAGCCGTGGATCACTCTGACACTACTAGAGAAAGGATATGATATGCCAAGTCTTATACTCCATAGGGTTCTGGAAGGGCAGCCTCCTTTCACTCTTCATGTCCATGACTCCCAGTCTAAAACAATCCCAGCTGTTCAATAAACCTCAACATGCAAAGCTTACCATGCTGAGATCTTTCCTCAGCATGTTCTTGTCCCTGCCACACTAGCTGGCACACAGATACAAAAAGGGTGAGAGGAAGGGAAAAAACTTCTATAGAATTCTTCCCAGTTATATTCTGGGGAGAATACATGCAAACTTTAGTTTTGTGCAGGAACTACATCTCAGGAGGAGCAGCATCCTGAGTCTTGCACCAAGTGTGTTTTACCCAGCTCCAATTAAAATGCTAGGAGTTTATCATCCACTGAACTCAGTGCTTCAGGCAAAACCTCTCATGAGGCTGTAAAATAAATCCACTAGGTGAATGATACATTGCAGAACCCCTTTATGGATCTTTTCACAGTCATGGCTACCCATGTCTTGGACTGTGAAAAGTCGCTGTATTTTTTTCTGTGATCAGCTGCCAGTCAGGTGGATGAAAGGTGAAACTTATCAGCACCTTAACATAAATTATTCCTCAAATTTTGCAGAGGGCTGTGAAGAATTTGAACCTACTCACACATCTATTCTTGACTGTTTGAAAAAATGGATGATGGGATGACTTCTCCATCCATGATGGGTGGCTGCAGCAGTACTACAGGATTACTTTGCTCTAGAGGAGCTGTTTCCTACCTTGCACATTCCAAGCCTCTCAAATGGTTTCACTGCTCAATGTCACAGATGAAGAACTCATCATGTGGAAATAGTTTATCAAGACAATTTTTATTTTAGGAATAAACCTTGGAAATTTAATGTTAGCTTTATAGTTTTGATTGTTAACTTCTTTTTAGCACTTCCCAGTAATTTTGGTATTTTCCACATAATTTTTTCCACTTTTCAGAGCATAGTCATTATGCATCATAGTAATAAACTGATGATTACTTGTACAGGGAGGGGAAATGAAGGGGAAGAGGAAGAGGAAGAGGAAGATGGGAAGGAGAGGGGAAATGGGAAGGGGAGGGAAAAGGAAAGGGAGAGGGAGAGGAGGAGAATAAAAGGGGGAAAGGGGGGAAAAAAGGGGGAAAAAGGGGGGAAAGGGGGGAAAGGGGGAAAAAAGGGGAAAAAGGAGAAAAAAGGGGAAAAGGGGGAAAAAAAGAGGGGGAAAGGGGGGGGGGAAATAGGGGAAAAGGGGGGGAAGGGGGGAAAAAAAGAAAGAAAAAAGAGAGTAAAAGGGCCCTAGTGGGTCACTTAATCCCAGTCCTGAAACCACACTGTGTCTCTAGGAGGGAAGTGTCCAAGGTAAAACCACCTCAGCAACATGCTAGGAAAAGAAACCAGACCATATTAAAAAAGTACTTCAGTACACTTCTTTAAGTGAGGTTCTACACATGCTGAACATGTTTCCAGCTCTCTCCTTCTGCAGCAGTGGCACAGGTGGGATTCACCTGACTCCACAGTCCCCTTCTGCACAGGGAGTTTCCCTCTCAGCCCTTGCACACCTGCAAGTCCTGGCAAGTACAGTGCAATAAATGAAAGCAGGCAACCACTGGGAAGTTTGTTTGTCCTTTCTCATTAATTAAAGGAACATAACAGAATAAATGATAGGAGAAAAAGCTATGCAGAATTTAAAAAACCATCAGGACTGAAGATGGCAAAGTCAACAGGAATGAAGCAAATGATCTTTGCTCAGAATTGCTATTTCCTTCACTGACTGCAAGCTTTTAGCTTTTAAGCCCTTCTCCAGCTGCCTGGTAACAGAATAGCAGACTCCAGGTACTGCAGCTTGCCTTGCCATGATTAAGCTGGAGGCCCTGCCAAGCAGTTTGGTGTGGTAATAAACAGCCTGACTGCACCTGTGGAAACAACACAACTGCCCAGCCATGTGCTGCAGCCACAAGCAGAGAATTTACACCAATGGGTCAGGTCATGAGTAAGTTAGAAGCTGGGCTTGTTCCTACTGTTGTTTTATGGCCACTTTGATTCATTAATTTAATGGTCATATAGAGGACTCCTCTGTCAGCCTCTCCACCCTATCTATTTCACTCTTTCTGACCAAGCTTTTCACTTTTTTACTCTTTTGGCAGCTGTTAAAAACTACAAGGTGCTGATGAGTAGGAGAGAGAGATGCCAGATCTGCACTAACCACCCCATCTGCTTCCTGCAAGCAAGATGAATGAGAAGCACCGACAGTATTTTCAGCATGGAATATTTATCACTCAATTGGCGCTATCAGAGAGGCAGCCTGAAAGCTTTCCTGCATCTGGAAGTGCAGTATAATCATTCCCAGAGTACAGTGGCAGGTGCTGAATGCCAAAGAAGAACAAGACTGGGATCCACACTTGCAAGGCATCTGCTGCTTTCACAAAGCACAGACACGGCTCTTCAGGTTTTGTTTTGCACTGACACATTGGCGTTTCACCCTTCTTATTTATGAGTTGAGTTTCTCCTCATATGGGGTGCTGTGAGGGGAACAATTACACCAGCTTTTTTTGATTAAAAATCCAGAAAAATAAGGCAAGTGAAATTCTGAGTAATTCTGAGTCCTTGATGAGCAGATTAAACTCTGCTCTACAGCTTGCATAGGTGTTTCAGAATCCAGACCCTTAACTCATACCCACAAAGATCTCCCTGACCTTAAACTTCATTTGAACAGCTGACAAAGCCCAGAGGAGAAGGGTGAGACAAACTTTGGAATATAAGACTAAAGGATTTAAATGTGGTTTCCCAAATGACTCAGTCAAGCTCTTTAGTACACATTCACAGTTCCAAATGAAGGCCTGTACAAAAGCAAACGAGGAATATTTTTGAGAAGCTGGCCATCAGATTAGTTAGGAAGCTCTGTACAGAATAAAGAAGGGTTGAGCTGCAAAATTCAACTCTATGTCCATGTACAAGCCTTTTCTAGAGTTCAGCAACACCCAGTTTCAGGACCAGGCACATGTTGTTTCTTCCCATCAAAAGAGGCATCTGCTCCACCCTTTAAATTTCAAACTTACTCTGGTACACAAATGTAAGGATCTCATATCTAGTGCTTTTATTTAGGGATAACCATAGCATTCTTCCCTCGGCAAAACTCTTCCAGAACTGTATTAAAGACAGAAAAGAAACTATTTTGTTTAACATTTAATAGCTCCTTCAGGACACAGGGACTGCTAAAGTAATTGCATTTATTTTATTGCAGCAGCAAAGGAGGAGTAATGCAAGTAGGGTCTGCAAATATCCGTCTTTAGCAAACCTGTCCAGCGCATGCAAGTGCTGCATCAGATTGAATTAATGAGAGTGTAATGTGTGAATCAAGAGAGATCATTCAGTGGTGTTTGAGCCTCATTTGCAGTGTTAGATCCACTTTAGGACAACACATTTCATTCTGACAGTACGAAATAATTGAAGAGGAATAGAAGGTGGTGGGAGGGTGGTTTCTTTGTGGGTTATATGTTGCCTGCCAAACTGGGAACTCCCTGGCCGAACACTTATTGTACTCCCTAACACACAGGACACCTTATCCTTGCAGTGCAGGGCTCAGTGAACAGTTCTGCTACAAGCCATGAGAACCATCAGAACAAGGAGAAATTCCCAGTGACCCTGTAAATTTCTGCAGAGATGATGATTTTGACACTTGGGTCCAAAACTCTTCCAGACAAGGAGCACATGAGTAGCATTAAGCATTGGCACAAGGTATATGAGATTCACCTTTATTCACTTCCCAGAGCACAGAAGGAGGAATCAGAAATCTCCCAGAGTGTTTTTCAGATGACCATATTTGAAAAGCAGTCAAGTGTGATGCAAGTCATGCTAAACACAAAGCTACTCCAATAACGATACACTCTCCATTGCTTTTAATCTCACTGGAGTCCACAGAATTTAGCAAAAATCATATTGTTTAAAAGCGATCAGTCAGCAGAATTTCCAAACCCTTTCAACTACAAAACATTCACTTGCATTTTGTCAGGGAGACCTAAAAAAAAGGGCAACTGAAAGCAGCATCACTGTGGATCCCATAATTCTTAAAACTGACCCATCCATCAAGCCATAAAATAAGACACAGAGCAGGAGAGACAGTGACATAAATCCATTGACAGCATTGTCTGAAGAATGGGAGAAGAATGTCAGCACTTCTCGAGCTGGATATAACAGCCACGAGAAACTGGCCACAGATAAAAACAGAAGTGGACAACCAAATTATTATTAACATGGGGAAAGTGTCCAGTGCCTTTTACCTTGCAGCTCTTTATGATGGTGTGAAAACAGGAGGAAAGGCTACACTGGGACTGGTATGGCTTTGACAGCCAGCTGTGAGTACACTTATTTTAGACCAGGGTGAAGTCCAAGGGAGCTGGAGTGTGCCTTTAGATCTCAAAAGGAAGGCAGAAGAACTGATATCTGTATTTTTACGATGTATTTGAATGTCTTTCAAAGTTTCTCCTCCTCATTTTTCTGTTTTTCACTAATTCCTGACGACCCAGCCTGCTTTCTACCTTAATGTGTCAGATTACAGAGTGTCAATTTTGCCTTGGTTTGAAAAACCATATTACACCTCTGCTTCCCATACTGCATTGATTGCTTGTAACCCAGTATTTGACACAGAGGCCAATATCTGCAGCAGGATGCTTTCCTGACTGAAACAAGGATTTTATCCATAATGCAGGCAGGATTAAAAATCAATCTTGCAAGAAACAGCAGATACCCTTTGCATGTCCACAGAAATACTTGTAAGAAGATACTGAGCACCAAATAAAAAATTACAATAAAATACACTACATAGGGGGTTGATGGTTGTTTTTTAAGAACATTGTATCAATATCTGAACTATAAAACATGTTAAGAGAGTGTAAGTAGAATCCAGAGACACAGATGCTAATCCATACACAATTCAGGATACATGGTGAATTCTTCTGCAATTCTAGATGGAGATTTTAGGTATTAAATGGCAGGTGCCAGTCAAGAAATTACATGTCTGCAAGTTCAGTTGAGGTGAAGAATTTTGCCAGAGACCACTCTCGCATGAAGGCAGCAAGTAGGTTCTGTGTGCTTGGCCTCTGAATTCAAAGGGAAAAGACAGTTAAATGAGTCCTTCAGCTCTCTGAAATGCTCAAATTAATTCATGTTTCAACTTGCTTCTAGTGCATGATAAGATGCATGCAGTGAGGGCTGAATTAAATGAGAAAAATGCGAAGGACTAATTATAACACTGTGCTGACGAACAGCAAAGGAAGAGATTATCTAAGCACCACAATCATCTGACAGACCTACATTTTTTTCTCTCTTATTAACAGAAAACCCAAACACTCTGATTTGTCAAGTGGTCCAAATCAGCATCATAATGCTTCTCACACAGCCTCTTGGCCATTAAAAAAGAGAATTAAAGTTTGTTGAGAAAGAACTCACTCATCGCTAGTACAGTGTGTCCCAAATATCAGTGTTTAACATGCTCCAGAAATCTAAATCATGTTGCCTTCCCTATAAGCAAGATAGGGCACACACCTCAAAAATATCACTTGGTCCAGGTCACCCAGAAAAGAGTTCATAACAGCCAGTGAAACCAACGTCCTGCATCTCTAAGTCCTGTGCTTTTTTTGCAAGGGAGTTTAATTACTTTCTATGCATTACTGAATTCAGGAGGGAAAAAAAAAATTTAAAAGGTGAGGGGGGCACACGATATAAATCAAAGCAAACCCACCCAAAAAACCTAAGTAGTTTTTTTTTTGTTTGTTTTTAGAAAGACACAGCACCTATACTTGCAGCTCCCTGGAGTTTCTGTCCTGGATGTGCCCGCTGGCAGCTCCCATCACTTGGGCTGTGCTCAAACAGCTCATGGAAGTCACTCACTCCCTGTCTCAAAGCTCATGACTTGTAGCTCATTTTTACCTTCCTCAAGCTGCCCACCTCCCAACACACCTCCAGCTGCACTCCTTTCCTTGAAATCTTATTTGCTCTTGTTTTCCATGACTGCTTCCTCTAGGTTTAACTTTACACAGCTGCCTGGGCATCTCTAATGCAGCCATCAGCTCTCATGCTCCTTTTGTTCTCCACTGGATCAGGCCTATAATCCTGAAGCTGAAAAATGTGGGTGAAACATGATCAGACTGTTGAACTGTTCAGATTTCTTCAGAATTTTTGGCAATTGGTCTGCACTCCCCAGTGCACTGCACAAGAAAACTACATGTCCTGCTTACATCTCCAGTCTGTAGCTAGCATGACATCAGCTCCCTTTAATCCATTGGCAAGCCTGTCAACAGTGTTGTGCAGATGCTGCTAGAAAGTTAGAGCCAGTGCACCAGTATTTAATAGAAATTAAAATTTATCACCCTTTCTACTAGCACCACCTCACTTAAAAATAAAATTTTATAATGTCAATTGCATGAGCATCACTAAAAGTGTCTCCTTCCTGACCTTGAGAGACAGCAAAACAAACCTCTGAGAAAAGTTAGGAATAATTAACATGTATTTCTGGGGAGAGAGTCTCCATGAATACTGCACATAAAGCACAGACACACCCTCTCCACTAATACAAGCTTAATCTTTAATGAATTCTTTGGCTGCAGCAGAACTCCTTTGTATTATTAATAAGGTTTATTTTTATTGCAGCATGTTCTCCAGCCTCCAGACCACATCCAGGGCACTAAAATCACGTAAGAGTAGCCTTGACAAACATGTTCTGTGAGATGGTCCCTGCCTGCCCCGAGACATGACTAAGCTAAATAGTGTGGAAGGACAGCATTACTCTCACACTAACTCTGAGCAATGATGGTCTGGATTCTCCTACTTATTTTTATGGAAATTCATATGAAATTATTCATTTGGGGTCATGTAGAAAGGCAGTGGCAGAAGCAGAACCCAGAATTAATTCCCAGCTCATTTTTCTAATCTCCCTTCCCTTTATAATCATCCTTTAAGATTCATATTATATCTATCAAAAACATGTGACAAGAACATGCCCAAACAATGTGCATCTTTCCCTTTGTTAAACAGAAGGGAAACAAGACACTGAGTAGGTCTAGTAATTTGCAAAACTTTGCAAACTGGAGATTTTCTAAGCTCTTCCCAAAAACCTTTCCCTCTTGTAACCCCATGGATGTTCTCTGCAGGGCTCTCTGCAGGAGGTGGAGCACTGCTGCTTCTCCATCCTGTAGGGTGGCTTCTGTCCTCGGTCACACCTTGCCAGCCCATGGTCATTGTCTATTAGTGCTGCTGGAGCCACACTGCACTGGAAGAGATCCTGGTGCTGCCCTGTGCCACCCTCCTTGGGGCATTCTCCTGGCATTTGAAATAAACCAGGATCATTTCCCACACCTCTCAATCTGCTGCCCACAGTTTGGGTATTTTTTCTGTGTACCCTTTGTGATGTCTTTACTCTTAAATGACAAGATCAAGACTTCACCATTCCCCCTTGTCTTCTGAATTAAGTTTGCTTAGATTGAGTATTTGATACTGCATATGTGGTTGTTTTAGCCTTTCTTGGGGTACTGTGACCACCTTGCTCTCTGGAGACAATTCACTGGGGTTGCCTTTTTATCTTCCTAAAACCTTTCCAGTGTTCCAAGCCCATCAGAGGCAATCCCAGAGCTCCCAGCTGTCTGGGGAAGTTAGTTATCTGCTTCAGCAGCCAAGTCAAAACCACAGGAACACCACCTTATATGCACACAGTCTTGTTTTGGTCAGGGTCACAAAAATCACACAGAATCACAGAATGGTCAGAGTGGAGAGGACCACAGTGGGTCATCTGACTGAACTTCCCCGCTCAAGTAGGGTCATCCCAGAGCATGTGGCACAGGACTGTGTCCAGGATTTTGAATATCTTCAGCCAGGGAAACTCCACAGCCTCTCTGGACAACCTGTTCCAGTGCATGGTCACCTGCACAGTGAAAAAGCTCTTCCTCATATTCAAGTGGAACTTCCTGGGTATCAATTTCTGCCTGTTGCCTCCTGTTCTGTTGCTTGTTAAGAAAACAGCCAGGATCCTTCCTCTTGGCACCCTCCCTTCAGATACTGATAGACATTGATGAGGTCCCCTCTCCATCATCTCTTCTTAAGGCAGAACAGCCCCAGCTTCCTCAGCCTTTCCCTGTAAGAGAGATGCTCCAGTCCCCTGATCATCTTCATAGTCCTTTGTTGGACCTGCTCCAACAGCTCCATGTCTCTCTCGTGCTGAGGAGCCCAGAACTGGACAGAGCACTCCAGATGTGCCTGAGCAGAGGGGCAGGATCACCTCCCTTGACCTGCTGGCAATGCTCTTCCTAATGCACCCCAGGATACCTTTGGTTTTCTTGGCCATCTGGGCACTGCTGACCCACCAGGACCTTCTCTGCAGAGCTGCTCCCCAGCAGGTTGGCCCCCACCCTGTGCTGATGCCTGGGGTTGTTCCTCCACAGGTGCAGGACCCTGCGTTTGCCTCTGTTGAATTTCAGTTCCTGCTCCACTGCTTCAGACACCAATCTCACACAGATATTACCCTCTGATCCACTTTCTGAGAAAGAGAATAGAGGAGACTTCTTGTTTAGTTCTTCATTTTGATTTGTATGGTCAGCCCACTACTCAGTCCAGCAATTACATCCCCTGATGCCTTGCTTAGGCAAAAGTCTCTGTCAGGAATTACGGCTCTACATGCACCACTTAAATAAATGCACTCTCAAATCACAAGAACCATGTTACAGTCTTAAATAATGCATTTATCTAAGCAATAAAGCATCTCATATATGTTGACAATTTTCAATCCAAACATGGACATCTTTTCTTTATATGATTTATAGCGTAAGAATACTCTCTCTTAACAACATCTTATAGGACTAATCCCAAACTGGTCATCTGAAGCAAAATCATCAAGCGGCTGACCACTTTTATTATGTTGCTGAGTTAAAGAACCAAAATCAAAATCAAAATGAGGAGAGTTTAAGCCATCAAGTCCTGCTGAACATTTGTAAGAATAAAGCAATTTGAAACCTGCATTGACTAGCTAAACCTCTGGTACTCAAGATAAAAATAAATTTTCTCCAACTCTGAGTGCATTGGGTTACATCTGGAAAAACTGAGACTGGAATGTCCTTGAAGCAAAATGTCAGAGACTCGCCATTCCAATCCCAAAACCAGTTCCTATTTCATAGGAAAATCAGACTGGCCTCCTAAATATAGATAATTATTCTCAGGAATAACTAAAGAAGTGCCCTGCATGGACTGCAAGTCTAAATGAGAAATGCCATTTCAAATTTAGGCGAGACAAGTTCACAAGGGTTTAGGTAGCATTAGCTTCTTGATTCTGCTTCAAATGTTTTTTTTCTGTTTTAGACAATAAACAATTCTAGTCTACACATTAACAAGATAATAAACTGCAACAGCATTTTACATTGTGCTCTTCACCATTCTGTGTGGCTGAGAGTCAAAGGTACCAAGCCCAGAAGGAAGAAAGGGGTTTTTGATCTCACGAGTTCTCAGCACATTGACCTGTTTGCACAGGCAAAGGATAGCAACATTTCCCACCTCCTCGGAGCTGACTTTACACCTCTTCCCCTGTTCATGGGGTTGCCCTCAGCTGTCTTGACTCAAGCTTCCCCTTGGCTCTTAAGCTGAGACAGGTCTTGCCTACCAGCCCCTTGCCATTCCAAGGAGCGACACCCTGCACTTCCCTGGCACAGCATTTAACATAACATGCTGCCCATGATGAGCAATACATTGCATTTTCTGTTAGGTTTTACCTTGAAATACAGGAAATCTCTAGATTTGGAAAATACATCAATCTAATTCAGCTAGTGCCCAAGAAACAAATCATACAGTACCCATATTTTACTTTCAGAAGCCTCAAAATTCTCCCTGGCCACAGTTCTCAAAGGATACTGCTAGACAGATTTCCAGAATGCACACAAGAAAAGCACACTGCAAAACCCATGTGTTATTTTTATTTTCAGAATTGATAAAATCTCACTGCTAGTTTTATAGTAGACTGTTAAAGCCATAAAAAACCAGGGAGACAGCTGTGTGTCAGTGCTTGGGCATCGAGTTCACAGTATGGGATACGCAAGCAAGCACACTACTACTCTGGTCTCAAAGCTCACTGCAAAATAGCATCCTACAGACTTATCTGTCAAGCTGCAAATATTTCTTTTACAGCTACTCTGAACTTTTTCTAGAGTATTGAACTTTTGGATGGGGCTGCTCCTAAAAATATTGGCTAATGACTTCTAGCGCCTTCTTTTAAGTAAATGCCGTTAAGCAAAGAGACAGACACTTTACCAGGCACAGTATTGTCTTTTTAAAGGCACATAGATCTGTTTCTGAATTTTCAATGTGCTTTGTAGATTAAGGACAGAAAATGCCATCTGCTAATCTGCTTCTGCTGCACACAAAGAACCACTGCCTGGGCTGTTCCTGATGGTTTGGGGTTACAGCCTTTCTGTGCCGCTTGGGAAAAATATGCGATGCATGTCACAAAATCAGTTCCACTGAGTTCTTTGTAGCTTATCCCACAGTGGCACTGTCTGCCAGGGGGTTTCCTGCTCACCCACAGCCAGTGAAATGGTTCTCCAGTTACATACAGCATGGTAACCTAACCAGCTGTAATGGCTTGACCAGACACTGGTATTTAGCAATGCCTGCCACGTGCCCAGCTACCTGCTGTGCTGCCAGAAGCAAGAGCTTATGCAATTCCCCTCCCTTCCTGGCCTTGTCCTTTTGGTCTGGGACACAAAGAGGTGAGAAGGTACAAAACCCCAGCACTGCCAGCGCTGTCTGTGGGCAGTCACCCATTTGTGAGGGAGCACATGGACACACACACACTTCTGGAAGAGCAACACAAGCCTAGGCCACCCTGCACAAGGCTTGGGAGACCCTGGTCTTTGGCACAACCCATGTCAAGTGGACACAGCTAAAAAAAAAAAAAAAACAGATAGCACTGCCTTAGGACAGCCAGGTAGAAGTGGCAAGTGGCAGCAGAAGGGACATAAGTGTGATCTCCATTTATTTCATACAAAAGGTTCAAATATTATTCCAAGGAGTACTTAGATTCTGATCTTAGGCCTTTTATTTCTTAATGAGAAGTAAATCAAGCCACCCATCTCGAGCTTCTGGTCATCACCAAGAAGTAAGAGAAGAAGAAAAAAATAGAACACAGTTATGAATACTCCAGAAATTTAACTAGAGCAGCTGCATCTGAAAATGGGAAGGGCAGAGAGGGAGGATTATTTTTCTCATTAGTGACCACCTGAAAACCAGGCCTCTGAGTTGTCTCCTGCCGAGTACTGTACATCACTACTTCAAAAATCTTGACCTAAAAAGCAAATGTGTATTTTTAAATAATTAATAGCATTCTCTAAATGGAATTTTCCAGCCCCAAACAAGATGTGCAGCTGAGTTCCCCTGAGAAGAGGTATTTATAATGGAAACATTGACACAACTGAAATGATGATGCATTGAGTAGCATTAAAGCCCAGCACATGCTTAGTCATCTCATTCTTCTTATCAAATTGGACCTGGTCCAACAAAACTCCCATTGCGCTTCCCTTGGCCTCAGTTTAAACATCTCCACAGCTTACAAAGTTTGATTGGCCTCAGTTTAAACATCTCCACAGCTTACAAAAACACACTGCCAGACCAAGTGTTTTCAAAGTCTAGCCCCACAGCCTGATACATACACAAAGAGCAGGGCCTGCACCCAGGAGAAAAGGCTGTGCTCCAAAGGCCTCTGCCCTAATATTGGTACAGGAATCTCAGAATCTTCCTCTATGTCCAAATGACTTTGGAAGCAAGGCAAGATCCCTCAGCCTAGCCAGCAGCTGCTCTGCTTTGTCCCTCCTGTGTTGGCTCATGCCTGCATTTTTAAAAGGAGTTAACACCACACCTTTGGTAAATGACCTTTACATATTTAGGGCCAAAACCTGCCTTTTGCATATATATATATAAAAGTGTGTATGTATGTATATGGCATTTTTTTACAGTGTTGAAAGCAACACAAACTATGTTTTTGAAGGCCTTGAGAGGTCAGATCCAAACCTGGACAGTATCATTACTTTTTTTCAGCTCTATGTGTCTCAGTAATATTTTTCCTCCCTGCACGTTGGAACATGTATGGCCTGGACTTTTACTAATTGAGGTTGTTTTTGAAATTGGATCTCCTACCTAAATTTTATTCTATCGGGGACAAAGCTGGACTAGAATGTCCCTGAAAAGATACAGGATATGCCGTAAAATACATAAACCTACTTTTAGGACAGACCAAATGGGCAGAATGAAAAAGAAACAGCAAAAATCCAGGAACAAGAAAACTACAGGAAACAGCTGAACAGAACATGTGATTACTTGGTGTAAGATATAGAGATGCAGACAAGTGAAACATCTGTATCCTTGCAGGCAACAGGACGTTTTCATTGATTTCCTTAAGATCAGAAGCTCATTCTCTGAATTTTGTGTTGCCTTAGACACAAGCAAAAAGAAGTCAAGTGGACCTAGTGATAAAATTTAGACAGCACAAGAGAGAAAATTTCCACCAAAAAATTTACAAACCTTCAGCCAAAAATGAAAATGCTCTAACCCAAGCCATTAACAACGTATACAGTCCCTGCATTCAAGAACCAGAGGAGATTCCATCTGACACTGGCTCTCATTAAAACATGTATCAACTATCTACCAGCTTCATCATCCTGCTCTCAAATAGGGACTAAGGCCTTTGGGTCAGTCTACCTTTGCCATGATGAACCATGTTTTGCTTTTGTTGACAAGAACAAGCACACCCTAAGAAACTCATTGTGATTCATTTGTCACATCAGAGATACAATGGTAATAAAATGGTAATAAAAACTCTCTCCTTCTGAATTACAGTGTTCAGCATTTCAAAGCCTAAGAGCACAGACAGAGACCATGAGTTATCTAACCAAAAAGCATCACTGGTTTTTAATAATGTATTTCTATAATCTCATACATTGTAACAGTAACTCTTTAAAGTTTATCACACTGGCTGCAGGCAAGAAATTTCTTGAGCGTCAGAGAAATGGTGGAAGATGAATCAGGGAACTTCTACGTCAGCATCATCCTGAATAATAAAATACATGCGGTAATATTTCCCTGTGGTATCCAGGAGCCAGTCAATAAGGGGGGAAAAAAACAAACCTTCCTAACACCAGTCTTTAACACAACATTTAAATTCTATTAGTGACGCATGTCGCAGATAAGAAAATAAATAAGCAGAGGATTAAAAAAGCACAGCCAGGCAGGTTTTACAGTGACGTCAGGCCATGATGTTTTATTCATCTGCTGAAAAGAGAGGAGTTTGCAGCTACCCAGGGAGAGTTGTTTCAGATGCATAGGGAAGGGGAAGGACAGGATGCAGCTCGGTGATGCTGTCAAGCAGCAGGGATGCAGGTGGAGAAGTGCAAAAAAGATATTCCCCCTAAATGTTCAGGTGGCTTCACTGCATGTTTATTAATCAGGGCAAGAGCTATTTGTTTCAGACAGGAGAAGAGACAGCTGCTCTATCAAAAGCAAAATAAGGGACACTCAGGACACTGCAGGCTGCTGTTTGTGCCCGATGGCAGGCGTGTGGAGCCCTTAGGCTGTGCTGCTACTCAGGGATCAAATAGGCAGCACTGGGACCTGCTGCCTTTCAGTACTGTTGAACACTCTGCTCTCTAAGATGCTCCCCTTGTTATTTGGCCATGGCAGGATGGAGCAGGATCTAAGCATAGCACTGACCCTGCAATGGATCCTGACAGTGACAATTAGAAATGCTGTGGGGTAAGAGAGCTGGATTTACCCTACCTGTACGTTATGCATCCTTTCCCATGACATCTATTTTTACAGAGCCATTTTCCCATACTTTCTTCAAATTACAGACGTATCCTTCAAACTGAGGGAAAATCAAGACATTTCCCAGGTTTGTAACATGGGCCTGAGTGGATGTGAGAGCAGCACCCTTCAACCAGACCACTGAAGCAATAAATGATGTCCACTACACCATGAGATGGAGCTTTGTGGGTAACTGTTACCTACATTCCCTGTGGGAGAAATGATGTTTGAAAAACAGAGCATGCTGCAGTGGCAGAAGGCAGCACAACTTTGGAAAGTAACATAATTTGAGAAATGATGGGCAACAAAACCTCCCACTGGGCTCAAGAGCAGCTTCTAAATCTCAGCATTTCTGAGAGGCAGGCCATGCACCAAAAGCAGTCACGGACCTTTGAAGATTGCAAAATTCCAAGTCATAAGTTGAAAAATGCAGATAATAATAACAAAAAGAGAAATAAATGCAAGGAGGAGCTCACAGCTGATTACAGCACAAACCAATCTCCCTTGTGAGCCAGAGGCAATCATATCCATAAAACACAGAAAAAATACCTCAGTCTCCACTGACCTGATGTTGCACCTCAGTGACCTTCCACTTTTTTTACACTGGCCACATACAGGTGTAATTGCCTGCAGGGACTTATCAGCACAATTTAATACAAAAAAAAGGAAAAGAACTGGCAGGGGAAAAAGCAAATGGTCATGTTGCCTCCAGACATGTCTACAATTCATATCCATAACCTCCCTGTCTGAGCAGCCGGAGAACAAGCTGTAACAGCAGGAGCCTTGCACTTTTACAGGAGTTCTGCAAACACAGGAACTGGACTCCAACTGTTATAGCACCTAAGCACTACTTCAGGGTTTCCTGTGGCACCTCAGTACAGAGAAGAAATCAATCAATCAATCAATCAATCAAGTCCCTACTTCAACTAGGGCTGGCATATTCTGGCTTCATCTATCACCAGCAGGACCCAGGCAATCCAGCCAGTTACCCAGCCATTATGTACCTATTTCTTCTCTCTTCCACACCGAAAAGACACAGTCCTCTGAGTCACTCCTTGCACAGAAGCTATTCCATATCTACTTTCATACTTGCTGCCCTTCTCTGAACCTTTTCTAGCTTTAATATATCCTTTAGAAATGAGGGGAACAGCACACTGTAATCAAAGCATGTGTGAATCACAGATCTATACACTGGCACACTGACATTTTCAATTTTGCTCTCTGTGCCTTTCTCAATCACTGCAAACATTTGATTTTCCTCTTCAAGTGCTGCTGAGACACAAGTATTCCCAAATGAGTGTCCTGAAAAGTTTTATTCTATGCCGCCCTTAATAGAGTGCACCACGGGCAACTGCAGAAGAATGTTATTATTTCAAAATAGGCATTTCCAGACAGATAATCTCCTATCTCTCTTTATTTTGTGTATAAAGTGACAATAAACATACTAATTAGAGCATTCCAAGTGCAACAAGGAAAAATACTAGATCACACTCTGCTCTCCAGCCCTGAGTTAATTGTGAGGACAGAGGGGTGATGTGAATAGGCAGCTTTAACTTGCACCACTAGCAAAAGTGAAAGCAAAAAGATGAGGTGCAATGGGGCTTCATTCTGTGCATTCTGTCTGCCCTGTCCTTTCCCCTTCTCTGTGCCCACAGCCCCAGTCCCTTACAGGGCCCTTGCACCCCAGGCAGGGCAGAGCAGCACTGTGGCACACAGGCAATGTGGGGATGGAGGCACTCCCCAGCCAAGGTGAGCTGGCTCCGACCTGGGATGCTTCAGAGCTGGCATCCAACTTCTTAAAACAAACAACAAAAATGCTCACACTGCTGTTCCCAAGTCCCCTTACTGTTGCTCTCCTGTGTGAAGCACTGCAGACATGAAACACAGTGATCCATCAGCAGCATCACAGGGATGCTCCACGTGGGTGCACAGTTAACTGTAAATGTTTCTACACCACTGATGTCACCCCCTAAGAGTCACAGCCACCAAGGTGTGTGACAATTTCCAGACACACCAATGCTATGTCAAAGCACTTCATTTACAACCTTCCTACCTCAGTGCCGTGGGGACTTGGTTCCCTGCAGCTCAGGGTTATGATGGAGTGATGATCAGTGAGTGCTAAAATTTGGCAATTTTGCTCCAGCAACCTAATAAAGGAGATAAAGAAGCATCTGACAGGAAAAAAACCCAAAAAACCCAGTTATCTGCTGAAGCGTTTCCGCTCAGTGCATGTAGGAGCCAAAAGCAAGAGAGACAGAGGGAAGAGGACTCTTGAGTGAGTAAGTCCAGGAAGTGAGTGCTGAGAGCAGCACCGATAGGATAATTTGAGAAACTTCTCATTTTATCAGATTTCAGCAAATTAATGAATCTTTTGCAGAAGTGGGCATGTTTTGCCAAAGGAGCCATAGTTAACAGGTAATTTCCATTCAAAAATTCAAAAACCTGGTTTGTTAGGAAATTTCTGGCAGCCCCTACACTCCCTGCTGTTTGAGAATCCAGGCTTCAGGACCCCAGCATTTCCAGAGCAAACATTCATGCAGAATGTCCCTCACTCCCAAGACATCAAGGGCTGCAGTGCCAGGGAATCAGCAAGAGGATTGTCCTACAGCATTCCACAACTCTGTCTTCTGATGGTCCCATAGTGCACTCTGATCAGATCAGTTCCCTCTGAAGAGAACTCAGTGAAAAACAAATCCGCTTTCTGATCAAAAAATCCTTCATTCTGTACATGTGCCTTGGTCCTCAATGACATAAATCTTTCTGCTTGGTTCTGGTGACAGAGCTCAGGTTCTGCTGCACACTGCAGGCAGATCACCTATTCCCTCTGTGTGCTGGGTTCCTCATCTGCAAGGCACGCAATATAGATTACAAATTTAAGGGCCAGTGTTCATAGTAGACCAGTGCATTACTATTAATATTCTACAGCGATCTTTTGTCCACATTGCAGCTGAACATGACCAGGTTCCCAGTGACCTCATTTTCATTTATGCTGGGGTCCTTTACACAATGCAGAAGTACAGATGGGCCATAAAGAAGAAATAGATCATAGCAATTGCAGCTCAGAATCCCTTTAAACCAGACAGAGTGACAAAAAGGGGCTTTTCTGTACAGGAGGATCTGGTCCATCGGTCTTTTTAATGCCCGTAAGCAGGTGATAACAAGCTGCAGTGCACTTTACAGATGGCTGGCAGCACCTAATTCAGAGTAACACACTGTAAATAGAGCCACTACACTGTGAAACTGTCGGGTGATGTAAATCGTCAGAGGAATAATGCTTTTAGCAGGGAACTTTAACAAGGGTTTAGGATCAGCTCTGGGCTTTCACATATTAAATTCTTCCTAACAAATGCAAGAGTGTACTTGGCCTTAACTGAGCAGTGAGATCAGATGGCAAATAAAAAGAAAAAAAGTGTTATTTACTGTCTTTTAAAATTATATATAGCAATCATTTTGCTAAAATCCTTCAGTTTTTAACCTGTTCAGGACCTGAATATGACCACCATAAAGAAAAATTATTCAACAACGGACAATCCCAATATTGTTTCATCTGCATCTGCATCCCACCTTTTGATGGGTTGTGTCTGGGATCTGATCCAATGAGACCATCAGATCATCCAGTGTCTTATCCTTTTTTTCATATCTTTCAAGATAGGATTGCATTCCTCTTAGGCAAAATCTGAGAAAAATATCCAAAGAAAACCCCTATACGAAAGTCCCACACACACCTGCTACCAGCAGTAGTCCTGGTGCATCAGGGACAGCTCTCTCCCTCCCATGCAACCCACCCCAACCGGACATGACAAAGCACTGCGGTTTCTGATTGTCCATGTATTTCACCAGGAATAGTAAATGCTTTAAAAATACTTCAACTACTTCAGGATAACCAGTTATTTTGTGTTTAACTCGAGCAACAGCACCACTTCATCAGAAAAAATCAAGTCTAAACATAACGAGAGAGAGAAACCAGATCAGATGGGGAAAAGGGTCCATCCTGGATGTTCTCTAAAGGGACCGCTGGTACCTTCAGCAAATGCCAGAGCAGCTTTTTATACCTCTTTTTATGCCTCTCTGTAGCCTCCCCATTGAAACATGATTCTTCCTTTCACAAGCACAGTTCCTCTGTTGTCATAGCAGAAAGTGACCTTCAGAAATCAACCATGACAAGTTTTTACAGTAACAAGACCTTTGTTTTATGAGCTTAAATTAATCAGGTAATCTTATCTACTGTGGAGATGTGTTTGTGTTCTAAAGCTGTTCCTGCCTGCGGCGAAATTTGTTAAGGCTCCAGGATTTGGGTTCAAAGCTCACGAAAAGGGCATCCTCAATTTGAAAAGCCTCTTATCTGATTAATTCCACTATAAATGACAAGAAGTATTTTGCATTATTTGCTTATTGGAAGTCTTCTGCCCATGACATCATACCATAGTGTCAGCATCAGTAAAATTTGCTCAGAAAATTTTTTTCCATGTGCGTGCACCTACAGCCTCTCCTCCTGTAATCCATGTCTTCCATTTGGCACTCTCTGATGTATGAAGACACAAGGAAGTTTGTCTTTAACAAACAGCCACAACATCTCAACCAAAGCAACCGAGACTGGATTGCAGGAAGTAATGAGAACTGGTCTGCAGCTCATCCCTAAAGCCATAATCACAGAATCACTTTGCACTGTAAAAGCTCTCTGAGATCACAGGGTCCAGCCTCTGACTGACCACCACCATGACAACTAGACCATAGCATTAAGTGCCATATCCAGTCATTTCTTGAATTCTTCCAGGAATGGTGACTCCACCATCTCCCTGGGAAGCCTGTTCCAGTGCTCAACAATCATTTCTGTGAAAAAATTCTTCTTGATGCTCCATGGTGCAGCTTAAGGCTGTGTCCTCTTGTCCTGTGGCTGGCTGCCTGGTGAAGAGACCAAGCCCCACCTGGCTACAAGCTCCTTTCAGGCTGTTGTAGAGAGCAATAAGGTCACCCCTGAGCTGTCTCTTCTCCAGGCTGAACAGCCCCAGCTCCCTCAGCTGCTCCTCACAGCACCTGTGCTTCAGACCCTTTACCAGCTCAGTTGCCCTGCTCTGGCCTCTCTCCAGTACCTCAGTGTCCCTTCTGCAGTGAGGGGCCCAGAACTGGACACAGCACTCGAGGTGTGGCCTCAGCAGTGGACACCTGCCAGGACAATCCCTGCCCTGGTCCTGCTGGCCTCACCATTGCTGATCCAGGCCAGGACATCATTGGCCACCTGGACACACGTTAGCTCACGCTCAAGCACTGTCCCCCAGCACCCCCAGGCCACTCTGTCCCCAGCCCATAGCTCTGCAGGGGGCTGTGGCCAAAGTGCAGGAGCTGGCACTTGGCCTTGTGGAACCTCATATCCCTGCCCTCAGCCCATTGATCCAACTCCCTCTGCAGAGCCTTCCTGCCCTCCAAGCAGATCAACACTCTCACCCAAATTGGTGCTGAGTATGAACTTACTGAGAGCACCTTTGATCCCTTCATGCAGATAATCAGTAATTATGATTTACATTTGATTACAACAGTAACGATAAAAGGGTTGCTGTGGTTCTTGGGGAATTTCTGATGGTAAACAAAACCCCGCTGATCTGCAGAAAAATGTGATCTGAGAAAATGCACGATCAAACTGGCCTTTCTCACTTTGACTAAAATGAGACTTAACTGAGAATGAAAAGTGAATTTTGACTGGATGTTCACATTTCATCCTCATGTGTGAAACCTGGTAAGAGATGAGGGCTAGTGTGACTTCTGATCTTCTTAGAGCAAAACCAGGTTGACAAGTAAGCCACAGCTTCCTGAATACAAGAAGTAGTAATGTGTCATTTTCAGAAGGTACTTTGTCTTTGGAAATTCTAAATCCTGTTGACTTTCAGCGAGAATTGTCATATTTTCCTAAGCACTGAGGAGTGTACGTACCATTTTCAGAAGTCAAACTATTATGAGCTTAAAATGATGTGCACTGATGTAAGTCCATAAAACTAAGTTCCTTTAGCTCTGCTGGGAATGGAACTAAAGAATCCTAAGGCATTTCAATAGCTGTGGAAAAAATTACACAGGAACCTACTATGCTAATGAATTTTACCAACTGAAATATTTTATTCTCCTAATTGCCCTGTATAAATCTGATCACACTGGCCAGGTCTTCACAAAGACATTAACCTAGAAACCAGAATGTAGGAAGACAGATAATGTTAAAAAAACCAAGTCTCTGTCTTCCAGCTCCACCTCATCACACCAATCTATTAGATCCACACGTCATCCTGGCACTGCTTTCATAGTGATGGCTTATAAAGCATTGGGCAGCAGCAGAAAGAAACCCCAGGGAAGCTGTTTTCTTTTGATGTAATTTTCAATGTTATAGATTAAGTATTTAATTAAAACAGAAGAACACAGTTTGGAGAACCACAAGAGAAGGACATGAATTAAAACTTGGGTCCATACTCTCAGAGGCTTGCAGAACTGAGGTGCCTCAAGCTGATGATGAAAAATGAAGACAGTGAAGAAATGTTTTCCCAGATTTTACCATGAACAAAATCTCAAATGTGCCAGGTATTTGCAACTCCCATTTAAGCTACCTGTCCACTCAGCAGTAGTCAAGGGCACACTGAGGTGTACAAATGGTGTGAATAACTGAAGGCACTGTCAGCAGCAGCACCTCCCTCAGCCACAGCCGTGTGCAAACAGAGCTTTTCTGACACTCCAGAGTACATCAGTGACCAGACTGATTTTCTGGCAATCAGTTTATAAAGTTAAAAATATCCTAAGCCACAGTTTCAGATTAAACCATGCTCTTGCCTTGCACTAGCCCTTCAGCTGTTCTGATAAGATAGCAAATTGGGTCAAAGTATAAATATGCAATAACGAAACATAAGCTGTTGGTAATAAGAATACTTTCATTTTCACTCCTACAAAACTGTTTTTCTAGTTCACATGATGGCAAAAATAATCTTCTGAGGCAGGTGTGGCTGTAACATGGATCTTGTTTAAATCTGGGAACAAAAAGCTTTTTGGTTATCAGTACAGTAAACAGCAGTGCTTGCCAAGCCCTTAATCTTACAGAGGATCTGTTTTCTATTACCTTATTTCTCAACATCATCATATTCCCCAACCTGATTAACCAATGAAACTGATCTTATCAAGAGATCAAAGCAAAACTGTGAAAAAGGTGCCCATGCTGAAAAAACCCCGTATTTCAGAGCATACTTGGGAGGAAAAACAAGTATATTAAAACAGACAGCTCTCCAGGGACAAGGAAGAGAAATATGCTCTGAACCAACTCACCACATAGATGATAAAAATAAAATAGGGTTCCACAGAACCTGGCATTTCAATCCCAGATGGGATTAAAACCATTTAATCAATAGCACACACCTTCTATCAGAAAAAAAAAATCAGAAAATGCAGTTAGAACTTGCAAGCATTGCTCCTCATCTTTATTTCAGAGATCTTGGTTTAAAATCCAGTCTTCTTAAAAGCACTGGTCACTCCTGGCTTACTTAGCAATTTCTGTCCCTTTTTTACCTATTGTCTTGAGCCTTCTTTAACCTCAAGCTTGATTCTTTTTCCTTTATAATGAACCTTTCTTAATTTTCTTAAATTTTGACTGTTTATTTTCATAATCATGTATCCAACTGCAGACTCTCAAATTCCTGCCTAGATGCCTAAACAAGGACAGATTTTTAATGAGGAAATCATTCAGCAGTACAATTCCTAGAAGAACCCAACTGCTGTCAACACAACTTTTTAATCTTAAACTGTGGATAGATTTCCCATAGGAGGTCATAACATACCACTAAGCTTGTGATGAATCTATAAATCCATACAAACCTCACTCACCAACCTGAAAGATGAAAGAGTGGACACACTGTAAATTCATCCACATTTAGAAGACTACAACATTTTGGCCCAAGTGGCAGCAAAAGAAAGAGACTGTGATCACAACATCCTTTATTGTTTGGTCCCACAATAACAGCAACTGGGGAGGCAGGAAACCTCACAAGCCACAAATTTGCTATAAAGCCTTAGTCTGTTTTGGGCAGCTTGGATCAGTGCCTTCACTAATCCCTCTGTGGAATGGCAAACCATTATGTCCCAAGGATCCAAAAGCATCACTTTTTAAATTTCAATTATCCATCCAAGAGTAGGCTGCTATAATTCTTCACTAATGTAGGATCAACAGGGTCATCAACATTTCAAAGCATAAAAGGTTGAGCCTGTCAAAAATACTCACTTTATCAGGGCTTTTTTTTTTTCTTTAAACATAAGAACAATGATAAGAGAGAACCCCTAAAGTAGCTAATCCTTCAGACTCTCATTTAAATAAATCCATTAACTTTATTCATAAATTTGACTGGTTAATACCAAGTCATAAAACTGAATCCAAACAAACACAAGACACTGGAAAAAAAAAAAAAGTTTTCAATTATTACTTAGCCATGTTTTATCTAGGCTCAGGCATGTATCTAGATAATGTCATTGGATTTATCCAATGCCTCTTCTTGATAAATCTGGCATGAAAACTTCAAGTTAATCAAGGCAGAGTTACAAAGTAACACATAAATAATTTAATAATACATAAAGAAAGAAGTACTGTTTCAAGACTAATATTAATTAATATTTGAAAAAGACAATAATTATTTGAGTGAGAGTACAAATGATTCATAGACAGAGACTAAGCTACTACAAGCTTTGTAATGAGAAATCCTCTTCTTAGACTACCTGCTATTTGTAATCAAGAAAGTGTCTTGTTGGGCAGAGAACACAATCATGTTCCAACCTCCTGTAGTTAAAACTACAGCAATCTCTTCCTAATCATCTTTAACTGCTGCTGCTGAAACAGCTTGGCCTTGGCCTGGTTATTTAATCCAGTATGAGCAGTGACAGTGTGCAGGCAGATTGAGGTTGTCCATGCAGTCAAGCCAGAATATTTACATTAAAATGACTGCATCTGATGGACATTCACATTCAAGATCTTGGACAGGGCTGGGAAACAGAAATATCAAAGCATTGAAATTGGACTCATATTTACCACTGTCCTCCAAAGTTTCTCAGTGTTCTGGAGTGGAAGTGGCATTTACTCTCTAGCCATTACTGCCAGTCAGCCCAAGTTCACTTTTGCCCCTTTTCCTTCAGATAGCACTAAGTTCTGGCTGCTTACTTGGATGGTATAGGATAACCAAAAGCGTCATTCACTGGAACACCATTTTGCATGCCATCCTTCCAAATAGTCCAAAACACTCAGTTGGATGAATTCTTGAATGAATTTCAGACACACTGATTATTGTCATCATTTATTCTCCAAACTATCTGTGCATTCAGAGGCCTCATAAGAAGAGGCCTCACTGTGCCCCTCACCAAAACCCTTGCACTGGGACTTGGTGCCAACACCAAGGAGCACAAAGTCAGAACGAAGGGTGAAATCCATGAGCGAGTTAGGAAGTGATTTGCCACACAGCCAACGTGCAGCAGAGCCAGGATTCAAACCCAGAGCTCCAGTCCCAGCTTCTAACCACTTCCTCATTTAAACCATTCCTTTTGGAATAGACCCCATCACATTCTTTCCATGTTACAATTCAAATTTCAAATCCTTTGCTGCATTTTCATTTGAAATAGTCCAGTATAGTTAACATTTCCAAGCCGCACTTGAACACACATGCAATTAGCAACTCTTTTATCTCACTCTGATAGCAGTTTAAATAGAAAGACAGACCCATAGAAATCTATAGAAAGATGGTTCTGCTTCTCACTCCCTTGTGAGGGAGACATTTCTTCCAAATAGCATATTATAAAGACAGCTCTCTGTTTCCTGACACTGTGCCATTTTGGTCATATGGACATTCAAAATAGCACAGAAAACTGTGGGTGCATGCAGGAATAACTGAGAGCAATATAAAATGACAGTTTGGGGGTTCATAAATGTAGTAGAATTTTTTCATATTTCCATGCTGCCCTTTTCCCCATCACTTGTATACCTTTCATATTCTGGCCATAAGTAGTGCTCTGATAAAATCTGTGGTACAACTCCCTTTGACTTACCATGCCAGAAGTCAATTTTCTGAAATACTGTAAGAAAATCATCTCTTACAGCACATCCTCCATAACCAAAGAAATACTCACAATCTATAAACTGTTCTAATGAGAACCAAACATGAAGTCTACCCTTGTGTCCTTGATTTTCATAACTTACGGCTTCACTCTGCAATTACAGAGTCATCCTTCAAAACAAAGTCCTCTGCTTCCATACTCTTTCTTAGCATCATCAAAAACAATGTAATTCTTTAGACTGATGGACTAGTATCAGAAGAAGAGGGATTAGTATCAGAAGAAGAGTGATTTGATTACATTTAAAAAGGCTATTTGGCAATATTTTTAGCACTGAAGTAATGAGTCTTCATAAACTCATGCAATAGGTTAAACAAAATGTCCACCATGATTTTCTTTACCTAACACTGCACAAGGATTGTTTTCTCTAGCAAGCCACCATAAAATACAAAAGACTAATCCAAGATGATGTCCCCATCTTAAGAAACATCTTTAGTCAGTTCTTTGAAGTGGAAACCATTCTCCATTTTAGCAGACCACCTACCTGAGATACCCACACATCATTTTTCTGCCCCTTCAGACAGACATAGAAAAAGTGAGGCAGAATGGTACTGCCCACAAACCAGGAGGAAGAAAACTGGCTTCCATAGCCTCCACAGCATTTTTAATCCAAGATTCTCAGACTACTCCAATTATTAAATATACTCGACTTCCACTTAGCTATAAATTTACCATTTCTACTGCTTGTACCTCATTTTCCAAAAGGAAAAAAAAAAAAAAAAAAAAAGATGGACAGATTACTTTCAAAAGCACACAGAGTAACAAACTACTGGTAGAGTCCAGCAACACACAGGGCTGTCACTCTCAACTACTCTCTCCAAGTTGATTAAACTCTCTCAACACAGAAACAAAGTATAATGTATAATCTGTAAAAAGGAATAGTCACACTGGAATATGTCATTATAATCAGTTAAATTACTATTTACATTTGTTAGAGCTTTGTGATTGTTAGCATCTTACCTACAAGGATCATAAGGAACTATTTGATTAATCTAATTTTGATTCATGTAATTACAATCAAGGTCATCTCTATTGCATAACTACTGAATACCTTGTGTTTTTAAAAATAATGGTGAATATAGGTCTGTTTGGAATTTTCTGTGATTTCAAGTAGAAGATCCTACCTTTCCAAGATCTAGAAATTCAGCACAGAAGCACGTTTTGACCTGAATTATCACAACTTGCATGTTGGAAATTTGGTTTTGCCTTGCTTTGTCACATGCTATGCAGATTGCCCAGCAGAACTTTGGAGCTGACTCTGCAAAGCAGCACCTGGATTTAAGATCCTCTTCAAAAAAACAAACAACCACATGACTAGAGCAGCAAAACACTAGCAGAATCACCTGGTTCTTGCATAGGCCAACTATCAGCAGGAGAAAAAATTTCATTTTCTTGTTTTTCTCATCACCCCTTGATTAAAATAAGTTTCACAGGGGGGATGAATGTCTCCCACCAGCCTAGGGACACCTAAAGGAAACAAATTTAGGAAAAGCATCAAGGGCAGCATTACCCATTGTCTGTCCCATTCCAACAGCAATAGTACTCATATTTTTTTTCTCGGAAATTTATTTACCCTGTCCATAAAATCCTCTATGTCAGTAGTTTATGCAGCCCTGCTGATGGAAAGCTTTTCCCATTAATATAATATTCCTCCAGCGGAGTTTAAGCCCACCACTTCTTATGCTATGTGTGCCACACACTTCTCTAAGGCAGCCATTTTATTTTATTTTATGAACTCTCACAGCTCTGCAGCTATCTTATCTCTAGATCAAATGTATTCATTCTTCCAGCCTTTCCTCACTGCTTGTGCTCTCCAGATCTCTGATCTCCACACCCTCCACACCTCCATGTGGGGTCTGGAAT
Source organism: Brachypodius melanocephalos (assembly GCA_013398615.1). Lineage (NCBI taxonomy): Eukaryota > Metazoa > Chordata > Aves > Passeriformes > Pycnonotidae > Brachypodius > Brachypodius melanocephalos. Next base: position 5,528,260 of record VZSR01001479.1, on the reverse strand, counting down.
GCTGCGGCCCTACTGTGCCAATCACAGCAGCAAAGCTGTTTTTGGTGCTCTGCAGGCTCTGTTCTTGTTTATGTTACCTTGCACCGCTGTGGTGTCCTCAGCTGCTGCTCAGTTTGTCATTCACCATAACCCCTTGTCCTCCCTCGAGAGACTCCCCCAGCTCTTCATTCATCTGCTCATCTCACACATAATTTATACCTCGTCATAGGACTCTCTGCCTGTCCTTGAGCTGAATCCCACTTAATTCAAATGAATTCTTCTAATTGTCAGGATTCTTTTGACTGTTAATCCTTTCATCCAAGTGCTTGCATCTCTTCCAGCTGTGCATGGCCTAGAAATGCAGTATGCATTTTCTAGTTCCTCACACAAATCACTGCTCTGTGAACCGACAGGCACCAGACCCACCACACCCTCCCAAGGAATCCCACACACTGCATCCTTCCCATTTCACAGAAACTCACACCTAACTGCTCTTAGAGCCTCCTTCCTCAAGACTTCTCTCATTATGTGGTTTTGTTTTGCTTAGGAAAAGCAAATACTATTCTAAATACTATCAAGAAGCTCTCCTGCAGAGAAAATACAAATTGCCACTTCCTTATTGACACTGTCTGCTATTCTAACGTGGAAGGAAATGGAGATTGTTGTCATGGTGTAACACACTGGGCTGTATTTACCTCATCATATTCATGGTGGTTTGTTTTAAACTTTTCATCCCACTGCTCTAAAAAAAGTGAAGATATCTGCTTGTCTCCCCTCCCCACTGCTTCCATTTTCAATGCTGTTTCAAATGTTGACCCTCTCTGGAACATCATCCATCCTTCAGCAGCACTAAGGAGCAATCCTTGATGGATTTTCACTGAGTCAGCCATTCTGCTTTCAGTTCTAACTTCCCCAACTTATTCCTGTATTTTAATCTGAGCTGTTACCCATTCTTACCAAGGATGGCTATAGCACCTGCCTGATCATTGCTATTTTTTTTTAATTAAATCAAAGGAAGAAAAAAAAAACAAAACCCACCTTCAAAAAGATTAACTGGTTGTCCCTGATATCAGCTTGCTGTTCAGACAGAAGCTCTGTGCTGACTAGAGAACACAACACGACCTTTCTTGTTTACCCTGAAACTTCCTGCTGGCCCAGCTCCCACCACACTGTGCTGTGTGAACATCCCCACGAGCTCCCAAACCCTCCACCTGCACAGCATCGTTCAGCCATGTGATTTAGCCCACTCAGCCTCTGCTATGGCTAATTAAGTCATCCTTCTGATTGCACATAAAAATGCTCAGGTCATCCTGCTAGAGGCAAATATCTTTATTGCAAGAAGAAAAAAATTGCATCTAGAACATAATCTCTGAATAAGCCATCTACTCCAGGAGTCCAAAGTAGGATTTTTAGAGACAGAACCTAATTCAAGTGCTTTAATTTACCTCAAGAATAAGTGCATTAAGTCCTCCTATTATTCTACTCCAGATATATTCAATGAAATTTCCTATAAACAGTACATAAACTGCTTTCTTCTTTGTTGTTTCTTTATCTGTAGTTTAAGTCATTTATATTATTTTTTCACTAATAAGCAGATTCATCAAAAATATGTTGACAAGTAATTTTAGTTAGAAGAGCAACTTTTTTTTTCTATTAAACCTTTCTCTCCACTCCACTTTAACCCTTCAAATGCGAGAACCAAAAGCTTTAAAAGCTTCATTGTTATAAACATCTCGTGTAACCAACAATCACAACACCACTGACCAAAAATGAAAATAAAATTCTTGAGACAAACTATGTAAATGGCCAGTAAATTTTAAAGCAGAAAGGAGCTAAAGAAATTAAATACCTGGCTGCTTGGTGTAATTATCTTTGCCCTCCTTCCCCACTATTATTTAATCTTATTTTAAATGAACTCTTCTTTACATGACTTCACACCTGGCTGTCAGCTTTCAGGAGCACTCAGCCAGGAGAGGACACAAGGACTGCCACACTTACTAATCCTTGGGTATAGAGTATTAGTAGCATATTCATTTAAGAAAGAAAAAGGTGGTGCTCATCTTGGGCAGGGGGAAGGGCTTTAACTCCAGTGAGGTTTGCTGTTGACCTCAGGAGACATGGCACACCTCAAAGGACCACCAAGGTCTCATAAACCTCCAACACGACCGACACAGCACCTCTCCTCTGCTCTATTAGGTGAATCTCCCATGCCTATCCTCTCAGCAAACTGTACAGCTAATACCAGCATTATGAGGAAAAAAACTGCATAAACGGACATGGAAACATTGCTGGACTAAAGCACAGCAAAGCCTGCGTGTCCCTGCAGCAGCTGCTGGGAGAGGGAGCCCAGCCTGGCTGCCCTCGGCCCTAAGCAGGGAGCCGCAGGGAGGGTCACAGAGCGAGCAATAAGCCCTGGCATCAACCACACCGCAGGACCCAAGGGCAGGAAATCTTGGAGCACTCACTAGCTCCCAGCCAGCCTGGAGAGAATTCCTTAGCTCCATCTGGTGGGCAAACGAGCTGCTTCTGGCTCGCAAACAGCCATTCCCTTTAATAGTCCGTGGTTTTATGAGAAGAGATAATTAAGAAAGACCATCTTCATTAACAGCAATTTTTGCTTCTCCTGGGAAGAATTCCATTTATAAAGATTAAAACACATCACTGCGGGCTGGAGTTATTTCCTACGTATCTCTTTCTATTCATATTTCAACAAGACCTGTGTTTACCTTCACAGGACCCAGACAATTGAAACGACAGTCCCAAAGAACAGTCACCTCTCCCGAGACCCTGAGTACCCCGGTGACAGCAATCACAAAGCAATCCATGAAGAGCTCCTGGGCAGAAACGGAGCAATCACAACACCTGCAAGAGAACTCTCTGCTGTTACTACTGAGCACAACCATGGCACTCTCTGGGTTTACTTCCTGTGCTCATCACCCAGGGATGTGGTTCTGCTTGGAAGAGTGGCAGGAGTTATAAATCGTCCTCCCACTGTGCATGTTTCCTCAATAAAGACCTTACCTAGCTCTTCCCCAGCGAGAGGGATGAGAAGTAAATGAATTACAATAGGAGCCCATGACAAAGAATTCAGCAACTCCTTGAATTTGCTCTTGCCCACATGTTTCAAAAAAAAAAAAATAGCATTTACATAGGAAAAAGGCCCAGTGAAAAGCAGGAGGTTATAATACATGGCTGCATTTAAATTCATGATGGGTTTCATTTGTTTATCCCACTGACGGACTTTGGAATAATTCTTCATCCTCTTTTGTCAGATTTTTTTATACTTGAGAAACAATAGAGATCTAATAATTGAACTAAGGAGCAAGACAGCCCCAGCCATTTCATCTATGCACCTCAGCTAATGACAGAAGCAAAAAGAAAATATTTAGTTAATTTTGTCTGCAAGCTGGATGCAAACCAACAGCATTAATAACCCTCTTTAAGACAGACATATGGACCAAAGCCTAAGATCACATCTCTGTAATTGTGATTACAATAGGTTTGTAGTCACTGAAATATGTGTCCCAGTTTAATAAGATCCCTGCTGTCACTGTATTTTTGCTGAAGTTATAGCAATAAATAGTTCTGCACTCTTGATTTCTGGTTTAAAAAAGAAACAATCCTAATGGTATTGCTACAGCCCTTCCAGCATCAGAGTTCCCTTCTGTCCTTGTCCTTTTTATTACATTTGAGTTAATTTATTACAAGACAAAAATATTTCTCCAACTCACAAGCATCCACTTTCAATAGCAACTGTATTTGATTACATTTAATAATATAAACTTATTTCATTTAGAGCTGAGTAAAAATGGTTTCCTATCAAGCAAATCTACTCCTTCTTAAGCTACACATAGTAGTTATCATGACCAAAATGCAATTTTTTAATTCCTGAAGATGCAGACTTAGCTCATCTTAGACTTGTCATAGCAAATAATTTTACAAAAGGAGATACAGATACTGTCCTTATGGTACAAGTGACAGGGTAGCAGAGGCATAAAGAGATGAAGTATTTCACCTCTGGAGGTGAAAATAGGAACACAGCCCTTCTGATGGACTTTTGATGCAGTACCACACCCCACAATGTGAATACAGATCCATCGTGTACTCTACTGCTAAAGCTGCTTGCTATGTAAAAGCATCTCAGTTTGCAAAGGTTTCTACTGGCAGCTCTGAAAAAAAGAAGAGATTCTGTTTAAATTCAGCTACAATTTCTGCTTGAGCTCACATGGTGTACACCCTCCTGGAAAAGCAAGGCTGTGCCTCTCACTTGCTCATTAAATGACACACAGCTGTTTATTATCCACAGTATCTGTGTTTCTCAGAGGACACAAGCTGCCTAACTATGCAGATATGAACTCATATGTGAACAGCAGTGATGAGTCAAATCATGAAATTTTACTTGTCTAACCTAATTGAATTTACCCCAGACAGTAATAACACTTCCAGAAAAAAACAGGAATTTCACAGCCTCTGTTCCCTTTTTCATAAAAAGCTCAGCTCTGACTGTAATACACCAGGGCAATATTTGAATGCTACAGTGCACAGATGCAGTCACACAGAAAATTAGAACTCTCCAAATTTAAAATTAAAAAAAAAAAAAGAAGAAGAAGAAGCTATAGTACATAGCTGCATCAGTACCAGCTCGAGAGTGGAAAAGTACTTCATCTGCTTAGCCCCTTTCTACTCTGCTGGTGACGTCAGCCAGGCACTAATGAAAGCCCAATTAGCATATCACCTTGTGTGTTTGAATGTACAATTGGAGCAGCTGATGATTCTCTTCTGAGATTTTAAATAACCACCAAAGCTGAGCCAGAGCTGCTGCTTGGTAGGGAAGATTTAGCTTCACAACATACCCAGTTCCCTGTGCAACACAAACAAATGAGCCAGTGGTGGAAAAAACCCCAACCCAGAGCAGATGCATTTCTCTGAGGAAAGCAACACAAAGCAGCTCCAATTTTGAACAGCATTCATTTGGCCTTCATTGTAGAATAAAGGCTGTAATTCCTAACCGAGTTTGAAAACTGCATTGACTATTTGCTCCCCAAAACCAGGGTACAGACCTTGGTGAGCTTTAGGAAACCAGCATCCTTGTCAATGCCCTGCCAGTTTTCCAGCTGACGGTGATTGAAGAGCAAGCAGCCATGAGACAGAAAGCACATCCTTCTGCTCTAAAACATGCTGCCACCAGCCAACACAGAAAAAGAAGGCAATTTGCAGACCATTCAACTTCAGGCATTGACTGGACTCGCTGGTGGGGAGGGTTCTGTGATTCCAGGGCTCTGTGACTCCCTTTGGTCCCTATTTAGCCACCAGCATCCAAGGGAGGACAACAATGGATAGCTCTCGCCCCATCCTCCTTTCCTGAACACCTGCACCAGCTGTTTGTTCCATGAGCACAGATGGCAGTGCTCCCATCCAGGGAGCCACAAGTCATTCTCAGCACAGCAATGCACCAACTGGCACGGGATTTAAAATGGCCAAAATAAACAGTAGGGGTGAAGCTGAGACATGAGGTCAAAGAGAAACCTATTGAAGCACTGCAATATTGACAGAAAGGAGTGAAAAAATGAAAGGCCTAAGTCTGTAGCAAGAACTTGTCTATTAAACTTCCTTTACAGGGACTGAAAGCAGGACCTGAGGCTCCTGCCAGACCTTAAGAGAAATCCTAAAGGGAACCACTGTTTTGCAGCATTTGAGGGCTAGAAACTGAAAACTGTCCCTGTCAATCCAACAGCAATGACAGGGAAGCTCAGTGCTCTGAGCAAAAACTTCAACTCTGACCTAGATAAAGACTGTCTAAAAGAAATATGAATTCAAGCCCAGCAGGACTTCCTTAGAGCCTCCCTTGAAGTGGCAAGATTACTTATGAGGTTCAGCTGGATTGGTAAAGTGCTGGTGTTGATCATCCTGCCTAAATGGACGGAAATCAAACCCGAAGCACAACAAATATACCAAGAGCAATCCCTCAATTCCCATACACCCCAAAGAGCTTTTGCCCACTCCCTACTCCCTTTAAATACTGAGTCTTCCTGTCTAACCATGGCAGTCATTAGGACACAAAACAGCCCATGACCATCAGAGAATGCCTCACAAGCAGACAGAACCACAACAGATTTAAAAAGGATCTGTTAAATGAGAACATGTCCTTGAGTGATTTTCAGCCTCAAACCATCCTCTTACTCATAGCTGATCACATCAACATGTGCCAGGTTTTGCACAAAAAAGGCTAAATGCTAACAAGGGAAATAGCTAAATAGTAGTGCATTTAAGTCTTTATTAAACATAGCTGCAGTGTATAAAGATGTAATTAAAGCTTGGGCTTTGATTTGGCAAGCATCCCCTATAAATAATCTTTGTTTCACTGCTCTTTCTCCTCAGTGCTTCATCAAACTCAAGAGATGTCCTTCAGTTTCTCCCCAACCCTTGGGATTATCAAATGTTTTATAGCTCTGCAAACCTTAGACCGGCCAAACACTGCAGCTGTAGATGAAAGGGAATTATCTTCAAGGTGCTTTCTCTCAGCAGCATCTTCATTTTCTTGCCTGGGGTGGGGAGACTTACCAGAGAGCCAGGATGAGGGAGCAGGGCCCCATTCCAGAGTGCAGAATAAGAACACAGACTTGATATCACAGCTCCTTCCAAGTGCTGATCAGTCTTCCAAATGATCTATGGGAAAAGGAGACAGTATTGAAAGACTTTAACACCGGTGTGAGCTACTTCTTGCCAAATTATAAATTTCATCTTAACATTTCTCATGAGAGATATTATTTTGCTAATTATGTCTAATGACTTTTTATGGTAGAAATTTTCCAAAAGATTTTACATTCATTCTCACAGCACTAAAAAGAAACTGTCATGTTGATCTAAGCCCATATTTAACCTTTGAAGCAAATAAAAGGGCACAAACAGGTTGTGATTTAAAACCCCCATACTTTAATAGAAATACATTTTATTTTCCGTACTGCAAAAAAAACAAATTCTTGTTTTGTCTCAAAACTTCCTTTCATTAAATCATAAATTAAAGCAGACCAGAAATATGAGTTGAGCTAGCCCCATTTAGCATTCAATAAACTCAGTAAACAGCAGAAATTAGGAAAAGGAAAACCAGATGCATAAACAACATAAAGTAGGATTAACATCTAATGGTATTTATTTCAATACTTGGAATAGCATCTGAGATCAGCATTTTTAAACAATCACCCTATGAAGTAGAATACAAGGGTGTTTCTTTCTGACCAGTTGGCAAATCAGTTCTGGCAAAGGGATATTTGAACAGTGCAGCAATCCCAACTGGATCTGATCTTTGGAAAACTTTTCTTCCCAGTCTTACAACCTCAAAATCCCCAGAAATACCTAGACAAGATCAAAAAGGACAGCAGTAACACAACCGAGACAAACACCACGAGATCTTCCACCCAGAGTGATTTACAGACACGGCGTGTAAGAGATTTAAAAGTGCTCTTGTCCATCTTCAGGCCATTAACACCTGCTCGGAGTGGCAGTGAACTGTCACCACATCCAAAGGCTTGCATTCCTTATGCATCAGCAGCTCCAAGTAAACTTCCAGAATGTCCCCAATGCGCCTTGCAAAAACACACAGCCAGCTACACCCTCCCTTATTCTAGAGGAAACAGAATTTAAATGCAATACAGTCAGCAGTTTCATCCAAGTAAAATGAAAGGAGAACTGAGCTTTCTCTTTCAAAATTGACAAAGCGATTTGCAAGCTGTAATGGAGAGTTCCTGCTTCCCCTTCCTGGGGGCTGGATAATGCATCTGCATAGGGAGTATCTGGGAATCTAGAAGTATCCACTTCTCAAAGACTGCTGCTTGAAATGACTAATCTGAACCAATGTAACTCCACAATTGATTCTTTATTTGCTTCCAGTGGTTGCCCTTATCGACTTACAGTCTACTACATTCCTAAAAATCACAGGTTTCTTTGTTTGCTTCCAGAAAAAAAAAACCCACTTATTTTAGATAATCTTGGCTCCACAAAGTTATTTTTCAATTTTCTTCAGTCACTGCTGCGTGTTCAGGAATGTCTGATTACCCATAAAATGCCTTCTGACAGCTCAGATTCATTACTAAATTACCACATTTAAATTTTTCATGTGCACAGGGCAATTACTTTTATGAATGACTGTCAGCAATGTTTCACTAAATCTGAATGAATTTTTAAAGGATTCTAATTGCCACTTAGATGCCCCTATAACTCTTGTTTTAAAGGCTTTCATGTCTTTTGGTAATAGTTACCTGTGTTCAACACAAACATGTTCCCTCTCACATCTTATATTGTTGAAAATTATTTACATCAGAAACAAAGAAATATGAAGCTGGCGGTGCTACATAAGCAGATAGTCTGCACAGTAGAAATGATTCATAGCCAAAGTCTTGAGAATGAATAATTATCTGTAACCCTCACTTGGAGCTCTTGCATCAAGTTACATTATTCATTTGGGTTTTGGCAGGAGAAATTAATGAATTCCAGCTTGACAGACACCTTAAAAAATTATAAATTTTTCAAGTAGTTGGGCCAAACCAAACCTTTAATATGTCCAGGCAAAGAAAAAATAGAGGTACACAAGGAGTGAGGTTTTTTCCCACTGAAATTTTAAAAAGCACAGATACAAATATGAATTCAGAAAGGGCAGGTGAGCTTTAAATTACACTACTAAGATGGGCTGCAGTTTTGACTTGTCTCCCAGTGGAGTGTCATCAGGAAATTTCATTAGCACAATCTATTTTTTATGCCAAGGTTGCTAACGAAAGTGATAAACAAGATCAGAAATAAACTAATCATTGATGTACTCTCCCAACAAACTCCAGCTAGACGTTTCTCTTTCAAGTGCCACATCTTGTGCATGTTCTTCATCCAACTGCTTGCCCACTTTGGAGATTTTTCCATTTTTCTTTTCATTTTCACTGTTCACTATCACTTTGTAGAGAGACATCAAATGAAATATTCCTTTGAAAACCAAATGGATTAATGCTTCTTTAATTCTTTTGTCTAGAAAGTCAAAGATCAGGATAACAAGAAAGAAAAAGAAAATTATATCTACCATGTCTTCTTGTGTACAAGGAATGAAGTTTTCACCACTGAGGTCTAAGGGAGACATTTCAAGAAGGTCTCATCAAGACAGTGACGTTGAAAAATAGCCAAAAAAAATGGCTTGCATTTCTTAAATTATATGTGAAGCAAATACCCCACTAAAATCTAAGGCTCTGGTTATCTTGCTAATTTTCTCACTGGCTGACTGCAGAAATGTGGCCAATCCAGTGAACTTCATCTCTGCCCCCTTTTTCAGTGGAGAGGGGAGGGGGAAAAACACGTGGCAAGCCCACTTCTGTAAAGATTTTGAAATCTTCCGATGAAATCTACTGCAAGCCATTTTTAAGCAATAATAATCTTCTGCAACAGCAAACCTATTTCGCTGTGACCTTCAACAAAGGCCAAAGCCTGAGGGATGGTTGCCAGCAGCAAGTTATGCTTCAATATCCAACCTTGCATAGGATCCAAAAGGGGTTTTCATCTGCATCTGAACTCTAATTAGCTGCTCTCAAAGCTGTGTTTGATAACTTTATTCCAACAGTCAATATCAGCCCTTAACACTTGCTCTTGTTAATGTCCAAAATACACAGCTATGGATGAAGAATTGCTTAAAAAAGGTGAGTCCAGCAAAAAGCTGCCACCTGCTAGAAATATTCCATCATATCAGAGAGGCAAGGACAGGTCAAACCGGGCTGAAGCTGAGCCAAGGGAGCAGTAAATTGCCAGTGTTATTCCCCAGTTCCCCGTGCTCCCACTGACCTAAGTAGCTTAATGAATCCTGGTCTCCTGATCAGATCCAATACAGCTGAGCTGGGCTTTGGCTGCAGCTTTATTGGCATGCTTAGACACAGAGAAATGGTAATTAAGTGTTTTGATGTTAAAGAATTCCAGGTTGCTAAGAAAACTGCCTATGTGCAGGAAGAGCTGGGGGTTTCCCCCTCATACAGCAGGTACATCTTAGCATTTCTAAAGTCCTCAACATTTTGCAAATCAGAATCCTACCCTAAAAACTGAAAGGGTTTGAAGAAGCTACCTCAACACATTCTCTTGCCTTCTCTCTTCTCCAGCTTCCCATTTTAAATTCCTGCCAGATGAGTCATACTGAACATCTCTCCAAAAACTTTGAGGGTTCTGTCCGGCTTATTCTGAGAAAAGAGTTTTTCATCGCAAAGAACACCATTTATACCAATTAACACCTTGTTAACCATCCTAACAGAAAGTTAATTCCACAAATTTTGCTAGGTTTTCCCAATTACAACGGTAATTATGTGAAAAACAAAGGCTGTTCCCTTTGAACCGTCAATCACGTTGCCCAGACATTAAAATTAACTGTATATATTTATTTCTTTAAAACATCACAGTGACAAGAACAAATGCCAAACCTGAATGGTGCCTGTGCTCATTCCCTGAGGGAACCACTTCTTCCCCACTACACGCGGAGTGCAGCAGACTGTCCTTGGCACAACAGTGAACACGAACAAGCAGTGGATACCGTGAATTATTTAAGAGCTTTTACGCAGACTGACTATCTCACATGCATTCATTGCTCTCCTCCAAGATTTATAGGTTCACTAAGAGCTGACTTCCCCTCCCCAGAGGAAGATCCTTGCTAGCCTGAGCAAGGAAGGCAGAAAGTTCTTTCAGTTCTTGCTATGCAGCCGCTTGCAGCCACCAGCCTCAGGCATGGCTGGCCAGGGTCCCTGCACATCCCCAGCATTTGTCTCCAGTGTCAGCTCAGTGATTTCCAGGATCTATGCACATGTCCAGGATCCGTGCTCCAGCCAGAATCTCCACCACTGTTTTCTCGTGTAATCTTCTTTTCAAGATCACTTCTTTTTTTTGGGACACCACCTTTCTGGCTTCCTCTTTTTTCCAGCACCAAAGCCTGTGTTCCTCCCAGACTAAACCAGGACCCAGTCTAAGGCAGAAATACAACATCTGATCAGCCTCCTCATTCTTTATCAGGTCTGCTTATTAATTGTAGGGTTTGGGTTGTTAACTGGAGGATTTGGAATGTGCCACTACATTTTAGCCTGCATACCATCAGAATTTACAAGTGAGCAATACCAACTGCAGCCAGCAAGCAGCAGACTGCTGCTTCAGAGTTCAAAAGTTCAGATTCAGACACATAGAGGCCCAGTTATCTGCCAGCTGTGTGTGCTCACAGTTCAGGCTATTTCTTCACCTAAGACACAGACAGACCAGTTATAGCCATGCTGAGACAAAGTGGAATCTGCAGATCTTTTCCACGTAAGAGCCACCTCTCTCAGGAGACCCACATGGTAACTGGATTAGGTCATGTGTCATCCCCTAGTCTCAGTTAACTCCCCACACGTGCTCTGGAGTCAGTTCAAAAGAAAGCAAATTGCCTTCATCCCAAAGGCAGTACAGCTCCTGGATGGATTTCTCTACTGAGAACAACTGGATCAGGCCCCAGACTGAGCCTGTCACAATGTCTGGGTGTTTGTCAGGGCTGCTCCACGTGCAGCCACAGCAAAGCATTGGCAAGGCAGCACAAAACCACAAGCCCAGATTCATCATGATTTTTCAGATCTCAGTAGGAATGAAGCAATTAAAAGTATCATAAGAATTTTCCCTAGTGGATTTTAAAAGGTTTTGAAGCTGGTTAAAGCTTTTATTCAACACTGACAATGGTTATTCTGAATAGCACAGCGTAGGGAGATTTAAAGGTTTACATAAGGCCAAATGACGTTCAGGAAAACCCAGAAAAGCTTTAGGCCTTCTACAGGATCTATTTTGTTCTAGCTGGATCAGTGGACCTAATAAAACTTTATCTGCCTCATATCCTTAGGCTATCAAAGCTACAAAAACACTATCTTCTTATTAACTTAATGTTTTACCAACACTGAGAATCTGACTTCATGTTTCCTTGTTAGAGAGGAGAACAAAACAGATGGAACCCCACTACGGGAGACTCACCATGCTATTTATACTTCAGAAAAGATATTTGCTTTCCATGGGAACTCAGCACTATCCATTGGTTTTAAGTTCATGATTTAAGTGTCTTTTTAGAGGTTTCAAATAAGACAACATACAATGTGTCTGTTTTAACTGCTTTTTCCCCAACAGATAAAGAGTCCATCTGCTAAGTTTATCAGTGGCAGAAACTTTCATTAACACCCAAATAACCGCATATTATACCTACACTCAGAAAAGAGGCCACTTTATCCTGCAGCTTCCATCTATCAAGCTGTGCTTCCTGGACTGCAACACCCAGACAGCTCAGAAATCTCACAACAGAACTCCTCTCCTTGAGATTAGGGATATTCCATCATTCTTAGTTTACAAGTAAGGCACTTAGGCAGCATGATATGACTGATCAACCTAAAGACCCCTGAGGTCTACAAACTGCTGTAATTTTAACTTGATTCACCTGTGCCCAAGGTGATGGTCCTCAGTTCAGAGCAGCCCCTCCTGGGGGATGATTGTTACCCTCCACGGTTCACTTTGGATAGCCCTCTTCCTGCACTGCTGACAGAACTATTATCCATCACTTTACTAGTCCTCTGTTCACTAAGAACTCAGGAAGAAGCTTTGAGAGCTAAAAATCCCTCAAACATGGCTCTATACATCATGGACCTTCACAGCTAACGGCCTTGACACTAGGACTAACAAGAGACAACACTAACAACACTGGGGAAAAAATTACCCTCAATCCAGCCATGCACTGCCATCTCCTCTTTTTTTAAGTAGCATATCCCTGTCTCTTTAATTACAGCAGGCAGGATGTGAACAGATGCTTACTGCACCCTGCAGCCCAATGATTCAGGCAAACTTTTAGCTATTAGCAAATCCTTTAGGTAGCTGACTCAGGTAAATAAGATGTGCAGATTCCCCCCAACTGACTAACCACTGGGCTTGCACAAGCTTGGCTCATTGACCACAGCTGTTGGGAATACAAATGTCCTCAGCTGACAGCCCTGTTCTCGGTTTCATCATCATTTTGGGTTGAAAACAAAAATGTCAGCATTCGCTGACATCTTGTCTGGAGTTGGGACAAAATACCCCAAATCAGTAGGAGGTGAGGAATTCTTCCACGAAATGAATCACAGTTTGAAGTTATTCAAATAATAAAAAAGAAAAGCAGAGATCAAGATACAGGCTACAGGGATAGTCAGCCTGCAGTTCTCCAGATAAATCCTATGGATTTATGTACTGCTTACAGACACCTCAGTTACGAGGCCTGGCTCTCAAACTACCTCCCAAGGAAACAAAATCCACACAGATCCTCAATGATATACAAGCAGCATGTGAATTCCATTTCTTTAATAATCAAACCTAAGTCCCTAGCAGTTCCAGCTGTCATGTCCATTTCTAGCTTCTACAGGCACTTTATCAGCCTTTACTTCCAGAACTGATGTAACACAACACATCTGCTGGTTACTGCTGTGAAAACGTCCCCAATTTCACACCTTCCCAAAGGCAGATCCTCCAAAATCCTGTGCTACAACACGCAAGTGCCTCTTGACAGCCTCTCCAGCAATAAGTAGGCACAGTTCTAGAAAAACTGAATGGATCTTGCAAGCCTTCATCTCTTGTCACATCTGTGCCTTTTCCTGCCAAATATTTCACCATGCCCTCCCCTCTACAGCCTCTCTCTTGCCCATACAAACAACCTCTCTTTGGTAAAGATGAGGCTTTCATAATCCTCTTGCTGATGAAGGAAAACAGAAATAGAAGTAAGCACACATGCCTTTTTCCTTCCTTACTTTCAGGATGCCATAGAATTTTTCTTCAGCTCTGACTGGATGTATCTGAATATTGGAAAGATACAGACAAGCATTTAGGATGCCTGCTGTAAAAAAAAACAAGCATTGATGTTTAATGTGGAAATGATGGAAGAAGTCAGGTTAATTGCCAAAACTCAAATTCCCTGGAGTTTTATAGGTTTTTAAAGTATCACAGCAGATTATATCCAACACCCAGATTTTCTGTAATGGATGCCACAGTTTAATTATATTGGTTTGTAAAGTTTCTTTCCCTTTCAGTTTCATGGGTCCATATTGTAAGTGTAGAATCCTCACCAACAAGAAGCAATCAGCTGTTCATTAGAAGTCCTAGGCAGCAAGGTGCTGAGCACCTCTGCAAACTTCAGTCACCTGGAACAGCCGGTGAAAGAGACAGGGAACACAACTTGTGGGATTAGGCCATGAGAATGGTAGCACGATGCAGACTGCCAGACCCAAAGGCTGTCCAAGGCAGGAAGTCTCCTCCTTCAGGCACAGTAAATAGGCTTTGGCACAGTCTGAGATGCCAGGGAGTGCCATCAAAACACACACTTGCCCGTCAGAGTTTTACACATCTCACTGTTGCTGTCCAACATTTTGCTCCTGTCAAGCAAAAAAAAATCACATGACTTTAAAGGCATTTGTGAGCCATTTAAGTTCATGAATCCAGGTAGTCTAGTTGCTTGAAAGACAAACATTTGCTGGTGCAAAGGAAGGAAAGGGAAGCAGGGGAAGCTAGGGGACAATCATTCTGGATTAGTAATGAGTGTTCAAAGAGAAAACTACATTGCTAGTTAGCCTCTCTGGAAAAAATAAAAATGCATGTTCCCATCTTGCATCTGCAAATGCAGAGCCTGTAGTGACTTTTTGGATTAGCAGACTGCAGCATCACCATACCCTTACCAATTAGCCTCCAAATGATTTCCCAGGTCCCAAGGAACCAGAGCAGAGTTATCATTAGTGCCCAGCACTAATACAGCATTTCAGCACTCTAAACATCTAACAGGAGAAATGACGTAAGTAACTATAAGAACAACTCCACTGATTCTTAGCCTCGCTAAAATTAACAGTACTATTTGTTATCCTATTATAATACAAATACTTTGCATTTCCTAGTTTATTCTGGTGCCATTTTCTCTTCTTCTAAATGATCATGCGGTTGGGCTGGAAGGAGAGAAAAGAGTCTTATAAAATGCTAAATCTACTAAGGAACTGAGGTTGCTTAGCACTCCAGAGAGTGCAGACAAATGATAGGAAAACAAATAGACACAAAGGAAGAAACTGGAGTTGTTATGCAGTCCTTACTCAGCCTTATTGACTTCTATTGGATTTTCATCACTGAAGGATTGAAAAAGGCATAGAAGGATTTGCTCCTGAAAAGTCACAGAATTTGGAGGGTACCAACCAAAACGATTCTCTTAACACTGCTGCTTCCCAAGCGTTTGGTCACACTCAGGCTGAGCAGAGGCAATTCTGCTCACAAATCCCGCTGATAGATAAAAGGGCAGCGCCTTGCAGAGGGGTCCAACCCAAACTGGGACACAAACTGAAAGGCTTGCAGGGGAAGATTAAATGCTAGACATAAATAAAGCTCCGCTTGATGCCTTGTATCCCTGGCAGAGTGACCAAAACTGCAGTTTAGAGAAGATGAGTGCAGAGGAAGGTCTGTGAAAGCAGAAATTTCACTATTTATGAAATATGTTACTTTTTGGCTACATGTGGGTATAAAAGAAAAAGAGGAGGAGAGAGCAGACAACTATGGGACTTGCCCAGAAAGGTGGAGTGGCAGAAAAACCCATTCACATCATCCTGTGACTACAGCTCAACAGAAATCTGTAGAGAAGATGGAGATGTGTCCAAGAAACAGCAGTTTTGCACAACCAAAAAGCACTAACCCAAAACCAAACAAGGTTTGAAACATTTTTCTTTCTTTTATGACTCAGCGGTGCACTCCAGACCATGTATTAACATTATGTGTAGCAGTCTGAAATGACTCTTAAAACTTACCAGCTTTGACCGCAGCATCATTCCTGAGGAAAAAAAAAAAAAATGCTCAGTAGATTAGGAATCTGAACCCAGTCACCTTTTCCCTGGTCACACAGCTGCCTCCACAAAGGCCACTGAGAGTCCAGACCAGTCTCTGCACCCCAGTCTCATCCTGAACACCTCCAAAATGCCTGAGCATCCAGACACAGGCACAACCACACCAGCAGAGAAAGTGAAAATCACTGAGAAAAGAGAAGAAATGAAAAATGAAGTTTGAGTTGCTCCTGTAACGAATGTGATGCTTTTAAGGGGAGTTTTTTGTTGGTATTGATGTGGACTGTTCTATTTGATCATGGTTTTATAAATGGTTTCTATCAGTACATATGACTGACTGATTGCAGAGTATGCAATTGCACTGAAACAGGCTATTGCACACAACACAGAGATAGAAATTATTTTCTGGTGAGATTTATGAGGTTTTCTCCGCTACCTTTGTTTGACCAAAAAAAAAAAAAAAAAAAGTTTTAAAGCCTATTAGCTTGTGACACTACTAAAAACACACCTACAAAGATATTATTAAAATAACCAGGAGTTAAAAATACATAAAAATTAGACAGTTATGAGAAAGAGCAGTACTCAGTTATCCAAAAGGGCATGTGGTAATCACCAGCTGAGGTCAACTAAGAGTTTTATCACATACATATTTTCAACGTTTTGCAACACAAAGTACCTAGAAAGCTGTTCCTTCAAGGCTTTACATTCCCTTGCCTTGCACTGAACTAAGTGATAGCTATAAACTTTTCACTCACACATGGTCCTTGGCCACATACACTCATAACATTTTAATAGTAAAGTTTAACTAAATGTTTTCATGATTTTAAACTCAATAAGAATTAATTGCTTACTCCATTTCTTACTCAGTATTTCTGAATTTGGAGTTTCTTACTGGGTTTGGAGTCCTGAATCACTGAATGCTCCCAAATATGTCAAAGATAAACATATTAAAAAAACATGTTAAAAGCCTACACTGCCCAGGCAAAATGCCTGTGAAATAAATTTATTCTAAATGGGTACACTGCTCTCAGGGTTATATACAAGAACTAGCTCAAAGTAGACAGACAGGATGTAACTCCAAATAATTTTCTCATCCAACTCTACTCACCACTCAAGTAAAGAATTGTAGGTTTTGTACAGATCTGGTTTTATCTTCTTATCTAATATCCTGCAGGGGAAATAAGCTTTCTATTTTCTTTAGAGTATGGCCACAGTGAAGAGATTTCAAAATTTATCTCATGAAAGGATCTCACAGAGGCATGAGAGCCTTGAAGCTGTCTACATTTATGCATCAACATTTTATTTCTTCATGGCAGATGGGCTGAAAATACCTGTATGCAGGTTCAGATGTGGATTCACTGCCTGAATTATAGTCAGGCATGACAGTTATTATCATATGCTGGGGTTTTTTCCTTCCTTTCCTAGGGAACAGGACCATGCAGAGTCCTCAAAGAGTAGGAAGGAAAAAGCATTATTTGCAAAACAGCTGAGGCAGGCTAATATGCATTTATTTTATAGCATATTCCTACACCAGTAACAGAATTACAAAAAAATGCAGCAGAAAACATCTTCAAAAAATAATATAATCCATTTTCTGCCCCCTGGAGGCATCAGCTGTACCTTTATTCTTTCTGACAAATTCTAGTAAGTCTTTATTGTATTCCAATGGCCCCACTGCCTTCTCATGAAATAGCTCAATTAGCTCCATTTTCTTGATTATCCAGTATCTGTCCTAAATCTTTCTTGTTGCCAATTAAAGCCACTCATCTAGAGGAGAGATTATTCCCTTCTTCTTTTAAGAGTGTCATTATTTCCTCATTACATGGATGGCTCATACTCTCCCTTCATTTCTTATCCAAACAGATGTCTGGATAGCTCTGATTCCCTCAAATTTCCTTACCAGCAACCTTGTGCTTCAACCAATTCTCCTCATTTTTCAAAAAGCTCCACAAATCTTCATCTATCTCATCTTGCCGGTGTGCTAAGCTGGAGAAGGTCCTCATCACATGAGGACACTATCCATGTTCTTCTCCCTTTCCATAACCTTGAGTCTCACCCATATTTTGGATTCCAAAGCAAGTACACATATGTTGATAAAAGGAGAAACCCCACCTCTCCATTTATATCTCACTTCTCTGAGCAAGTCATGTTCTCTTTTATCCCAATTCACATATAGCTCTCCAAAGAGGTTTCGGATAGGCAGGTAAATCTTACTGTTTATCACATATCAAAACTTCCAGTTCCTTTTATTTATTCCCTCACTTCAGTATATTATTCACCTAAGAAACCATTTGTTCCAGGCTTTATTCCTAGCATGTGTCATACTGATAGAAATTTTCCCTCAGGATGTTCAATATTCCAGCTTTTAAAGAGCTTTAATTTTATGTGACTTGGTTCAGAGAAAAAAAAAGGTTTTACAAATCTGCCTTGTTATAACACACTAACCTCCAGTCCATCCTACATAAACAGAAAGTGTATAAAAAGCCTGATTTACACACAGTACTTTTTGCCTGTCTGTTCAATGTCTGTACAGAGTTAACATTCATAATGCTGTTGAAAGGCAGGTGTTGCCAGGAACGGGCTAAGTGGAAACATTAATGTGACAGTTTATTAATCAATTCCATGTCACAAACCCTAATGTAACAAAAAGAAGCATAAATAAATACCTGATATGTTAAAGTAATATATGGCCTTCGCACTGAGACCCACTTTAGGAGTGGGCTCACACTGGACCCACTTTAAATTTCTTGGCAATTTGAAGTTCAGGCTGCTAACACTTTGAAGGATATTATACTAGCCGAAGGCATTAATGGTTCAAGGGTGGTTTGTGTTTGCATTTAATTTTCAGTGAAGTTCACTACTGGTGAAAGGTGCTGGATCAATAGTGCTGGTTTTGAGCATATTTATCTTGAAATTTTCCCTATAGTCTTACCCACAAGAAATGGGATTCAGCTTAGCTAGTATCTAGTTAGCCCCTCTGGTTTCTCAGCTTGTGAGGACCAATCTTAATTAAAAAGTAATATGGAAGATAGTAGGAGTAAGTCTGTTGACTTACAGGGAAAGCTCAAAAGTAATCCTCCAGCTTTAAGCTGGAACAGCCACAGCTCTGTGCCCCCTCGGCCATCCTCAGTGTCCCTTCCCTTATGCTGACAGACCTAATGTCCATGTATTGCCTAAAATCAGACAGGATGAATCCAGGTCTCCCTCATTTCCTCTCTCCTGTGCATACACAGACTGAAGAGGAACTGCACAGTTCAGCTTGGACAACATTTTTGCATGGGGTGAAAGAGAACTGAGTGAGATAAAGTCTGTCACATTCCTTGTCATAATCGTGCACAGATGTTCCATATTAAAAACTAATATTTACTGAAATAGTTTCAAAGTTGCATCAGAGCTCCTCAGAGTGCATTAAAAATAAGCACATGCAAAATATTACATTTAGCTGGGAGCCAGATTCCTTCACCAAAACTACAGACAACTATACAACTGTTTCTCTGCTAACACAGTGAGCCAAATCAATCCCCTTCATCTAAACACCTCTGAACTCTGGGACTGGTTTTATCTGAGCCTGTATTTGGCCAAGTGATTGTTACCCTCCAGTGAGTACATGACCACATACAAAAAGTTCACGGCATGATCAGTTTATTACACGAAGAAATGTAATAAACTGTGATTTAAATTTAATAGCCTCAGACAAATTTGCCTGTTTGTTCAACAGAGTGAACTCTCAACCTCTGCTCATTTACAGAGATCCAAGATTCCTGCACTGCACACAGCAATCCAAATCGCCTCAGCAATTCACAGAATTATAAAATGGTTTGGGTTGCAAGGGGCCTTAAAGACTATCTAAGTACAATCCACTGCCACAGGCAGGGACACTTACCCCTAGGCCAGGTCACTCAAAGCCCCATCCAACCTGGCCTTGAACTTCCAGGGATGGGGTATCCACAGCTTCTCTGGGTGACCTGTGCCACTGACTCACCACCCCATGATAAGTATTTATTTCCCCTAATAATTATAAGTCACAAAAACAACAACAACAACAATACAGCACATGTGGTTCTGATAAGGCTAAGCCTCAAATTCCTATTTGATTAAGAGACCATCATATGACAAATTCAGTGAAATCAAGTATCTGTCTGAAACCCAGGGAAAGTGCTTGATTTACAGCCCTAAGTGGATGTCTGCCATGATTTTCGCACACTTTGCTATCTTGGCTGACCTCTCCCAGACGTATTTTCTGCAAACCAACAGATTTCACATGTTTTTAAATATGGTGACAGCCGGGAATTCATAAATAATATATCTCCACTGAAATATAACTGCCATGTCTGAGCAGTTCCGGCTCCAGGCTGGATCTGCAGCAAAGCCAGACAGCTCAAGTTTATAGCAGCTCTCCCCATTCTGCAGCTACACTACTAAAACAGCTCCACGTGTACTCAGCTGCCCAGACATGGGCAGCTCAAGCTAATGGTACCTCAATACAAGCATGAAATATTGCCTCTTGTCAGCAAAAGTTACAGTCTGGCATGACAAATTTGGGTAGGAAAAAGTGCACAAAGTACATCAGACAAAGTGTGTACGTGAACACTTTGTTACAAAAAATAAAGATGAACTTGTGGGATTTGTGTTTGTTTTGCCAATTTGTCTTCAGTGTCATTCCTGCCCATCAGATGGGAATGTCAAACAGCATCCATAGACTGGAATAACACTTCACTCCTGGAACCCAGGCCATGCCCCCTGCACCCATTACACAGTACTTTAGGAACTACTCATTTTCTGTTTGGGCACTAAATGTAAAAGTCAAGCTTGCTGGAAATCCCTCTATTCATTCTTGCCTCTCACATTATCTGAACTGTTACCTCGGATCAGAAATCATACAAAACACAAGATTTTCTCTAGACTCCAAATTTGCCATTCTAGCCTTCAGCATGAAAAAGGAGAAGTAAGAAACAACAAACATATAGGGGGCTTTTCACAAGGCAAGTACGTATTATTAGATACTTTGGTCACCATCTCCCTAAACCGTTTTCATTTTTCTTCTGAAGTTTCTTCCTATGTTTCCTGAACACCTACACTAAAGACACTGTATGCTGCTTGGGACACCTCAAAGCTTCTGATCTGAAATCACCAGTCCCAGACTGACTCAAGCTAAAAACCTTTATCCCTGCACATCCACACACACATCCTGCACTGAAAATCATCAGAATCCACCATGTTCTGCTTGGTTACAGCCACCCAAGACAGCAACTGAGACCAGACTCCCTTGTTACCCATGTCATATTCACCAGATTTGCAAATAAAAGTGTTCCATCTCTCTGCCCTGTAAGATATGTCATACTTCATACTAGAAAAACTGCTCAAAATCCTAAATTATGCCCCAAACAGCCACGTGAGATAAGACTTCTCAGTATGCATGGAAAACCTTATCATCTTGAGTATCTTGGGAGCTTGGAGCAACTTCTAAACTTGCTTTAAATATTCCATGTAGGCACCCACACACAGACAATTTATAACTGTCCTAAAAGTTTTTTAAATACTTAGAGAAAAGTTACAGCACCCACCAGGGTACCTTCACCACAAGCCTGGTATTCTGTGTGTGTGAGAACCACAGAAGGCAGCCAAGACCTTTTGGCACCAAGAAAGGGAGTCCTGGGATTCACTTCACTCAAATGTACGGCCCTTGAAATTAGAGATGGCAAAGTCCAAGACATCTCCCAGCCTAACAAGAAGGATCATTTCCCTGGCTTTATCCACTCATCAGTTTCCAATTACTCAAGAGATGTATTCTTCTACCTCCCATCCTGGGAGAGTATCTGTTGGTGTGATGAATCTCACAGCTATGCAAATTTTCTCCTTGCTCAGCTGAAATCTGTGTTTCCTTTGACCAAAAAACCATTCTCAGAACATCCTTCCATTGGAAATGATATAACTTTCCTCATTAACTTTATTAATTAATTGTTTAAATTAACTCTTCTAATTAATTGTTTTAATTAATCATAATAATAATGTGTAATCTTCCACTTTAGGCAGCACATAGCAAAGTTCTTTTCACAGACTGCTGTGGTTTGAACAGTTTAGGAAAAGCACTGAAACTTTAAGTTTTGTTAAATCAGCCTTGATACGCCTTCATGAACAAAGCCTGAGGGAGAGGTGTACTGCTGAAAACTGCACACTAGGAATGCAGAATTTATAGGCCACAAGGACATGGTGCACAAAACAGAGAAAAAGAAGAAACTAAAGAAGACAGTTCAGCATTTGTATTGAAAACTCTGTCAGGGAAAAAGATAGTAAAAAGGCTGAAAATGTGGATTAATTAGCATGAGAAGTGACAAATCAATAACCAAGAGAAGACAGAATACTAATTAAGAGAATTATGTACTTCGTAACCAATGAACATTGATTTCTTTGTTTGCTAAAGATATATAAATAGTGAAAAAGTTTTGTAAGTGGGTGTGCATCTGGGTGGAGCCATCACCATGGTGCTGTGAATAAAGTAATGTTTACTTTCTAATGCCAAAAAGTAGTGTTGGAGAGTTTGATTTATGCCAATATTTCCAGCAACACTTCTAGGAGGAGTTGTTAATCCCCCTTCTAAACATTACATCTGCATTTCTAATGAATCACATGGTCCTTTTCCACAATGATGTTGCACTTTGGCCATTTCAACCTTTCACTGCTGTTACCAATGATGTCATTTTCCACTCCAGCTAGGTGGAACTAGGGGGACAAAACTTTGTTAAGAAAAGGTAGAGAGAGCAGGTTGCTGCTGCACTGACAACATGAATAGTTCTGCCTTCTCAGAACATTGTAATGAAAGGAGAGTATAGTTTTCTAAGCACTAGAGAATTTCTAGTTACATCTCCCTCCTGTGGTGTGTCCCTCCATCCCTGTTACAGAAAGAATCACAGTATAGGAGGCAGCAATGTGTTGTGGTCTTGCTTGCTGCCATGGATATGGAAGAGTTAAGGAAATACATCTTGGAGTAGAGAGCAAGCTGGTCTATAAGAATTATGCCAAAGCTCAGGATCATCATCAGTTAGGGCAGATCTGTGAAATCCAGGGCAAGGCCAGGCAGAGGCAGTGAGTTATAAAACCTCCACCTCCTGCAGTGAGGGCAGAAGAGCTCCGAGGCTCAGCCCCGTGCCTGGCTGAGAGCAGTTAAGTGCTTGCTCATACCCTATGCACACACTGGGAGCTGTAATGGCTCCTGGTGAGACGTTTTCCAGACACTGCCTGACTCTTCCACACTCAGCAGCTCCTATTAAAATTTTAATAAATTGGGTCAATAATTGCAGCAAAAGCCCCAATGCTCTGACACAGTGCTAGAAAAAGGACAGGGAACAGCACTTGTCTGGAGCACATCTTAGTGCTACACAGGGCCACCTCTGCACTTGTAAATCTGGTCAAACTCAGCCTAAACATCATAGCCATCCTTCTGAGAAATCCCATTACAGTCAGAGCTGCCATTCACCAGGGGCAGGAATGTTTCATGGTGTGCTCCTAGCAAACAGTGAGCTGCTCCAGAGCAGCAAAGGCAGGTAGAAATCCCGGGAGCACAGCAGGCACGTACAGCCCATCAGCACATCCACAGAGCAGGCAGCTCTCAGGGAGGCTCAAAAACCCAATGTGCAGGTGGGCACACGGGTCTGAAAGGGCAAGGTCCTGCTCTCTTCTCACCCACCAATGCCTTGTTCATTCCTGTGATGGCTCCCAAGCCAGAAAGACACATCCTAAATCCCATCTTTATCTTTAAACAAACCAAACAAGCTAACTTAACAAAATATGGTCTTCCCAGAATTGAAACCCTTTTCCTCTGTAGGAGATAGACAAAATATGTATGTGTGTTGAGACAAAAAGTAGTTTTTGCTGCTCTTTGAAACCAAACTTTTTCCCCTCCTTTACAGAGATCTTTCAAAGGAGTCTCAGCTCAGGTTGAAAGGCCAGATACTTCCACAGTACACATAATGGCACCAGAAATGGCTATGAACCTGCTGTTAACTATTTGCCCTGTGCTGTGCTCCTTCCAACAGCTGTATTTTGCCTTTTTGATGGCAAAACTGATGCCTTCTTTTGCCTGTAAATTACCATGTACAGTCCTCTCTTGTGTAGCTTCTTCCTTCACTGGCTCTGAAAACAGATCCTGAGGAACAGAGAAGTTTTGAATGTCCAGCCTGCATGGATGACTGTCTGCACTAGCAAACACCTCTTCCACAGAGACACTCTTCTTTGACTGAGGGTACAGTATGAGAGGAAAGCTAATGTCCTTACAAACAACCTGATGGGTGAAGGTGTGGGTGTTACCATCTTTGAAATAGGGCTTAATGTCTCTGCTAACTCTGGGCAGCAGGTTTGCTGCAGAGCCCAGACAGCTCAGCTCCTGTAATAGATAAGGCTCAGCACAAGCCTGAACTTCGGAGCTTTAGGAGAAAATAGTAGGTTCAAGGGCGGAATATGTGGTAGGCATTTAGGGAAGGCTGTACCTTCCTGGTACCTTGGCCAATGGGGAAAGGAAGATGGCAAAGAGCAGCCAGGAGTTTAGGATAAAAGGAGGCTGAGCCCTCCTAAACACCAAGAGAGAAAACACGATGGGTGTGTGCCCCAGTGGACTCTCTCCCTTTATTTGAATAAAGTTGCAGGACTTCTGTCTCCTTTTTGGACATAAACCCCTGGCACCTGTGGATTTTCCTCACAAGTTTGTCCAATCAAATCTGCTGTCATTATGAAGAGCTAATTGAGCAAATTATGCTTTTACACAATGCAGCATTCCATAGAATATTTTTCTTCTTTTTTAAATATAGGTAAACATTCAAAAAATCTCAATCTGTTCTCTGTATGCAAATCTCTGTCACTAGTTTGTTTCTTCAATTTTCTTTCTTGTTTTGGGGTTTAAATCATTCTGTAAGACAAAATGGTGGGTTTTTCAAAACTAGAGTAGTTCAATTTTATGGGAGTCTATTCTAGAAGTATACAAAGGAGGATGTAATCATTTAAAAGCGGAAAAAGCTGAGATTTAGACTTGTACCTTCAAAGTCCCCTATCAAACTATAAATCAGTTTAAACTATAGCTCAGGCTATCAAACACCTCTCCTCTGAACAGCTGAGGTTCCAGAAATGGTCAGTCATCTTCTGCTGAATATTTGTAAAATTTCCATTGCTATCTCACTGTAAAAGGAAGCAAAGTTCAAACTTTTCGAAGCAACAATTAAAGAACCTCACAAAGAACACCCCTCTGACTGAAAGTGTTGCTTTTCTAGGTGTTGCTTCTCTGCAGTGCAAAATACTTTGGAAAGAGTAGCAGCAGTTGGGGTGTCTAAAAAGGTAATGCCTCCTGTCAGGTAAGCAGTTTTTAAAAAATTCATGCTGTCCAACATGTTGAGGTTTGTTTGGGGGTTTTTTTTGCCAGAGGAAAATTTCTTTGCTTTAAAGCACCTGATGATGTCTGCTTTCCTTTTGTTTTCTGACATCTGCTCTGACAATTGTGTGACAAAATTAGTTTCTGATAAAAGCAAAGGCATCCTTTAAGGAAACTCACTCCTTCCATCAAGAATAAAACCAAGCCTCTACAGCTGCAGCTATAGTGGACTGTCAGCTTCACAGACTAAGAAAAATGCCCTCAACTGAAATTCTCATTTGGAGGTTTAAAAACAGGCTTGTCTCTGCAACAAAAAATGGACATGTACAAATACATAAAATTTATAGAATAAATGTATAGCATTGCTTTTTTGTTGTTTTACTTTCACATAAGCTTCTTATTGTCATATGACAAAACAGGAAATACAGGTTGGAGACCCCTGAAAACATCAGTGATAAGGATAAACAACAACTCAGTTGCTGGTTGTGAAAAAGTCATGCAAAAAATGAGAAAAAATAAATGAAAGGTTTTCACTGGAGTAATATCATAATTTTTTTTGATAGCTTATCAGAAATGATTCCAAATAGCAACTAAAATTGTGTTTTTACATGAGTTCTTTTTAGTGATAAGGAGTAAATGGTAAAAAAAAGGTAATGTAAAAGAGGTTCATATTCATTCATGTTGGATCACAGCCAAACTCAGCTGCAGACTTGGACTTCAAATATGCCAAAGTTTAGACATAGAAAAAACAACATAATTCATTCTAATTTTAATAAAATTATTTCTGATTCACTTTTCTGGCTTCTGCTGGGAACTGAACGAAGAAATCCCAAAAGTAGGCATTTGTTGTACCATCCATTTATACACTTGCACAGGAAGGGAAAATACTGAACTCTGCAATGTGCAGCAGGACTATAAGTCAGAACTGCAACTGGAATCCCAATTCCATGCATCCAGGACCTTTAGCTATTTTAAATGTGCAGTCTTCACACTAAGCTGGCACGAGATTTCGCATTTGTACTCAAACACAACACTATTTTCAGGAGCTGGGTAAGGAAGCAAAAGCTCTTCTGGAGCCTTGCTACTATGCTTGTCTCTATTTCTTTTGTGGGTAGCTAAGGAAGGGATGCCTGGCCTTGCTGGGCAGGATCCTTGCACATCCCAGCCTTGTGCTGCTCCTCCCCTGCCACTGCTGCTCCCTGGCATGGCCCATGGGCTCCCAGGGCAGTCCCAGGGCTTTCCACCTGAGCTCTGATCCCAGCTCATCCCATACAGCTGCAGGGCCTAACAGGGTCTTGCCATAACAGAAAGGTGGCTCAGGAGTCTTTTTTCCATCCATTCCTATTTTCCCAGGGATCCACTTTCTCTCCATAGAATGACCAAGCAGGAAGAATGCAGCTGTTGCAAAAAAGGCTGTCAAATCCTGTACTCATCTAAACGACCACAGCACTGAGATCTAGGACTGAAATCCTCTCCACTGCTGCCTAGAACACAGCATCTTAGCATCTCCTCTTCTGCTGTTGCTTAACAGCTGCCATTAAAGATTAAGGACCTCAGAGAGCAAACCAACTACAAGCAAGGATGATAAAAACACATCCAGCAAGAACATTTCATACCACTTCCCTCTCCCTCTTGGCATTGAGGCAACCGTATGCTCTGTGTTTTAAGAGGAAAAAAAAAATTCAAACCCAAATCAAAAACCCCAAGCACATTATTTTCACATCTCATTTGCATAACAGATGAATAGTTCCTAAACTAAATCACATCAGTAAGCCCATTACCATCCACAGTAAGATACTAGGAAGACACACTCTGCAACACAGAAGAGGAAAAACTCTTGCTTCTCAAAGATGTGTCCCTCCCTTGACCCTTGCCTACACTAGAGTAAAGGTAAAAGGGGCCTGAACAGTGAGTTGGGAGGCCAAAGCCACCACACATCTCATGGTATGGAGCAGACACCCATCTCTGTCCACAGAGATCCTTTATATCCACCAGAATGGTGTCAAGCTGACAAGGACTGTCAAGAGGCAGCAAGGATGTGACAACTAGAACTGGTGCAAAACACAAGATTTCATAGCCAGCACCTGCCTTCTGAGAGAGCTGGTGGATACTAAAACACGCTGCCTTTGTAAGGAGCTGGCACTGCTCACGGTGCTGCACAGGCTGCAGGAGGACAAAAACTGATACAAGTCAGCAGAAAAGCTCTGCTGATTTATACTGCCTGAAAACTGGCCCCAAAGATTTTGTTACCTAGACAACCAGAAGGAAATTCTTCCAGTATCACAGGAATTGGGAAGATTGAGCTGTTTACAAAGTCTGCTCTTGAACAACAAACATTCTCTTTTTTTTTTTTCTTTTTTTTTAGTAGTTTATAAATTATTTGGGCCCTTGCATATTAAGCTGAATTATGTTTGTCATGGTTAGCACAGATATCATCCATCTCATTAAGGAGGGGTACAAAGTTATTTTCTGATGAATTCTCCAGGCCTGCTAAGCAAAATAAGGCATTTGGTGCTCGAAGCAGGTTACAAACAATGCTATGGCTAAAGCGCTATCAGCATTGGTCTGTATCAGATTCCTCAGTCTGTTTTCAGACAGACACAACTCACGAGGTGCCTGTTCAAACCCATCCTGGAACATGTAGAGATGGGGCCCTAGAGTTCTGAAGGGCTGTGACCATGATGTCATGGTCATGACCATGATGTGACCAGGCTGCCCCCAGGACAGGGGTTTCTGCCTGTTGGTTCTGCTGCAAGAAAGAGGGAGCTGGTTTCCACTAACTGCCTTTATTTACTGGCTTTATAAAGGGTGCCATGGCATTCCTGAAGCCCATAGCACACCTTGTATCGAAAGGTTTGACCACGCATTCTTCCTCAAAGTAAATGGTGTGACTGGCCTCAGTTGTGCTTCAGAAACTGGAGTGAGCTCCCTGAGCTCCCCTGAGTTCACAGAGAACTCATATCTGCAGACAGTGAAAGGAAAGACTGGGCTGGTTCAGCCCTCACCATTGCCTGACATCCCCTTGTGCCCTTGTCAGGCACTGGCTTCAGCAGGGCCTGAACAGAACTGCAAAGAATTCAGCAGTTGCTCCAAAACTCACATCAGCCTTTGGATGGGCAGAGGCCAGCTTAGAGTGCTGTGAGATCTCAATGAGAGTTCTGGAAGGCAATTCTCCATTTCAGCTACAAGGGACGTAATCCTGCTATCCTGGACAAAAGATGGGGAAAAATATTTCCAAATTAGTTCCTTCTCATTCCCTTGCATGCTCATTTCTGTGGGAGAAAACAATTAGATTCTTGATACTTAGATCAGCAATCCATTTTCTTCCTCTTTCAGTTGAGAAAATGCATTATAAATATTTTAAAAAACTGAAAACACCTCATGAGGTTAAGGAAAATCTAGAAAATTCAATACTCAGAACAAAAAAATATAGAATAATATAAGAAATAAATTTGTTTGTGGGTCTGAGTGGAAAATGAGAAGTTTTCAGCCTTCTAGTTCAGCAATAGATCGGTCTGCTTTCTGTATTAATACAAGGAAATTACAAAAAGAAAATTAAAAATGGAGAGACAATCACAGTAGCACAGTCCCTGCTGGAAACAACTGTTCCAAGCAGCAGCACACAACCTTTGCTAGAGTGTTTACACCTTGGAAAAGCAGCTTCATTGTGGAGAAGGCACGAACAATATGCAGCAGGAGAAACCTTGAGCTTCCTGGGGAAGGTCTGTGCTAATTACTTGGGGCAAAGGGAGGCACAGCTTTCTTCATCTTCATTGGGAAGAGGAAATCATGTTTGGTATGAACAATACACACCTCACTGAAGCAATGAGGCTACTGAAATAAAAGTTGTCTGGAGCACCAGCTCGTCTTGCTGGCTGCTCTCGCAATCCACCAGGAAATGCAGAAAAACCTTGAGGAGGCTTTTCATGACACCCCTCAGCTGTGGGACTGCAAGAGATCAGTTTTCACTCCCTTATGCCTGTGACACACAGCAGACAACCAGGGCATGAAACGAGAGGGGTTCAGTGTTCTGCTGAACCAGGTTAGTGCCGATGCTTCATGTTCAGGCAGGATGTTTTACTCAGAGACCCACATCACACCACATGAATATTAAATTCAAAACCCCATTACATGCCTCTGTAATGGAAAATTCATTTTATTGCACAGAACTATAGGAGCTTGAATGAAGGAAAGCCCAGTTAGTTATAAAGAATTCACCCAAATAATGAGGCAATGTTAAGACCTGAAAGGAATGGTTCATGTGCCATTCTTTCATGAAAATTTTTGTCTTTCTCTGCAATTTGGACTTTTTTAAAGCAATGCCTATTTTCTGTGAAAATACACCATAAAATTATTGAAGACCAAGTTTTCTTAGCCAACCAAAATGCTATTTTTTTAAGGAATTGGCACATGTAAACACAATCTTTGGCTGACTTTCCCAAAAACCTTTGAAAAACCTATTTTGCTCTCCAGATCATCCACTTAAGGAATGGGTGGGAAGCTGAGCAATGTATGCATTGCTTCTATCTCCAGCTTCCTACCACTGGTATTGCTACACAATGGACACACAGCAAGGTCTTAGTTATATGTTGGGCTAGACAAACTCACAAGAATTCATGTGGAGCTGGAATGTCTCCACCCTGATTTCTGCCTTTTCAGGACACAAGCTAAACTTGCCTTCAATATTTTAAAATTTGGGTTCTGTAACACCAAAGCTCATAAACTCCAACTCTTAGAACACCCTAAAGAAATAATACAAACATTTCAGAGAACAGAGACACATTTTGGCCTTCAGACACTGTTCCTGCAATACAGCAGCTGCTATGGAGCATCACAAAGCCTGTATTCGTACAGTGCCACCATCTCTGTCCTTGGCACAGGGGCAAAGTCAGGGATAGGGGTGTGACTGAGGCATTCTGTGCTCCAGAAACAGGAGCAGCTGGGTACAGCGCCTGCAGGAGCACCCACGGGGGCTGCTCTAATTTAAACTGGCCCCTGAGCAGCTCAGAAGCTGAAGAACAGAAGCAGAGATGCCTCAAGCCACTGTTGTACTCTCTTCCTGAAGCAGCACCTTTGGAAGCACGGCACAAAATAACAGCAGATTGTAAGAGAGCCAGGAATAAAGCTGGGCAGAACAAAGTCTCCTCACCCAACAGTGTCTTTTATCCAGACACCAACAACTCTAAATTTGCACCCTGCTGCAATTGCATGTTGTGCCACCTAAGAGAAGAGGGAAATGTCTCAGCTTCTGGTCATGTTTATCCTGGCTCTAGTACTGACCCATGTCATTTCATTTCCACAGCATTGCTTTGGAATTACCCTCTGGAAAGCAGGAGCAATCAGCCTCTCTTAGCACACAGAACTGATCAAAATTTGAGTTTTGATCTTGGGATCATCCCAGATGTAGCAATCAGGCCTGAGGCTTTTTCTAATCAGAAGAAGAGGGTTAAAGAGGTAATGAGCAAAGAACTCTGCTGTGTCATACAAATAATGAATCTTTCTCAAGAACAGTGCACTGATAGCAGACTGTGTCTGAGGGATTACACTGGCTCTCAAAGAAACTGCTCTTCCCTAATAATATATCTTCTCAATGGGGAGAGCTGGGAATGGGGGAAGAGGGAGAGAGAGGGGAGCAAAAGGAATTTAAAAAGCAATTCAGTATTTATCCCACAGCACGGTGAACACACAGAAGCTGGAGCAGGGAGCTGGAAAAGTCTCTCATGATTCACACAAGCTGTAAGACAACCTCCTGGACGTTCAGCCCTGCAGGTGAAAGACTTTGGCAAACCCAGAGAGGAGAAAAGCACTCTTATCTGCCGCTGCTGACTGCCTTTATCTGATGGCAGGGCACAAGTTCTAGCTGAGCAGACTTAGTTTCTCATCTGGACTCACTCACTTCATATCTGTAACTGGAAGGAATGGGACAGCCTCCAAATATGTCTCCAGATACAATTCAGGTTCATGTCCATGGAATGTTCAGGATTTCATTTCAAACCAGGTCAGCTTCTCCTGTAAATTCAAAAGTGATTCTCTGAAGATGGAGGTTTGCAGAGCCTTCTGTGATCCATAGCATTTCTGGGAAATACGATGAATTCTTGGGCCTACTTACTGACAGATTCAAGCACACAAATAGAGCCCTGGTCTTCAAATAATTTTAAACAGAAAATCTTTGTTTATTGGCCAAAAATATCTCAAAAACTGAGTCTGCAGTGGCTACAGCATGTAAATTAAAGCATTTCTCTAACCACCTCTCTTGCCCTTCAGTAGTGGCCACCCTAGCTCTCCTTGCCATCTACAAAAGAGAATGAAAACCTGTTACTGAGTTTTCAGATATGGAAAGATAGCATCCTCAGCCCCCCTGAGCTGGCCAGCACAGGGCACACCGACCACATGATGATTGCCCATTGAAATAGCTTTCCCGAGCCCACCACACACCATGTCTGCACACTTGGCCTGGGAACACCCATCTCACCTCAGGAATCACTTATCAAGTCATTTAGAGGGTTTCCTCTGCCTCAGGGGAAGAGAGTGAGCACACAGGAGCTAATAGGTGTGAAATCAGCACTAAAGGAGTTTTCATGCAGCTGGTGTAGTCCTCAGTGAAAGGCAGCTTCTCCTACATGACCTTTTTTCTGTGGGTCACCCCGTTGCTGCTGTGAAGGTAGCCATACACCCTACCTTGCATGGGTGTTACAAGCACATCAAAGTCTTCCAAGTAGTGTGTAATCAAGTAAACCAGTAAAACACAACAAGAATTTGTTTTGAAAGCAGACCACTTTGTGTATTTCTAATAACAAATACAAAGAAACTAAAATAATGCCAATTTTTATGATTTGGTTTGGATTGGAGGGTAACTAGTCATTTTGCGAAGACAAGAAGGGCAAGAAAGTTGTATTTTAGCCTAATTAATCAGAACTAATGAGCCCCTAAAACCTTGTTTCTCTCAGTCAGCACACTATCAGCAGTGACACTACAGTAGCCTGTTCTCCATCAAAGAGCAGCCCAGGGGCCATCTAATGACACTCCAATGTGAGTGTCTCTGAGTTTTTCCATGAAGTAAAGCTTGCCTAAATTTCCAGACCAGATGGTGGAACTGTGAGACAAACTGTCAGATGGCTCTGAAGTGTTTAATACAATTAAGGATATGCAATCTGGAAATGCCCTGGGCTCAGACAATTTGTCCACAGATTTCTGTAAAGCTTTCAGAAACAAATCCACACAGTCTCCTTCTGAAGAAGCTTAATGATTTTTTAGCCAAGAGCAAGGGAATCAGGGATCACAGGAAGCAAAGAGAACCCCTTGCTGATGCCTTCTCACCCCTTTAATGGGCAGGTCAGAAAAAGACCAAAACATCATCTCAGGAAGAACTCCACTGAAAGAGTTTTTAAGCATTTGAATGTGTTGCCCAGGATGGTGGTGAAGTTGCCATCCCTGGAGGTGTTCAAGAAACAGCTGGATGTGGCACTTTGTGCTGTGATCTATTTGACAAGGTGGTGATTGGTCAAAGGTTGGATGATCTTAAAGGCCTTTTCCAACCTGAATGATTCTGTGATCAACAGTTGACAAACACGATGAAATAGAATCAGTTTCTCAATAGCAAACATTTTGTGCTCATAGCACTTTTTGTCCAAGCAAAGGAAACATTCATTTTCACTGTGCTGCTCAAAGACTTGCAATTACACCACCTGCACAGACAGGGAAATTGAGGCACATTGCTCCACAGCTCACCTCCAACCCGCAGACCAGTGGGAGAACAGCACATACTGGGCCTGCCTTCTCTTTACTCACCCTGTCCTCCTTTTCTTTGCTTTCCATCTGTACCAGCATCAGCCTAAGGAAGCAGCTCCCAAACCCCCCAACAATTTCACAGGCTCAGGAAAACAGCTTGCCTTTGACCAAGCGAGACAGAGGACACCCACAGAATGGGAAAAGCCCACACCTCACACTTGAGAGCAGCAGAGCTGAGTGGAGAGTGACTATGAACAGAATCACACAAATAAATGGCCCCAGCTACCCTCTATCAATCATTTCACCAACATACATATCCCAGTACCCAGAACAGGAGCACCCAGTAGCAAACATCCCACATGTGACATTTCTCACTGAAATATTTTGTCTACGCTGGAGTAAAGGGAGAGAGCTACTGGCTAAAACATACAGGTGAAAGAAGAAAGTAAAAGGTTGGAGGAAAGGCTGACCTGCAGTACCACAAAAAGCAAAAAATTAGTGCCCATAGCAGAGTTCAAGATCTCCCACTTCCAGGTGTGTTTTATGATCTGATAAAGAGCAACAGGGAGATGATCACAACACCATAGTGGGTGATGTAAATCACAGAATTGTTAGTGCTGGAAGGCACCTCTGGAGATCATCTAGTCCAACCCCCCTGCCAAGGCAGGGCTACCTCACATCAAATCCACTCTAGGCAGGAATTTGTTCTCTTTGATCTCCAAACAAAAATATATGAAGGGCTTGAGAGTGCTTAAAAAATTTGAGGTACACTGTACATAAGGCATATTACCTGTGTTTCCAAAACAAGCAGAGAAAACCCAAGATATTCAGTTTAAAGAAATTTGTGTTAGATCTGGAAAAAAAAAAAAACCTATATATAATTGCATAGCTAGAACTACAACTTCTGAGTGCCCAGAGCCATGAGCTCTTGTTCCATGACTACCTTAAGACAACATAGCCACCAGCTGCTGCCAAAACCCAACTTTCCCACTTCACACTCCTGTCACTCCTTCCCATTCACACCAGCAATTGGGATCTGCACCAAGCTGTATTGGTTTATGAATGCCAGCAAGATTGAAGCAGCAGAGGTGGGAGTAAAACTCTGGAGGTAATTGTGGCATTGCCATCCCAATTTAAATCCATCTGCCTTTAAAAGATACATGTTACCTCTTTTCCTACCCCTCACACTAACCTTGCAGCACATGCCTGACTCTTCCTGCCAAAATGGTGTGTGCCTCCTCTCTAGGTTGAGCTTGACAACCCATAACATTTCCTTTGGACCCTGCAGCTCATGGAAGAGGCCACACAAGTCCCATACCTCCTACTGCTCAGATGGAAAAACATGTCACTGCACAGCTGGGAATTGTATTGAGAACTCTATTTGTTGCACATGCTCTGATGAACAAATAAAGGCTTTACAGGTAATCTTCAGCTCCTGCTCCACCAACTCCTGGGTGTTTGTTTTCACACACTTCTTTTCTGGTTTGGGTATTTGATTGTGATATATTTATGCATAAAGGGAACATCCTTTTCCACTGTGCAAGATTCCTTATGTAGCTATTCCTGGTTAAATGGCCACACTCTACACTTGACAGCACACCTAAAAAAACCCAGTGAAAACTTGCTACCACATATTTGAGTATGTCTAATAAATGGAAATTGTGCCTGCAAAAACAGAGTGAGGAATCTGATGCTAGAGTACAATCAAAGGGCAAACAGGCTGCAAGATGGTATTTCAGGCTGGAAGACCCCATCTACCTAACATGCCAGAAGAGGAGAACTCAGCCATTAAGTGTATCTTTAATAAAAGGAGGAACAAACCCAAACCCTGCAAATGCTAGTCAAAGGCACCTTACAACCTTTAAAACCAGGTTGTTGTGGCATACCAAAACTAAAAAGATCACATGTCTTCCTGCCTTCAATATCTTGGTT
This sequence comes from Brachypodius melanocephalos, assembly GCA_013398615.1. Lineage (NCBI taxonomy): Eukaryota > Metazoa > Chordata > Aves > Passeriformes > Pycnonotidae > Brachypodius > Brachypodius melanocephalos. Next base: position 5,493,427 of record VZSR01001479.1, on the reverse strand, counting down.
TATATCTCTCTCTGAAAGCTGGGAGGGTGACAATACAGCTCTGAGTGTTTGGGATGTTAGGCTTGCTGCTGAATGCAAGACAAGTGCATAGGGATGTAACGGGAGCAATTAATTACCTTCCCTGCTGCACGTGAGCCCAATCAATCAGGAACCACTTGGGAGCCCCTACTGCTCAAAACAAGTTACAAGCTGCCTCATCCAAAGAGTGGAGAGAGTATGAGCTCCCTGCCACTTCCTACAGCTCAGGTTCACCACATCACTTGAGTTGGCAGATGCAGCACCAGACACAGGAACTGCAGGAGCCAAACCGACGAAGCATCACTGTTCCCAGAAGATTTTCCATGCTTCTCCTTGAATCATTGATGCACTCAGCTGACAGGCTTAAGGGGGTGAGAAGTGACCTGCTATGACCTTACACATGAGCACGTGATTCCATTATTTGGAGCTGTCATGCAGTGTTAAATTCACAGCTTTCATGCAGGTTATTTGTAAATGAGTTCAATAGATGCTGGAGCTTTCTTCAGTGTTACACGGGCAGTTGCACAAAGCTTGGCAGTGCTAGAGACACATTCTCTAATTTCCCCAAGACATATTTGTCATCTTCTCACAGGACCTGTCTCACACATTGCTCATGAGCTCCCTGTGCTCCACCTATCAATATCTCCCCCTGCATGTGATGTCTGTCAAAAACCCTCTGCACAGCTCCAGGCTCACTCTCAACCTGATATACCTCCTCTCTCCCCAAGCTCATGAAAAACACATTCCCTAGGCAGTTTCTTCAAAGAAACTCTTGTCTACAGATGCTTTGATAAACAGCCTCTATTAACAGAAGGATGTTATCTATTAGGTACTGTAACTGGTAATTCTGAGATCAGGTCTCCTGGTACACTTCCATAATGTTTCCCTACTGCTATTATCCAGCAGAACTACTGATGGAAGTCAGATAACAAAGATAAATAGTAAAAGGCAAATAAAGTCTTTAAGCATTGTGTCATCATGGTCTTTCTTCCAGAGAGAGATGACAGCCTGCAAAATGCTGGGCTTCAAGCTGTATGTGACCCAGGGGGTCAGTGATGCTGTACATCATCAGCTGCCTGGCCCTGGCACATACAGGCAGGTGGGACTGCACACAGGAAAGACTGACTTGGCCTCTGGATGGATGGGGTAGTGTGGAGTTTGGCAAATCACTTCATCCTGCTCTAAATCTGCAAGGTGGGACATTCTGGCTGACAAAGTCATCTCCCTTATTTGTTTTTGGACAAATTGTCAAATATGCAGTTTTATATACGCCAAATATGACGGTTTCAGATAACGGCCTTTTCCTGCACAAGGACAATTTCAACCTCAGTGTGTAATTCAAATCTCATCATTCCATTGGACAATTGCACATTAGAGTTCTGAAAACATATCACTTTCTTCTCCCTGCTTCTGAGGCAAAAATGAAAACCAGAGGGGAGCACTCGATGAAGATTTTGCTGATGGGATCACCTACAGCTTTCTTTATTGGCACTGATCACAGCTTATAGATTCATACATAAAAAAATATTTTCATTAAATAGCATCCCACAAACTGAATGATTTTTCCATCCAGCAGCAGCTATGACAGACGAAATGGATGTTAAGCATAAGCAGTTTGAGATGTAAGCACCTCAAAAGAACGTGCAGTTCTGAATTACATGGCTCAAATCATCGTTTAAAATTATTGCTTTAGATTGTTACAAGCTCAGGCTGTCATGTGGCACAGGCTGGCATGGTATAAGGCAGGATCTGGGCTTTACAGCATGTACCATGGGTACACAACTTGCTCCTAGAAGGAAGAAACTCCATGTCCTTCACTTCTCCTCTGACCTGCTATGCAGCTCTTGTAAATTGCTCATCTTCCACAAAGTACATCAGCTGGATATACCACAGCTCCATCTCTAACACAGGGACCAGCTGAACTCATGGTCAGCCAGAAGAGCTTTGTGAAGCTCAACCTATCATGGTGCCAAGAGGACAAAGCACCTTCACCTGTGCCTGTCACGGGCACCCAGAATGTAGGGTACACCCACAGGGACATGCAAGGCAGCCACTGTCACACTAAGTGATCGTCCAAGGTCTGACAGATACATCCAGGCATAAGGAGCACGTAAGGAGGAAGCTTTCTCAAGGACAGTGTGTTGTTGCCTTCCATTGGTGAGGAGTGATACCAGGAGCCCAGGACTCCTTGCAGCTGGAAGTGCCCATCAGCAAAATAAAACCAGAGGTGGATGTGGAGCATACACTCTTGAAAACACTGCTCCCACCTCTGAGGCTGTACTTTGGTACCATGCACCAGAAACAACATCTACACATCATTCCAGCCTGGCTGGGCCACAACACGCTGATCCTCAGGATGAGCTTGGTCTCACTCCTTCTCCTTCAGCACAGGTCAACACAAGCTTTGAGCTTCCTTCATTTGCACCATAGAGGCATGCTAAAATGGGAACTGGGAAAATGAGCTCAGAGGAGGTATTTAAGGGAATAACCCTAGGTCACAAGTATGAGACAAAGGTTTTCAGGCTCTGTCAATTCAGCTAAAGAATGCTGTGGTCAGGACCCAAGGGCTTTGACATTTTCAACTACATAATCTTCAATTTTATTAGGCTTTCAGTTGTTTTGTTTGGTTTTTTTTCTCTTGGCAAAGGTTCATTTGTAAAAGAAGCAGCATTACAACTAAGCTGGAAAAAGCAATCTCTTCCTGTTTCACCCAAAATAATGCACAAAAGACATTAAACACATGGCAACAGCCAATAGCTGTTGCTGTTATCAATATTTTCTAATCTGTCTTCCAGTAGGTCAGGTGGAAAGAGAGAGTCTCTCTGGGGTTTCTTCAGCTGAAGTTTGATTGATCAGCTCTAGCTGAACCAAATTGTTCCTGTAAGTGCTTCTGTAAACAAACTAATTACAAACCCCTACTAGACTGTATTTAGTTTATGCATTTAGCAATGACATCTGCACCAGCTAGATCAGGCTGGAACAAGCAAACCAACCTCTGGCACAGTATCTAGTGAAGAAAGCATATTAGACTTCTTACAGTTCACAGATTTTTCTCTCTTCTCCCCAGCCCAGTGACCCTTTGTGACAAAGATTTATAGAACTAGCAGTCTAAAGGGGGTCATTGCAGGGCAAGGAAGCATAAAATGAAAATGCAAGAGGCCACTGGAGATTAGCTTAAACTGAGATTCATGTTCTACAATTATCACAGTAAATTCAGGAGTTCAGAGGAGACACCACTGTGCTTTACTTCTCACTAAGCATGTCAGAGTGATTTAGAAGTGACCATTTGTCCTGCTACAAACAACAACTTAGTCTTGAAATCACCTTGACTTACTACTGGCTGCTTTAAACACGAGCTGCAATGATGCACCTTCCACTCTGCACCTCTCAGTTCTCACGAGGAAACACAGCAAGGTCTGAGTGTTTCAGCAAGATATTTGTAAAAACATCCCTCTCCTGGGACTGCTGAGGAACATTCACTCAGGAAAGAAAAAGGAGGAATGAACAACAAAGAACAGAAAGTCTCTTTGCATTGATTTATTCTCCAGTTCATGTTCTTAGGCACTGAATTATCCATCTTCCACATAAAATTATGTATTTATTACTATCTATTTTCCAGACAGCCCAGAATATATACCAAGAACTTTTTTTACAGAGAACTCTGAGCCCAAGGATACATCCAAGGGGCTGGGTACCAGCAAACCCACACTTCTCTGCATTTCCTTCTCAACTTTGAGCACTAAATATAATGTGGGTCTTTCAGCTCTTGTTTCACAGCCATGTCCAAGGACTCCAGATGTTAAACATGTACGTGAGGTATAAGACCACATGGATTTCACACTAGTGCAAAAGTAGCTGGTTGGACTGGAGATTGAACCAGTGCTTCTGCATTGCTGCTGTTTCTTTTTCTGTTCTCCTGAGGACTCTAAAAGTGTTTGTATTTATTCTGGGAAGAATCCAAACACATTTCATTCACTTGTTCTACAAAACTACAATAGCTGAGTCAGTCTTTAAAAGCATGTCTTTTTTTAGTGTTTATCTTTCATATGTACTTATTCATTTACCATAAATAGGAATGGATCACTTTTTGTTTGCTTGAAGATATGAACACTTCTATTTTCCAGAACTGCCTGAAAGAGAAATTTCCCAGGCATAATCTCCTAGAGCATATTAATAGGCACTAGTGGCTTCAACCTTGAAGCAACTCTGCTTCAAATGTAAAACTAAATGCAAAGTTAATTTGTTGTTGTTGTTTTGGAGGTTTTTTACAGAGAAGCAACAATCCACCACTGGCCTGATTTATCCCACTCTGGAATTGCCTCCACCAAAAGAACAGCCACAATTAAGCAAAAAGTACACACAATTTTCAGTAAGTTTTTGCCTAGGGTTGCACTAGTAGAAAGGTCGCCAGAGCTGGGTCCTCTGTAGGTAGGACACACATAATGGCAAAGGAGATGAGGACAAGCCTAACTCTAGGAGCATTAATGGATTAGTCACCTAAGTGAATTAAGACACTTAAGCTCCCTTCTTTACTCTATGGCAGGTTGAGGCATCCTTCAATTAAAGTTTAGTTAGGAGAAGGGTTACTAGGCATGTATAAGCTTTGAAACAGACCTGTCATGTATGAAGAGCAGCTGCTGACATTGATGCTCTACAGAGGGGCTCCCTTGGAGTTTGATTACAGCAATCCAACATTCCACTTTATGAATTACACTAGAGAACAGTTTATTCCCTCATGCAGATGTGATCTAATCACTTCAGCCCTCTCTGAGATTCCCAGTGGAGCTTTTAACGCTTTTGGACATATTAGATCATGGAGTCAGCTTGACAATTCTGCTTGAGGGGATTTGTCAAAGCCATTAGAGTGCAGACTGGATGCCTGCACTGAAGGATGTGCTATCACCTGCCTGAGTCTGCACTGGCTAGCTGGGACCTCAAGTGATAGATAAAAGTGCCCTACTATACAGTGAGCTAATTTAACAGAGGCAAACCTCAAACCAACAGCTTTACACAAAGTTTAATCCAAATCCTCAAGATTCAAAACATTTTTATTCATTCCCTTCTCATTCATCTTCAGCACTGTGTGATGTGTTAAATTTGGGAAAGCCGAAGAGAACAGACAGTACCCTCAGGAAGGCTGTACCCTCAGGATTTCCAAACCAATCAAGACCAGGAAAAATGGCAAAAGAGACACAAACCCAATCACAAAGCTGAACTGTGGGTCCAAGGTTACTCAGAAGAAAGGATGTTCAAGGGTCTGTAGACAGTTTGGGCCTTCAGAACCAAAGAAGGGACTTGGAAACACTCAGTTATCACTTTGAAAACCTGACAATACTTTGTCAGTCAAAGCATACTTTGAAACAGTAATGCTGCCTAAAGCTCAAGGAGGTGAGACTTTCCATGGTCAATGGGATGCCACTGGAAATAGTATCAAAGAGGAGCTGAGCACTCAAAAGCTGGCCTCCAAAACCTTTCCAAACTCTGGCTGAGAAAAGCTTCACAGCAGCAACCTTAGGAGGAGGGGCTTCTACCAATTACTAAGATAAGGCTGGGAGCAGAATCACATTTTTCTATTCAGTTTGTTCTGTGGCACATGCTGGTCCAGCCCAGCAAAGGAAGATGAATGTGTTCTCCAGAGAGAGAAGAGCAGAGCTGCTGAGCACAAATCCTGCCCACAGAGCCACTGACAGGGCTGTATGCAGACAGGGTCTGCAAGTCCATCCAGCTCAACCCTGAAAACAGAGAAGGGAAGCTGTAAATTCCCATTCCCATTTTGTGTCCAGAGGCCACCAACCCTACCAGGGGGATTAAACACCTGGTGTCCGTCATTTCTCCAGCTGCCCATGGCAGGGTGCTGAGGGCAGCTCTCCGAGCACCTGGAGCTCAGGGCACAGCTCTTCCCAGGCACTTGAGGAAATGGAGCAGGATCTTCTGAACTAACTGCACAGGAGAATAACACACACACACTCTTGTGCAACTCTAACCCACAAATTGCTGTCTCTAGCAGCAAACATATGGCAAAATCTGGAACAGAGCTGGGAACAAAACCACATTTTCAGCTCATATGCTTTTTCCAGGAGTCACAAATCACCCAGCTCCAGTTATCATGTCCAGCACTTAAGCTGTTGGCTTTTCACAGTTTATGTAATATTTATTATACAAGCATCTTTCCTCCACCTCTTAAGAGAGCTTCAGAACAAAACCCAATTTGTTCCTTGATTAGCATAGGGACTGTCTGCCTTTGGGACTCAGATATGTTTCACAGGAAAGGGAATGTGAGCACTTGAGGAAGGTGCCTAATAGTTGTGACAGGTCTTTTATTTTGCCTTTCCCAGTAACTGAAGCCCAGAGCAGACCCTCACATTTATGCCTCGCATCCTCAGTGGAGCCAAATATCCCAACCCTTGCAAACAGGCCATGGCTGAGACAAGGGCTTCCCACCCACAGCAGTGCTGACCATGCTGGGACACATTCCCATTTCCCTTCCACCCACTGAGCTGCAAAAGGAACTCAGTACCTGCAGCTTTACATCTCCTTGGGAGAAACCATCCCAAAAAGTTTTATTTTCAGCCATCCTGTTGCTACATTTTTATTCCATTACAGCCCACTTGAAATATCCCCAGTCTGTTTTTACACTGATGATAATGAGCCTTTGCATTTGTGCTACCAACAATCATCCTACCATCCCTTTGGGAGGCTGTGAGGGAGGACACAGAGTTAAGTAGCAGAATCCATACTGGAGTAAGGATGGGGATACTGGATCTCCAAGTTCCTCTGCCTCACATTCCTGAATCATGTTTTCCAAAAATTTTTAAAATCCTCTTTAAAATCTTCTTAGGAAATGTAATCAGTACATTTTTAGCCTGTTTTTCTCTGGAAAGGGGGTTCATGTAGCCACACACCAGTTGCCAACACCTCTCCCAAGTTACCTTCATATCTGCCAAGGGACTTTAGACAAATCTGAGAGGATTTACAGCCTCAGGGACAGTCCTTATATTCCTGCAGGTTTTGGAAACCAACAGCTGAACAGAGACCTTCAGGCTATCATCTCCAGAGAGGGAGAACACTGTTCACACTCTGCCCAACATCACACACCCGTTTACATGTGTATATACATGTAACATTCAGACATAAATACACATTTAGAGACAGACTGATCAGCACATGCACTGGGTCAGCTATTTCCTGCTTTTTTCTTCCCCTTTAAATCTAAAAACTATGCATTTTTCCATTTCAAATACAAGAATTTTCTTTTTCTGAAACTAGAATAAAATATACTTTGCTTTTTCCCTACGTTGCTCAGTTATTTATATTTTATCTTATTTGATGAAAAGCTGTTTCCTATCAAATTTTCCAGACCCTTTTGCCTGTAATAGATGGCTTTGTCACCTCCACCACTGGGTGCAGTGTGGCAGCTGAGTGCCACTGGATCTGGTGTGTGAAGTTGTTATAATAAATAGCTTCAAATCTGGTCTGGATCAGAGAAATAACCCTGAAGCAAAGAAAATTCAATTACTCCTTTCTAGTTTCAGGAAGATCAAATCATAAGGCATTTAAAGACAACATCTCTTCTGTTTGGCTCCCTGGCATTAAGAAAAAATACAACAAGAGAGCACAAGGAGGCAGAAACAGAACTGTGACTCTGGAATAAGACTTGGGAATAGTGATGCTTCTCCACAGAAAACTACTGATGCTCAAATATGAACAATGGACACCACAACATGAACCCCATGAATGGACACCCATTACATGAGCAGGGTTGTGAGCAAACAGAGATTCTTGGATTCTGATGGTCTTTGCATTTCCCTTGTGTGCTCTGTCACCTTTCTGAGGAACAAAACAAACTGAATTTCCACAGAAACACCAATCCCTTTCTCTCTTCAAAGCTGCACAAAAATGCTGTTAAAAAGGCAAGATTTTTTTGCATGTGATAATGGCTGTTTGTCCAAAAGAAGAGTATTGAGCCTGCCAAACTGCTTTTGAAAGGGCACTGTATCTGTTGCATGTTTGAACTTCTCTCCCATGGAAAGCAGAATTTTGGGGAAGAGGAAAGGTGAACACCAGAGTCTCTCATACTGCTTTGGAGTAGAGGTGCAAGCAATGCACAAGGTAAAACCTGGAAAGAGCCTTCACAGTAACTTCCCCAGCTTTTGTTATAAATGGTAATTTAGTGGAAATACCACAGCAAGTTATTTCTTCTGGGTTTTTTTATCTCATTCAAACTCATGTTTTGTATTCAATGTTTTAAAGACAAGTGGATCATTCCTGTATAATGTCAAAAACAATGATTTTTCTAAAGCTTGATTGGGACAAAACTGCAAAACTACATGACACTTCCTGAGGCACATCTCAGTCAAACAGGAGTTGGAAAGGTTCACATTCAGAAGACAAGGCAGGCTTCAACCAAATGCTGAGATCATTATATGCCTAAAATACCCCAAAGACTGCCTCCAAAAGCCACCCAAAATCAGCAGGAAGTGTTTCCCTGATTTTGGTAATATTTTACTCAAAAAAATCCCTTGTATTTGCACAAGACAAAGTAATCCACCAGCATTTGCCAACTAAAATTAATTACATTAAACTCAGACACCTTTGGGTTACTACAGTTTCTTTAAGAAAGAAAACCAACAGTGCTGAACCTGTCAAACAATTAAAACCCACAGAATGTCCCATTTCACAAGAAGACTGAAGCTGTCCTGCAATTCCTTTCTCCCAGAGGTTAACAAGGAAAGGCAAGTGTGCCAGTTTTGCTGATCTGTACTTCTGCTGAGATAATCCCAGGTGCACCAACCTTCCCTCAGGACACAGAGTCAGATGTGTGGAGGACAACAATGGGCAAGCCTGATAACCCGTTAGGAGACACACCAGGTCTGCAGAGGAAACACTGGCTGCTATTTATTTCACACTATTGCAGCCCAAAGCTGCCTTGTGCAACAAAAAACCAAACCCTGTGAAACACCAGTGAATCCAGCAGGGAACTGGGTGGCAATCCAGGCAAAGGAGTTTGGAAAATGGAATACAGTAGTGTAAGAGAATTTCCATGGATTTCCATGAATTTGCTTTGACTAGCTGTCTGAAGAGTCACCCCTGAATGCAAGATATGGCAGTAAGATCATGGAATATGCTTGGGATCAGCTCGCTGTGCTTGACGAGATGGTTACAGCAGCACAGGTGACCTCTGTGGGCTGAGAGCAGCTTTACACAGGGTAAAACACTGGCTTGTCCAGTGGGGCTCTTAGGGGCAGTCAGGGAGCTAATCAGGAACAAATAAATCATTTTTTAATAACAGCCTTCATCCAAACTGAGCAAGACTACGCCTACTCTTACACTAACCACCCTGTTTTATAGCTTGATGCTCAGTCTGAGCCTAGAGAAGAAACTTTAAAGAGCACATATAAATGTTCATGTTTAGATGTCTAGCACACTTTTAAAGGTCAGTCGTCCTACAGATCTTTCTTTAAAACCTGTGCGGTAAAAATTCACTCTTTTCAGCATTTGAAGTCTGTTGAAAGTATTTTTCTCACCTTTTGACGCAGTCCTTAGGTTCCACCTAGTGGCTTTCAACAGTCACGAACAGCAGACTAGACAGGCATTTTATTGCCTAAATGCTTAATTCTCACATCTGTGTGGGTCTAGCTGCAGAAAGAATCATAGAGTCTTCTTTTGAGGCGGTTCTACAGTTTTGACTCAATCCATCCTCAGAAAAATCATTGCTCTTCATATTCCAGAGGAATGATCCACTTGTCTTTGAAACATTGGATACAAAACATGAGCTAGAACGAGATTTTTAAAAACAGCGGAAATAACCTGCTGTGGTATTTCCACTAAATTACCGTTTATAACAGAGGCTGGGGAAGTTGCTGTGAAGGCTGCATCGACTCCCTTCACAGCCAGCTGAGGAACAGGCACCCCTAGACCATGACTCGGATGACTTTTTGTAAAGGTTTACCTTCAGGTGAGGTGAATTACATCCCAGAAGTGTCTCATTTCCTCATTTTCATTACAAAGAGAAGCCAAGGGGCTTACTGATAGCGTGGTACCACCACCACCACACCTCCTGAATCCCACCCAGGCTGTCTGACTAAGAAACACTCTTTGACACAGACCTTGAAGGGCAGCCCACCTTGCAGGGAGCTCTCAGCAGGCAGCAAAAGGCATCTGGAAGCAGGGCAATCACAACAGTTACAGATTTACACCTAAGTTTAAAAGCCCAATAGAGGCAGGTAGCCATGTTATCACAGAGAACTTATTTCAACACGGTTCTGCTCTCAGAATACATCTTACCCTGCTGCTCAGCTGTGTTAGGCTGATGAAGGTAGGCTTGTCTTACAGCATGAAAAGTGTGAGACAGTTCTGCTTCTGCCTACTTGAAGGTTATAAAACAATCTATGCTTATACTTCAGTTCCCTGAGGCATTAGCAGAACACTCACTACAGACATTTTAGCCCTCTTTGGAAGAGCTATAGTCCCTCTAAAGAGTCTCTATCTTCAAAGGAGAGGGGGGAAAAGCATCTAAAGAAATGTGAAACTTCATGAATTTATCAGCTGCCACATTAGAGGTCAAAAGCAGATATTTCAAAGTAAATTTAGTGTCTTACATAAACAAGAAGACAGAGTTCACCAAACTGATCTAGTTTGTCCACAGAGATCATATCCATTTAAAGAGAAGGTGAAATAAAACTAAAGGAGTAAAAAAAAAAGAGGAAGTTGACCTAGTTCATGATTTGTGGAGTGTGAGATGGATGAAAGTTCTTTAGCTCCTTAATGCAGCTTTTTCTGCCTGTTTTCATTTCAAGGAGCTTTACTTTTGGTCACACACTGCTTGAGGCTGGCACCCAGCAAATCATGTCTGCTTTTCTAGAACATGACTGGCGTACAGCAGAGCTGCTCGGATTTATTACTCCACAGTGGTGTCTCTCTGCTTCCTCTGCACAGCTCACCTTCTCACCTTCACCTAAGCTTTCATGGAGCATGTCACAGACTGGTTCCTTTATGCAAAGGAAAGGAGAAAATCCTCAAACACCTTCGAACTTCCTTGCTCAGTAAAAATCAAGAAATGAAGGTTCCACGCTGCCTGTCTTGCTGTTGGCTTCATAGCCCAGTCAAACGAGACGTGTGGTTTATCTACGAGGGTTAAACCAGTTTTTGTGCAACAGCGATTTCACAAAAGCTGAGGAGAATTTCAACACTGAGCTATCAGCTATTTAAAGTGACTCTCTCCCCACTCCCCACAAAAACAGGTGTTATGCCGCCTTACCTCCCAAAACCTGGACTGGGGAGGGGCAGCGGCTGCTCCCTCCCTTACAGCGTGGGGGCTGCCCAGGAGGAGCGGGAATCACTCCTGGGAGGAATCCTCCCCTCTGCCACCGAAACTCTCCTCTCCGAGGCGCTTCCACCCTCAGCCGGCGGCAGGTGCGCCCGCCCCTCATGAAGACGGAGCGGGCCCCGCCGTCACCTTCAGCCAACGCCGCGGGGCTGCGCCGGGAGCCGGCTTCCCTCCCCCGCCAAGGGCAGCTTTTCCCATGGAGGGCCTCGACAGGCCCAGCTCAGCTCCGGGGGTGCCGCAGGGTCGGCGCCCACAGGCGGCTCCAGGAGGCTGCTCTGGGGCGGGCACAGCCTGGGCGGAGCGCAGGGACCCCACGGCAGCGCCGGGGAGGCCGCGCCGCGCAGGGACAGGAGCCGTCGGCAGGGCTGGAACTGATAGGTGGCTCCATAGCTCAGTGGTTAGAGCACTGGTCTTGTAAACCAGGGGTCGCGAGTTCGATCCTCGCTGGGGCCTCCTGAGTTTTTCCTGATTTTTTTTTATTATTGGTTTTATTATTGTTTCTCCCCTGATCGAGCCGAGGGGATCCGGGACCAGCGGGCGGCGGGGGTCGCTGCCCTTTGCATCCCGGCCCAGCGCCTCCAGAGGGCGGCGGAGCTGCAAGTGATGCCACGGGCTCGGTGCCTCCGGGGCAGGAGCACAAGGGCGGTCCCGGCTCCCCTTCCCATGAGAAATCATTTCCCTGGATCTAAACATCGGGGCTTGGAACGGCGCCGCTTCCACCGCGGGATCTGCAGTCGCAGGATGGTTTCAGCCCGGGACTCAGCTCTAACGCCGGGATTGGGGGGTTGCTTGGCTTCTGGTGCCTTGATTGTGTCGGTGTTTCAGATTTGCAGATTTCCAGCCCTTACTGGACCCCTATGGAAGCTGCAGGTGATCTGTACCTTGAAAAAATATTCATAGAATAAATTGACCTGGAAGAGACTTTAAAAATCATCCAATTCCAACCCTACACCATGGACAGGGACACCTTCCACTAGACCAGCTTGCTCAGAGCCCCATCCAACCCAGCCTTGAACAGTTCCAAGGATGGGACATCCACAACTTCTCTGGGCAACCTGTGCCAGTGCCTCACTGCCCTCATAGTGAAGAATTTCTTCCTAATATTTAATCTAAACCTCCCCTCTGTCAGTTTGGAGCCATTGCCCCTTTTCCTGTCACTACCTGCCCTCGTACAAAGTCCCTCTCCAGCTTTCTTGTGGGCCTTCCTCAGGGACTAGAAGGCTGCTATAAGATTTCCCTGGAGCCTTCTCTTTCCCAGGCTGAACAACCCCAATTCTCTCACAGGAGATGTGCTTCAGCCCTCTGAGCATCTTAGTGGCCCTCCTTCAAAAAATAAAATCTAATTTCATTGTCTTAAAGACAACTATTCTTGAAACACACATTTTCTTGCATTTCAGCTAAAGGACAAAAAAAAAATTGGGGTAATTGACATTTCTATTTGATATTCTTCAATAGAAGATTAAAGTCTTGAAATTTTGAGGCACTTGGATTTATTAGACAGTAATACATAGCCAAATATTACCAGAGAACATCCATCACAGGCTCTCATAACCACTTATGGTGGACATCACAGCAGGATTTGGAAGCTGGTGCTGTTAAAGTTTAATATGTTTAATAGAACATACATAGAGACTGCTGACACTGCCATTAAAAAGGGCACTCCATAACAAGTCAGCCAAAATCTCTTTTATTTCATCACTATTCAACACTTCTGTTTCACCATTTTATAGGCTACTTACTTTTCCTGGGACATCACTGAGCTTCAAAAGCTGCTTCTTCCTTCTCTTCTCCACTTTTCCCTTAGCTAGTGCTGCTTTCTTTGGAAGAACCTCCTTGGTTCTGGCTAGATGGGAGCTCTTCTTTTTTGGCAAAAATGGTGCTGGTGCAGTTCTGGATTGTGTCCAATCTTCTTTCCTTTGTGAGGTTAGCCTCAGCTTTGACTCTCTGTCTCTCTTTACCACGTGGAGATATTTTTGCTGTTGATGCTTTTATTTTGGTAGATGGGGGTCTCTTTTTTGCTTTCTCAGAAGGGGTGGCTGCAGTGAGGGTGGAAGGTTTTTTTGGAGGCACGGTTGTTGAAGGTTTGTTTAGCAGCTCAAGGACAGTCTCTGAGGAAAGTAATGAACATGGTTCAGCATTCCTGCTTTGAGGCAAAAGGCTAATTCAGAGATATGACTGATAGAAGCACTTATTAGAGCTGTAGTCAAGAAAAACAGCTGAAATTATGAAAGAAGAAATGCACACTACAAACCTCTCTTCTTCCATCAAAAGACACTTTTCTTGGAAATAAAATTACTGATTTTAGAAATTATGAATATGTATTTAAGGAAAATTACTTCCAGACAGAATGTGATGAAACCTTGCACACTTCTCTAGCAGAGTTAACAGTATGAGTTGTTCATAATACAGTAATATCTACAAATGCCAGACAAGAGAATATCAAGCTGCTAAGTGCCAGTTTCTACTCAAGATGTAACTCCTGCCCCAGCTGCATGGAACTTTGAGATAGAACACAGCTTGGAAAAAGGAAGATTGGCTTATTTGATTCCAGGAACTTGTCTCAGAGGAGGAGACAGGCCCTCAGAATTTCCCAGACCTCATCCAATGTCTGGATCAGAGTCATCAGTTCCCTTTCAATGCCCATTTATGCTATTAGTTATCAAAAGTTAGAGGGGAAAAAAAAAACCAAACCAGGGACTGGGGTTAAGCAAAGGCACAGCATCAAGCAGATGGCAGAAGCACACATTAAATGTGATAACCAAACTTCAGCATTGCTCCTGCTCAGTGCTTTAGTTGTTAGGAAGGTTTCAATCCCATGTCTTTATGGATATGTTTTGCTTCTCATTAGAATCAAAGCCTGACAGCTTACTTGCAGGTGGAAAAAATGATATCCACTTGTTCTTTGTTTTCACTGGAACAGGCTTGTATTTACACTTCCGTGGTGGAGCTCTCCTTGGAAAACAAAGCCAGATGCAGACATCTGAGAGATTGTTAGGGAAGTTTATTTATCCCATAGGCACACACGAATTCCCTGTTGTCATTTGCCTCTGGTGGAAGAGGCATGAAAGCACTTTAGGCACCTGGAGTATAGCACAGGTGGAATTCAAGAGGCTGACACAGGACTAGCAAGCCATAAAATCCCTGTCCCAACAGCAGCTGGTGAATGTGACCTTCACTGGGATTTGCTTTGGATACAAAAGTGCTGCAGCAAGTGGGGTGAGAAAGGAAAGGAACAGGCACAGAGGGAAGGAGCCACAACTGTAAAGAAATGTGTCTGTGTTCCTCTCCTGCTGTTCCCTGACAACTTCCCACAGTACAAACGCACCGAAACAAAAACCAACCAACCACATTTCACCTGAGGCGAAGGTGTTGCACTTTAAGTGACAGAAGAGAGGTACAAAGAAGAACAACACACCTGTGTTCTCTGATACCCACCAAGGGAACTGCTGTAGGACAAATAAAACCAGGTTCTTCCAATTTGGCGTGTTTGACAGCACCAAGCAAAGCAAAGCATGACCCAAGGCATCACATTTTCTTGTGATTAGCATTCTCCTTCAGACAGTGGCAAGAGCCAAGTCCTTCCTCTACACCATTTCAATCTTTTGGAAAAGTTTACTAAGGCAGGGGTGCAGGCATTGCTTGGGGGGATTTCGGGTGGGTCGTGGGAGGTTTTTTTCTCTCCATCTCCTCTCTGATTTTAGAATTACAGTCTAACTCTCTTTCTCTCTGCTCAGGACAGAAGGAATTTGGTGCCACCCTGCTGTCTCCAAGAGTACTGCTGGAGAGGCAAGCCGAAGTGGAGACGAACGATGCCACTGCCATCAGCTTTCCTGGCAGGTTCCTCGGGGAGTTTGAGTTGCCATCAGGCACATGACAGTGGCCCTGGCAATGTTTTGGAAACAGGAGTTTGTTTGGCTTGCTGTCCGCGCCAGAGCACTTCCTGCCGTGCGGGTAGGAGGCAGGGAATGCCGGATTCACTGCCTGGGGCTGAGCCTAGCAGAGAAACCAGCTATCCCCGGGAAAAATCCTATCAACAGCAGTAAAATGCAAAGGAGGAAAGTTCGTGAGGAGACCAGAGTCACCCCAGGAGCTGGAGGTGTCAGGACTGTGCTCCAGAGCCTGCTCAGGCTCCGAGGAGCTCTGCACAGCCTGGGCACACCCGCGAAGTGCAAACAGCGGGGCAGAGCTGGCACAGCCCCATCCGGGCTAAGGCAGACAAGGGGAACTGGAAAATGCAGGAAAACATTCCTAAGAGCCAAGGGAGGAAGTGCCTGATCCTGCTTTAGAAGTGATGGACACAAGGCTTCAAAAGCACAGGGTCTCCATGGCACATGAAGGATTGGCATAGAGACAACAAAGATTTATTTGTTTTGATAAATAGATTCTGCTCAAGCTCTTGATGTTCATGCAAGCTCACAAATATATATATATACTTTTTTTTGAGTTGAAAATATTACATTTTGGTCAGGCACAGTTTATGCACTTCCTGGCAGATGACAAGCTGTTAAATCTCCTCGAGCAGTAAAAGATCCAAGTTCTGTTCCCATCACCCTGGTACACAGCTTGAGTTAACTACCTAGCTTTGGATCTAACTTCTCAAGAAAACATAACTTGTTTTCTTCGTTTGGCTAGTGTCCAAGGTCTCTGCAACAGCACAAACACATTTGTGCTGTATCTACTTCAGAGATTGATTTGAAACTCATTTAATGTTGTTTAGCAAAATCTGAAAGCTAGGGAGGCAAAAAAATTACATAAGTGTGCTTATTGTTGTAAAAACAGACTTTAGCAGGGATAACTGCTTAATGTGGAAAAACATTTTGCTTGGAGAAACTCAGGTTCAGGCTCCAGTTATTGTCTGAGCACTGCATGAACAACCAGGTTTCTCTCATCTTTGTGAAGAAAACTGTGCGGTGCCATTTATTTTTTATTTATATTAAAGTGCATCATAGATATTTGATGTAATGACCCTAAAAGATATGGACTGTCATTTTTAAAACATTGCTTTGCTGTAATTCAGATATGCAACCAAGGAAACTTCCTTTCAATCCTTAACTCTCCCAGATCTTCAGGGTATTTGAACTCTATTTCCCATTTGTCTGTGAACAGATATGATGAGTGAGGAACAAATTCACTTAAACTGATTAAAGTTGCACCAGAGGTACAGTGTGCAAACCAAACCCAAGGACTGGATGCAGATGTCAGTGATGTTGTGTATCAGTGGTTCTTGGCATTCTTTTACTGTGATAGCTGGAGAGTGTATGGCGATTACAGAAGAATTTGGCATGGAAATCCATCTTTAATTACAAACCTCGCAGGATCAATGAGCTTGTACAGCGATCCATGTGGTGCATATGCACTGGGATAAGAAGTAGTTCTTATAAAATGTAGTTCACCTAAATGGAAGTGAAAAAAGAAAACTGGTCTTAGATTCAAGTACCCAAGCTGGATCCCAGTTCTCCATTTCCCTCTTTCCTGGCTTTTCAGTAATTTATGTGGTCAGAAAAAGAAACCCCTTCAGTCACCCCCTCGGTCACATCTTATGTCCAAGAAATGGTTTTGTTCTCACCCTGCCCTGTGCAGGTGGGCTCCCAGAAACACCAAATGACCTCCTGGCTGCAGCAGGGTTCCACACAGACCCAGCAGCTCTCATTCAGGCAGAGAGCCTGAGCAGCACCTTCATTACCTCACCTCTGTGGCTCTCCAAAATGTTGCTTTCCTCTGTATAAATGCATGTTTTTTAAAACTTGTTTGTACCAAAGATGCAGCTAGAAACTACAAATAGAGGGGAAGATCACACAAGAAATATATTTTCAATTTCATAGTCATACCAAAAAGGAAAAAAATTCAGCAAGACCCACATTGGCTAATCTGTGGGAGACAGAAGCTTCTCATTTCTGTGTGATAGCTGTGGAAGACAAATGCTGCTTGTGCCTTCCCTTCAGCACCCACTAGAACAATATCCAGGGAAAAGGGAAATTAGAGTATCTTGCAAGAGGCAAAGCTGCTGTTGTCTTTCAAGCTATGTAACACCATGTTGCTTTCCAAAAGGCTGCCAGGAGAAGGTACATGTAACATTCACTCACTCCACATGTTGTTAGAGCAGTTAAAAATTGTACACATTTCACAGCAAAGCCTGTATCTCCAAGCAGCTGTGGCAGAATATGCTAGGCACACAATCTAGGATCTTTTCATGGCAAGCAAATCTCTTTTCTGCTGAATGGTGAAGTACAAAAGCACACCCGTGCTCTCCAAAAACTTGCAGCTGCTTTTTGTATTTCATAGCTCTGTCAGGAGATTGCAGAAAAGTGAAAAGTGTTCATTGATACTTCCCCCTTGGTGAGAGATCTGGTTGTTGTGACTTTAGTAGTGTCCCATGTGCTGAGGCCTTCACATTAAATTTTGAAATGAGTGGTTGTCTTGATCCCCAAGTAAAGTCCTGGTCTATGATCCACAGTATGAGGTGCTGTTGTTGTGGATAGGACTGAGGAATTTATGCCAGGGAAGCAGGAGAAATTCAGAGAAGCTCTAAGAACTCAAGTGAGGATGTGGTGGTACAATGAAAAAGTGAACTGCATTGATATGGTCTTTTGATTATTGAAAGAGCACAAAAAACCAACAACAAAGGAATGTTTCCCATGAGGTTCTGTCTCCTGAGCTCCCCATCAGCCTGATCTGCAACAGCCTCACAGGGGAGGAGACCTCCCTGAGCCACAGACCAACCCCACCTGCTGTGCTGAGCCAGCCACAAACCTCTCTGCACTGCCTGTCTCCAGGCACACCTCAGGAGCCACAGAATTCTCCACATTTTCCCTACAGTAGAGAACAGATTGTACAGCTTCCACTGAAGGTGAGGCCAGCACAATACCCACCTGCTTCATCCTCAGCAAATGAGATGATGAATTTGCTGTAGGAATTTATCATTCCAGAGAAAGCAGTTGTGCTGCCAACGCAGATATCCTACTTCTTCCACTTATGGGTCTTCTCATCTTCCTGTAAAGCCGTAAGTCAACTACATGAAAATAAAACCCTTTGTTTTATGTTTCCATCATCAAAAATAGTTCCTACCAAAATCATGCATTACTGAAACACACACACACACACAAAAAAAAAAAAAAAAAAAAAAAAAAAGCAGTCAGTGAAGACTGTGACTGTTGGCTGGATTTTGGAGAAACAGACCTGAACAAAAGCAAACTTATCCTAAGGATTCTGAAATGCAGGAAGTTTAGATTCCAGCAAAAATGTCGTTGTAATAGTCAAACACAGAACTTAGTCTGTATCCAAGTTTCTCATTTATTCCAGCCCAAAACGTTTGGAGATGCTCCAATATACTTATTTGCCCAGACAAGGCAAATGTGGGTACAGAATGGGAGCTGCAGAGGAAACAGTCAGTCTCACCTGCTCACAAAATCACCAAAAATATAAAGGCCCTTCAAGCTGGGTGATTCACATCCCCTGTAGACAAAGCCTCCAGTACCTGACTTGCCCACACTGCGGCCATATGCAAATATTGGCAGAATATCACCGGTCAAACACACAGAAATACAAAGTGAGAAAATTTACTTTCAGAGAGCATCAAAAAGCAGTTGCTCAATGACACTGACAAGTACAAAAACTACCAGAAAGACCAATAGAGTTTAACAAAGTGCTTAGCAAAATTTCAGTGGTAATTCAGCAGTTTACTCTGGGACAGAACAGACTCAGGGGCTGTCAGGATCTCTCTGTGTAGTTGCTTATCAAGGCTTAGTCATGATGAGCTTCCGTAAATCCAAGATTCTCTGCATCAAGAAGCAATGCAAGAAGGTAACACAGCCTGCAGCAAGAGTTATCTTACTTATTTGTGACTGTACCAATCATTTCAGCAGGGATCATCTTTACCAATTCCAGTATTTTTAGAGAAGGAAAAAAGATCAAAATTGCAAGTGAGCTCAACATCTTTATGGGTTCACTGACACAACAAAGAACATAAACGAGTGTGTGCTCTCACCATTTTATGTCATGAGACTTGTAAAATAAAAACTCTGCCTCTGGCAATGTTAAAATTGAATTCTCCCTTTCTCATATTGAATTATCAGATTCCACAGAATTTTGTTCTTGTCCTCACCTTTTCCCTTGCATTAATGTCAATAACGCATACTCTGCACTTGTCTGCTCATCCAAATGTTCCAGGAACATCTGAATGACCTTGAGACCAGGTGTCTTCACCCAATAGCTTAAGGAACATTATAATAATACTCGGGTCTTCTACCATGCTTTGCCAGGAGCTTTACAAAGACCACCAATTACTGTTTTTTGAAGGCAGCAAATGAGTTTTGTCCATCACACCCACAGTCAGACCCAGAGCACAGCTTTTGGGCATCCTGCTGCAGCACTTTGCTGGCTGGGACACACTGCATCTGCCACAGGGTTTGTTTCAGGGTCTCAGCATCAGCCTGGTCCTCTGTCCTTACCACAGTCATGGCTCAGGAATTCTGAAGAAAACAGAGTATCACTTTCTACTTAAATCAAATCCATTGCCTTCCTGGCTTCACTGGGAAAACTGTCCACAAAAGATACAGGCTTTGAATTTAAACACCTTGTCTGGTGCAATGTGTGGCAGGGAATTCCCTGGATAAGCAGAGCTTCATTTCAAACCAGCACAGCAGGGCTGGGGAGAAAGGATTTCTGCTCTTGAGAGGGAAACAAACTCCATTTAATATATAACACTGGATTATTTTGCTTCACTGGAAAAACAGTGCTATAGCCCACTAAATATACACATATAATAATCTTCCACAGGTAGGTTTTTCCTTATGCATGGAGGAATTGTGGCAAAGCTTTGTGTCATAGCATTCAAATTCCAGTCATAGTTCCCTCCTTTAACAATGAGGTCGATTTCCTCAAACCTGTTCTGCCCAACATCCCCACAGAATATCCTTCCTCCTCCTTTTTGTGTGACAGGGCCCCCTCTGTCCCCTGCACAGTGCCCCATATTCCCGACCCCCTAGGCATAAACCTCTAGGCAGGCTTTGGGATCAGACACAAATGGATTATCAGGAGGGGTGCAGTAAGGCTTTCCATCAGGGCTTCTTCCATCCACATCAATCCTCAACACTTTCCCCAACAAAATGCTCATAAAGAGAAGGTAGAGAAAGAAACCACAGCATGAGAGCCATCTGAAAACACAAAAATTCCCTTCTTCTCCTTGCCCATTTTCAAAGGAAAAGTTATCTGTCTAAAAGAAAAAAAACAGTGGCTGATATGTTTTGCAACCTGCTTAAGCCAGAAAACTCTCTTTTCTCTAAACAACTTGGCTTATTTCAAAAATAATGCTTCAGACAGACTTGCAGATGCACACATGACAGATAAAATAAGTGTGTAATGCTGTAATGAAACATCCTCTTCTACAGTACAAATCTCTTAGGGCAGATGTTAATTCCATAATAGATTTAAGGCATTACTGCTCTTTAGAAGACAAGAGTACAAGATGGAGAGAGAAGACAACCTTATTCCTGAGTCTTTTCAATCCATTTTGGTTTTCCGTGTGACCTTGAGCCAACCTGACTCTGGTAGTTTCATAGCAGGCCAGTCACACACCTGGACCAGAGTGACTGGGAATGTGCAGGTTCTTCCAATGGAAAGAATCATAGGATCATTGGCTGGGGTTAGAAAGGGACCTTAAAGACCATCCAGTTCCATCCCTCCGGCCATGGGCAGGGACACCTTCCACTAGACCAGGTTACTCAGAGCTCCATCTGTCCTGGCCTTGAACACTTCCAGGGATGGGGCATCCACAACTTCCGTGCCAGTGCCTCACTACCCTCTTCATAAATGGTCTCTGTAAATGGTCTCTGTCCATCTTTCTTGTAGGCTCCCTTTGGGTTCTGAAAGGCTGCAATTAGGTCACCCCAGACCCTTCTTGTTCCTAGGCTGAACACTCCCAATTCTCTCAGCCTGTTCTCACACGAGAGGTGCTCCATCCCTCTGATCATCTTAGTTGCCTCCTCTGGACTCTCCAACAGATCTGTGTCCTGTGCTGGGGACCCCAGCTGGATGCAGCACTGCAGGTGGAACCTCCTGAATGTGGAGCAGAGGGGCAGAATCTCTTTTCTTGACCTGCTGGCTACAATTCTTTGGATACAGCCCAGGACATGTTTGGCTTTCTCAGCCGCAAGCTCACATTGCTGGCTCATGTATAGCCTCTCACCCACCAGCAGCCCCAAGTCTCTCTTGGCAGGGCTGATCTCAGTCCCCAGCCTCTGTTGATATTGGGGGTTGGACAGGGACAGAGGAAACAATTTCCCATCATGGTATACAGTGGCATTCAACATAAACTTTACCTTTCAGAGCTTGGATCAGCTTTCCTGGCATCAGATGCCAAAACCTTCAATTCTCTGATCTTGATCTTTTCCACTCTGCTCTTAGCCATGTATGGGTAATAGAGATAAAACTTCCCGTTGTCCTTGTGCTTGGGGTGGAAAGCCATGCCCAGGAAGCCCCTCTCATCCCCCAGCCATGGGGTAGACATCCCTATGCTCTGAATATCCAGGAATGGCTCCTCCAGCCGGCTGCCATCGGGTAGGTAGACCCAGCTGAGGCCCAGCTGCTGGGCTGCAAAGGCACCGTGGGTCCGGTCAGCGGCGTGGGCCATCAGCACCGGGATCCTCAGGCCACTGGCAACATCAGCCAGGCACAGCTGGACACAGCCCCAGGCTCCTCTAGCACCAAGCTCCAGCTGTGGCTCAGGGCTGAGTTCTGCAGCACCTGGGCGAAGCAGTAATCCTCGTCCTGGAGCTGCAGCAGGTGGCAGAAGTGGCTCCTGTTCATCTGGCAGCGCTCCTGGATGTGCTTGTCACCGGTCAGAAGGTGATGGCAGAGCAGCAGTTGAGGTGAAACTCGGAGCAGTAGTCAAAACAAAATCCTGGGAAGGTTCTCAGAGGGGTCCGTGGGTTTTCTGTGTCACAGAGATGTGCAGCATACAGAGAACACGCCTAGGATGTAAAAGAAACTAAAGATTTCCTAGAGATGAGGCCATGGACACTCATCCAGGAGAAGCCAAGACACCTTAAGGGGAGAAAAATGGTTAACAAAATAAAAAATTAGCGATGCAGACAACATAAAGAGTCACCTATGAAATGGAGCAGTAGAAAGTCACTCAGAATATGGCCAAAACGGTCTGAGAGATCAGTGCTAGTTTCCTTTATCAAAGCATGGTCAGCTGGACATAAAATTCTTCTCAACAGAAGTACAAGTGTGGAGGCTGTGTGTAACAGTTTGGGCTTCTTTTTTTCTTTGTTAAGGTTAGGATGAATAATACTTGGGAAATATTAAGCTCAAGTTTGGATTTGTATGTTTATTATTTCTTATTTATTTACAGTATTTATAGACTCAACACACCGTGAGCTCTTAGAAAATGAAGGTAAAATGGAGATTTTTTAAACTTTTTCTAGAGGTTATTTAAGTGATAAGTACTCAATACTAAAGTGACACCTATATTATTTGTTTTTGACCTAATAATGACCACTTAAGGCCTGCAATGGAGACCTTTTTCACCTAATTACAGAAGCCATGAAGAAGAAGGAAGAAGAAGGTGAAGAAGAAGGACTCAGACAACACCTAAAATCCTCCATCTTGACTCACACATATTACTATATACTAAAATCTTAAATCTAAGTTTCTAGCATTCCAACAGCTGTGGATTCTCCACTCAGTAAGGCGGGACTGAGCAGTCCTAGGGGGAGGTGGTCAGAGCAGGGAAATCTGACAGAGCTCTGGAAATTTCATAAGTGACATTGAGAAGATGGATAGGGCTCACTTTCCCCCAGAAGAAAAACAAGGGAGTATCAGATGAACGCAATTTGAGCCAGGTCAAAAAAAGCCAGTGAAATGCTGCCAGAAGAAACTGTAGGTGCTAAAGATGTACATTGATTAAATATACAGGCTAAATTAATCTGATACATGCACAGTGGTACTGGAGCAGACTGTAGGTGAGATTCAAATAAGTAAATACCATCTCATGCAATTCCTGTACATATCATTGGCTCTATCTGTGATCATCAGGAAAAAAATACTGCAGGCAACATTTTCAAGGATTACAGATATAAAATTATGTTCCTTCAAATACCTTTAAGTGTTTAGCTATGTAAAATGTAAAGTAAATTCTGAAAATCGAGCACTGTGTTTGAATTTGTACCTAAATTTAAACTCCTCATCTTGCAAACATTCTGGGCCAGAACTTCTGTAAAATGTTTCCATTAAAATCCCACCTCTATTTTAATCAGCACGAAGTTGCAGAAGTTAAAGCAGAAGAGGCTTTAACATTCTACAGAAATATTATTTTACTGGTTTTCATGCCAGCAGCCCAAAACAACCTATCCAGATCTTTCATTTGGCACAGATGGAGGAGGGTAGGTACATGCACAGTCCAGGAAAGAACTACAACATGAGTAGTAGTTTCTTTTCTCTGCCTCATTATACAAGTTCGCTTCATTAAACAAAACTAATTTTAAAATCTGGCCAGTTATACAAGCATTGAAATTTTTTTTGGTGCAAGTAGCAGCTTTTCCAGGATATTCAATATGAAGACTACAGACCCTGATTCCAAACTTCACAAGCAAGTTGTTCTCTTTGCTCACAGCAACACCCAGGGGCTTTTGGCCATACTACAGGTATGACTTCTAAGGAGTAAAGCCCTTGCAACTTTTGGATGGTGCAAGAGGTTTCTCACTTTTAATTGCTGCCATTTGGTTACCAGAAAGCAGCAGAGAATGACCTGGTTTCTGTTGCTTCCACATCGTATTTGTAAGGAATCTCTCCCTCTTCCCAAATCAAAAGTCTCCAGCCTTGCAAAAGGGGAGCCAAGTTCCTCAGGCCTGTCCCTGCAGTCTGACCTCAGTCCCAGCTGGAAGAACCACACCATTCTTCCCATGTTTAAGGTCTTCCCAGAATGAGGAAGGGCACCACCAGGCCCTGAATGCCATCCCCAGAAGTCAAAGCTTCAGCTGACTGTCCTTGTCTTTTTGTTCTGTCAATTCTCTTCTGAAGTGATTCCTTCATTAATACCTTTGAAAATATTTTTAATTTCACTCAAATAAGTGTGAACAGAGTCCAGCTCCTGGACCAGCAACCTGAGAAGGTAAAAAGAGAAAACCAACTTCCTCTGAAACAAGGCATATTTTCAGTGCCTCTGAGCTTCCTCAGCTCTGTTCTACTGCAGAAAGATCCCCTACAGTTCACCCTCCCAAAAATGGAGCAGCATCCCTGGGCAGCTGCTATGCTTTTCCAGCCATGGGGCTTCCCACACAGTGTTTCCCTGGCAAAACAACACCTGCAACACACGGACCCAGCAAGGCACACGAGAGGGAGGCCATTCCTCAGGGTCTGCATCAACTCCCAGGATCAGGTGGCTTTGCAGTCACTGTTGGTTGTCTGCACTCAAGCATGCAGGAAAATTAATCACACCACTTTATAAAACCAACAAACCAGAAATGGCTAAGACCACGTTGATACATCTGTTTTGTTACTTTCTCTTAAGAGTGTGCATTCAGCAATCAAATCAGGCCTCAGATTAAAACTGGTTTTAAAAGTCTGGTGCTCTCCCTGCACTAGTTCCCATCCTATGGCTTTCAATCAGCTTGAATAAGGCTTAATTGGCCTTTTTGATTTTTTAAGCCCCCTCCTGCAGCAGTTTTCTGAATAGGGAATATCCAGTCAGCCACCAGCCAAACAGGTGCTCTAGCACACGTAGCAAGGTTTGCATCCAGGGAAATTTTCTAGCCATGCAACTTGCACTACACCTCTTTAAGAATACTACAGTTTTCAGTTTCATGCTCAGTTTTTAAGCTGAATCCTAGAATAACTCAGCTGAGGGTCAGACTCTAAACCTCTAAGTGCTTAGAACGAGTGTAGGTAGCTAAAAGAGACCCAGATGCTGCCAGACGCAGACTGAGCTCTACCAGCAGAGACAAATTGCTTTACATGCCTCTTCTAACCTGTTAGTTTTTGAGAGAAATGTATCTGGTTTCGAGTGCCAGCAGGAAATCCATGATCCAGAACACATCCCCTGTTTAATCCTCTGACCATTAAGGAACACAGAGCTGCCAGGGTAAGGTGAACTCCATGGCCTCTTCCTTGGGCTCTGCAGGGCCAGTGAAACTCCTGCAGTGGCCAAACCCAGCTTCCTCTGGGTAACGCTCAGCAACCCCCCCATTACCATACCAGGAAGGTTGTCTGGCTTTTACTGGGTTTTGGCACTGAAGAAACACCAGACTGAATGAGCTGCTGTGTTACCACACATGGCTACTGCTTTGACCTCCCCTCCAAAAATATGAAATAATGCTGTCTTTGCTAAATTAGAGCATCTACTACTCAAGTTTATCAATAAGCACCGACACCACTTTCTTAAAATTTGTTTTGTTCCAAATTATGAGGATGATGTGGAGGTGACAGAATGGAATTCCATCCCTTCCATGTGAACTCAGCAGCAATTTGATCCAGCAAAGTGACTTCGCTAAAGCAAAACCATTTGGTAGATCTTTGCTCTTTTCACTAATTCAGCAGAAAAATAATATCTGGCAGAGAACACAATCTCATTTCCATGGTTGTTACCAACATGACTGGGAAGAGCAACACATATCACAGTCAAAACTCCTCCTCAAAGATTCAACAGCAATCTTACTCTAAAAAACAGGAAAAGAGTAATAGCTTAAAACTTTGAAAATCTGTTAAAAAATAAGGGTGGCTTGGGGTTTTTTTTCTACAAAATACACTTAGAACAAATGCAAAATTACATTATGCCCTGCAGAATGAGGAATCAAAGAAACAATTCTAATTCTATAGTGTTTTTTCTACCTGAATCATGCAGAAAAACCCTTACAACATCAACAGTTTTTCTGCTAGAATCTCTAACACATCTTTTGCTGTTTTACCAACTGTAAAAGGACAGAGAACTTTGCTGCTACTTTTTTCAGCCCTGGTGCTGAAAAGGAGATGCCAGAATCTTGCCAGCATCCAAAAAGAGTGAAAACATTTTGGTACACAGATAACATTTCAGAGCTCAGGAAATATCAGCTTCAAGAGTTTTGTATGGTTTTAGAAAGACTAAGTGTGTCTTTTGGCCACTTTGTGTTTTGGCACGCAGTGAGTGCAGCTTGGCATGACAAACAGCTGCTGAAAAGGCAGGTGGGTCCTGTCATCTGATTCCAGGGATGCAGGGGAGCTCAGGCAGAAAAGTGCTTTTGCTCTTTCCTCCCTGCACACTTTCCAGGAGCTAGGTGGGCAGTGGGGAGATAGCACTGATGAAAACACTGTGACTGCAGCCTTGGGACCTTGCAGCAGCTGTGTGAAACCACTGCCTGTGAAATTTTTAGTTTGACAAGCACAGCAATTTGGAGGCCAGGCACAAGCATCCTCAGCAGAAACACAACCAAAAAACATCCTCCCTGCAGTCCAGAGATCCAAACACTCTGCCTCTAATTCCCCTATTATTTGATTCAGTAGAATTTGTAATCCAGCACCTTGCAGCTGCAAGCAGAGGGTAAATACTGATTAGTAATTCTCTCCTTCATTATGGGAAAATTATCATCCTCACCAGGCAATGTTTCCATAAACCCTTATTGCTAGCAAATGTCACTATATATTCCCAGATTCCAGTGATGCACCTTACACAAAGCACTTTGCAAGATGCCTGCTGAGGATTAAGTGCCATTCCCCTGCCTGCCCACCCTTCCCCTGCTCCCACACCTCCCTTCACTGCAGCACAGCTATCAGAACCACAACTGACCCCAAACCAGCCCAAAATGTAGGATACAGGTATTATTTTTCTTCCCTACCTGACACAGGATATCTTCGATGTATGTTCCACAGTTTATGCCCCTGGGGATCCATGGAATCCATGATGTCCCACTATTTTGCTGCAATGCTGTGGTCTCTCTCCTGGTCACAGCAGCCAAAGTTTTCATAGGCAGAGCAGAACTCCAAGGGCAAAGGGGGCTGGAAAGGTAGCCCATAATCCACACACTGAGGATGTCCCAGCAGTGCCTGTCAGGCACAACAAGGAGAGGCAAACACACACATGTGGGCAAGGAAAAGAAACTCCAGAGCGGCTGCTGCTGCTCTTTCCAGCCTGTGGCCAAGAATTCGCTTCCTTCAGTACAGGTTTCTTGAGGTCAAATGTATAGAAATCCTGGACTTCTTCGTAGCATGGTTCATCCATTTTCTCTGTTTTGTTAATCGCCAGTCCCAGAGCTCAGCATTCCCTGACGTTTGCTTACATTCCCTCTTCCTTTCTCTCTGAAGTTCACTAGAGACACCCTCCAGGCTGCCTCTTTGGTATTTCACACATGACAGGGTGGAACCCTCCCCTCTGGACTTTTCTACTGCCCCTAGAAGCACTCACAAATCTAATCCCTTACACTTTACGTTAAATTGGCTGAGAAATCCTTCACCCAGAAATATGAATAATAAAACATGAGATGTGATACCTATACACCGAACTTGATAATCTTTACAAGACACCGGTGAACAATTTTCAGTTCCTAATTATCATTTTTTTCTTTTTGAAATGCACCAAACTTGGGTCTGGTTTCATAAAGACTGAACAGGGGTCATAAAATACAATCATGTTAAGGCAGCAATTAACCATAGGAACAAGTGACTTCAGAGATATTGCTGTTACCCACAAACCCAGGTATACATTCAGGGTGCAAATGTGAAGAAATTCAGGAGTGAAGGAGGAAAAATTCATTTAAGGCACCAGCACAACCACAGCTTGAGTGTGATATTCTGTGGTAATCCGGTACTTAAGCCAGTTGATTTTTGTGAGTTTGATCCCACTTGACATTAAACTGATTTAAAATGCACGAGTCCTTTGCACACTTTCCCCTCTGGTTTGCTCATGCTTGAGCAAGCCCTTCCCATCAGCTTAGGATGCAGGTGTTAGTACACACTGTACTCACCCTGTGCTGGAGGATGACACTTCCCTAAATTTGCTCTTCCATAAGCAGGACAAGATAATTTTGATCACAGCCACGTGGAAAGGGAGCTATTTCTTTCATTTATGATTTAAAAAAAACCCTCACAGAAGCTTTGTCCACAGGATGGGAAAGAAAATTGATAGGAAAACCAAATCTGGAGCACAGAATTCAAAGCCAAAGACGACCATTGCAATCCACTGAGTTATTATCACATTCGAAGTACAACACACAGGCTTGAAAACACAGCATGCACAGAGCAATTTGCACAGAAATTTTACTCCAGATTTGTGATTTGCGGGTTTGTCTCAGGTGCAAGTACTGTGGTGTCAGGAAACAGCAAGATTCTTGCAGGACATTGAAGAGCAACACTTGGGACAGTTATACAAAAGCTGTGACTGTGCTCTTGCACTTGCTGACTGGAGCATGACAGTTCTAGCACCTGAAGAGGACATGATCCCCCCCACAGCAATCCTGCTTCCCAAGGTCACAGGAGAAAGCTGGAAGCACCACAATGGATTGGCAGATTTTTCAGACATCAAGCTCCTCTTTATCTTCTCACTCTGCTTATCTCCATCCCAATCTCTGATGCTTTTTTCATTTCTTCCTCAGCAGAGTCTCAACTGCTGCAAGGCACACACATCTCCCACAGGAAGATGAGAGGACAAAAAGGAAATTACATGGGAGCTCTCACCAAGCACCAGGGCTTCCAGCATTCAGCTTTTAAACTACTTGTGTTGGGTTAAGGATAAAAGCTCCTCTGCACACCCACAGAGGAACACAGGCAGACAGTGGAAGAGGGAAGCCCAAATAACAGCATCACTGTTGGGATGCTCTCAAGGTCATCACAAGAGTCACCAGCCCATCAAAGTCCATCTTTGCAAGTCCAGGGGAGCAGAGGGGCACAGTGGCAGGCAAGAAGCCAAATTAAAGACTCCAGGGAATGTCTGGAAGGGAAGGGACCTGATTGCCTGCCAGGGATGTCCCAGGACAGCTTTAGGCCAATGTCCAGGCACGAACCCCAGTGGACACTGGGAACAAGTCTGGATCATCTCTCACCTAAGGAGAGGCTGTGTCCCAGGACTGGGGGACACCTTATGGGATGCTGGGGAAGAACATCTTGAAACTTCACAATCTAAATTAAAATAGTCCAAACCCAGCTGAAGATCTCCAACACAACCCCCTGACTATTACAGTGAGGCAGCAGCATTCTTAGGGAGTCAGAAGTAAATGAGCACAAGGGTTGGGAATGATGAGTAATTGTCTTTAAAAAAAGTTACAGCAAGTATTTCATTTAATGTTTAAGACACATTGGCTTAAGGCACTTCTCACAAGACCCTTGTGAACCCAGACCAAAATCCCAGATAAGCACTGAGTTTTTAAAAGCACAGCTGTACTTATCCATAAGCTACTCTGCTGCTAAAGACACCTTTATTTCAGTCCCAGAGGGAGGTTCAAGCACTTCACCCTCCAGAATTCTACAGATCTGGCATTAAAACAGAAGTAGCATGTGGAAACCATTCTGTTGTTGTTTTCAAGCAAACTGGAATTCTGGTTTGTGACAATACATCAGTGTTTGCTTTCCAAACACAGCAACACTGCATATTTCAACTCACAGGCATGACTGCAAAAAAAAGCCTCTTCCAGCAGGTAGAGAATGTCTCCGTATTTATGTGACTCTGCTCTTTCAAGATGTATTTGAAATCAATACTGTTTGCATTTCACATAAATATGAGAGTAACATTACAGAAATTCTTTGACATTATCAGTTGATTTATACTCATTTTATCACAAAATAAATACAAACCAAAGCGTTTTTACATAAATACATTAAAAAAAGTCTAGTACTGAGTCAATA
Organism: Brachypodius melanocephalos; assembly: GCA_013398615.1. Taxonomy (NCBI): domain Eukaryota; kingdom Metazoa; phylum Chordata; class Aves; order Passeriformes; family Pycnonotidae; genus Brachypodius; species Brachypodius melanocephalos. The sequence continues at coordinate 5,463,279 of VZSR01001479.1, read as the reverse complement.
GGGTCTGCCTAGAAGTTTTGGAGTAGCAACAACACAGAGGTCAGTTTTACAGAGAGGAAAAAGAACACCAAGAACCTTAAGGACACCTTCTCATCAAGGCTGAACAGAGGAATCTGGAGGACCAGATATTCTCAGGTAGACAGGATTGTGCCTGTTCACAAACTTCTTCAGCATCCGAAACCTTTTCAGCTGAGCTTTGCAGCCTTGGTGTGATACGTATTTAAAGTACTTACAACCTAAGGAAAGAAAAAAAAAAAAACCAACAGTAAGTCATAACATGATACAAGCAAATACAGAATTCTTTCACTGTTTAAATAATATGCAAACAGCTAAGAAACTTTTCAGTAATTAGAGGTACTAAAATCCAAGACATTCTCATTAGAGACATAACTGCAGCATTAAATAATCTATCCTCACTTAGCCCAGCAAACATTCTGAATGTATCAAAATGCCTCTTAACTTGCAAAATACATTTTTCTCTTTCATTTTTGCTCTGCAAATTAGATCAGAAAGTAAAATTTCAAGAGTGTAAAGCAGCATGAATATCATACATTAATTTATTATGCTGGATAAGGAAAATAGAGGCTCACATTGACACCAGTAAGTACTGAATCTTCATTCAAGAAAACCTGAACTGGAATGATTTTATTAGCCATCTGGAGACAAAAGGGAGATATCTGATACTACTGAAAGCAAAACAAAAAACATCCAAAGAGCTTCCAATATGTTCTATGAAGTGAAGAAGAAAAAGTTTTAAAAAAGCTGTCAATGAGCACGTTGCCTATCAACCAGAAGCCCAAACCAGTGCACAAGCCATTGTCTCCACACCATATTCCCATTCTCAGTTTAGCAGCAGGATTCTTGGCCTGATCCTCCCCTTGGTTTTGGCAGCATTTCAAGTAATGCTACTAAAGAGGTAATGATCTTCACCTTCTTACCAAACTGCTGATGGTTTTCATTCAAGACCCTCCATCCTCTTTCCTTCATTACAACATCCCCACGGTCCTTAATGAGCAGCTGACTCCCAGTATTGCTGAGACACTGCCTAGGCTGGCATCCAGCAGGCAAACCCCCTGCAGTCCTCACAATATTCCCTGAGGAGGGTGTTGTGCATTTTTGGAGTTATGGTAACAAGGTCAAACAAGACAAATAGTATTGTGGCTGCTCAACAAGGCCAAATAAAACTGAATTCTAAACCATGATAAGACCAGTTGCCTCACTGTTAAATATCAGACCAATTTAAATACCTTTCACGTTCAGCTCCAAAGACAAGAATCGTTTTTTATAAGAAAGAAACTGCATTTCTTCCAGGCAGCAGATCAGCTGCATCCCATGTCACTAGGGCTAGAACTAGACATTATTTCTGTTCTATGTAGTGAAAAGAAAAAAAAAATATTATACCCTTTCCCAGTAGGATTCCAGCCACCAGAGCTTTTCCATATGAAAGGCTTTTATTTTCCTGCCAGTTCCTTTTTGCCAAGTAACGGCTAAAATGGAAGGCTGGCCACCAGTCCTTCCTGGAGTTCCACTCTTGCTTGATCCAGTCAAGATGCTTCTCAGAGCTGGAAAAAGGTTGAAAAATTTTTTAAAAAAGGTTTAATTGTGGTGGAAATATTATTAGGAGACACTCAATGTTATAATCAGCTTGCTACAAATCTCCCAAATTGCCAACATAGACACACTGACTTTATACTGAAACCAAAACACTAATACAAGCATTTTTATATAAAAAAACTAATATTTTTTTTAATCCCTAGCAACATTTATGAGGCTGAAGTGAACTCTAGCAGTCTTACTAAGCCTTGGCAATGACACAGATTATGGTGTGAAGTTAAGCAAGCCTTTCATTTGCATGCCAGTTTGTCAATAACAATATGGAAGTTTCTCCAGGTTTGTCAACAAATGAGTATGAAGGGGTTGCTTTGTCCTTAGGAAAGGTTTGTGTTACTCTAGCCATACTCAAAGACTAACTTATCCCAAACAGTTATTACTGTTAGGCAGTAAGGCCCTTAAACCAAGCATTTCAGCAACACAAACTCCTTCCAGCCCCTCAAGGGAACCTACAAGAAACATGAAGAGGGAGTTTTTGCAAGGATAGCTAGAGACAGAACAAGGAAGAATGGCTTTAAACTGGCAAAGGACAGGTTTAGATTAGGTATTAGGAAGAAATTCTTCACTCTGATGGTGAGGCCCTGGGTCTGTTTTGCCCAATGTAGTATTTGATGAGTGGTCTCTCCCTGTCCTTTTCTCAACTCATGAACTCTTTGTTATATTTTCTCTCCCCATCCAGTTGCAGAGGGGAGGGATAGAGCAGCTTTGGTGGGTGCAGAGCATCCAGCCAGGGTCAGCCCTCTACACCGCTGTAGTGGGAGGTGTCCCTGCCCATGGCAGGGGCCTGGAACAAGATGATCTGTAAGGTCCCTTCCTACCCAAACTATTCTAGGATTCCATAAAACTATCTGCAGCAGGGAAGTGACATTCCCATAAAGTGACCAAGATGCCCAGTATATTTCAAGACACTCTGAAGTCATGTGTGAAAGGCAAAAATGAATGCAAAGTTAGAGCAGAGAGGGTCACTGTGTCCAAAGGTGGAGATCTGACACATTTGTTTCAACACCCTGCATCCGAGCTACTTACATTACAATTTGTTTCACCTGTCTTGCCAAACAGCTCCATGCTTTTGCATTTTCTTTCCAGCCAGCATAATCCAAGGCTGCAAAAATAACTTCTAGGCCCAGTCGACGTTTTTTTCTTTTCTCTGGAAAAAGATGAGGCTGATTAATGAATTACACAGATCAAGACAAACTCATTAGTAAGGCACAAGTGAAAGGCACAGTTCTCCATTCTGCCCCCCTAAAGGCTGCTACTTTAAACACAAGTTATGTTTATTGGTATAAATTTCTTTAGAAACTCAAGATTGCTGTCATTTGTTATGAAAAGTTGGCAAATGTGTCACACATGAACTGAAAAAGGGAGGTTTCAGACAAAAGGTCTGTTTTTCCTCCTCTCAAAGAAAAATCATGAAATGGTTTGGGTTGGAGAAGACCCTAAAAATCATCAAGTTCCAAACCCCTGCCATGGGCAGGGACCCCTTCCACTAGACCAGGTTGTTCAGAGCCCCATCCATCCCAGCCTGAACACTTCCAGGGATGGGGCATCCACAGCTTCTCTTGGCAACCTGTGCCAGTGCCTCACCACCCTGACAATCAAGAATTTCTTCCCAAAATCTCTTCTAAACCTCCCCCTGTCAGTTCAAAGCCATTAACCCTCATCATATCAGGAGAGAGAACAATCTTTATTCATGTACATTTCACCAATCTGTTGACCTGCTGGGACATATCAAGCCACAAGAAGACAGACAGCTTGGAATACAACTGATCAGCATGGAAAAAAAAAAGTCTTCAAAGTGGAAGACTTTTCTACCAGCTTGGAGATAATGCTCCCTTAAAGAGAAGGAAAATTTTTGTTGTTTGATCAGTAACAATGAACTAAAGAATAGATCTATTCCAAGAAACAAAAAGAATAAATAAAACAGAGATCCCAAAAATGGAGTGAAGACCTTGGAATTCGAAATAGGGTGCCTAAAAACAGTTATTTTTTAAATTCTACCTGTGCCTTACAATGGTTTGCTTTGCTCAGCCTTTAAAATGAGAAAGGCATTTGTTTACACAAGTTTGTAAATGACTGCTCACACATCCAACTGAGAGGTTATGGTGACGGTAAAGTTGGGATTTGAGTTGGTTTTTTGGGATTATGTCTTAAGAAACAAAAGTACTTTCAAAATCAAAAAGAAGACTGTAGGAAAATCCAGATTATTTTTCTGAAATTAGCATGAGTGAAGTGAACAAAGGTAAAGACTTACTTGATTTTTGAAGCATGGTATTAAAATCTATCATTAGTTCATGTGAAGGAACAATATCATGCAAGATCTGAAAAATAAAAGACAAAACCCAAATAGCTTTTGAAGACTTCTACCTGACCAAGAAAAGCACAGGCTTCAGAGCTTTGGGTGCTTTTAGTTCAGAAAATTAAGCAATCTGGTACTTTGGTGCCTTGATATAAAGAATGGATCTCTAAGTCCATTTTGCACATCTGTGACACTGCACTGTGGCACCATGGATAAATACCTTGATGGCTGCATGTGGCAAACACGCCATTCTGAAGGAGCAGCCCAAATCCATATCCAGAGTCCCTTTTTCTCCCTAGGACAGTTCTAGCTCCCCTGCCCACTGCTCTGTGCATTGGATCAATTTTTGGATTTATTGAACAACTTCTATGATTTATCTCTGTTTTGCAAAGACACTCATGTCTAAAGCCACTGCTAAAATGCACCCAGGAGAACTTCATACAAATCTGCTACAGTTCCAAAGTCTAAATCAAACAAAACAGCCTTACAAACCTGTTTTTGAACAACAGTTGGGCTAACAAAAGCACATTAGTGCCATCAAGTGGCAAAACATTGTTTGCTACCAGTATCAAGGGCAAGGAAAGCAGGAATTTAAAAGCTTGACCCAACAAGGTCTTGTCTGCCAACAACCAGCAGATATTAGCTTTTAGCTTTAATGCACAGCTGATTGAAAAAAAGCAAAGAAACTAATTGCTAAACAGGATCAATATGTGAAAGAGCAGGCAGTTAATGATTTGTGCAATATTGTAAAGATCAAACTGTAAGAGAAATCAATGCATGCTATGCACAAGACTGCTGATACAGACTTCTGGAACCATGTCAATATGTTCTCTGAGCTCTCTTACTGACTTTAGGTGATATCATGTACCAGTCAAAGGCAAAACAAGAACTGGAATTCAAGGACAGTAAAGGATTCTGCTCCCTCCCACTAACTTCCCTCTAACCCTCTACTTACCACAAAGAATACAATAGGATAACTAATCTTACAGAACTCAAGCAAGCTGTCAGACCACCACATGACTGACACAGACTGCATCTCCTATGGGATACCTACCTTCAGTGCAGATATGAGGGATTTCTTTGATTCACCCTGCCTCTTGAGGAACTGGTAGAGGTAGACATGAGCATTGGGGTTAGCAGGGAACTTGGAGTTGTAGGCATATTCATTTAACACTTGGCGGGCCTCGTTGTGGTCTCCATAGAACTCCAAGAGCTGGAAGTTAAGTGTGTCATTAGTTTGTCAGATACAGGCAGTCAAACTCTCACAACTGCCACAGAGCCATGCAATAGCACAGTCTGTATCTAAGAGTGCAGCATATTAGATAATGCATATTAGATAATTAGGTACCCACCTGTCTTAATTTTACTGGCTTAATTTTACTTACTGTCAAGCACAGAGAGACAAAAATTCACACACAGAAGCTACTCTGGGAAAAAGTGCTTTAACACCTACTTAATTGTCAAAGGATTACCATCACTTGCTCACTGGAAAGAGATGCTGAAGGCAGCTGCCATATCTTTAAAGACAAAACCTGGCAGATGCCAGCAACCAAGGAAAATTCTTAAGATGTGCTTAGAGAAGTCAGAGTTTATCACTATTTACAAAAAAGTAAAAGATCTCTTTAAAATTATTAATTCTTAATTACAAACCCTAGGCAGATATTTGAAAAAAAACAAACCAAAACATAGAGGAGCTGCATATTTGGCATCTCTAACATTTCATGTATCCAGAGAAAACACTGCCCTGCCAAAATTCAGAGAAATTGTTTTCAGGATTTTAAACTAAAGCAGCTATGCTCCAATTTCTGCAGCACCACAGAAACAAAACATACATGCTGTTTGTCTGTTTCTTTTTCTTGACAATGCACAGATAAAAGTTCTTTTTGTACTCTGCTCAGGCTCTGCAGCTCTACCAGGAGTACACTGTGCTCTACATCAAAGCCAGTTTTCACTCACACACAGAGAAAATAATCTGCATATGAGCATGTTAATGAAAATTAGACAGGGAAAAACAAAAGAAAACCATCTGTAAAACATGCCCTTACATCCACATAGCATTTTACAAAGATGTCCCAGACTCCAGGTATTTTAATAATCTCCTTCAAGTTCACTGCTGCCTTCCGAAAGTAACCGTGCATTTCCTGCTCAACAGCCAAGTCTGAAAATCCATCCTCACCTACCAAAACACACAGGAAGGTCACAAGTTATTAACTCTGCCAAGCACAGAGATCCTGAAGTGCTGCACCTAAGGGACGATCACATTTTGCTAAGCAAGGACTCCAGTCAGAAAGCTCTTAAGACTCCTCAGTACAGAAAAAAGAAATTTTCACTGTTCCTCATTCAAATTTATAATCAGTTTCAACTTATGGAGCACAGTGAGTTGTACTCCAAGAGAAGATGCTACCAGCACAAGGTCCATAATCCAACATCCGGTTTTCAGAGAAAAAGAAGCTCTGGTGTGAGTGATAAAACACTGCCAGGCATATATAGACCCAGGTGTGACACATGTAGCATCTTCCACATCTTTAAGGAAACTGATATTCAAACACAAGTGTTGAGGGCTTTGCTATCACTCAACATTCCAGCAGCAATCAAGCACTTGCACACCTATTAAGCCACTGCTTTAAGGGAATGCATTCCTTTGATCATGATTTTAGGTGATGCTGGCTGGACATGGGAAGAAGAGTTTCAGAAACACATTTCAGAAAGTGCTATTTTGGCACCACCATCGCTGCTGACACAGAATTCTGTACCAGCCACACCATCAGACACTGAAGTCTAGCAAAGGAAAAGGTGTCATTGCAAACCATGGCATCTGCATGAGCAAGCTGAAGCTACAGCTCAATCCAAAAAAACACTTACTATTCTCAAACAGGATGTTCTTCTGCTTAGCCCAGCTGTAGTAGTCCAAGAGTCCTCTGTAAGCCTGAATCAGCTTCATTTCCTTATCCTGAATGGCTGTTTGCTCTCCAAATCTCCAGCTTTCTGCCAGGGACAGGTTCTGGTAGGCTTCATCTATTTGCCCATTACAGAGGAGATGAAAGACATGCTCCAAGCAGACCTGCAACCCAAACAGTCCAGATCACACTCAAATGCAGAGATTCTCAGTGATACAGCAAAGTTCTACACACGTGCAGAGAAAGAGGAGATTTATTGACATGCACGAAAAATATTGCCAACACAGGTAATGAAGAAATTAAATTATTTGTGTTGTCTCAAACACTTGCTTGTCTTTAACAAGTGCTGTACCTATCTCAGAAGATCTAAAAATGACCTGAGGAAACCCAGCTGGGCTGCATTTGCTCATTTTTCAGAAAGAAAAATCTACCACCCTACCACATGGATTGGGCATCATAAGATAAAAGCCTAAACCTTCAGTTAGCTCCAGAAAACACTTGTATGGAACTTATTTTTAAAATCTTTAAGAACATGATAAAAGACAGAAGCTCCACCCCCAATGAGAAACAGCCAAGGAAACCAAACCAATATAGGTTTGAATGAGCCACCACAGGAAAAAAAGACATAAAAAACCCCTTACAGCTGTGTGACACAGGTGTGCACAACATACAGTTTCATAACCAGATTAGCTACTCAAAAAGTGAGAGGGTAATGAGGCAAAATCTAAGTACAAATGTTTAGTCAGGAGCACACTGGTCAAATTAGACTGGAAATAAAACTTGGCAGGTAATTACTTGTATTTATATGTCATTGGGACATGCATGAAAACAAATTTGACTGCTTCAAATTCAAATTAAAAGTTTAATTAAAGGGTTTTTAAGCACTACTAAGGACTGAGAACATGCATCTGTGATCAAACATACAGACCAAATGAGATAAGGTTAGGTATAAAATGACCTTCAACCATCATGCAATTGGTAATTCAAATGTTGAGTTTGAGCTTTTTTTGACATTAATGTCATTAGGACATTTCAAAAGAGATCTGGAAATTAATATTCAAGTAAGTGTTCAGGTAAATGTGAAAAGTCATCAGGGCTGCTTTAAGTACACTCACCTTCAAGTACCTTTTTACTCCTAAAGTTTTCATCTGTTCCATGAAACAGCTGAACTCCTTCATGCTGCTTTGGGAATGATGCCACAAAATTTCAGTTCCTATTCTCCAAATCATCTATTAATGGGGAGAAAAAAAAATCAAAACCAACCTTAGTACAAAAATGGCAACAGATACCATACATACAGTCTTACTAAACTTACAGTTACTGTAGGACATGAAGGAAAGTACATTTGAACTGCAAATAAAAAATACTATAAAGCATTAGGTACTGCTATAGTAACCTAGCTACTCATCCAGTGGGACTTTTAGAGTAATTTAGTGGGAGGTTCAGAATTGCTCATTACAAATGCAGCACTCCAGAAGAGCTTATGAAAACTGCGTGCCAGAGGGTTCCTTCACCAAAAAAATTATGTTCTTTGATATGTCCCCACTAAGATACCAGTTATAAACAACTCTTTGAACTTAACAGCCAAGATTATTTCCAAGCTGATGTAGCTCCCCAACTGCATGCACTTGTTTCCAAGGTCTGCAAGCTAGCCATATTCAAATATTCCATTTATTTAAAAGCTCTGATCTTTTCCTTTCACCTGCTTCCATCTCAACACATGCAAGGAGATTTGCAGCTACTGGAAGAGCTGGTAACAGCCTAAATAAGTCACCAACTTGCAAACAGATTCTGACTGATGGCATGCCAGAACCAAACACATTTACTGCTTTTCCATTTTAGAAGACAACTTGGACTTTTCATAAATACATTGCTGATGGAGTGAACTTATACCAAGCCAAGTTTTCTTTTGTTGTGTCAAGGACCTATTTGAAATAAAAATCAAGCCTGTGATTAGCTAATTAAGACAGATGTTGGTCCTGAAGTATACAGATGCTGCTTTCCAAGTATTTTCTCAACTGCAAAAGAACCCAGACAAGGAACATGGGCTTACCTCTGATGGCCCAATGTGTTCTCTGGAATAGTCCTTTTCTAGTGACTCAACAAAGCAGGTCAAAAACTCTGCAGCCCTTTTCCACTGCTTTTGGAGCAAGGCATCCTGAATGTAACTTAAACATGCATCCTTGCTCTTCTTGAAGTTTAACTTGTGTTCATTGGAAGATACTAAACAAATAAACAAAAAAGAAACAAAAATCAACTGAGCCCACAGCTGTCACAGCCCTTCAGATAGCCACATGCTCTCCATTTCAGTGTCTTTCTTGTAGGGACACTATAGAGAGTCATCTTAAGCTCTGTGGTTTTGAAGATAAACACACCTGTCAGTCCACAGGGAAGCAAGACTATGGGAAAAGCTGGAAATGTGATATGAAGTGACATTTTCCATAAGCAGCACACAGCTGTGCTTGAAATTTCCATTCATTCAAAACAGTGAACAGCCAATTATGTCACAGTACTGCCCTACTAGAATCAGGGAGCCGTGGTGCTTTGATAACTTCACAGTACATTTTGTCATATTTTGGGGACTACTCTCTTCACTTATTAATCATCATCTAGTTTTGTGATCCCATGCAGATTTGTATGCACACAAACAGACCATTCCAGTACCAAAGGCTAAGCAATTCCCACAAAGATAAACATAGAGAATTATTCTCATTTGAGTACAAGGCCGCAAAAAGGCCACTTGGCCTTTTTACATCAATACTAGTTAGATTTATAAACCAGCACAAAAGCTGAAACTTCATTCCTATGAAGTCTGTTTAAAGCTCATGGCTGTATGACCCTACAACAATGCTCACCCATGAAAAGCCACCTCAAGCCACATGAAGAGCTCACCAAGACACCTCCTACCTGGGTGCTGTAGGCAAAGGAATAACTCAAACAATGGCTAAGTCAGACAGAACCATCAGGGTTGGAAGGGGATCACCAGCCCAACCCTCTGCCAAGGCAGGGTCACCTGGAGCAGGTGACACAGGAACGTGTCCAGCTGGGATTTGAAAGTCTCCAGAGAGGGAGACTCAACAAACTCCCTGGGCAGCTGTTCCAGTGCTCTGCCACCCTCAATGTAAAGATCTCTCTCATGCTGAGGTGAAACTTCTTGTGCTTTAGTTTATGGCCACTGCACCATGTCCTGTTGCTGGGCACTACTGAAAAGTCTGGCATCATCCTCATGGCACCTGCCTTTGCGATATTTGTATGCATTGATGAAATCCCCTTTCAGTCTTCTCCAGACTAAAGAGGCCCATCTCCCCTCGTAAGATGTGTTCCAGATCCCGAATCATCCTTGCTGCCCTCCGCTGGACTCTCTCCAGCAGCTCCATGTTTCTCCTGTCCTGAGGAGCCCAGAACTGGGCACAGCACTCCAGACGTGCCTCACCAGTGCTGAGCAGAGGGGCAGGATCACCTCCCTTGACCTGCTGGCAATGCTCTTCCCAAGCGTACCATGGGCCCTCCTGCCCGCAAGGGCACACCGCCGGCTCATAACACAACTGCGGTGATTTCGGACCTCTTTCCCGGCGCTAGCGGATGGAAGCTGAAACTCTGTGCCACCATTAGCACGGCAGCATGAAGGAGTTCACACCGAGAACGCACGAAAGCTCCGCCCTTACCCGGCCGCGGCGGCAGGAAGGGCAGGTGCAGGGGCGGCTGCAAGACCGCCTGGGCGGCGGGGCTCCTCCTCCTCCTTCTCTTCCCCAAAAGCACCGCCGGCGCCTCCTCATCCTCCTCCTCCAGGAAGCTGTCCATGGCGCCGCGGGCAGCCGGGCTCCGACCTCACCTTGCAGCTCGGCGGGCGGGAGGCGCGGCCGAGGCGAACGCGGGGGCTCAGCCGGGGCCGGGCGGCAGCGGCCGGGCCGCCCCTCACGGCGGCGCTTCCCGCAGGAGCCGGGGCGGGAGATCCCGGCAGGCACCGCGTGCCCGGAGGGGCGGGGCGGGAGCGGCGTCCGCGCGTGCGCGCTGAGGGGCGGGCGGTGCGGCCGCCATGAGGGGACAGCGGGCCCGGTGCTCCGTAGCCACTCCTGTTTGCGTGTGGAAACGGGGGAAATGAGGGATGCCGTCCAAGGGTGGAGCTCGGGGGTAGCTGGGTGTGTGCAGCGGTGTGGCAGAGGTGTTTATTTCTAGGCGTTCCACAATCAGAGCGTGGCTAGAATCATGGCTAACGCATTAGTTGCTCTAAAAGTAAACTAGCGAGCTCCTCCTCTCACTCTTTCCATTAGCTGTATTGGTACTTTCCTGTTCCTTTGTAACTCATAACGTTCTACAGAAGGAAAATATTCCGAATCAAAATCCTCTGCATTGTAGGACAGTAATGTTGCCTGTGCTCCCGCAGAGTACCTGGATTTTGGGAATCTCTCTGCCTTAGCCGCAGCATCTGGTTTATACAAATTTATGCTGGAACTTGTTCCTTTACCACTTTGGAACTGAGTTTGCCCTGGACTGTTTTGATGTGTGTAAAGTCCAGTTTACCGTGTAAGATCTCACAGAGTTTTGGTGGGGTTTTTTTTCAGAACTGCCCTGGCATAGGAGGGTGAGTAAATAATAAACGGGTTCAGATTAAAGGTTTGTGTGGTGCAGTGTCCTGGTCCAGCTGTGATCAATAACCAGTGTCGGGAATAGTGCAAGGCCGAACAGTTGTGTTCAGCATTAGCACTTAAACCTCAATATCATACCTTAATGTGGTATTTAATAAATCAATGTGGGGATAACAGAAGTCTCCCTTTGCTTTCTCTTTATTTTTAATCCTGTGTTCTTCCAATAAAGGCCAACATTTCAGTTCATAATTATTAATGGATAATTAACTTACTTGACTGATGAGAACAAACTGTTGTACTGTACATCTTTATCAGTGCCATCTTCTTTGACTGTCCTTTATAATTTGTACCTTTTGTGAGTGTCTCGCTGATCAGTGGTGTTCCCCAAGTTTGATGTCACTTCCTACAACACTCCTGATCTTCTGCTAGCTCAGTATTCTAATTTCAGAATCCAACTTATCCACCTCTTTTTGTAAAAGTTCTCAGGTTTACATGCAAGGACATTTACTTTTGTCTTGTTATTTTTATTTTCCTGTGTCATACACAAGTGAGTGTTTCCTGATCCTTAGGTAAACTTAGCCAACTGATCTTGTTAATGGGTATCAGCTACTTTAGTAGATATTTTAGTGCAGAAGATATAGGAGAACTGCTTTGTAAGAGTAGATGAATGTTAGATACCTCATGTGCAGTGGGGACTACATTCATAGCTGAATACATGTTTCCAAAAATTGGGGTTGAAGAACGGAAAGGAAATCTTGCCTGAAATATCTTAATTGAACCAAGTGAAATATTTTTCTTTTCTTTTACACATTGAGGAAAGCTGGGTATGTTAATATGTGGCTACTACATTATTACCCTGAAATACTTGAAATGGTAGGAAATACTTGAGAGTTGCACTGGTAAATTTGTGTATTAACTGCAAACTACTTGTTATGTCACAATAAAGGCAGTGACTTATGCAAGAAGTATGTGATCTTGTTTTTATTCACATCTCCCTTTCTTGCCCTTGTCTTGATGACCACAGATACCATTACCTTTTATCTTGGTCTTCAATAAAGCAAAGCTTGATAATTTTTACTGATGGAAAATAATCAAACAGATCTTTCTTCACAAGACATTGGACCTAATAATGTAGGCATTAGACAACAGGAAATATTAATGTTGAGGAAAGAATGCTTATCTTTCACTCATACAGTTATCATAATGTGACTTGAATGTATTTACTTCCATATTGTAAACTGTGACAAACTTCTAGATTTTCTGAGTTGGGCTTTCTTAGAGCTTTTAATCAACCAATATCAGTGATGGTAAATAAGTTATCACCTCATTTTCTAAGACGTGAAACACAAAACTGTCAACAAAATTGCAGGAGAGCTACAGCCACTATACTGCACTAGGCCTGGAGAACATACATGAGCAGTCTGAACAAATCATTGCATTCCTGTAGCATGTGGGTCCTGGGGATACACAGGACTAAGAAATGCCAGGGTCTCCATGGGATGCTGGGCAAAGAGGTATCTGTTTATACCTTGACACTTTTTCATAATGTGATTAAAGTATTAAACTGCTCTAGGTGGGGGCTGAAAATGAAACACGTATTTTTCTGAGATTGCACAGGAGTAACTGAGCCTAGATCTAAGGCCTTGTACAATGAGACTGTGGAAATGAGTCTGCAGTGAAAATCAATAGGCATGAAGATACAAGAGGAACACGTGCAATTAGCAACAGTGATTGCTAACTCTTGAGATGTAGCATTTAAAAGGGCTCTTAAAATGCTCTTGAAAAAGCCCTCAGCTGCTCTGACAAGCACAAAAAATTATTCACCTTGTCTATCAGTTCGGTGAGTGCCTACTCATTTTGGGAGCAGCTTCAGAGTATGCTCTGTAAGCAGAAAAAAAACAAAACCAAAAAAATTTGGTCATTTGATTCACCAGCAAGGGGATTCTCTTGTGTCACGAGCCCTTTCTTAGCTGCATCTTTTATTCTCTTTGTCTAACTCAGGCTACTGTGCTGAAGAAGTAACATGTTTCTGAAAAAGAGAAAGGGAAGTTTTGTTCATCTGCTTTGTGACTTCTGCTGTCATTTTGCCATTTTAGATCTCTAAGGCAATATTAAGGTGATGGATGTGACAAAAAGGCAATGGTAAGTGCAGGCACACTTGTGAGCAGCACGTTTTTCGGCTTGCAAACACTCAACAGTTAAAATGTTGAGAATTTACCAGCAAGTGGAAGCTGTGGCTACAGAAGGCCAGGGACGGTTCTGTCGGGGAACCCTGCGCTTTCGGCTGCTCGCTGTGAAACCCAGCACTTTCCCCAGCGGGATCACGGGTGAATGAACTCCCCCGCCCGCTGCACCGCAGGTGTAACCTCAAACTCTCGGAGGTCACCGGGGAAGTGGCGGCTGCTCCTCTCCAGCAGAGATAAGAACTGCTCGGCGGGGCAGGAGGGAGAGCAGCCAAGTGCATGTTCGGATGAGTCGTGTCCTTACAGGGCGGCACCTACGCCCTTTCTGTAGGTTCTTGTTACTCCAGCGATCCTCAGCTAGAGAAACCCGCACAGATAAGGGGCAAGACCTTCCTTCTTTTCTGGCCTGCGAAGGGGGAAGGCAAGCCGCACTCCTACTCGGTGCAGCCGCCTCCTCGGAATAGGGATGCCGCCGGCAGGGAGGGAGGGTCCGTGCGCTGCCCTCCTCCCGCGGCGGCGGCGGCGGCGGGGCCGGGCTTGTCCCTCCCCCGCCACATCGCCCTCCCGCCGGCGCTGCTGACGTGTCTGCTCCCTCCTTCCCCGCCCGGCTCCCTCCCTCCTCGGCGCCCGCCGACATGGCCGCAGCCGCGCCGCCGGACCCCCGGCTGCTGCTCGCCCTGCTCCTGCTGCTGCCGCCGCCGCCGCCGGGCCCGCGCTGCGCCGCCGCCGCCGCCGGGCCCGACCTGGGCCGCCGCTTCGCCGAGCGCAAGCGCTGCGCCGACCTCGAGTGCAGCAGTGAGTGGGGGCGGCGGGCACGGCCCCGGCGAGCGGCTTGTGGGCGAAGATGCCTCCCGGAGGCTCTTCCCAAAGCCCGCTCCTTCCGCCGGCTCTGGCACGGAAATTGGGAAGAATCGGGGAAACGGGAACGCGACGCCCACGCGCGCCGTCCCTCTCGGCCAAGTTTTCAGATCCCTGCACCTCCGTGTTTGGGTTTTTTTCTTCCTCCCCCTGCAAAGCGCTCTAGTGATAAACCCGCTCTCTGCGTGTTCTCTGGGATAATTTCAGGACCGATTCCTTGGGACAGAGATGTCATCTTTCTGATTTAACATTAATAATTAGCTTCGTAGCACACCCTTGAAGTGTAGTTCTCCAGTGCTTTGTCAAACCCTTGTCTTGACTAAAATGCTTGCTTTTCTTTTCTAGCTATAACTTGCTTCTTCTTTTTTTTTTTTTTAAAGCTATAACTTGGCTTGATTGTTTGTGTTAATTATAGCTAAAAATTTCTTAGTTATACTTTCAATTTAGTTCTTATCTCTTGAGCCAATCTGGAAAATAGCAAAGCGATGCGAGGAGGTCTTGTTTACTGCCAGTTAGCAAAGACGCTTTTCATGTAAATTATTTTTTAAGTCATACTCTTCTCTTTGTTTTTTTTTTGGACAGTGTTAATGTGCCGAGGGAAGGCCATGCGGGATTTTAAAGGTCCGGATTGTCGCTTTGTAAATTTTAAGAAGGGAGAAGCAGTGTACGTGTATTATAAACTAATAGGAGAATCAACTGAGCTTTGGGCTGGAAGTGTAAGTACTGTAAAACATTTCTTCTGTTTGCTTATCTTGGTAATCTATTTTAATTCCTTTTTCCTTGTAAGAGAAGTTGGAGTTTTGAACGTGGCTAAATAACACAGTGAATGCTGCTTTGTCATGAGGCCGGTGGGAACTGGGATGAGGTTTGATCCAACCTGAGTGCTTTGAAAAATGGGCAACACTAATGTGTCTAAAAACTGTTAGACAGAAGGATTTTAGGTTGAAAAGGCACTGTCAATGGTGGTGGCCACAGTCCTACCTGGAAGCTGAGCCTCCCTTCCCACTTAGGGAGGCTTAAGCCTGTGCTTGTGTTCTCCCGTGACGTGGTCTCATCCTGCACTCTGTAATCCTTCTGAAGATTGCTGCATGTGCATGTTTTAATTGTGTTTCTCGTCCTGATACTCCTCTGCCTTCTTCCACTTTTTATCTAAGCTGCATGCAGAGCTGGAGGAAAAATAAGTAGTAAAACTAGAAAGGATTAAGGCAGATTTGATTTCTAAAGGCTCTGCCTCTCTCAGCTGTGCTGTAGCAGCTTGCACAGAGTAGTGGCCCTGTCTTAGTCAGTGTCCTTGGACAATCTGAGAGGCTTCTGCTAACAGAGAGGGAATATCCCCGTACTTGCAATTACTTCGTAGAAAGCTCCTCTCGACTTTCATAAGCACCTTATTTGCCTGGCAGAGGCAGAACTGAAATACCACGGAGGAAGAGCAATTTTTGTGACCTCCCCTTGAAAATACTGGCAATCTGGAGGTTGCTTAGACTGAGTTCCAGTTGCTTCCTCCCCACGTTTCCCCTCCATCCTTTTTAGTGTCTAAATTGTTTACTTGAACCTCCTTTCTTATTCTGCTCTTCTACAAAGGAGAAACTATTTTGACAGTGGTCTAAAGTGTTTGAAACCACACCTGGGTGTTGGCTGTGGGATCCTAG
Organism: Brachypodius melanocephalos; assembly: GCA_013398615.1. Taxonomy (NCBI): domain Eukaryota; kingdom Metazoa; phylum Chordata; class Aves; order Passeriformes; family Pycnonotidae; genus Brachypodius; species Brachypodius melanocephalos. Next base: position 5,447,199 of record VZSR01001479.1, on the reverse strand, counting down.
TGGTTTAGTGAAAATCAGGCTGTATCACTTTCTGTAACCACTTCGGGCTGGGTGTGGAGAGCCAAGCTCTCAGTAGGAGCTGAATCCAATTAGAACGATATGGAAATTAACAGAAAAACTGCAGCACGTGGTTAAAAAAGAGTTAATAATTCTATCATGCTGGTAATTCCCTTCTGACATGTACTGTACCATAAATAATCTGGGTAATTAGCTGGTACAGGTTTCCAGGGCTCCCAGTTCCCGAGATGCGGAGTAGCAGCGTGGGGCCAATTTTGCATCTTCTAACAAGGTATAATGTGGGCTGCAAGATCAGACAGCACGTTAAGGTAATTGCTGAGTTAATATTCAGTTTAATTATTCACTGATAAGCAGCTCATGCAACAGTTAGGTGTGTCTCCAAGTTAAAAGGATGTTTGCTTTGAGTTGAACAGGTTGGAAAGAATTGCATTTCAGTGCTCCTTTTAGGGCATTGCTGCCAGACTGATTCCTTTTGGTTGGTGGCTATAACCTTTATTTCTTTTATCCCTCTTTGACTGACTGCTGCTGCATTCATCATAACTCTGCAACAACCAGAATGGAAGCGCTGCAGTGGGGTCAGGGGTGCCTGCCTTTGCATTCTGAGCAGGGCACTGGCACGGCTGCCCCTGTCCCTGACTCACAGAGAGCACGGGGTCTCTCTCCTGCAGCGTGACTTTCTGTGTCAGATTTGGCTGGGCAGCCTCATTTCCCATGCCAGGTTTGGCTGGGCAGCTTGATTTATGCAGGCCAGCCGTGCCTGCTGTGGGAAGTCTTGGAGCCAGGGGGAAGCTGCTGCTTGCTAATTAAAACCAGGCTACCCAGTGAGGTCTGCCATCAAAAGAATTCCAATGGAAGGCATGTTACCTTCTATCATGGCCCTTTTGGGATCTCATTGCATGACTTCATGTGGGCTTTGTGTGCATTATTTGATCCTGTCCACATAGCCTGCTGCCTTTTTCCATTCCCCAAAGATTTTTTGAGGAAAGGATTTATTAGGGCAGAATAGAAGCTATGGAATCAAAGGCTAGCTGGAGTTCTGATTGTCAGGTGTGAGCAGAGGTCAGGGGAATGTATGTATGAGAAGCTTCAACTAATGCAACTTGTGGCTTATTTCAAACAAGTTGTAAATGCAGATCCTAATTCCAAAATCAATTTGAAGGAGCCAAGAGAAATACAATAATATTTCTGACCTGAAGGGAGATGATCTGATAAGCAGAGGAACCTTTCACCAAGGCTGAAAAATCTATAGCAGTTGGGCCTGAGCTTTATTTGCCTTTGCTTTTCTAATTCACTCCACCCTTTTCAAGTCATTGTTGATTTTTTTTCTCCCTGTGCCAGCAAATGTTGTATTTGACAAAATAGCTCCTTTATTTTGTGATGCCAGTCTTGAACACTAAATTGCTTACAGAGCACTCTCTGTGTTCACTGGATATTTTGCATGTGAAAAAATTCTGGAACCCAGCTGTAATATATTTTCTATACATTGTATGGCCTGTAGTTTTTAGCAGAGCTCTCTAAACCTCAATAGTAAAGCAAAGCCAAATGGTTGGAAAATACTCTATGACCATTATCTAATAGTCACTTTATGTTATGAATTTCATTAATACATCAATTGCAGGGAAATGTTTCTTTTTTTCTCCCAAAGCCAAAAGATAGAGCATATCAAGTGCTCTCGTTGTCCTCTGCACAGTGTCGTGATGTAAATCAGTCTCCTCTTCAGCATCAATCTTATTTGATTTTCTTGGTGTTGATTACACCATCAAGTTGTTGTGTAGATTCCTGTGCACTTTTCCTATACTCTGCCCTCACTTTAGGAGGGTCCAGAACTCCAAAAGTACTTCAGATCATTCCAAGTAAAACCTCTTGGTTTTTCACACAACATTTTGTCAGAGACACTTTAAGACCGTTATTTTATCTTATGGCAGAGGGATGAACTCAATACCTTTGATTCCAATTTGAGAAAACCATATCTGGCCTCATATTACAAGAAATGGACTTGACTGCAGATTGTGGCTTCTTTGTGTTGTTGTTTTTGTTTGTTTTCAAACCTTGTACATAGGTTAGTAAAAAGAAGGCAGGGTGGGTAAAATTAAGTAAAACAGGAAGACAATATTTTGGGAGGACCCAGAGGGTCAGAGCAATACTGTGTTTTCTTAATGCTGCCAATGCTCAGCAGGTGCAAACCAGCTCTTCTTTGCCCTGTATTCTGAAGGTTTAGTTACCTGTGATGCCTGTGCTGTAGGGATGTGGGCTTTAAGATTAAAAAGATTTGAACATCATCTTCCTCAGCTGTTTTCTGATAGATGATGTGAGGGTGTGGGTTCTTGGTCAGTGAATCTTGGTCAATTCACTCTGCAGTGAATGTTTAGCAGCTGCCTGTTGCACGTGGGCACCAGGGGGGCCAGATGCTTCACACATAGCCACATATTTTGTCCCTACACAACTTTTTAGCTGGGAAGAGAGTGGATATTTTTCCCTTATACACTTGGCATCTATAGTGCCTTTCCTCTGTCGTGTCTGTAGAGAATGAATGTTTCCTTTATTTGCACAATGAAGCATTTTTTCCCCTTTACAAGAGAGGACTTGTAAGGAGAGAAGCGGATGAAATTTTGGGCAGGCAGATCCCATATGGCTTATGAACCACAGAAGTGGCAAACTGGGTCACTGCAGGGGACTTGTATGGTCAGCAGCTTGGATTGCAATAAAGGAGTTTGAAATTATAATCAGTGATGCCTGATTATAATGGTTGTCACAGGGATTAGTCTGTAAGGAGACTTTGCAGCTCCAACTTTTGCTTTCAGAAAGATCATTAGAAACTAGAGTAGAAGTTTAGAGAGAGAAATAAGCCAATTTACAACTCTAGTGTACCACACAGAGACAAGCTTTTGATTTGACTTGTCTAAATGAATTTCCCATTCCCATTGGCAATTCCTAGTAATAAACGTACATACATGATCTGTTTTCAGTAAGAGAGCATACATGTTTAGAAAAGGTGGGGAGGGAACAGTTTGGGGTTTCTTAATACATGTGTAACTAACTTCGGAGATGTCAAGTATGGCAGGTAAGGTCTGAATGAAGAGGTAGTTTAAAAAGGAAGTCCTGTAATGTATCAGTGCTTACTTCGCTTGCATATCAAAATAAACACCTCCAAAAATTGTTAGTACATATTATCTACTAGATACTAACTTCATCCTTTTTTTTTTTTTTTTTTAATAGTGTTGTAAATCCAGAAAGCTTCAGGCAAGGTTAACCTGTTCCAGTGCTATCAGTGTAATAATAAATCTGTGTATCCCTAATATCCCATACCCAGTTTCTTTTTCAATTTGAACTTTAGCTGAGTGTTCTCCACACACAAACTCTTCAAGAAAATTGGCAATTGTCACCTTTCTCTTGTAACAAATGATTGAGGAAATGACCCTTTATTTTTCCCCCCCCCCCAGATATTTTGGTTGTCTAGGAACTCCGTACCTTTCTAGGTGTTTCCACCAGGCTCTAATTACCTGAATTATCTAATCAGTCTAGTGATTGCATGCTATTAATATTGACTTCTTGACAGCTGTTGTCAGAATTCTCAGGTGAGAGCATTGCTCTGTGTAGATCTTATCTGGTGAGTGATAAGAGAGATCCTTGTCTTCCACTGTTTGCCTTGCCTTAGCACATTGAGAACTACCATTCTGTGACTGATATTTGCTTACGTCAGGCACTGAAGGGCAGCAATGCGTTTCCAGAGGGGAGTATATTTTCCACACAGGTTTTAAAATTATTAGTACATCGAGTGCAATTTTGCATTTTCCTACAATCTACTTTTAAGAATTTTTTTCCATACGTTCCAAAGGGAGCATATTTTGGGCTATAATATTTTGCATCGATATAAATCTTAGTAGTCAAAGATCCTCTTCTGCGTGCTACTTAAGAAAATCCGTGAGGTGTGTGTGGTGCCTCTGATGCCTGCACAATAGCAGTTAAAGCACATGAGCCAGAAGGCCTGGGCTTTATTCCCAGCTCTCCTAATAATTTGTTATAAGTCAGGCTTTAAAACGTGAACAATAAAACTTAAGCCAATTTCACAAGGCTGTTGTGTAATGTAAATATAAAACTTCAGTGAAAACTCTTGCATAAACAGGGCATCACTGGTCTTCTTTTATTCACTGTGTTAAACTTCATTTAGAATACTTCAGAGTCAGTTCAACATATTTCCTACTGGTGTCTGCAATTTTTGACATAGTCATGTTGTTTCTTAACCTTCTTTACCACTTTTTCTTTGTTCGTTTGTGTTTGTTTGTTTTTTGGCAGGTTGGAAGTGATTTTGGATATTTTCCAAAGGATTTACTTGAAATAAATCATAACTATTCCAATGAGGAGCTAGAATTACCAACAGATGTAAGTCTTACTTGTTCTGTTTTCTTTTTCTGTTGGGATTTTACTGTTTCTTACCTTGGCGTTCAGTAAAATTCCCAAGGAAGAAACTAGTGTAATACTAGTGATCTTTAGTAACTTTTTGTTAGTAAGCAGCAGAGGTGCACATGTATGTGGGTGGAGTGGAATATTTGTGCAGCTCTGTATGTGGATGGGTGTGAAAGCATCAGCCCAAAATGTGGGCATTGATCTTTCTTTTCTCAAATGTTATGGTTTTCCTCTAAAGAAATCTGTTTGGATTGAGCTCTGTAAGTCCTGCTAGCTGGCTTGTGCATAGACCTTCTAGTGTGTAATCAAAATGGCTTATTTTCCCAAACTTTCCAAGTTTAAAGTACTCTCAGAAACAAACAAAACTGGGTACACTCAGCCCTTTGATTCTACAATTGGTCCTGCAGCCCTTTCACACATGACTGGCTTTCATGCACTAATAGCAGCAGCTCCAGAGTTGTGTCAGTAAAGCCTTTTTGAGGCTGTAGCTTTAGGTGTGCTTGCAGCACAGAAAGCCCAGCGAATCCCGGGCTGCATCCAAAGCAGCATGGCCAGCAGGGCAAGGGAGGGGACTCTGTCCCTCTGCTCTGTGCTGGTGAGACCCCACCTGCAGTGCTGCATCCAGATCTAGGGTCCAGCACAGGAAGGACATCAGCCTCTTGGAATGAGTCCAGAGGAGGCCACCAAGGTGATTCGAGGGATGGAGCACCTTTCCTGCGAGGAAAGGCTGAAAGATGTGGGATTGTTTAGCCTGGAGAAGAGAAGGCTCCAGAGAGACCTAAGTGCAGCCTTCCAGTACCTGAAGGGAGCCTACAAGAAAGATGGTGAGGGACTTTTTGGAAGAGCATGTAGTGACAGGACAAGGGGGAATGGCTTCAAACTGAAAGAGAGCAGGTTTAGAGTAGATATTAGGAGGAAATTCTTTTGAGGCACTGAAAGAAATTCTTTTGAGGCACTGCCCAGAGAAGCTGTGGGTACCCCATCCCTGGAGGTGGTCACGGGCAGTTTGATGGGGCTTTGAGCAACCTGGTCTAGTGGAAGTTGTCCCTGCCCATGGCAGTGGGTTGGAATGAGATGACTTTTAAACCCCTTTCCACCCAAGGCCATTCTATGGTTCTATGAAAGTGTGTTCAGTGTCTTGCACTGCTTCTATTTATTTTTCAGAAATTGTGTGACAGGGAGCTCCTGCCTGGAGGACTTGGCCCTTTAAGGGGACACCAGTTAACAGAGGTTGTGACACACAAGCTTAGCAACATTTGTGTTTCCTTTTCACTGGCATTCAGCAATAGACATGTTCTTCATTCAGGACATAGGGTGATGAGTGCAGTGTAATACTGCCAGCTCCATTGCTGCCTTATACTTTGTTCCTGCAAAACCTTTTTGTTTAGGTTTTTTATGAGTCCTTGGGCAAAACCTACACTGATTTCAAAGGTAGTTTTGGTTAAGGACTCAAGGGGTTAATTCTGTGTGATTAACATAATTTACTTTGCTGCTGCATCTCTCTTTAAGTACACAAATGTTTTGGGTCTCATCACTGTTATAAAGAAAATAGTATTTTTGACTGCATATTATTTTTCATTTTAGGAAACAGACTTTGTTTGCTTTGATGGAGGAAGGGATGACTTTGATAATTATAATGTGGATGAACTTCTGAAGTCATTACAAGAGACAATAGCAACTGAAGGGGAAACTGAGTCGAGTGATCCAGGCACAAAACCAGCTGAAGGAATTGAAAAGGATAAGGAGACTGAGCAGACCGATAGAGGAAAATCGCTTGGTGCTTTGGAGACACACAATCTTGAACAAAGTGCTGAAGAAGAAAAGGAAAACCTTGTCTTGACAGACAAAGTTGACAATTCTCTTACAGAAGGAACTGAAAATACTGGGGGAGACTCCAGTGTCAATAGTCACAAAGAAAACTCTCAGGGAGACCAAATTGCACATGAGCACTTGAAAGGAATGCTACATGGGAAATTAAAAGGGCTAGAAAGTGAAAATGCCAAAAACACTAGTATTCCTCAGGGTGAAACCAGCCAACTTGACCAAGAGAATGAAGAAGTCAATGCCTATACACTTTTAAACAGAGAACTCTCTGTGAACTTAAAAACAAAATTTGGCTCAACTGCTGATGCTGTTGTATCAGATGATGAAGTGACTCGCCTTGTTACGTCACTGGAAGATGATTTAAATGAAGATTTGAGCATTAATCCTCACAATGAAGAGGAGGAGCCAGAGTTTGCAGATCAGTCTGCAGAAATCCCTTTGTTGTCTTTTATGGCAGAGGATGAAACTACATCCCCTGTGGATTTAGAAGATGATGGAAGCTATGATGTTGAGTCACAAAATCATGAACCTGGTGAAGATGCAATGGGTGCTACAAAGCTAAATAACCAAAGAGACAATGGGGAGGAACCCGATTCAGATGCATTCATTCTTAAGGATGCCTTCAGTAAGAGCAAAAATTCAGGTGACAGTGTAAGTGTAGGCAGGTCTGAATCTAAACAAACAAAGGAGAAACAGGATGAGGTGGTGCTAATTAGTAAAAGAGAAGCACCAGCAACAACTCAGCCTGAGGATCTCTCCAGAGAACCCCTTGGAAAGGAACCTGTGGGTACAGGTGATCTGGATTCAAAACAAAAAGCCAACGAAACTGATCAGTTGGAAGAGCAGCTCACTGATGGAAGTGAGTCACATTCTGCAACACTGAAAGGTACAGCAGTGCCTGATCCTCATGCTTTGCCTAGTCCAGGCAATGTTCTGAAGTCCCAGTCATTTCTTAAAAACAAGGAAGATGCTTCAGAACCATCTGGTGATGATATCAGCGGAAGTCCTGAGAGAGTTCCACCTGCACCAATAGAGAAAAGTGAGAAACAGTTTGAGGATGGTACCTCAGAGGAGCCCTTGGAAAGTGATTTAAAGCACAAAAGATCATTGGAGGAAACAATGGAAAAGGGAGAAGCTGAGAACAAGCTTCCAGCTAATGTTCCAGCCAAACCAGTGGAAGAGCTAAAAAATGCATCTCAAGATGACCTAGGAGGTACTGACCTCTTGAGACAGAAAGTGGAGCTTGGAATGCCTGCTGTGGAGAAAGAACTTCTCAGACATGAAGAAAACTTAAAACAAGCAGGGAAAATTGATGATGAAAATAAAAATACTGCCTCTTCTAACAAAGAACTGGAAGTAAAAAAGAGAAACATGAAAGAAACCCCTGCAGGGGAAGAAGACTATGGTGGAGCTGCTGAGCAACCTAGACCATGGGAAAATGAGACTGAGTATTCAGAGGCAGATGTGAATGAAAACTTTTCAAGAAATCCTGGCAAGATGCCAGTGTTTTACGAAAGCACTGAGAAAAATTCCCACGAAGAAAAATCAAAAAGCACCACGCAGAACACTAATACTGAGAATCTTACTCAGCAAGGAACTGCTCATCCTGAGGATGTGGGATCAGACAGAAATCTTGGCAAAGATTTGGCTGAAGAAACAACACAAAGAGCAGAATTGCAATCTGAAGAGCCAGATGCTGAAGATGACCCTGACTTGAAACAAGCAGATGATGAGCTACTGGAAGATGAAAACGCAGCAAGTGCAAAGCTGTCACAAGCAAGGGCTGCAGATGTCCAGGGTAATACACGAGGTGGTGAAAATATAAATCCTGAATTAGAAGGACTAAGTGAAGCTGTTTCAGGAACCCCAAATCCTGCTTACAAAACAGGAGAGGAAACAAACTCATTCCTTAAGGAGCATAAAACAATCAGCATGCAAAATGCAAGCAAGACTGGCAGCAAAGAAGTTGATGCATCAGTAAGAAAAGATGATAAACTGGATGAGATGCAGCATGCCACAGAAACTGATGAGGAGTCTTCTGAACCTGAGGAACCATCAGCTGTGGAAGAACATAATGTCCAATCTCACACAGAAGACAGGAATGACTTTGACCAAAGGAAAGATCATCTCCCAGAGGGCATTTCACAAGAAAACTCAAAAGAGGTGCAAAATTTGGAGCAAACAAGAAACGACCACCAGCAAGCTGCACATGTCCCCAGCCCTGCCGACAGCTCAGAAGCCACTGGTGACACTGTAACAGACTTCAGTGAGTCTGTGAAGAGGCTCTCAATAATGAGAGAGTTCCTTGATGAAAAGCGTGTGATGCGCCTGCAGAAGTACCTGGGGCTCCAGCATGTGGTTAGGATTGAAGCCATGTTCCACGACATGGAGGTGGAGATGGAGCTAGCTCGGAAGGCCAGCCAGGATAACGAAGATGTGGAGAAGGCTTTGGATGAGATACTGGAGTTTTCAGAATCGAGCATTATAGATGTTGTAGGAAAAGTTCTGGATTCCAGGGTGGCAGAAAATAAGGAGGAAGTGGTGAAGGAGATGGATTTGTATGATGAGGAGAGTGCACTGATGGATGATATTCAAGAATTAATATATTCATTAAGGAGTAAATACTCATCTGCTGGTGAGAGTGTCCCACTTGCTTCTCCTCCAGAACAGGAAGATGACCAGCTGTACATTCAAGGTAGGATGTTAAACCAGTTAATAAACAGATGAAATAGAAGTAAAACCCTGTCCCAAGCAACACTAACACAGAGAAGCTTTAAGAAGAGGGTGAGGGAGTAGAATTGAAAGAAGCCTTGTGCAATAACCTGGGATTTTGCTCATGTCTTTAGCATTATGATGAGGGTGGCTCAGGGACAAATCCTAAGGGAAGATTCTGAGTTCAGCATGCCTATTCTTCTGGACTAAGTTCTGTGTAAGATAAGCGAGATCCGTGCATGGATACGGTCGTGAGGAGCCACTCAATACAAGTCTGTACCTCCTTAAGAAACAAGGATTCACATATACTAATGTGCTGAATTTTCTTGAGGGTTTAGAGTAGTCTTTTTTTCTGAACTAATTATCACCTGATTGTGAGCTCTGGTGATTAATGCAAGTCTAGGTACTAAATCCAGGCACCTAAAATCTCAGGTGTCCTTATAATCATATTTTTGCCCACATTCATAAAGGAGTGCGTAAGTAGAAATACTGAATAAACAGGTCTTTTGATTGGGCGGGAACGAGAGGTAGAGTCTTCTGCAAACTTGCTGGGTTTTCTAATTCATGTGCAAGATGTTAAGATACACTTTTAGCCAGGCTCTTCTTACAGTAGTACATGTTAAGTATGTGATTTGTGATAAGGTCACAAATGATGCAAATATTTCACCTTGCAGGGTTTCACTGCAAGGTCAGTGGTTGATATCTTGCATAAATTTCATACAAACATATAATTAGATCTTACTGAAAGTTGGTTGAGAATATACTGGAAGCAATACACAAGCTGAACTATTTGAAAAGTGTCAAGAAAGCTTTGTTACATGCAGCATTTCACTGAAGGTAGCTGTGAGTAAGAAATACACATTACCTCAGTGCTTAATTCATATCTCCTTGTCTGTCACAGATGGTGCAAAAGAGGCTGAATATGACAGTGTTTCCACCAGAAACCCAAATACCATTGATGAGGGCAATCAGGAATTTCAGCAGCTCATTGAAGATAAGAGGCCAGAGCAGCCTATTGAGGAGGAGGAGGAGGAGGAGGAGGAAGAGAAGGAGGAGGAGGAAAGGGCTGTCAGTGTTCCACCTGAGCATGAAGAGGCCAACATCTCAGATAATGGAGAAGCTGAAAAAGGATATGATAGTGAAAGAGGATCACTCTTGGAAGATACCTCCTTTGGGTCAGTTGATTCAGGAGAGAGTGCCAGTGAACACATTGCTGAAGGTAACCATTTGGAACTGGCTTACTTTGCTCTTTTGCTTTTGAAGATGTGCATGGTTTAATGTATTTTTAGGCAAATAGCAGGAGTTTTCACTGATACTTTAGTTTTATGTTGCTGTAATCCTCATGGCTTTCCCTGATCGGTGACAGTCCCTCTAGTGGCAGTACTGTATTGCTAACTTAGCACAGCAGTTTTCCTGCTGTGGTTTTGCAATGTAGGAAAAAGGAAAGTGCTGTTGTGTGTGTCAGTTAGAGCTCTGTGCTCAGGCTTGTGGGCTCTGTCTCAGGATGGTAGTGGAGAAAGAGCAGAAATCCCCAAAAGCATACCATCAGCCCAGGTTTCTGCCTCTTTGCAGGAACTGACACCCTAAAGGTCACCTTCTATAGACAGGACTGCCCATAGATTTGTGTGCCCTCTCTTCTTGCTCTTTTAGCCCATGTCTCTGGGCCATATTACTTTCCTGGAAAGGTGGTGTGTAGCTTCCCCCTCAGGCAGCTGAATAATTTCTCTGTGTGTAGGAGTAGGAGAAATGTTTGGCTCCCTCTGAGGCCTTATCCCTCTGGAGCTAGAGTGCCATCTCATTTTGCCAAGGAGGGATCCTGTTACTGTCATCTTTCCCAGCCCTGTTTTGGCATGAAGCAATCTTTGACTGTGTTCTCAGTGCTACTCGCAGCTTTGCTGTTCTGCCTTCACTTCTGGTTATGCATAATAATTCTGTCTCCACTGAGCATTTAGGAAAAATTCAGATACGTCTTCGTTAGCTTTTGTACACTGCTGAGGTGCTGTACCATCTCCAGGGCCAAGCGCTTTTGAGCAGCTTCTAAGATCTGAGGGAAATTCTTGGTTGAATGCCAAGAAAACTAAGGAATTTTAAATGGCAAGTGGATAACTTACTGGTTAAGCAGTCGGATGTTCAGCTGTATTTCAGACCATCTTCCATTCCTTCCTTAGAGGTGGTTAAATGCTGCTTGCCAGGAATTCTTGGGAGGGCTGGTGGAAGCATTGGGAAGTTACAAGGTGGATGATGTGGAATGGCTGGTCACAGCTGCTGTTTGCAGTGTGACAGCAGGCTGGGCTGTGGAATCTGCTGGACTGCACGTGGGGCAGCAGAAGCAGCAGGAGGAGAGGGCACTATTCAGGCCAGGGTAGAGCTGGAGATGATTTAAAGCTTTTGCCATACTTACGGAGTACTGACAGAGTTCAGGAGTGTTTGACATGGTGTCATTCTTGGGGATGTCCTGTGCAGGGCCAGGAGTTGGACTTGACAGTCCTTCTGGGTCCCTTCCAACTTAGACTATTCTGTGGTACAGTCAACAGTGCTGGGAACTAATCGGAGGGATTCGCTGTTAGGAACTGGAGTGTGTGTGCTGCTCTGATTCACGGCTGGAGGAGCTGGGTGTGCTGTCTGAGGCAGACTCGGCACCGTGCCACCGCACAGCCATGTCCCTTCCTGCGGCACCCCTCCTAACTCCGCCTGTGGAATATCAGCGCACTTCCCGGGGGCTTTCCGCCTCTTTCCCCAGCGCCCCGGAGCTCCGGGGGCCGTCCTGCAGCGCGGCGCCTGAGGCGGCTCCCGGGCGCTCCCTCCGTCAGGTGACGCCGCCTCCTGTCGCCCCGCAGGTGCCGGAGCTGGCGCCCCCTGGCGGGCGGCCCTGGGCGAGGCGCGGCAGCTGCTGCGGCGGGTGAGTGGCGGCGGCGCGCGCCGTGTGACGCGGGCGGGGGCGGGGAGGCCGCGAGGGGCGGTGCGCGGCGGGCGGGCGGGCCCTGAGGGAGGGAGGGAGGGAGGGAGGCAGGGAAGGGGGGCAGGAGGGAGGGCTGACGTGTGCCTGGCGCTCCCGGGCCGCCATGGATCCCGCGGGCGGCAGCGGCTGGCCGGTGGAGGAGCCCTCGGTGCGGCGGAAGCTGCTGCAGGTGAGGGCAGGGAAACGGCTGCGGGAGGGCGGGCGGGCCGTGAGGAGCGGCGGAGGGGCTCGGGCGGCGCGACCCGGGCGGTGACACACCTCCCCCGAGCGAGGCGGGTCCCTGAGGGGGTCACCCCGGCGTACCCCGCCGTCAGGGGGGCTGGCGTTCTGCGCCCCCGGCCAGCAATATGGGGCAATCCCGCCGGAGCGGAGGCGGCCGCTGGCGTCAGGGGTCGCTGCTGGCCTCTCCGGATGGCGGGAGGAGCTCGCTCCCCGGCCGGGCTCTGCAGGGGCAGGTGTGCGCCCTGCTTTCCGTCCCCCGCTCTGCCGGCTGTGGAGAAGGCAGGGAGGGAGAGGGTACGTAGGAGGAGAGGAAGGGAGAAGGCAGCGGCTCCCGTGTGGCTCGCACAGTTTGTTCCCTGAGCGCCATGTCATGTCACTATCAGCCCCTTAACCTGTACCAGCCATTCGCACCTTCCCCAGGTGCCCTCTGACCTCCAGGTGGAGGAGGAGACTCACGGCGTATGACCCTCTGACAGGGGCAACAGCTGGGAGAAGATCAGAGCCATTTGCACTGGATTGGTACAGACATCCAGATGTAAAACTGGGGTTTTTTTTTTCTGTAGTTTTCCATCCTTATGGCTTTATTTAGAAACAGACCAAATAACTACCAGTGCTATGTCATGTAAATTGTGCACATCAGTGTGTACTCATTTTGGTGCAGCTGTTCTTTGCCAGCAGACTGCCACTGTCAGGTGTCCTCCTGGTACTCAGGAGTTTTGCACTGACGTGTGAGCAGCAGGCTGCTCTGTGGTTTTCTTCATTTTCGGTTTTCAGTTTGCAGAAAAACTGCAAGAAACCTCTAGATGGTTCTCTGGTTTTACGGGAGGAATAAAGGCACCTGTCAGACTGCTTGTTTTACCCCACTGTTTAATGAAAACACACTAATGGCTGTCACTGCTGTCGGTTTGCAGTTGGTCGACACGCTGCCTGAGGAAATGCGTCCTGGGCCTGATTTCCATGGACTTCCATGGGAGCCTGTTATTATAACTGCCTTAGTGGGAATTGTCACACTTGCTATATTTTTCTGGAGAACCTGCCTTTCAGTGAGTATACTTCATGCTTGCAAGCCTGCTGATGTTTCACTAACTGACTGATCCTTTGTATGGTTAAACTCTTCCAGCGTTACTGGGGTCAAAGCAATATGTAGTCTTTTGTGCTTCTACTTCTTCTGTTGAGAACATTAATGGGAGCTAAATGCTGGGCTGAATAGCTAAAGTAAGTTGCAGTACTAAGAAGCATTTTCTATAAGCTGGTAATTGAATATTGCTTAGTAAGAGGTAATTTTGAAAGCAAAATAGAGGAGTATGATGTAAATAAAGAAGGCTGAGGAAAGGGTCAGCATATCTTTGAAATGGGAAGCCTTCCATGTGCTTTAGCCTGTTGCTGGCTGTATCCAAAACAGTTAATCCTCAAACTTCATGTTACCTAGCTGCTTGCAGGTACTGCATTTAGAAACCTAAAAACATGATATTAAGTCTCATTGAAGAGCCTCTTCTATTTGTCTTTGTTGCTACATGGATAATTTTCTGTGTGACAAAAAGTCTGTCACCAGCTCTCAAGTACAGCAGTGCTTTTCCTTGGAAGCTGAGAGATGAGAATCAAATAGGCAAATTTATTTTACAGCTGTCCAGTTTAGTCATGATATGCTCTGGAAATTTGCCTGACAAAAATACGCCTGACTTCCTATTTGCCTCACAAAAATAAACTAAAACTACATGTTCTCTGTAACAATATTGGTCGGTTTTTTCCCTTGCTTAATTTTGGTATTGAGTACACTGGGTCAGTTTTAAATGCAAAAAACAGTGTTAAGAGAACAGCATTAAAAAAACTTCTGAAAGTCTTTGATTTCAAAACAAGCACCTGTCATGTAACACATTGCTTTAGACAGCACGGAACTGAGGTGAAGGGGGGGGGTTTCGTGTTTGCAAGTTTGTGGCTGTGGTTTGATACAAAATGGCTTCATTTGCTGTGCAGATTGGCTGTGAGCAGTTACTGGTATCCCTTTACTGAGTGAGTAAACAGACGTTTACTAAGGCTCTTGGACAGGGCTTTAGCCTGGGAGCTTTTATTAGAAAACAGCTTAAGCTCGTTTGTAGTGTTACTCAACACTCACTGGCAGTGATAGATGTGTTTTCCATATGCTGCTTTAACCTGCATTGAAGTGGTCACTTTATTTCCATAGGGAATATTAATAACATTTTTCACTTAGCACTTTTTATGGCTAATATTTTTGTTTGTTTGTTCTCTTCTGTAGGTAAAGAGTAGAATATATCAAGGTAAGTTTCTCTCTACTTTTCTTCAAGTGTAGTTGATACTTAGGCATGTAAAAGTTTTGAAGATTTAGACTGTTTCAGAGGACCAAGTATTCATCTTCACTCCCTTTCAGGGAGAATGCTCAGTCCAAGGTTACAGTGTAAGCTTGGCCAGTAGATGATAGTTGAATCTGAGGGCTTAAATTTTGCCTTTGATAATGCTTTGATCAGGAGAAACAATGCAGCTTGCACCTGTAAAATAAAGGGCAAGGAAAAGCTCCACTTTGTTCAACATAAATGAACCACTGGTTCATGGGGCAGAGTTTGTTTTGGTTTCTGACCAGCAGTGGGTCTGCCTTTGCTTGCTGTTTCTCTCAGAAAGCAGGATTTGGATTGAGGGGAGCCTGAAACTGGCTACTGTGCAGTTGCAAAGAGACACTCTATGTGTAGATCTAAATATGCAGGTGTTCCTGTGGCCAGCACATCACTTTTTACAAGAATTTTTCTCTGGCTTCAGGTTTATAGAATTAAAGTGTACTGAATGGAAAAAAAAATCGAAGTAGGGTGGTTGCTGGATTTCATAACTGAATAAAAAATGCAAATATGGAAGAATCGTCTTCATAGGAACTCTGTCTCTTCCTCCCTCAGATTTTACTTACCAGTCATTCCTCTCCAGTTTCATTGTGGTTATACTGCAGTTTCCTTTTACATAGTTAATGCAGAATTAATGAGCTAAGAAAAGCCCATCTTAGATCTCTGAGGTGATTTCTGTAGTGCAGGAAGAATATTGGTATTGGTGATGCAAAAATTACTTAGCAGCTACCCCTAAAAAACTAAGGAACATGGATTTAATTCCACCACCCAAATACTCTTCTCTCTGATGCTGTATAGAAACTACTAAAGATCAGAACAAATAGATATTCTTCAAGCATGATACAGGCCACATTGTTATTAAAATCTTTATCCAAAATAGAAGAATATTAACAGTGACAAAAATGCTTTAAAACACAGATTACATTTGGAGTCCCAAGGATAAAAATCTATTATCCTCTCTTAATGACAGTAGCAGAATTGGGAGGCCAGGCTAATGCATGGATTGCTGCTTCCTTTAAACTGCTGAGAGCTATCTTGAACCTTGGCAGGCACTTGCTGTCTCTCCTCTGCTCAGAGTGGGAAGGGCCTGGGATGCAGTGTCCCAGGAGCCCTTGTGTGGGAGGGAAAGGAGGAGTAGCAGTTGCCATTGCACCCTGTGGGATGCAGTTGGAACAACCAGTGCTCCTTGTGCTGCAAGATTTGCTATGAGGCAAATGGTGCTCGGGGCAGTCAGATCCAGACCGAGGTGGCTTAGGACTTGAAAAATAACAATAATTGGGTGGGTTTTAATTTGCAATAAAATAATTGAAGTATGTTAATGATTTTCATTGAATCCTAAGGGTTGGTTGGTGGCTTGTTCAGGGTGAGAAGCAAATGCATGCCTGAAGGCTGCTGCTTGGTCACAGCCCTTTTGGGGTCTAAAATTTTGAGAGTAGCTCCTTAAAACCTACTAGTGCTGTTTCCCAGCTGACTGTCTCTGTTCTGTTCCCAGTGGATCTTTCAGAGCATTTATCCTCTTACCTTTGCCAGTGAAACATTCACCTTCAATAGAGCAGAAGGGTGTTTGTTAGGGAAGGTACTCGGGCATCTCCCTGAGTGTCTGAGACTGCCCTGAGATCCTCGCTGTCAGCTCTTCCCCTGAACACCCCTCAGCTGTGTGTAGCCAGCACCTCATTCTGCTCTGGGTTCTGGGAGCAGTTTCTGTGAAGTGGCTGCAGGAGCTTTGTGCTTTGTGTCAGCTTTACTCTCTTCTTTTCAATCCTAACTTTAAGTGAAAGCTGGAGATGCAGAAAGGGCTGACTGCCAAGGAATTAACACTCCTGATTTATGCTTTAGGTATTACCTGAAAATGTCCCTTGAAGTCGTAGTAATGATAGCGGATTTTTTCCCCCAGTATATGAAGCACAGTTACTGTAAGCTTGCTTTTTCTTTCTAGTGACTGAAAAACAACTTGCTGAAAAGATTAAAAACCTTCTGCAAGAAAAAACAGAAATCTTAGAAAAGTTGTCAGAATATGATCAAAAGGTATTGTTCTAAGTTGTCCTTTGTTACCTAATTTTGTTATTGCTTTAATGACACAGTCAATGCAACATCTAATATATTTTTATTTTCTATTTGTACTGAATATTATGTTGACAATTTCCTCAGTTCTGTGTGGTTATTTCTGTGCTTAGATAAAGGAAGCAAAGGAATCTGTGAAAGTGGCCCAAGAACAAAAAGACATTCTCTCAGATGAAACTGCAGGGCTTAAGGTAAGAGAAAGTTAACTGTCTCTGTACTGAAAGCAGCAATGCAAATACAAATAGTTTGCTTTAGGTTGGTCTTTTACACCTTTTTTTTTTAAAGGACACTGTCAAAGAATTGGAAGAAACAAATCAGCAGCTAGATAACAAAGTGAAAAATCTGCACACCATGCTTGAAACAGAGAGAAAAAAGAATGAGAAAAAACAGAACAAGGTTAGAACAATTACACTTATGTTTTACATTGTGCTTAGCTTGATGTACCCTAAAAGCTTGTCCTGACCTCATGGGTTAGATAGAGGAAGAACAAACAAGGTGAACCACCTCAAAAAGAGGGATTAAGTGAAGTTTTAGTTTTATCCTAAGATCAAAAGATTAGTCTATTGATTTATTTTGTTTGGGGTTTTTTTGGGGTTTTGTAAGTTGTTTTTTTTAAGATCTTGAGGGACTTGTGTGATTATGTGCTTTCACACACAAACAAATGCATTCAAGCCATGGGCTAGTCTAATACTTCCTAGCTGGAGCCAGGAAGTTCCTTGGCAATACAAGCTGAAGGTTTCAGGTTGCGAAGAGACATTTTCTCGTACTCAGAGCAGCATTTAGTTCTGCAGTTAGTGTGAAGATCTGAGCTGCCCCTCTTTCTCGTTGTTCAGAGATACTTGTTTTCTCTTTCTTCTTTTTAATGCCTGATATTTCTACATCAACGAGCTCTTTGGCCTTGTTTTGGTCAAAGGTTGCTGCTAGTGATAGCAGTTCCTCTCATTGTGGACTGCACAGGTGCATATGGAACTTCCTGGCCACAGACAGGCGGGGTCAGGGGTAGAAGTTGATTCAAATGTGCTGAATGTTTCTGTTCTTACCTTGCTGATAAGGTAGTGCTATGCTGTTGCCAGCAAATGGATACTTGAAATTGAAGTTTGTTGGTGTTTTGAGTTTGCTTTTATGCTTCCAGAAGACACAGGTTAAATAATTACTCAGGCTGAGGTTGTGCCAGGATAACACTAAGTCACTGCTTGTCTTTTTCTTAGCTCACTGAAACCCAGAAGTCCTTGGAGAAGCTTCAGGAAGCTATCACTATGCATTCTGCAGAGCTTTCAGAGGTAAAGCATTATTTACACCCCCTCAACAGTCACAAGTTTTTGTACCAGAAAAATTATTATCTTTGGAATAGAAAACGCTGGCTTGGCAGGTTGCAGGTTGGTTGTGCATCTGTAACCTTCTTTTCCATTTAACCAGGTTTTTTGTAGCTGTCACTCCACTGTAGTTTGACTTTGTTGTCTTGTTCCTTTTTGTTTCGTGTGTAGGTGCAGATAGCCCTTAATGAAGCTAAACTGAGTGAAGAAAAGGTGAAATCTGAGCTTCATCATGTGCAGGAAGAGAATGCTAGACTGAAAAAGAGCAAGGAGCAGGTAAGTTATGCCCAGGCCAGGCAACCTTGTCTTTCAGACAAAATACCTGGCCTTTGTTCCTAGGTTTTTTTTTGAGTATAGCTTCAGCATGTCTTGGTTTTCTTAACATGGCAGAATTCCATGTTTTCTGTTACCATGATAACATTTAAATGCTTTGTGCCTGCTTGCACAGGCTGTTTGTGCAGCTGAGCCACATCTCTGGTATTTGTCAGATCTCACATCTCTGGCGTTGCCAGTTCCCCTGATGCAGTTTTTGTCAGCAAAGTCACAGAAAGTCTGTGCTGAGGTGGTAGTCAAGGCATGGTGGAGAGATTGCCACTTGGGATCAGGGCTCAAGGAGGTAATGGTGAAGAATTGCCAGAAAGTATTTCAGAAAGCAAAGATAATGGGGAGGAGTTTTAGCTCTGGAGTGTTGGGACAGTTCTTTTCCAAATAATTGTAAATTATCTTTTCTTTCTTGACATGTGAAGTACATAGCTTTTTAAGAAATGTGTTTTGATTACCTCTGGACTGCAATTAATTCCTCATGTTTTGAGATGTGTGAGCAGTTTGATTTTGGGTTGTTAGCTGAGAAAATGTCAAATTTGTAAAGCCACCTAGTAATAAACTGCAGAAAGATTCCCAGGATCCAGTTCTGCTAGTGGAACAGCAATGAGCCTGATAACTGAAGTTTACCCTTTATCTGTGACCCGTGGTGATCAGAGCTGGCAGTAAAATAGACTTTAATTACCTATACCATGCACTAAAAACACAGCAAGTGATCATCTTTCCTTGGTGCTTTATACAGCTGCTAAAAGAAGCTGAAGGTTGGAGTGAGAGGCATTCTGAGCTCCGTGAGCAGATTCAACTGTATCAGAAATCTCAGAAGGACATAGAAGAGACACTTGCCTACAAAGAAAATGAAATTGAAGTAGGTTCTCTATAACCAGCTTGCTTTCAATATTATGCATCATAAAATACTCTGTCATACTGCACAAAATGCAGGGCAATTGAACCTTTGATTTCTTTACTAGGTTTTAACCAATTGCATTATGCAACTGAAGCAGCTGGACATGGATTCAGAGGCCAAGAAGGAAGACAGAGGGCATGAGTGGAGCCCAGGAGATGATCTGGCCAATGGAGAGTTGCCAGGTACAGTGATCCCACCTGAGGATCATGTGGTGTTGTGGCATGTTAGAGAGGAACAAGGGGAATCCATGCATATGGAGCTGCCAGCATGAATCCACAAACACAAAATATCCCTAACTGAAGGGAGGAACTGCCTACAAGGTCAATAATTGCTTTTAGATTACCTCTTAGGTAAACCATGATTGTAGTGACACTGTTGTAAAGACTCTGTGTGTAAAGGTTGGTAATTGATTGCATTGCAAAAGCTAAGAGTCTCACCTTCGTTGTTCTGGTACATTTATTTTTGATATGAATTTTTAGTGAGGTTTCTGCTTGCCTCCAGATAAATAACTAATTTAGGTAATCACATTTTTTTAAATCTGAAAGACCAAAATAGATGTTTTCAAAGCTCTTCAGGCAGTTTGTCACTTGTGGTGTTGCACATGTATTTGCTGCATCCATTGCTTTGAAATCCTTTTTGCTCCCCCTTTTTTTTTTTCTTTCCCTTTTTTCTACTTAAAGTATATGTGGGCTGGAAATTCCCATGTCTTGATTTTTTGGGGTTTTTTTGTTTTTTTTTTTTTGTTGTTTCGTTTTGTTTTTTGCTCATGTAAGGATGTAGGGATTAAAGTGTAGGGAGCATCACTTTTAACAGTTGTCCACGGACTTATTCATGATTAAAAAACAAAGATATTTTTCTCTTGTAGATATTGAGAGTGAGAAGATGAAGACTCAGATTAAGCAGATGATGGATGTCTCCAGGGTATGTTGCACAAGTATCTAATAAATGCAGTCACATTAGTGATGTGCCTATGATTATAAACTCTCTGCTCCTTTTTTCAGGTCAAAACAATGTTATCCATAGTTGAAGAAGACAGAAATCTTCTGCAGTCCAAATTGAATGATGAAGTAACAGCAAGACATGAGCTGGAAGGTAGGTTTAGCAAATTACTGCTTAGGATGAAGTGCTGTCTGTGGCTTAAAAAGAAACAGAGCATGTAAGTGGCCATAATGGTTCTTACTGCAACTGCTTCTCCAACAGAGAAGATAAAAATGTTGGAACACGATTCCTCTTCACTGCAGTCAGCTAAAACTCAACTGGAAAATGAATGCAAAACTCTTCAGCAGAAAGTGGAGATACTTGGTGAACTGTACCAGCAGAAGGAGATGGCACTCCAGAAGTAAGCCTTTCCTTTCTTTGACTGTTGTATCATGGGCACTGTCCAAATGCTTTTTGCTCAGAAGCATCAAAGAACATGGAAATTGTTGGAATGATTGATGGCTACTCTTTCAATACAGCTGAAGCTGGAATCCTTTCTTTACTTTTGCCACCATTACAGAGATTCTAGAAAGACTGTCAGTGTGTGCACACAACCATACTGGCTGCTACTTTTAAACTTCTGGAGAGGGCAGGTGGGTGGCTCGGTCTGCAAATTCTGTAGTTGCTCCGTTACATCATCCAGAAGTGTCAGGGAGAACATAGGGCTTGTTAAAATTTTTTTCTGTTACTCTGACTTCAGTGAGTCCAACTCTCATAATGTAGAAACTTCAGTATTTCAGCCTTGTGAGCTTCTTGCATTCTCAAAGGGCTTAAAATGAAGGCTGAGTTGGTGATGGCAGCTGAGAGGAATGAAATGCCAGTGGTGAGGATCTGCTCTTTATGTGTTCATTCCTCATTCATTTATTTACTTACTGAAATGTCTGTAATCCCATCTCTGTTTTGTGAGGAAAATTTGTGTATAGGTTTCAGGGACATTCTCAGCTTAATTCTGTAGAAAAGCTGAAACTGTGATGGAGAAGCTGTTGAAGTTCCTAAGGTGTGTTGGTTGGGGGAATCACAGAGTTGGAACAAGCACAGGATTGGAAATGAGGCTGTAGTGAAACTGCCTGACCTTATAACTTCCATGGATCCATGTGTAATAAACTTGGACTGGAGAGGTGAAGGATAGCCCACACTTCAGGGAAAACATCAGCTTGACCTCTGTGAAGAATTTCTGCTCTTTCCAAGATGTACAGGAGATTATACTGCCTGTTAGTACTTCTTGATTAGAATGAAGAACTTCTTGCAAATTCTTTTTTTCTGGAAAACTGCTTTGACTTTTAGCCAAGGAAATGGATTATGTTGAACTGGCTATTAGCAATAGTTATCTTGCTATTAGTTAAATGGTTCCAGTTCTGTGGGGTAGCTCTTGTGAGTTAGGAAGACACTACAGACCTCTTTAATGCTTCCAGAAAAATAGCAAAAATCAAAAAAATAGTGAACTATGAGGTTATAAAAAGACTGTGGAAATTGATTGTGCAGTGAATTGGTATGGACAATACTTGGAAAAAGCTTCCCACATGGCTAATAACTATTGAGTGTGTTTGTCACCTGGGCCCTAAATTTGCCCCTTCTCACCACACACTCATTTATTCATTTCCTGTGGTTGGTGTCAGTCCAGTGGGTTTCCTTGTTTATAAATCTGGATTGCAGTCTGTGGCATTGCTAGGAAAACTACAGGATCTGAAGGAATGAACTGTCAGCAGTTGATAGATTCTGACAGATTCTTCAGAAGCTGACAGAACTTTCTAGTCAGCTCTGTAATTTTAAGGTTTTGTACATAAAGGATTTGTCTGTTAGTTTCAAGAGATGGGATTTCTGTCTCTCTTTCTAAAAAGTCTCTTTTTTCTCTCTGTGATCTCACACATTATTGTAGATTTTGATATTGCTGTCATTTGCAGGGGAATACCTTGATTTTGAGTCATAATAGATGTAGAATGCTGGACTATGTGGTGCATTTTTTTCCCCATGCAGAAAACTAACCCAGGAAGAGTATGAGCGTCAGGAGAAGGAGCAGAAATTGTGTGCTGCAGATGAAAAAGCTGTGCTGGCCATCGAGGAAGTGAAAGTTTACAAGTAACTTGAATTTCTGAAGATTATGATTTTCCTTTTATTTCAGCTGCTGAGGAAAATTTATTCAAACGTCTCTCCTTCCCCTCTTCTTCCTTTTGTACAGGCAAAGGATCCAAGATATGGAAGAAGAATTGCAAAAAACAGAGAGATCTTACAAAAACCAGGTAAACTTCTTGCTTGCTGGTTATTGTGTCATCTTTTACTGCATCATTCCAGTGCTCTGTGGTGAGTTATTGGTAGTTGGATAAAAACTGAATGGCTTCTTTCCTTCTCAGATTGCTGTTCATGAGAAAAAAGCACATGACAACTGGGTAAGAATGTTCATCCTTTTCTGATGTCAGCAGTTTATATTTGATGTCACATTGGTGCCATTAATGCAGTTGACAAAATTTTCCCTACCAGCTCATTGCCCGCTCGGCCGAGAGAGCTCTGGCTGAAGAGAAAAGAGAAGCAGCCAACCTGAGACAGAAGTAAGTACAGAACAGACCCTCTCTGTTGCTCTTTGAATATTCTGGGAGTTGCCTGGGGGAGAAGAAGCTCAGAATGTGCAGTGCATTTTTAAGTTACTAATTTTAACTACTGTTAAATTGTTTTGATGGTTAAAATAACATTTAGTGAAAGCTGTAACATTTTACAATACAGTTTGCCTTGTTACATTATAATAGATACAACTTACATGTATTGCTTGAATAATAATAAGAGACCTTTATTTTTCAAAATCAGATTAATAGAAGTAAACCAAAAAATCATCATGCTTCAAAGACCAGTCATTGTAAAGCCGACTCCGGGCAGACCGGACCGCCAGATCCCACCACGACGAGGTAAATGCTGCTGGTTCTCCCAAACCTTTGGTCTTGGAGTCAGTACATGATAAAAACATAGGGCTGTGCTAAATTGTAGAAAAGTAAATCAAGTGGTTTTAATTCTTTGGCACAGGGCCCTTAAGCAGAGATGGCTCTTCTGGCCCATCACCTGTGAGTGGAGGAAATCCATCCCCCACACAGATGATTGATGTCCCTGCCCGGCCCCTCTCTGCTCCTCGAAGGGAAGGCACAAGGGGTGAATTTGGTAAGCTGTGAAACTCCCCTTTTTGACAGCTCCCTCTTAGGCTACAAACCCAGGAATGCTAAGGTCAGATATTGGTTCTAGGAATGTTGATATTGATACCTGCTTTATTAATGCACTAATGAGTGGTTGTTGGGCTTTATTAATAGAAATAGCTCAGGCTTGTGTTATTTAGGATCTCTGGGGTTCTTGTTTCCCTTAAGGTACAATGGTGGATGGCCCCCCTGCCCCACGAAGGCCTCCAGAGCTACCTGGAAGGATGTCTGTTCCTGGTAAGTTGTGTGGTCTGCAACCAACTGCAACTTACTCATTACTCTTTCCCTTCAAAAAGGTGATTTCTAGCCCATCTTCCCTACCCTAGGCGTGGTAGGACACTTATTCATGGCTCTCTTTGTAGATATTGGGCCTGCTGTGGCATCCCTGATCACCAGTGAGCCAAGAACCTCCTCCCCTTCCACAGCAATGGATGGAGTGGTGAGTTGAGAGCACCCCAATCTTCAGGAAGCCTTTCTAATACATGATTCATTGTACTTCCTCCTGCTTCTTTAACTGTATCATGTTCTGTCTTGTCTGTATCCTGTCATTATCCCTCTTTGCTGTCCAAAAAAACCCCAAAAGCAACCCTCTCCCAAAGAGTCTGAAGCCCCCAGTGTAACTACAGATTCACCTTCCTCCATGGAACCAGCTGCAGTGAGTATTCCAAGGCTGGACATGGTGATGCTGCTTTGATGGAGAGGAGTAACAGGCTTGGTGTTCTGAACAGCTGAATAACAACTGCTCTGTGGAACTAACCACGGGCTCGTCCCTCGGTCTCAAAGGGCTTCTCTAATGATGAGCAGTTGCTCTCTGGTTTTTGTGGGATTGAGGAAATGAGATGTTTCATGTTAAGGACTGTGGGCAAACACTTTGGAGTGACTACAACAATAATCCTAAGCAGCTGACTTACTTGTGGTGTTTAAGCACAATTCCACGTGTAACTCAAAGTTCCTAGTCCTTTACCAAAGGGGTGTCCAAGGACTCCTCAACAGAGCTTGAACTTTTCTTTAGTACAGCTTCATCTAAAACTTGTCTCACTAACCACTCACTCCTGGGTAGTGCCAGCAGGGTTCTGGGAGAAGGGATGATGATGATGGTGCAGTAGCTGTCCCTGTTTTCTGCCTGGTTAATGTGGTTTGGAGTGTGTTTGGGGTTATTTTTCTTTCTCTCTCCCACCCTCCTTGTACCTGTTTTTCTCTGGGTGAGCAGTGGGGTTGTTCAGCACCATCAGTTCTTGTCTGCTGCAGTAACTCACTGCCGTGTAACCTTATCTTGCCCAGGGTAATGCTGGTACCAAAGGACCCTCTCCTTTCCCTGGGACACCTCTGATGAACTCCCCCGTGCTGGGGCCTCCGCTGCCGCCACCCCTTCGCTACGGACCACCGGGACCGCCACCCCCTCCTCTCCGGGGGAGCTTTGGGCCTCGGCCTCTCCCTGGGCCCCAAGGTACGGCTGCAGTGCCCTGTGCTGACACTTCACTTCTTGCAGCCTGGCTGCAGAACCCAGGTCTGCTTTTCCTTGGCACACAGCTTCCTCATGCTTCCTGGGCTTTAGCTGGCTCAGTGAGCTTGGACTGGGTGGGCTTTTTCAAGCCTCTTTAGTGCCAAGGTATTTTTCACTGTTTACTCTAAAATGGAAACCAGCAGCCAAAAGTCCCTAGAATACAATTCATGGGCTTTAAAGCCCTGCATGTGACAGTGGTCCACTCCAGAGCTGCTCCAGAAAATGACAAACTGAGGAACTAATCAGGAGCTGCTTTGTTTAGGTTGAAGCAGGATTTCATTTAACTCCACGATTTCCTTTCCTTTTAGGTTGTGGTGCTCCTTTGCCACCTCCGGCTGGAAGAGATTTCTTACCTGCTCCACGTTTAGGAATGAGAGATTTGCCTCCCGTCCCCCTCCCGCCTCCCCCCGATCCCAGAGGCTACGCACGTGGGCATCCTCCCTTCCGCCCCCTCGGCCCTCCTGGCCCCAGGGATTATCCTCCCGGCCCTCGGCTGCCCCCGCAGGCTTCCAGGGACTATGCTCCTTCTCCCAACAGAGACTTGCCTCCGCCGGCACCCAGGGACTGAGGGCAGCCGGCCCCAAGGACTACGCACAGCCCCAGCGCAGGATCCCTGCCCGCAGCGCCTGGCCGGCTCCGTGGACACAACTCTAGGAAATGGCTCTCGGTTTGAAGACATTGGTCTCATTTCAGTATATCTCAGCTTCTGCAGGATTAAATTTTTATCCAGTTACTACAGACATCTTATGTGCATTTATGATCACAAACTCATCCATCCACTTGGGCTGCAAGAACCTTTCTGTGATGGACTCGAACCTACTCTAAAAGTGCAATAGGAAGGAAGTACCTGTGTGAGAGTTTTAATTCAATGTAGCCTTTGTAACCAGTTGGCGAATGAACTAATTTCGTTAAAAATGTAAATCAAATCATTTCCTGTGGAAATAATTTTTTAAGTAAAATGCTATCCAACCTGCCTTCTCCATCACATCATTGAGCTGCAGTTACTGTAGGCCAGGGGTTTACATGAGGATTCTGAGGTTCTGGGTTTTTTTAAAAAAGATGTCTGGTCAGAGATCAGAAGCACAAGTGACACTGTATTCAAAGGAAAGTTATAATAAAAAGCAAAATTCCTTTTGCTAAACCCCAAAGGCTTTGTTTCAGTGCCATGTTTTGTTCAGAAAGGACATTGCTTCAGTAATGTGACAGAGAATGCTACAGTTTGGAGAACAAGAATTGAATCAAGGCCAAATTAATGCTGCTGCAGGGTAATGATGATGTTGCCCTCATGCTGACCTACTCTGCCACAGTATGGATTTGCTTCATGTAATGGGGACCATGGGGGATACAGCTTCCAGAGCTGGAAACCTTGATGAAGTTGTGGAGTTGACCTGTGTTTCCATAGTCTTTCCACTAGAGAAACTTAGAACTTCCCTAATTGCTTTCAAGAGCACCTTGCAGCATCAAGTGAAGTTTGAGAGCCAAGTTTTCATCTTCCTCAGGGTTAAGAGCAATTCAGCTTCTTTAAGAGGAAGGCTGGATTTGGAGAGCCTTTTTTATTTCCATCAGAAAAGAAAATAGCTTTCTGTAAAAGCAGAGTGGAGGTATGCAAATTATGTAAACATCTACTGCAGCTACCACCAGTGAATAACTTTCCAAACGCACCGTACACTTCCAGTTGAAGTGTTTGTGCAAGCATTTGGAAGAGCAGGCTTTTGACTGTCTCAGCTGAGGTTTCTCACAAAAGTGCACTGTCCAAAAGGCAGCCCGAGGGAGGAAAAAGGAAAACAATGCAGAATAATAAAAAACCCTACTGGGAGGCCATTACAGCTTTACTGCCAGAGTACAAGCAGCCATTAAAGTTGCCATCTAGGTATTACATTCTTACAGTACAAGTGTAAAGCTTTAGATTTCAGAGGAAAGACAAGCTGGAACATCACTGAAGCACAAAACAATCCCAAAGCCTGTGGTGAATGCAGCAGCAGTCCTGGCACTGAGACGGTTCACAGAAAAAAGGCGAGGGATTGAAGCAACTTTAAAAATGGTATTTCACACTCAACAGACATTAATTCACAATCAGTTAAATACAAAGCTCTACTTGTGTATTTAACAAAAATACTTCAAAGTTGACATTTCATATAACTGGCATTAATACAGACATCTACAAGCTGGGGAAGGGTCCAGGCAAGCAGCAGAAACGATGGGTTTGTACTTCAAGGGACAGTATTTCAGTTTGCGGGGTGACTGATGATACACACATTGATTAACATCCATGATTAAAAGTCGATTTCTTTAAGTTCAGGATCTTTCCTTCCCCATATGAGCCTTTGTGATGCTCAGTGTCTCCTCCCTTGCCCATCCCAGCTAACAGTAACAAAAGCTGAATGGAATCTCCCTCTGGATGCACCAGCATTCACCTTGGACACACACACACACAACTGCAGTGCTTACCCTGGATGGCAGAGCTGGACTGAACTCCAGAACCAGCCCTTCCACCTTTCAGGGACACTCAGATCGTGCAATTCCTCCCTCAGAACAAGTCCTGAGCCAGCCAGGGACCACTGACAGGTAAATAGGCCAAGCTCAGATTTACTTGCAAGCACAGACTAATGCTTTGCTCCATCCTTTTGCAGAGTTCAAAGGATGATTTGTATTTGGTTTTTAGCAGTGAGTTATCCTCCTTTAGTCTGGTGTCTAGAATGCTGCATTCAGAGGTGTTTCTGTAACTCACAGGGAGATCTTGATGGTCACCCACCAGCTTTAAAATGAGTGGGATATTGTAAAGACCCATAAATAGGACAATTCAACTGCCCTTTTTCCCCTCCAACCAGCAGTGGAATTTTAGAAAGTGTAGCTGACTTCTGTTCTAACAGCTAAATAATGTCATCCCTAGTTATACCAGAGCAAAGAAAGGCAAGAAGATTAGGACATTCAAAACCAGCTTTTTATCCTAATCACTATGGTAAAGCTAAAAATGCTGAACAGCTGAGTGGAGACAGAGAAACAGCATGAGGAAAAGTAACATCCCTTCCCTTAACACATGATGTGACATCTTGGGGTGAGGTGACAGAAAAGAGGAATGGATGATACATCTGCATCCAGGCTGTTTAAAATAGCTGACACTAATTCGGGAGATGCATCTTTAGTTAGCATAGCAGAGTATTCAGGCACTAGTTAAATATGCAAGAAGTTTATCAAACCATAAAGTATCGTATTAAATATCCACGCAAATAAATGAAAGATTTGACTGGGTTCTACTTCTGTCCCTTTTTCAGGTCAAAAGGTGAATGCAAGTGTGTCATAATAAGCCAATGTCCTGCAGCTTATTACACACCAAATCAAAAATATAGAAAATAAATGATAATCCTATCTACTTACATAAAAGGTAAATTTTTGAGTAAGTTTCCAGACTTGCACTAAATATGCAGAAAACTGCATACAATCAGTTTCCATAAGAACAGCAGTTTCATGTAAAAGGTGGGTCAGCCTGCTAGCCAGACCTACTTTATACAAAGCTCTGGAAAACTGTCATTTCAGCACTGAGGGCCTGTCCTGCTGTCACTGAAATGGCAAAATGCCCACTGCCACCAGGACAAAGCCCAGGAGAAGGCCTCTCTATCCCCCACCCACCTTTGCAAACCACTCTGACAAGATACAGAAAAGAATAGCTCTGTTAGGGAGTAACAGTGATTGAAAGGATTGTAACGTATCCAAAACTCAGGCAAGGCTGTTAAATCATAGTTCAGTGTTCTCATCTGCACTTGTCCTCCTCCTGACCTGACCACAGGGACTCATGGCCACCCACCTGACCTGCATCCTCCGCTCCCTCACTTCAAAGCACTTGCAGTACCTCAAGCTCCTTCCCAGCCCACCTCATCTTTCTCCCAGTCTTCTGTCACCCTGCCCACTCCAGAGGACTCTGAAATGCAGATGAGAGGAACTACAATAGCACAGCAGTGTAAACAGTTAGTAGGCCTGCCTGCCACATCTTTATTGCTGCAGGTTTGGCAAAGGGACACTCTCCATCCTCAGGGGGAGCTTGAGGCAAAAGGAGAAGAATGGAAAAAATAAAAGGTGATGAACAGCAAACTTAGAAAAAGCAGTCAACCTATATCAGGGCTCTTGGAAAAACCTGTAGCTGGAAGTAACTGAAAAAATCTTGCCCTTGCATGGTGGGCTTGTCCCTGCCCCTGAAGCAGTGCTGTGCAGTGGGTGATGGTCTTGTGAGACCTACTGGCATGAACAGAGTCGTCTTCCCACCCCTCAGAGCCTAAGGCTACTACACAGCTACCAGGACTTGTGGTTCAGTTCACAGAGGTCTCACAACTGGGGTCATTCCTTGTGCAATGTTTGATGGAGGTGAAGGTAAAGTGGTTTCTTGGTCAACAGTTGCAATTTCTTCCTTTTAAAGTCAGTGGGCTTTTTGTACCTGTAACCACAAAAAAAAAATGCATTAATACAAGTGCTAATGGCTGTGCAGGAAGATGAATGTAAACTAGAAAGCTCATCCTGTACAGATCTTATTACTCTCATCTTTTAAATACATCTGACAAGGCTTGCTGGAAGCAACAGTAATGAATAGGTTTACAGGAAGAAATGGTATTTTCTCGGGATGATTACTTTTATAGAAGAAAAATTTCAATATGTAAATGAATGGAATATTTTTGTAAGGAGATTCCCAACACTGGATTGT
Source organism: Brachypodius melanocephalos (assembly GCA_013398615.1). Taxonomy (NCBI): domain Eukaryota; kingdom Metazoa; phylum Chordata; class Aves; order Passeriformes; family Pycnonotidae; genus Brachypodius; species Brachypodius melanocephalos. The sequence continues at coordinate 5,417,771 of VZSR01001479.1, read as the reverse complement.
AGGAGAGACCCAGTATCAGGTACTCAGTATTTTAGAAGTACTCCAGCTAGCACAGACTAAGCACTCTTCCAAGAATCACAAGATTTACCCTCTTCTTGAATAAAAAAAAAAACCTCAGTCCTTAAACCCCTCCCTCAGACCTTCAGCCATGCAGCAATGAGAGGATGCACACCACGACCACTCAATACTGCTTTGAAATGTTGAAAAAGTTAATTGCAAATTGCTATCTCGTGCCTCAAATCAGATTTCCTTTACAGAAGTTCTGTACCAAAAGACTGAGTTGATTATTTTTTTAAATATAGCAGATCTGACACTCAGGCTAAGCTCCAAATTAAAAGCTCCCCTACAGACTTAATTAAATTCATACAAAATTAAATTACAAACACCAGCATTTTATTTGGAAACTGGTCTAGTTTCTGAGAAGTCTCTAACCATCTTACTTGCCTAAAAGCATTTTATCTTCCCCCCCTCCTTATAAAAAATAGAATATTCCTTATGGAAGTCAATCTAATGAGTCCAAGAAAGCTTGTTTAATACAACAAGCCACACATTGTAGCTGAAGGCTGGTTCATTTCCTCTGTCATTGTCATCCTTAATTGTGAGTCACTTACAGTTCTATAACAATTGCCCCAGGTTTAATTTCATCCATCTCCATGAAAGCAAAGCACTTGGTGCTAGTAAACCTTTTCTTAGGCTTGTAGTGTTTGAATTCAAAGAAAATAGCTGCACCTAGAGGGAAAAATGGTTGAATAGGAAAAGTTAGCAATTATGGCTAAGAGTTATCTGAAAACTTACCTGCCATTAAGGTGCTCTACTTAAACTGAAAGGAATTATCTCCCACACTTCTGTTATTTACTCAAAAGCTACACCGTGTTCTTAAAATGCTCATCACACTCTCCACAGTTTAAACTCTTCACTCCATTGCTCACACCCAGGTACCAATGACTAAGCAGGTGATAAAGCACCTCAATACCTGTGTACAGAGCAGACTGCTCTGTTTTTATCTCTTTTTATTTCTCCCTTGCCTTCCAGCTATCCCAATGACCAATTTGAAAGGGACAGGATGCAAAGGTCTATTTTTATCCTTGTCTGGATCTTGAGCCCTGCAGCCCAGTGTCTGTGCTCCCAAAGCTCCTGGGCCTTGTTTCAGGTCTCTGGCATCACATACCTTTTGTTAGTCTTTCAATGTGTTTCTGAATCTCGATGTCCACATTAAAATGGACATATGTGTCCTCCTTCCTCAAAGCCACAGGAGTATCTTGCACAGGAGTCAGATCTATCCCATTCAAATCTGCAGGAAAGAAACAGCATGAGAATGGCAGAAGCTTCACAGACCTTAATGTTCAGCTTTAAGAGATTTATAAATCTCTCCTAATGCTGCCACAGAAAGTTAATCCATACCCAGATGTTTTCAGAAAACCTAAAAAAGGGGCAATCATATCCCTTCACAATAATTTTCTTTTTGACTACAGTGTGAAAGCATCTCAAGTTTTAGAAATATTTCAGATAAAAAGTTGGAATTATCTCTCTTTTTAAGAGTGCATTTCTTTCTACTGTCAGCAAAAGATTCCATTCCCTGTGCACACAGGACTTCAGCAGAGCTCCAGCCCAAGTGGGATACACACCAAAGGCTGCCCTCCACACAGGGTCTGCAGGGCACAGCTCACACATCCTGTGTGAGCCCTGCTTTGTCCCTGGACACAACAAGCATTATTTCTCTTGGGTTTTCCACAGAGGCATTGTAAGCCCTGGGTTGGGCTCCAGCTCTCAGCACCAGCCCCTGGTTTTGCTGCTCTGGCACAGCCAATACTGTTTCTCACTAGGCCTCTGCTCTTTCCAGGCTGCTGTGTCCTCTGTCTTTCCTCTCATTCTCCATCTCTTTCCCTCTGGCAGAGGAAGTTGCTAACGATGTGGCCAAGATCACAGGTATGGAGTGCACATGTTGTGCTTGGAGCATAGGCTGAGGCCCTGGAGCACCAGTGACTCCCTGCATCCAGGACACAGGCTGGGATTGCCAATGCTGCATCAGGAACAAACCTCTCTCCAAACCTGCAGAAGAGCAGCTTGGTTTAAAACCAAGGAAATCAGCTATTACATGTCTTCAGACTCCTAACAGTGACAAAATGAGTCCTCAGAGTTACTTTTCCTGACCAAAAAATCTTGGGAAATGAAAGTATCAAAAGATAACATTAGCAGACTCAGCCATACCCTGCCCACACACTCACTTTTTGATCCTATTTTCTACCTCATTACTTGGCAGCCACCATTTATAGGTAAATGAGTTTGGAAACAGGGAGCGTCGTGTTAACAGAAACTTGTTGGGAAAGCAAGCAGCAATACAGAGTCTCCCTTAGCTCCAGAAGGGAAATGAGAGCTACAGCAGCAGTTCTAGCAAGGTACAATGAGACAAACACTTCAGTGGCAAGGAACAATGTTTGCTTCACAAGCCTTGGTAAGTATTCAAGGGATATTTGATGCTGTGAACCTTCCTCCTGCCAGAGGATCTGTCTGGTGGAAGAAGGACTGATCACACATCTAACGAGTGTTCTATCCTTATCCAATAGCACATCTCAGGAGGACACATTCAAGGTCATTATCACTACTGGAAATAACAAGAAGATGTTGGCTCAGCTACAGATTTTTACATGATAAGCAAGAAAAAAAATCATCTGCCTACAAAGATTGTAAAGAGAAGCTGAAGTAAAGCAGAACAAGGCAAGGGTAAGCAGCTTGGACTACAGGGGCTTTCTGGTAAGAAATGCAAAATGGGGGACAGGGATACTCCCACTAGAAAGAGTATGAATATTAAAAATCCCAGCCTCAAAAAACACCAGCTGTTACCATCTGAAACAGAGAAATCCTAATGTTGCCTATCCTGGACTAGCACAGAGAGAGGTTCCTCCAGATTTATGGAGGCTCTCAGCCCTCCAGGCTTTGGCTGAAGCATTTCACTAGCCAGGCTAACACATTTTTTATTTTATTTCACTTGCAAGCTTTGCTTCCCAGCTTCATACCCATCCCTCTAAACCTCCCTTAGCCCTGGTTAAGATTATATGTGTATTACTACAAAATCAGTTTAATGAGAGGGCAGAATGGGCTCAGTGGGCCATGGTTCCCCACCTCCATAAAGCCCAGAGACCAGCATGTGTGGGGAGTACACACAGTCCAGCAGATCTGTCCTTAGGAGTCAGCTGTAGGAGCCATGATGGAGCAGCAGGGCAAAGTCACTCAGCTCTCAGCATGGGCAAGCCACCCCTGAGCACACAGAGAGAAGTGTATCCTGCAGAGATTCACCTCCCAGTAGCTGTCAAATACAGGATTTTTCCACCCTTGATTAAAGCAGAAGCCCTAAATCCTCAATAGAAGTGCCAACGAGTGTTTTTCCTGGCAGGCTGAAAAATCAATCGAGCTTTCAGAAAATGCACTCTGCCCAAAGCACCACTGAGGAGGCAGAACAGAAATCATTACCCTTTACACTGACTGTGATGTAAGGATCAATGCACTGCCCAGCATCTTTCAGACCAATTTTCTCAATGTTGATGGTGAGCAACGTCATCCCGGGTTCAGACGGCAATCTGGGCAATAAAGTACCTGGAAAGAGTAAAGTACATTATTAACCCTTGGTGTCATCTCACAGCAGAGATCCCATCTTCTCTCCTGGAAGATGCTGTTCATAGGGGGTTTAAACTCCAAAGATTCCTATCCCAGTAGTACACACCACCATGGGAATGTCTGTGCACAGACACACAATATGCTTTGACAGATTTCAAAGCCCCACCCCGGAAAAAACCCAGGACTGCCTCAAGTCAAATTAAGTGATAAAAACCTAATGCCATAAGAATAGAGGGGAGCACTGTTTAAAGTGTTATTTCTTGCTGTCACACAAAATAACCCATTCATGGAACTCACTTGGTATCATTTTTGAGGATTAAATTTGGGAGGCTGGATTCAATCTGCAGTTGCAGGAGGTTTAGACACTTGATCAGGAGTCCCACCCCACTGAACATGATCTGGTTTCACATTGAACATTGAGTCTGGGAGGTAGAGGGAAATGGCATTGTTGCAAATTGCATAGCACATTAGGAAGGGAACCAGAAAACTGATTCTTGAGTAAATTCTACTGGCCTCTACTTAAAGGGGGGAAAAAAAAGCAAGTGTCTGCATCCCCCAAGTTCCGTTCTGCCTAAAAGAAGGAGCTCCCAGCTCTGCATTAAGAATATTTAGCATCAAAACTTAGTGGTCAGTATAAATGAATCGTCAAGTGCTGAGGAACACAATGCAGCTGGCAAGAAATCCAGACTGTTCAAACTCATGATAGTTTGTCATCAAACATGGAGTAGGTGACGTCATTCTGAATTTAGCAAAAGCTGGCACACTTCAAGCCCCTCTCCCCTACTGGATGAACAAGCACCAGGATAGAAAATACTCAGGCTCATGAGCAAGTTTGAGTTAAAGTTTTGGTTTTCTAATAATAAAAAAAAGAAGTTATCCCAAGGCTTGAGATTTAAACAATGTAATAATTTCCTTTGACAAGTCCAATATGGGTTTTTTCTTGACACTTATTTTTCCTCTCATCTGCTTGAGGAGCTGTGGAACCACAAAGATTTTGTCTTATGAGAGATTGGCTTGCAAGAGGGACCTTGCATTCTGCTCTGAGAACTACAGGCACAGCTTCAGCAAGATTTCATGAGTGTTCCTGCATCCAATCTCCCTCTGAGGATCACATGCAAGACTTGAATTGCCATCTCTGCTGCTGTGTGTTTCTGTATTTCCTGTCCTGAAGAGACTCAGGGCCTCCACAGCACTGTGTCTGCAGACACCTCCCAACAGAGCAGAGATCAGCTCAGTGTTCTGAGCAATGGGACAGGCTTCTGACTGCAGTGGGAGAAATGTTAGAGAGCAAATTTAGTAGAGAGCCCTCATTTCTACAAAGCAGCTCATGCTCTAGTTAATCTTTCTGTTTCTTTCCTGAAGAGATGTTCAAATATAGAGTTCTTATATCAATCTAAGTGAAGGCAGAAGCAAGCCTGTCTTCTTTTTGGCACAAACCTTTGCTCCACCAGATCCCAGCTGTCTCCTAAAAGCAGCATGGCCCTCAAGAGCCAGGAACAACTGCAGCCTTCAGCTTTCCTGTCCATCACTCCTTGGGACTAAGTGATTTGGTATTTAGATAGAAAAATCACCTGAAAGATGCCTTAGCCTGGTGTTTATTATAAAAATAGTGGCTTAAAAGAAATGATTCTGTTCTTGAAGAATGCTTTCCCAGAATGTGTGAAATTGCAGAGTTGCAATGGGCAGAAGGGACAGATTCACTTCCAGGAGACAAGAGAACAGTAGGACAGAGAGTATCCAAGGAACACTGTTTCCTTCCTGCCCTAGCAGGAGGAACAGCCAAGCCAGCAGTGGACTGGAACAGCTGAGTGTGAGCTGTCTCACATGAGCCACAGCCCAGGCAGGGGTGTGCTGGAGCCTCTGCAGCCACAGCAGGTGACAGTGCCCTCTCCATGGCACAGCTTTCCTGGGCTGGGCACCATCCCTGTCTGCCACCACAGCCTGAGCAGGCTCAGGAGAAAGCTGCAGCCACACCAGGCACAACCACAGGGAATCTCTGCCAGAGGGGGACAGGAGCATCTGCAAATGAAGGAAATGTCCTCCCCCAGGTAGGTTTCAGGAACACAGTGAGCCAGCCCACTGCCACCAAGACACAGGCACTCAGGCTCTCCCCTCCCAAATCCCAGCTCAGAGGAAGGGGAAAAGTGCCAAGTCTCCTGCTGGGCTCACAGAGTGAAGTGGCTCACAGAAGAGCACAGGACTGGAATAAAGTCATACATAACCAGGAGATAGGCAGGAAACCTTTGCTGTTAGAGGCAGCAGGCCATTGGTCAGTTTAGCTCCACACAGCACAGAAGTCTAACTACACAAATACTCTTTGTGTAAGATTTCCCATAAAATGTGTATTCCAGTAAATAAAATCCAGCTACACCTACCCTTGGCTACACAACCCTGAACCTCTTCATTAGCACAGCAGGACCTCTAGAGAGCTGTTTGAATCAACAAATGTGACCTTCCCTTTTCTCCGTCCTGAAGGCAAATGAAGACCAACAGATAGGTGCCCAGTACTGTGACTGTTACCAAAAACTGTGTTGTGAGGGTTGGCACTAAGAGCTGTATGAAGAGGACCACAGCTACCTGAACATGAGCACAAAATCACTGTAGATACTAAAAGGTTCTCATACCTTTGTTGGCTCCTGGGTTAGATGAATGGGGCAATGTGATAACGATGAAGCCATGCATGGAGAAGACAAGACCATGGTCAGTTAGACAGTACAGGCACACACTATGGACTAAAGGCACATCAAAGCAAGCACTGTAGCACAACTCTGGCAATTCCATAGGGGATGTTCACTTTGCTCATGAGGCTCACCCCAGGGCTGCAAACTGCTTTTGTTTGAGACCTCCTGCTGTACTTGGAACAGACAGAAGGCATCTCCATAAATGGATTTATCATGGTGAATAACAAGGATTGAGACAGCGAATGTCAACAGTCAATATCACAATATATTATAGCCTTTCTGGGAGCTTGGCATGAGCAGGTGTAGACTGTGCATGCCCACATCAGGTCAGCCTGCAGGGGCCATATTCAGCACTGTGCTTGGGATGACATCTGATTAGTATCTGTTTTCTTCAGGCATAAATAATGCAACATCCCAGCTCTTTTGACCATTATTCCAGTACTGGTTTCCTTACTTATTATCTCATTCTTGAAATACAAGGTTTGCCAGTCAGGCCAGTTCTGAAACTAGAAACTTGTTTCTTCAGCAAAGAAATTACACCAGAAAACTAAAGAACCTCTGTGGCAACATTTAAGTTATCAAAACCTGAAGACCTTTTCTAGAATCTGTTGGTATAGTCACTTCTACAAGTGCTTTCACATGGACAAGGACTTAAGCTATGAAATCAAAATCCCCTCTTTCTCCTCTCACAGCCTGGCTTCACTCTAAGCCACTGCCTCACCAAACAATGCAAAAATAAGCAGCAACAACTTCTCACATCTCTAGGAGGATGTGCTGCTCTTTGCAGGAGAAACATTGCCACAATTTACATTTGAATACATTTGAAATGTTTCACATAGTTAAAGTGCAGGGGATGAAAATACTGAATCTGAGTCAGGATTAAAGGTTTATTATTTGAAGTAGATGGCACCACCCTCACAGGTTCTCCATACAACTGTTTCACAGTAAGATACTGTCTGCTGAAAAGAAAGTTCACTGACCGTTCTTGTAGTTCTGCAGTACAGCATTAGGGTTTGTTTACATGACCCTGTAGCTTCCCACCCAAACTTTTCAAGTCACAAGTGGAAAAAGAAGCTTTTTAGAGCCAGAACTCAGAGATGCTACAGAGGCTGGCATGGCAAGGCTAGTGCCCTTACCTGGGACTCTAGCAGGAAAAGAGTCTGGAGACCCTGCTCCAGCTCCTCCTTCCTCATCATCCTCCTCAAACTCCAAGTGTTCCTCTTCTCCAGGTGCTAAAATCTTCCTGTAAAACACAAGAAAGAAGAAATGAGACCAACACTCTCTCATCATCTGGCTCTCAATTCCCAAGCCAGCATCTGAGCATGGACAACACTCTTTAATGTCATTTCATACTTTTAAACTTCTACCTACAGACTTTGACAGAGATTGCAGGAGCTCAGCCCAATAGAAAGCACAGAGCCTAAAGCCAGGAGATGATACTGGAAATTTCAGAGAGAGGTAGGGATGTACTATCAAGGATGGTCTTGATTTTTAGTGGTACCTACACAAACAGAATTCCAAATTTCTTTTATTAACCAGTTTACACAGAGCAGTCTGGCAAGCAGATGGTTCTAGAAATGTGTTTCAGGTGCACACCAGGTCCAGGCCATACTCCCTTTCAGGAACATATCTGTACATGAAGGGATGTACAAGAAGTTCTCTCTTACCTGAGTGGGACAGGCTGAACATCAAAGGGGAACTCCTTATTGTAGGTAAGGATATTCTTTAAGACTGTAGAGAAGGGAAAAGAAAATCCATACTCATAAGCCAGCATTAATTCTACTAATTTGCACAACTGTGTCCATTCTGACAGCATCTTCACACACAAATAATAATAATGAAAATTTTAAAATAATCAGATCCTACAAAAAGCACCCCTTGTGTCTCATATTTTAAACACCAGCACAGCTATGATCAAAGCTCTATCACTGTGACATTCAGACAGGTGAATACTGCAGCTGCAGTACGAGATCACTACTACCACACTCACACAGACAGAGAAGATAAATGTGGCAATAACCAAAATCTTCATGAGAAAAAGCTACAGCCCCTGGGGTGAGGGTAGCAATCTTTGGTGGCTGTTGAGAGCAGGGTGGTGATGTTACTGGCATCAGCTCCAAACAGACTGAAATCTCCACAGCTGGCATGCTTCAGCACATGTGGATGCACATTCAGGCAGCCACCATGGGAGACCAAGCATGCTGCTAACACAAAGCTTTGGTAAGATTTTCTACTTCTTCAGTCATGTATTTTGGGGGTTTTGTTTGGTGGTGGTGGTGGCTTTGTTTCTTTGTTTTCTTTTTATCTGCCCTTGTATGTCTGGGCAGATTGGTGAAATTCAGGAGAGATAAAGTACAATATCTGGGCACCAAGCCCCAGAGACATTGCCTATACTCTCAGCATTCCACGGAGAGTGGCTTTGCTGTTTATATTGGAAATTTACTCACATTTTAGTAATCCCAACTTTAGCTGCCATTTCCAAACACAACTACCAGTGAAAGAGAAAGTTCCAAAAACATGTGAAAGAAATCAGCATTTCTTGATGGCTAAAGGGCCTAAAAATTTACAAGAGAACACCTGCAGGGAGAGGCACTCTCCTACCAGACAATGAATATCCCAGACTAGCAGGGGGAGCAGAAAGAAAAAAACCTGACTCCCCTAAGAGAGTTTCACTTTGCAATAAGCACTCTCAGAGCAGAGGAATTCTCCCCTTAGCACTACTGAATAAGAACAAAACTCTTTTCAAACGATGTTCAGATTATACAAATACCAAGAGGTACTTAAATACCAGTTATGCTTCAGGAGCCATTGCCAGGCCCCTCTGCCTGAGCACACTACAACTCAGTGCAGGAGAGCTTCCCTGTCTGCCTTCACACTCCCATCACCCAGCCTGGGCTCCTGCATTAGCTTACCAGACACCATCTGAATGCTCTAAGAATAAATTATCCCTCTGGGAAACTATAAAAAAACCAAAAAGTCTTTCCAGTCTTTACTCATACTGATTTTTTTTCTGATTTCTGTGCTATGACATGAGAGGTTAATCAGTGCCTGATCCCAACCAGACACAATACAAAAATGCAGAGAAAGGTTTAAAGTGCCTTCAGTCAGAGCTGTGATGAGAGACAAAACTGATGCCATGTCTCTCTCTCCAAAGATTTCTGCTCTGATGGACCAGCAATGCAGATATCAACATGAACCTTAAGAATCACAGCCACTTCCCACCAGAAAAACAGCTGATCAACAGCAGACCGGTATTGTTATGATTTGGGATGGCTCACGTAAGGATAAGTAGAACTCCAGTTCTTAGGAGGGCTTATAGCAAAGCTTTACTGAGAGACAGACTCATTTATACAGAGTTTTGGTACAATCAGTATGATTGGTCCTTTAGAGCAACACCTCTCAACCGTCTGCTTCTTACAAGTAAACAAGAAGTTAGAAAAACACCAGGTGTCAGGAGGAGGATTAGCTACAAGGTTGTTTTGGGCTCCTCTTATGATTTCCCAGGCCAGACTGAGAAAGTTCTGTACTTGGCTTTCCCACAGGCTTCAAGCCACTGCCTGGAGCCTAAAAACCCATATTCTGACCACTGTCACATCCCACAGTCACCTTCCAGTGCTGCTGAGGTTCAGGGAAAGAAGGGGATTTTTATTACTCTCAGAATTCCCCAGCTGTCAGAGAGATACATCACATCAGAAACAGAAAGTGAAACTGTCCCAGGAGGAAAACCTCAGTGAAATGAGATCTCTTAGACATCACAGGTACATTAAACAGAAGAGACAGGTGTCACAGTAGATCTCCTCCTGCTTTCACAAAGTGGGTAAGTGCTGGACTCCTCTCTTCGAGTAACCACGTCCTCTTAAGAGCAGCCCCTGAAAAAATCCTCCTCGTAATTCACTTTAGGCAGCACTAGAGGGCCCAAAGAGCTCTACTGACATGAGCCCAGGCAAGAGGCAAACAGTTCTACAGCATCTAAAATCCTGCTGCTGCTGCCCGAGGCTGAGCACCCTTGTCCTGCCGGGAAAAAATGTGGTGCTCACAAGTAGAGCCTCTTGCCTTTTGCTGCACAAAGCTGTGGCTCACGTTTCTTAAAAGCTTTCAATTCTTGTCTCATCACCAATGGCAAATAATTTTCAAAGTTTTAACACAGCAATTTAAGTGCTCCTTTAAAGATCAACAGGGTAAACAGCAGGTCCACCACACCCAGCCTGGTGAAATACTTATTCAAAGCCACTAAGAAAAAAGCTAAGCAATAAAACTTTGAGGAAAAGGAAAATCCTCTTTGCATCTACCACAAATGTGAGCTTCAGTTGATTCAAATAAAAATACCAGATCACAGGAAAAAAAATTAGGTTAATACGAACAGGAATCTCCCTTGTAATGCTATATAAGGCATCCAAGCTTTAAAAGGTTGGTCTGGGCTTTTTTGGTTCTCTGTTTCATTTTTAAAACCACAATTCACCTCTGGGAGAAAGAGCCTTTTCCTTCTGTAATGTTGCTGCCTGAGAACATGATTCCCAGAAAATTCTCCACAAGTGCAACTAATGGGTAGATCCCAGCATCTCTCCATCTGTGCTGCATTTCCAACAGAAATCTTTTAAATATACTGTTCTGCTGGCTCTTGTGCAGAAGTTGCCTTTCCTTTTGTGACGTTGGACAGTGCCACTTCGATTTGCATAGAATCACAGAATCTCCTGATCAGAAAGGACCCTCAAGGATCATCACAGTCCAATTCCTGGCCCTGCACAGGACACCCCAGGGATCCCACCACGAGCCTTAGAGCATTGTCCCAACACTTCCTAACTCTGTTGGGCGGGTGCTGTGACCGCTGCCCTGGGGCTCCTCTTGCAGTGCCCAACTGCAGTGGGGAAATGGGCAACTGAATAACAACTAATATGATCCCAACAGCAGCTGATTTATTGTTTACATTAAACCACAGTTACAGATTCTAGCGCTACTGTCCACGGGTACAGGTGTCTCTCCATTGGCTAAGCCATTTGTTCACAAGGCAGGCACAGGGCACCTAACTGGTCAAGTGTCCATCATCACATTGTGTGTCCTCTATCTAAGTTTTGCATTCTTTGTGGACAGTTTCCCAGGCTCTTGGTCCTTATTTTAGTCCTTTCTTGTTTCAGTAGCCTTGATGAATTCCTGAGAACTCTGAAAACAAGACTGCAGGTGGCTTATTATCTACAAACAGTTTGGCCTAAGCTGTTCAAATACATTGCTACAAACCACCCTCTGGGTAAAGCACTTTTTTCTAATCTCCAACTTAAACCTCCCCTGACAACTTCAGGCCATTCCCTCAGGTCCTGTCACTGTCATCACAGAGCAGAGATCAGTGCCTGCCCCTCCTCTGCCCCACACAAGGAAGCAGTAACTGCAGTGAGGTCTCCCCTCAGCTCTCCTCCAGCCTGAACAGATGAAGGGACCTCAGTCACTCCTCCTAAGCCTTCCCCTCGAGGCCCTTCACCATCCACAGTCTGATTTTATCAGCAGCTGGGTCTTTCTTGAAAGATTTCAAAAGAAATTATCAACATAGGCCAGAAGATTGGGACGCATTAGCTTGGTAAAAGGCCACTGTCCATTTAGATTTTCTGTGACAGTGATTTTTTCTGATACCTGTACTGTTTTTGTTTTTTTTTTAATAGGCAACATAAAATAATTCAGACACCACACTCCCCAGTACAACCCAGTATCCACTTGTCTTATAATTATCACCCAGGCACAAGGGATGCCCCAGCCCATCCATTTGTACTGTGTATTCTAACACTGGTATAAGCTTCCACAAAGAAATGGATTTGTGACATCCAGTGTGTTAACAATGACTTCACACAGCGCAGCCTCAAAAGAACTATTTGTATGTATGGAACCTCCTGTAGCATTATTCCAGCACAAACTATTCAGTGACAAATCCTATAAACAAACAGAAGTAGCCAACTGCTTCACTTTCCAAGCTGCATGAAATGCAAGCTCAACTAGGAAGAAGTTAGAACTCGACAACACAAGATTAAGGGGGGGAAAAAAAAGTAAATCTAAGGGCCCTGGTTGTTATAACAACACCAAAACCATTCTGACAGCTTCAGGCACAAAAGTAATTAAAACAAGCCAAATTGTGTGAATAGCTGTTTTGTATGAATAGCTGTTTTTGTTCCACCCTAATGGAATGGCTTGACCTAACAAAGAAATCACTTATTTGCATTGCCAGCCCAGATTTTTTTTAGCTTTTTCTGGTGGGATGCAAGAGAAAATTGACAACATGCGAATTAAAACACTTCATGGTGCATTTTATGAAATGGCTGGTATTGGCCTGATTAAGATTTACTCTATTCAAGATACACTTAAAAACCACAAAACAAAGGCACAATTCAGAGAGAAAGAGGCCAGAACCATCCAAGTAAGACAGCAGCATTAAGAACATCAATGTTCAATTGTTGTTGTAGAAGCACCCGTTCTCCTCCAAGGAAAATAACTCAGTGTATTTGAAAACTGATGGCCACACACTCTTCCTCAGTTTTAATATAGTTGCTTATTGTATGAGGTGTGGGCTGAATGCACTTCACATTGCTGAGCAGTTTTTTTAACAGTAAAAATCAATTCTCTGATGAAGGGCAAGATAAGCAACAGGACTGTTGCACTATAATTGAAATTTTGGACAGGATTCCCGTCTATCTTCAATCATTCAGTCACTCACAGGGCATTTGCACAATGGAGTCTAAAATCCACAGTCATACAATGATTACAACATTTTAAATACTTTGTAAACAGAGAGCAGCAGTATCTATACAGAAAAAATCCCATGTCAGAGGATTCAGAGGCCAGACATGCAACATGTAGAGTGAGGAAGACTGAATATTCCAACACACAGTTAAACACTTTCCTGAGTTATGCTCTTCACCCAGAAGACCCAGCAGCTTTGTTACCCTAATTTTGTACTTTCAGGGAACAGTTTAAAAGCATTTGCACTTTATGTTTTGGTAAAGATATTAGGAAGCTTAGCTCAATGCTCCACTTCTTAACAAGCTCCCCTATAGGATCCTGTGCAGAGAAGCTCTGCCTAGTCATGAAGGGGAAACACTTGCCTGCCCATCATATCTATCCCCAACATGCCACTTAATGTTACAATTGTGTCATAAGCAAAATATAACCAACTTCAGTCAGCATGAAAGAAGCTCTTCCACATTTCCTGTTCCCTGAGAATTGCAGAAACATTAACATTCAGGATAATATTGCTTAGATGTGGAAGCTCTAATCATGAGGATGCTTTGAGAACAAAGCAGCCAGTGTTACAGGAAGGAAAATTAAGCAGATAAATAGATACTTCCTATATGAAAAAGTTATTTCTGGATTGACATACCAAGACCTGACCCAGGATCAGTTGGGAAAAAACAACATCACACAAAACCCTTCAAAGACTGACTCACATCCTCACTTTGACTCTCAACTTCATTGGTCTGGTAGCATTACAGTGGGAGGTGATAGGTGATTGGCTACCATGAGCACAAGTTAAATATTTTCAGAAGAAAAAATAAATGTCATGCTGCAAGAAGGAAGACCACAAAGTGTTGAAAAACAGTCCAAATAAGAAATGTGCAGGTAAATTGTAAAATGTACTATTGATAGCTTAAAATACTATTTTGTGAAAAAAATATCACCACCCAGATTGCTTATTTGAAGATAAAAGTGAATATATTATCTGAAACATTTGGGTGACTGTATTTTTAAATTACTCACGTTACATTCTTTAACACATATCAAGTTTTGTCTGTGTGGAACAGACACTTGGAATAAGCCCCTAAACCCAGCATCACTGTTGAACTGCAGTGTGGTTAGTCAGTATTCCTGCTGCTGTCATGTTTTCCCCTGTGATAAATGGCACTCAAAATACAAAGATACCACTTACTTGGTTCCAACTTCTTCAGATCCTCGAGCTTAAACTCATCCTGTGACTGGGTGGACTAGGACAGTACAAAGAAAGAGTCAGATCTTCAGAGGCACCTTCCTCTCACACCTTATCTCAGAATAAGCATGCAAGGTGCTTCTTTTGTTCAAGCACACCAAGTTACTACAAAGCTACAACCCCCAAAAAATCTCCCCAACAAAAGGCAGGTTCACAGCTGAGACAGAGACTACATTACTTCTCACTTATTAAGAACAAACTTATCCAATATTCCAAGCTCTAATGCAAGATAAATATTTTTAAACCAACTAATTGTACATTCTTACTTACTACACACAGGAACATTCGCATTTCAAGACACGTCCAGCATTGTGACACTGGCAGAAATTACAGTACACAGGATGAGCTTGACAAAACTCAGCCAAGAACTCACTGAAAATAGAAGAGGAATTCCCATCTTTCTTTTCTCCAGCTCTGATGATTGTTTCTTCCTCTGTCTGTAGCACATCCATGTACAGTTCTCAGTAAGCCTATCTGACTCACTAACTCAACAGAGAAGTTCTTAAGTTTTTATTCTGAGGTAGCTCACCAACAATTTGGTAAGATTATTCTGAGACAAGCAGCAGAGCTGACATAAAAAGAAGTGGAAATAAGAGGATTGACAGTGGACATTCCCTTCTTAGTGGATGGTCAGGTCTTACTTATCATGTCATTGAACTCTAGGCATCCCTTAAGATTGCCCATTGTTTTTAACATTTAAGGTCCAATGAGGTTTCTTTTCTTGATTTTGTCCAAGAGTGAATAGGGACCTTCTGCAAGACTGTAAGGATACTAAAGCAGCTATACCCTTAGTGTTAGGAGAGTGGGAAAGGATGAACACACTCACTACTGCTTTAACCTCTGCTAAGAAACCATAACCTCCCCAAAGTGAAATGGGTGAGAAGTTCTTGCACCCTCTCAAAAGGTTATAAAATCCTTCACTTACTGCTGGGGAATCAACAGCAAGGAATGTTGTTCTTTCATAACATCATCTCTTCAGCCTGGCAGGTTATGACATGGCTGCAGCTCCTGCTGCTGCTCCCAGTGTGACCTGACCCACACAGCTATTCCACAGTGGAATATGCAGGCCCTTGTCAGTCACAGTGACTCCAAGCAAACAAAACACTCTTCAAACACCCCAGGTTAGATCAAAATAGAATGACAGCTAGAGGTAACCAAAGAATTCTTCAAATTCTACACAGCCTCAAGACTGGTCAGCCCCCAGCTCATGAGTCCAGCCTTTCAGACAATTGAAGGCAGCACCTTGTCCAGCAATATGAAGTACTTGGTAGTAACTTGATGCAGAATTTGCCCGTCATCACTCTTCCTTGGCAAAGAGGTACCAGTAACCCAAGCTTTGATTCATCCTTCCCCATCCATGGTCTTTTGGAAATTTCTCTCACTTGCTTTTTGTTTTGGGGATAAGCATGTGCTGAGAAAAAACTATATCCACTCCCATGACATCTACTTTCAGCCCAGAAAAAAGCCCAAAAAGTAGTTTACAAATTATAGTTTTCCCACATTTTCCTAGAGCACTGCCAGTTTTCATGACTGCTACAAAGCCATTTTCATTCTACACACACTTTTTCTTTGTGGTCTATCATGATTTGTGAAGCAGCTGAGTAAGTCTGAAGTTGATTCTGATGAGCTTTTTAACCTTCCACACAGGTTAGGAAGAGAAACACAACAGTTCTGAAGGATGAAAATGAGGCAAAGAACCAAAGACACAAACTGTGGAGCTAAATTCCTGCACAAGCACTAATAGCTGCTCATATAAGCACTTGCAGATTTTTTTAAGGCAGCCACCTGGGCCATCATGACAACAACCTGGAAATTCCAAGTGTTCACTCAATTTTCAGAGTCTGGGTATTTCTGAAGACAATAAATGAATTTTGAAACACTCTACAGTTACCTGCTGCTAAAGTATGAAGTCAGATAGGAAAAAGAGCTATACCTGTAAAGCTGCACTCCTCAGTTCCAAGCATGTTGCAATTTTAGCTATGGTTTTCTGAAAGGGAAAAAATAAAAAATTAGTGCTGAAACTATATTGGTCCAGATCGACACTTTTAAAGAATGTAAACACAAACAGTTGCTTTCTTTTGCAAAAATTTCAGATCTATTGTTCAGTACCAGACCATTCAGCATTAGAAGGTTTTTTTATAGACAGGCAGGATTTGCTGAAAGCACAATAGATGAAAGACATCTGCCACTTAACTCCCCTCCCACAGCCCTACAACACAGATGGGGGTCATTCACTCTGCAGAAACTGTAATAACGCCTATCACATCATAAACTGTTTATAAACTCAACTGCTCTCAGGTGATAGGGGACTGAAAAAAAAAAAAATCCAAGCCAAGCAGTGTATTACCTCCTGAGAAACCTGAGTGCTTTGTGCTGATTTGCCCTTTGGGGAGCCAGGCCTACAGCTCCCCTACCAGGCTCCCAACCTCAGCAGACCAAGTCCACCCACATCAGACATTACAACAGCCCAGCATCTCAGCCCTAAAAAAACACAGCCCACTCCTGTGGGTTTTGGTGGGAGAGGAAGTCTAAAGGTGGATTATTTTTCTAACTCTCTATTTTTGTGATTTTAAGAGATTTAAACTCTGAGTGAATCATGGAATATATGCCTGAATTCAAACGTGTCAGCAATCTAAAATATCTGTGACCAGAACTGTGAAGTAATTTCTCATTTTCGTTTTAAAATGTAGAAGAGAGGAAAGGGCTTCAGAAGAGCCCACTGCAAGCAGTCTTGCTTTGAAGACAATTTTAAGCTTTTATGTCTCACAAATTAAGATGCTCCAGCAAGTCACATTTGTTTCTGTTACTGCCAGCTGAAAGGAGGACTTAAGACTTCCATTAGTGGCATCAAGAGGACACAACTGCCCAGCGTATATTTCCTGACCATTACAAGTTTGTTCATTGACTAAAACCTTTTTGTGAAGAAAAATTCAGATGATCTGCAGAAATATGGGCCAGATATAAACTCAAAATACTCTGTAGAACATTTATAGGGCAAGAAAACCAGCAACGATGAAACTACAAAGAAAAGGGGTTTCCTTTCAAATTAAATTTTCCTCCAGAAGGAAGAATGAAGTTGAAATACGCACCTGTAACTCATTCTGTCCTTTTAAATCAGGCAGTATAAAAACAGCTCCTCCACAAGCTGGATGTAAGGGGAAGAAAAGACTTCCTAGAGCACAACTCTAGCATCAAAGAACTTCAAGAGTATGGGCACCTAGTAAACTATGCAGTGTCAGTCAAAACCAAATAGAGGGTTATATTTTTTGGACTCCAAGAGGTTGGTAACAACAGATAAAAACTAGACATGCTTTCAAAAGGTATCTCCCCCCCATCACCTGTTCTGGTTCTCCTGCAAAGGGGTGTCACAAATTCTTCTCAGTCATCTCCTAGGCCCCCACTAGTTTCAACAGGCTGGGATAAAAACTAAGTGACTGCAGTTTCAGTTCACCTTAGGCCACACTGGAAGTTGAAAAAGTTCAGGAGCTGAATCATAAGTAGATCACACATCAATACCTCAAGGGCAGAGCCAACAGCTGGAGTGTGCAAAAGCCTCAGATATTCGATTTTCATCTGCCACCACAGGCTCATCAAAGTTTTTGAAGTCATTTCTCCCCAGCTGGCATCTCCCCTTAACATTGTTACAACATGGCACTAGGCCAGACTTTACATCTTCATAATTTTTATTACTGTCCACTGTATTGAGGCCTTTCAAAAACTTTAGTTCTTCCAAGCACCTTCCCAGAAAGCAGTGAGTGATGCCTATTGACACAGGACACATTGTTCAGTCAACAAACTCCCTCCTCCCCAAAATAAATTCTGCAATACAACAGAGACCCATGAGAGGGTCTCCAGCACAGCTTGAAAAAACACAGGTATTTGGAAATAGAAAAGAGCAGGCAGAGTCCTGGGTTCACTTTGAGACTTTCAGACCCCCACTGCATACATGGGTGTTGTGGATTTATTTACATGTACTGCCAGGCTGGGTGGGAGGACACCAAGTATACTGCAGAAGCAGATTCTCAGTCTCCAGAATGAAAACACACTACATCCATCTGATCAGCTGCAGTATAACAAAAGGAATTCCTCTTTATATTTATGAACAGCTGGAAAAATATATTTGCAAAGGTAGATTCTTAAAGAGGAAGGTGTGAAATAATGGGTAAAAGAAAGGAATCCACAGGTTCCCTAGGGAAGGGAGGGGAATCTCTGAGGTTTGACTACAGCTCCAGCATTTGCAACAGTCCAGCTGTTCCAATGGTTTGGGTGTTGACTGCTGAGCAAAGAGCATGCCAATCTATGTGAGATCAAAACTCCTCCACTTATACAACAGAAAGAAGGCTGTGAGTTTGCAGGGTACCAGCACATAGTCTGTCCATGCCCCACCACAGAACCAGAACATGTACACAGATTTTCACCTGGCTCTGCCCCCCCAGTCTCTCGTTAAGCCCACACCATAAATGAGGTCTCAGAAGCACTGCTCAGCCCCTATCTCCTTTGCCAATTCACCAGTAAATTCAACAACTCCACTGTTCCCTATCCTGCAGATTCATAACTGTGTGCTCTGAAAACTGCCCCAACTAGGAACCTCCTCACAGAACAAAGAGCAATACAAAATGTGTATCCTCTGGCTCCTGGGGGCTGAAGGGCAATAATGGCTCTAGAAACAGATTAACTGAAGAGAGTTTGGGAGTCTTAAAATAGTAAAGAATAGGTTTTATATGGAATCTATTGAAATATGGCAAGCTCCCAGCAGGCATTATTCATAACTATTTTTTTAAGGGACCACACCCAACCCAAAAGTTAAAAATGCAGCTAAACACTGCTATCATTTTCAGCTGCAGCTATCCCATGCAAAGGCTCCTTTCTGCAGCAGGGAAAACATTCTGCATCTCATTAGAAAGACTGAAGCCATAATTAACTTTGCTAGTTTAAGATAGTTTAGATTCAGTTTTATGTAAACTCGTGATTAGAATGGGGAAAAGTCAGTCGATCTCGTAGTCAAGGTTTCTTCAGAGCAGTTGTGTGAGTAATGACTGTGCTAACTGTAATGCAGGCAAAGATGTTTGCACAAACACAGAGCCAGAGCAGAGCTTGGCTTTAACCAGAGTTTAGGCTGTTAGAAGACCAGTAGTTTAATGAATCATGCTAAGACTGTTCAAGAGTGCTTGTATTACAGCAAGTTATCATTGCTTCAAAAGCAGGATTTTCTAACACTGACGAGAACTCAGCCTAGCACAAAAACAGTTACACGAGAAGCAACAACTGTGGTTGGAAGAGGGCTTTAAAGGTCACATTTATTGCACAGAGAACTGGGTGAGAGTAACTCTAGCTGGAGGCAAGCTGACAGACACGGCCAAACCTAACTGGAACAATTCCTATCACAAAACACAGTGGCTGATCATGAATGAAGATGGGATTTTTAGAGAATGGAGGTAAAACAATGAACAGCAGTATTCAAAATGTTTAGACTGAGGTAAATTCAATTGTATCTCTTAGAATTCCACACAGGCTGCCTCTAGGAGATAAAACTGTTGCACAGCCTCTTCATAGCTGTTGAAGGGAGACTAAACACAATGATTTGCTGTTTACAGGATCTGCAGAGAAATTCTTCAATAAAATTCACAATCACTAATGAAGATTCCAGCACTGCCAATTATCAAGTTAAGATAGAGCCTTCCCTAAGGACGAAAACTCCAGAATTATGTCCAGTAATAGCTATAAGATGACAACCCAGAATTTGAAAATACAGGAGTGAACAACAAAATCTGGAGTCTGGTCTATCAAGGCAAGTAGCATACAGTGTTTCAAAACTGATTCTTTAGGAGCAAAAATGGGAGATATGACTATTTAAAAGCCTGAATTCATATCATAAACAATACATGTATTAGAAGAGAAATGATAACTGGCTCAGAGTATGATCAGGAAAGAAACCTGTGGTATCTGTCAAGTGTTCTTAGATTAACAGATTATATGATTACATTAGCAAGTAACACAACATCAATTTTTGTGTGGCCATATCTGCACTGTAACACCACCTGCGATGCAAGAAATAAACCCAAATGTGGTAAAAGTTCATATAGACAGATAGGGATGAGGATTTGAACCTGGTCTCGTCCTTTCCCTGCAGCTGTAAAGAAAGTAGCATCCCCTTGGTACAGAGGAATCGCTGTTGAAATCCACCTTCCCCACAGGTCAAGTAAGAAACGACAGCTTCACAATAATTCTCAGCAGTATGTATGGTTCTTTGGAAAACAGCTGACTGAAAATCTACAGAAAACTGCAATGAGCATACATCAAGCAAGTGGAAATCATAACTAGCTTCATGGCCTTTCAATCTATGAAATTCTGCACATAGCCTTGGCCAGTGACATCAGATAAGCAAACCCTGAAGGTTACAGGCCCTTCCACAGTCAAAAAAAAAAAAAAAAAAAAAAAAAAGTGGCTCTTATGCAACACACAGAGCCTCAGAAAGTCAAGATATTAGGGAAAGAGATTTTTGGGAGCCAGGAGGAAAGAGCATACTGGTGGGTGCATTGGCAGGAGAACAGTTGGGCCAAAGTTACTGATTTGTA
This sequence comes from Brachypodius melanocephalos, assembly GCA_013398615.1. Lineage (NCBI taxonomy): Eukaryota > Metazoa > Chordata > Aves > Passeriformes > Pycnonotidae > Brachypodius > Brachypodius melanocephalos. Next base: position 5,396,946 of record VZSR01001479.1, on the reverse strand, counting down.
ACCGATTTTTGGAAGGGCAGCAGAAAAGAAGATACATTTCTATTTAATCAAATTGCTTGCAAACCCAGCATACACCAAGCCCTCCAGCCATGTGCCATATGAATGATATTAGTGATGATAGTAATTAGTCATAATCACTAGATGATACACTGGCTGAGCTCCTGCAGAAACAGGGAAGACCAATATAGCAAGGAGCTTTACATCAGAGATTTTGCTATGCAGAGTTTTAAGTGCTTTTTTCTAAGCAACAGCAAGACTATAGTCACAGATTTTTGTGTGTGTGACTAGCATTCCTCACAGTAGAGGAGATAAAGTGTTCTTTCAACAAAATGTTGGGGAGTTGGTTTGTGCATGTGGCTAATGAAACAGGCACTGCCATTTGATAACCAGTCTCAAAGATCCAGTGCACCAGCCACTTAACGATCTGCAAAAACCAGCAAGAGATAAAAATACCATCCTCTTTTATAAATTATATCAGCTTAAAAAATGAGTATCACTCTGCTAGGATGTAAAACCACCACCCATCACTTTTTTTCTTTTCATAAGACTGTTGCCTTAAGACATGACAGCACTCGTGCACAAAACATCTGAGGTCAGTTATCTCCACTTCCTGAGCCCCCCAGGCCTCCCCTCATGGCTGACCTCATTCACTTCCACAATCTGGTCCAAGGTCCTTTTCATAAGACTCAGGGAACATCTGGAGGCAAAGCCCTGTGTGGTTCTGGTTCCCATCCTCACAGGAGATGATGTCTCCAGAAGTGAGATTAACAGCTTCGCCTTCATGAAGTAACTACATTTTCAAAAGTCTCCACAGAGGGGAAACAGGCAGCAAAGATGACTCTAGCTGAGAATGATGGAGAAAGCTACCAGCAAGGGAGGGAGACCAGAAGCATTCAAGGAATAAACAGCTGTCCAACATTAACAAGGCTCTCATGGCTTACAGTCCAGGGAAAGTGGACCAAATCCTTCTCCAAAATTATGGCTCTGTTTAAGACAATCATGAGCTTTATCATCCTTGCAGAAGATAAGCAGAACATGGAAGACCAGGTCTTGGCTTTTCATATTGGTACACATTGAGGAAACAGCTACAAATCTCTCTCAGAGTCTATGGAAAGCTGCACATTTTTGAGCTTCTTTACACATATCAAGTTCATCTCCAATTTCTGTAGTCAGCACCTCTTTTCAGGACATACATTCCCACGCTCCCATTAGTCTAGCATCCTATTACCATTGGGATTCTGAGCTAGCAAATGTCCATTTTCAGGTAACAGCATTGCTCAAACAAGTGATCTTATGACATGGAGATCTGGAAATACACATCTCTTGGTTTTTATTCCTAAGAAAAACACGCCTTTATAGATGACAGGGAAATTTAGTAGGGCCTCATATCTCAAAAGATTTTATTTTGCTGTAAATGCTTGAGTGCATGAGTCCACTTAAATCCCATCACAGAATTGCAGTAGGATGTTGCTAAGACAAAAAACAGCCTTTTCAACTGAGGGGACAGAGGGAGGAGTAAAGTAATTTCAATATTTTGAGAGATTATAAACAAATAACATTCTAAGAGGCTGCTAGGGAGTATTCTGCCAGGATCCTTCCCTGTCAGGTGTTACATGTTAAGCTTTCATCCCCCTCACACATCCTCAATGTCTGCAGTTCGAGATGTTTTGTATTCAGAACTCACAACATAAATTGTGCTAATGTTGGATAAGCAAGTTATCAAACATTACTCCAGAAAAAAAAAAAAAAAACAAAAACGCCAGGTTATGAATGACTCTGGCCAGCATGCCTGACATTCACTAGCACAGCAGAGCATCCCTCACATCTAATGACAGCAATCGTTCTAGCCACGCTGGGCTCTGTTTCTGTTTGTGTGTATTGAGGGAGGAAAAAAGGTCTCACAAGGCTCTGGCCTGCAAGATAAAAAAAAAAACATAACACACATCAACATCTATGAGTCAAGCTCCTTGCATGAGCAAACAGCAGCACTCACCTTTTGATCTTCTGTGAATTCCGAGTTGTTGTGCTGAGACTGCGCCTCTTTCTGGAGGTGCCTTGCTAATCTGGATGGGGGAAAAGAAAATTGTAGAGTTGGGAACACAACACGAACACACACATCCCAGCTCCAGAAATGTGACAGCCAAAAGGTTCACAGACTGCTGCTCCAAAGTGGTTTGGGTTGGTTCTGCAGTTGTGTTTTTGGTTTGGTTTTGTCTTTTGAAACCAAGTTTTCTATAGCCAGGGTAGCTCATATTTAAGAAAAAAACCCAGAAAGTGGACAAAATGTGCAACTACATTAGGCAGGAAAGACAAATGCATCATGAAGGGAGAACAGGTAAGAGGGTCCTTATAGCCAACAGCCTTTTACAAGCACTGACTTTTTTCTTCTCACAATCCCCTTGGTTTACATCACCAAGCCACAGCCCCTATGAAGCCCCACTGTGGTGCAATCCCACACGCATTTCCCAGGGAGAGGCTGAGGAAAGTGAGGTGCCAGGGGGCTCGGTGAGGGCACCCGCAGCCCTGGCACACGCTCTCCCAGCCCTGGAAGCCAGGCACAAGGCTTGGCCAGGCTGCCGGGGTGGATCCACTCACATTTGTGCCTGTCAGCATCACAGGCGGAGCACAAACCCCACCCCTTGTCATCACCAAGGCAGGAGTACCAAGGGGCTTGGAAAGTAACAGTAAGCAAACAGCTCGAGAAAGCGAAAGGAAGCTGGAGGGAAGCTATGGGAAGAGTTACAGTTTCCGTCACGGGAGGAAGGAGAACATTAAACAAGCAAAACCTCTGGGCAATTGTTGCCATTCCCTGTAAATAATTTTATTTTACAAGCAGAGGGAGAGGGAGAACACGGTTGAGGGGAAACCCAGGGACATCACAAGTGACTTCCTCCTGGGATCTCAGAAGTTTGCACTGTGAAAGGGACTCTGCTTCTCTCCACCACTGCTATGGACATTGGCCCAGCTTTAGGAGGTGTTTATAAAATATATACACCAAGATACATCCAGCAGAGCAGACTGCTGTCAAAGTCTGTGGCAGGAACAAAAATCAGAACTCAATTTCTTTGCTTTTCCTCAAAATAAGCTCTCAAAAAATGCTCAGACTGATTGAGACCACTGTAGCTTTTAACTCTCACCAGGGAAAACACAACCAAACAGGATGAGGTAACTGCACAACTTAGTGGTGTTGTCTCGCTTGAAAAATGAAGAAAGATTGGGGCTGAGAAAAGACAAAAAAATATAAACATGCTTGAACCCAAAAGTACACTCCTTACCTACTACCCTGCCTGGTGATATACAGGACACAGAGAAAGGGCATTTTAAAGTAATGATTTAAGAAAACAGATCACCATAGCAGCAATATGCCACCCACAACAGGCAGCATCACAGCACTGACATTTCTGCAAGCATCACTAACACAACCCTCTTTCCATTTGTCACTAATACAAAAAATCCACCCTAATCCAAATAAATGCATCTGGCATTCCTCTTGAATCTCGTTCAAAGTTGTATAAGACCAAGTTCCACAGATGGGGGCATTTAACAGGGAAGCCACTTCTGACAGCTCGAAGGGTTCCTGCACAAATAATCACCTGAATGATTGAAGGCCAATCTTTATACCAAGCTTCTTGTACTTCCAGGGGTAACATGAAGACCTGAGCAGATGGACACTGGAGGTATATAGTTGTGTTTTACATCAGCAGCCATCAGGACTTAGATTTTTTCCCAAATCCAAGCTTTCCCAGCACCAGCAAGCTCAGTGTAAGCAGCTTCTCTCCAGGATGCTTGTGTGGATCAGCACAGACCGTGCTGGTACTCACAGCACCTGGGCAAGAGCGGCACCACACCCATCTCAGGGTACCTTTGAGAAGGCAACACTATCAAACCATCCTGCAATGTCTCTCCAGAACTACAGCTCCCCATCTTGCTCTGTGCTGCTTGTTTGCAACTTCTATCCTACAGCTTGATACTGTTATTAATTTACCTCCTAAAGATACAGGATAAAGAAGATACACAGGCAGAAAAGGTTTTTCTCCTCGCTAGGAAGTATCTCCTTGTTATGCCTTGATCTTCTCTCTCCTTTCTACTCGGTCCTCAAACCACAGAGTTCATCTACAAAAAGTATTTAGCAGAAACTCAGTGATAAGAGCAGCTTCCTTACAAAGACACCACACTGCCCCCAGGTCAGAACAGAGCCCGGGTGTGGAGATCACCTCTGCTCTTGTCTGACACAAGCACCAGAGTGAGGAAAGCAACAGAAGCTGCATTTCAGTTCTCAAACTGGACTGTCTGCAAGTGTTTAGTGACCTCACTTCTCAATGAAGAGAGCTCAGAAGGAGAGCCCAAAGACCCTTCATTCCAAAGAAATATCATTATTTGAAACTCACTGCTCAGACAGTTTAAAGCATTATGCTTCTCTTCTACTGGACTCCTTGTAGACATCCACATAAGGGTAGTTAGTAAAAATATCTTCTTTTACTTCTTGATGATTCTTTTTTTCTGCCAAGATACAGATCTGGAAGAGAACTTCTTTTCATCTCTCTGCCAAGGTTTGTAGAGTAACAGCTTGCCCTACCCTAAAGGCCATCAGCAAACTGCAAATCACTGAACTTGCATCATCCTTCCTGGTGAGTGAATGAAATGATAAGATTACAGCCTCTCCTGACCACACAGTACATGGCCAGCAGACCAGTGACTCTGAATGACAACTGACCTGGCAGCCAGTGTGGTTACAACCCAACTTGACCAGTCCTGAACAGTGCTAAAAGATCACTCAGGGAGCATCTCTTCAGCTGACGTTCTCTTGGTGAACAAGTGCAAACCCTCTTGACAACTTCCGGAAAATTCACCAAGAGAAGCCTGGCCTGAAATACTCCAACCACGAATAACTTTCATTGTCATGGCAAACGGAGTAGTAGGGAAGAACATCTGACTAAAGGTACCAGGTGTGTTTTCAAGGAGCCCATCATCAGTGCCCTGTAGCTGATACTTCTCTGCTGCCAAAGGATTCATGGATGGTGCAGTCTCACCCTGTGTCAGCCAACCTGACTGGGGTCACCAGGTTCCCCACTCTCCCAACCTGGTACCATCAGGGACACAGCACACAAGCATGTGATGGACCCCTTTTCATTCTGATGGGTTGACTGGGGGGTTTTCTGGTTAAGGCTGATGCTTAGCCAGCCCATTTGCCAGGTTGCTCTGCTCCCACAAGCGTGGTGCCAAGGCAACAAGGTGATGGGATGGGGCATCCCAGTCCAGTGGTGCCTCGGGGGCTCCACCACCCCGGCAGCCCACATTCACAAAATCACAGCCCGGTTTGGGTTGGAAGGGACATTAAAGATCACCTTGTCCCATCCACGGCCATGGGTAGGGGGACAACTTCCACCAGACCAGGTTGCACCAAGCTCCACGCCGGCCGCTGCCGCCCTCCCAAGAGAGCAGGAGGGCCGGCTCCCGCCTCGGCCCCCGGCCGGGCACCCCCCGAGGGGACGCCCCGGCCCCTGGCCCCGCGCCTTTGGGAAGGGCCGGACCCGCGGGGCCCCAGGGGTGAGGTGGCCGCGGCCTGGGCCCGGCGGGCCCCCCCTGCCCTGCCCTGCCCCGCCCCGCCCGGGCCGCTCCCTCACCCCGGCGCCTCGCCGGGGACTCCGGGGCCGTGCCGGGCCCGCACTCACATCTGGTACTCGTCGATCGCCTCCACCAGCTGCCCCCAGGAGTCGAAGTCGGTGCCCTTCCTGAAGCTGGCGCCCCAGCGCTGCAGGAGGCTGCGGGCCGCCTCCGACATAGCCCCAGCGCTAGGGCACCATGCTCACCCCGCGCCGGGGCACCCACCGCGCCGGACAGCCGCTCCCGCCGGCACCGCCCCGCCCGGCACAGCCCGGCCCGGCCCCGGGACACCCGAGCGCGGCGGCGCCTCCCGCCCGCCCGCACCGCCCAGCCCGGGAGGCGGCGCCGGCCGCGCCCGCCCGCGCCATCGCTACCGAGGCGAGCGCGCCACTTCCGCCCCGGTACCTGTCATGGCGCCGGTCACGTGTGCAGGGCGGGGCCCGGGCGGGGTCGCTCCGCTCCTCCCTCCGCCCCTCCCTCCGCTCCCGGCCGTGCCGCCGCCGCAGGCCCGCCCCCAGGTAAGCCCCGGCGCCCCCCTGCAGCACCGCAGGCGGCTCTCGCCCCTCCGGGAGGGCAGGTGCCGCTGCTGGCTTGCCGGCGTCCCTGCTGTCCGCGGTGTTGGTGGCGTTCGGGGGTCCTTCTCGCGGGAGGGCTGTGGGCGCCGGCCCCGCCGGCAGCCGCTGTCCCGGGGGAGGCCCCACAGCCGCGGGGCTGTTGTTGGCGGCGGCGGCCCGGGCACCGCGGTGGGGAGGCGGGCGAGCGGCGGGGCCGGTGCGATCGGCCGCGATGGGGCGGTGCCATCGGCTCTCGGCTGGCGCTGCCTGCGGCGGCGGGCGCGTGACGCACGGCCGGGAGCGGCGGGGCCGGGCCGGGGTCCCGCGGCCTCGGGATCCCCTCAGGGAGCGCCCGGGCCGGGCCGCGACACCGCGGGGACAGCGGCGCCGTGCAGGTGGGTGGGCACGGCGCGACAGCCGCTGGCCTGAGGGACCAGCCCCGAGAGACGCCGGAGCGATAATTGCCGACGCGGTGAACAAGCCCCCTGCTCGGTCAGGAGGATCTGGACAGTGCCGGGGGATCAGTGCCGGCAGATCTTCTCGGGTCTGGTTGGTTTTGTTTTGTTTGTTTGTTTCAGCTAAGCTGCAGAGTGCTTTATAAGGAGGAACTTAAGGGATTCCAAAAGGACCACGAGATGATGGAGACCCTGGGGGGTGCTGAGAGCAGGGACAGCTCCGAGGTCACACCAGGGCTCAGGGCTTTGTCCGGTGAGGTGTGCAAAGCCTTTGAGGATGGAGAGCACACAACTTGCTACTCAGTTTTCCTATCCTCATGGGGAAGGAGTTTTACCTTTTACCTAGCAGGGCCTTCCCGTGTTCAGGATGTGCCCATTATGTTCCATCACCCCACACTGCTGTTTTAAAACTCAGTGCAATACTTGTGTTATATTTGTCTGCTGGAATTGAAGCGAAAGGAAAGAGACAGTCGGGTTTATCTCTGCTCTCCTAACCTTCCAGGTGTGATAACACGGATGTAAGTAGATCCATGTTTTCAGTCAGGATTCGTGGTTGCAGGTTCATTTGTACCAAAGGCTCCTAAATACAAGCTATCCACAGATGGACCAGACACAGATAATGATCGCAGTGAATTGAGATTTAGCCTGGAAAAAAGGAAGGGGGCTCAGGGGTGACCTTATGACTCCCTACGTCTCCATGAAAGGAGGTTGTGGCGAGGTAGGGATCAGCGTCTTCTCCCAGGTAACAAGTGACAGGATGAGAGGAAAGCTGTGCCAAGGCAGGTTCAGGTTTTGCATTAGGAAGAATTTCTTCACAGAAGGGGTTGTTAAACATTGGAATGGGCTGCCCAGGGAGGCGGTGGAGTCACCCACCATCCCTGGAGGTGTTTAAGGATGGACTGGATATGTCACTCAGTGCCATGGCCTAGTTGACCCGAGAGTGTTCTGTCAGAGGTTGAGCTTGGTGATCTCAGGGGTCTTTTCAACCCAATTGATTCTGTGATTCTGAGATATTTCTCCTGTAATTTACAGGTGTGTTCAGCCTTATGCAGGAGGTACCAAGTGTGGAGGTTTTTTTCCTAGGAATGTGTGTGCTCACATAGAGCAAAGTAGGTGGTAGCTTTTTGCCTGACTTAAAATAGTTGCCTCAGAAAGCATTTGTATGTCAAGAGAGTGGAGTTCTCACACTAAGAACGTGGACGATGAGCACAGGGCATGTGGAAGCTTGGCGCTTCAAATGGGAAAAAAAAAAAAGAATTTCAATTAATTCCTTGCCTAGTTGTTTACATTTGGAATATCTTTTTGTTAGCAGAGGAGCGGGACATGTGCAGCACCTCAGCTGTACCTGTTCCTGCAGCTGTTCTTTCCTTTCCACTCCTTAGATTTGGCATAAACAACATTAGAGGAAGAAAATGACCCACTGGTTCCATCGCAACCCTCTGAAGGCTACAGCTCCAGTTTCATTTAATTATTATGGGGTAGCCACCACTCCAGCGGCAACAAAGGTTTGCAAGTAAGTGTACTTGGGACTGGCTTCACTCTGCCTCTTACAGTTTGGGGGACATCCTTAAAAGTAATGGTTGCTCTTCAGTTTTTGAGCTGAAGATGACTAGAGATGTGTAGGCAGGGAGACAGTAAGACACTGCTAACACTGAACATTTGCTTACAGAGAATGAATTCTCCAGTTTTTGAGTCTCTGAATGCACAGCAAGGCAAATTTCAACAATGCAGAGGCAAAAGACGAAACACTTCATTGTCTTTCTGATGACTGAGCATTCCTCTGCAAGATGGCTTAATTTCCATAAGTGGATAAGGCCTGACTGTTCTGTTGTGGATAGGAATGTAATGAAAAGGGATCTCAGCCTATTTTGCAAATCTATTCTAATCTCTTCATCTCATCATCCCATTCTAATGTGGAAGAGTGTTCCTCCTTGTTATTTCCCTTTCCTCTCAGTGCACCCAACCTCTTGGAAGGTAAAGGCATAGTTATTTTAGTAAGTGTTAGAACAATAGATTGAGTGCTGATTATCCACTGCTGTGTGTCCAGAATGGCTTGTACTAAAGAGTCAGCCATAAGTATCCAGAGGAGAAAGCAAGAGTTTTCTGTATTAGTACAGTCTTGAATAGGATTTCTTAGTTTTTTCTTTTTTCTTTTTCTTTTTCTTTTTTGTCCTTTCATTTAGTGACTTGCGGTTATCTCGAACACGGCTGTTGGAGCTGTTTACAGACTCGAGCTGTAATCCAGAAATGATGAAGAATGCAGCTGACTTGTACTTCTCACTCCTGCAAGGTAGGGAGATTTATTAGCAGTACTACTAACTCATCAAGAGAAGTGTCAGTTCAGTTTTAGTGGCACTTCTTAGAATGTGAATTGTGCTGATCTCCTGCAAAGACGCTGTGCACTTCCCAGGAAGGAGAGTGTCTTCATGGGTTCTGTGCTTCATACCAGTGGTGGCTGCTCACCAGGCTCCTTCTCCAAGTTTCAGTGTCCTTTCAGTGACCCTGCCAGTACTAAGTGCTGGCAGCCCTGCCCTCCTGCCTTTAACCTCATTCTGCTTCCTGTTGGAGGAAAAAACGTGTATGTGTCTCTTAAGTGGTGGTGGGTTGCTCCCTGAGTGTAAACTGAGTCTGTTAATTAGTTGATATCATTTGCTATTCAGTGTAGACTTCTGGTTTGTTTAATGCTAGACCATAGACTTGGTGCCAGTTTACCTTCTACTGCTGCTTGTCTTAGGTGTGTGTGTATGTGTAGGTGCTCATTAGCATGATATCTGCATTTTCAGTCGATGGTTCCCCTGTGCTGACACATTCCTTTGAAACCTTCCTTCTGCCAATGTTTTGGTAACTCTCTCTTAGCAATCAGGTGCTCGGCCAGGTTTCTTAGGACTGAGTTTTCAGGAATCAGCTGATTTGTGGAAAGTGGGATCTTCCAGTCTGGGAGAAGTAAACACTCATTTAGTGAGCCTATGGGAGGTTGTAGGCTAATGGCACATCTAAAGGTCAGATAAAAATCCCACAGCCAAGATTTGGAGAGTTTCTTCAGGAAAATGTCATGCTTGGCCATTAAAATTTTATGCATATGAAAGGAACAAGTATTTTCTGTGTTTATAAACATGTGACACACTGACAGGTGTAGCCCCAGTAGCTGCTATGGCAAGCCCTTGACCTCTTAAAGTCTGTAAGACCTGATCAGACCAAGGCCCTGCTTCAGCCTCCCTAAAAAATTCCTGGGCCTGCATATGCTATGATTTGAACATCCCATAGCATGAGCTTCATCCCACTGACTGCTGGTTTCTTGCCTACTGGACATAAAGAACCAATTTCCTGTAGCCCAGGAGATAGATGATGACTAGGTGAGCCCGTGCTTAGAAGCCCTTTTTCCTCTCCCTGTTGACCAGGCAGCTTTTCCTGGAATTTCCTGGTTGCCACTATGGTGGGAGAGACAGCCACTCACTCACCTTGAACAACCTCAGCCATCCTGTACCTGGGCCAGTCCCACTCCCAACTTGTCACCACAATATGGGACATGTAGATGTCTGCCAGGTTTTCCTTGAGCAGTCAAAATTCTCAGGATTGACTTGGTAACTTGCTGGGCAAACAGTTTCCTGGAGTAGCCAAGTGATGTTTTCTACGTTTTATTCTCAAGATACTGAGGAATAAAAGCCCTGGGAAGTAACATGGGGTTGTGAGGCATTCAGCAAGACACATTCTTTGTCTATACCTGTATTCATATTGGTCCGTCTCCTTCATTATTCATTTCTGTTTCCTACTTTGAGATTGCCTGTTTTGTTATTCCATAGGTTTTATCCTTTCGCTGGATAACTCTTCTCAAGAGTGCAAGTTGAGGTATATTCAGAATTTCAAGTGGACAGACACATTGCAAGGACAAGTCCCGAGGTGGGTGAGCTTTTCTGAGTGCAGGGCATGCAGCTGCTCTCTGCTGCCCTGTTATACACCTGCACCTGTGCCAGCACAGGCCTGAAGGGAAACAGAAATGTAGCAAAGTCTTGAAAACAAAGTAGTTTCTAAAAGGCTGTTGCTGTGGTTTTGGTAACTGCTGTACTGTGTTAGGTGTTCTGAGGTGTGCGTGGCCTTTATGTAAAGCTGTGAGAATGCACAGTAATGGTAGAAGGATCTGTTGGTTATCAGTTGATCTACACACTGAACCTGCAGTTGGCTGGAGCAGTACAGAGAAGAGCCTTGTGGGTATTGGTGAGTTGAGCATGGCTCAGCTCAGTTTAAACTGCAGTTAAAAACTTAATTTGGCACTATTGCCTGACCAGGAATTTCCATGTGTTTGAAGGTTCCAGTGCTGCTGAAGATCTGATTTTGTTCTTGTCCTCTGAAGCTCTGAGTACATGTCCTCTTGGTTCAAACAAAGAAATTTTCTGTTTCCAGTAGGAATACAGATCTGTAACCTTCTGAATTATTCACTTGTCTCTTGCTATTGGAGGCAATCGTGTTGTATAACCACGCCTACAAATTTGTCAAGCTTTAGCTGGAAGTGCTTGACCTCCTCAAAGCTTTTATTCCCCATGGAAGAAAATCTGTTGATTAGGACTTTCTTCTAAAATTCTCACGGTCATACACACTTGTACTTGTGCCAGCATTGCTCTTCCCACTCCCACATCTTTCTTTTTAAAAGGTTTGCTAGTTCCTAAGCTATTCTGAGCTTGTGATTGCAGGTTCAGTCTTTTCAAAGACTCTGTTTCTAGCTTTTGAAATTCCCTGCTGTTTGCACATGCTGTTTGTCTGCAGTTACATAAATACTTGCAATAACATTCATTTGAGAGAGTTGTAACAGACTCTGACTTATTAACTTTGCTGTACAACTTTAAAGTGGACATTCCAGGGCAAGGCTTTCCACAAAATGTGCAATTGAAAAAAAGAAAAAAAAAAAAAAAGAGATGGAAAAATGTCAGCCACACCCAAAGCGAAACAAATCTCAAGTTACAGTTTTAAAATAAAAGTTCCCAAAAGGGAAGGGTGGGCATCTGAATGTGGGAGATTGTAGTTATGACTTCTTAAAAGGAATAAGTAAAAATATTGAAGTCTCTCTTAGGCAGTTGAGTAAGTAGGAGGTTCTGAATTGGAAATTGTTGACATCTTAAATGAAAAGTATTTTATGGAGCAAAATGTTGACTTTTGCTATGTGTACTATCAGCAGAGAGAGATGTGAGAACAAAACTGAATGCATTAAGTTTTGGGGGGTTTTTGTCTGTCTCTTTAGTGCCCAGCAGGATGCAGTGTTTGAACTGGTTTCCATGGGATTTAATGTAGCTCTATGGTACACAAAATATGCATCAAGACTCGCTGGAAAAGAAGAGTAAGTGGTGTTCTTTTCTTAATAATTCTGCTGCAGCAATACTCCACCAAAGATTGAGCAGGTTCTGGGGGTTGCCTGCTGTGGGACATGTCCAGCTCAGACAGAGAGATCCAAGAGGCAGTTGGTCTGTACACACAAGCACTTCAATCCCCTCTTGCCTCTGTAAACCAAGCACAGAGACTGTGATACAGAGAAAGTGTCAGTTGTCAGTAAACCCTTCATCAGTCCCCCTCTAAGTGTCCAGGTACAAAACTGAGAGTCTCAAAATCACAGCTCTGCTGATATTTAGCCCTACAGACTTCTAAATCCTTGGCTTCTAACACTGAGGTTGCCTTTTACTTGACAGTCATGACAGGATCTTATATTTCTTTTTTTTTTTCAAGCAATTTCTATGTGATTACTTCATGATTGGACACTGTAAGAAACTCCTTTATTCCGAATGTAGCACAGCCATGGGATAGGTCACTTAGGGAATTAGTGGACTCTTGATTCTTGAAAGATTTGAGATTCATCTAGCCGTAAGTGACCTGATTTGCTGTTGCCAGTTATGGTGCCCCAAAGCAGGAGATGCACTAAATGACACTTAGAGGCCCTTTCTAACTATAATTTTACTGATTCATTCTATTTTCTCAGTATAACAGAAGATGAAGCAAAGGACGTGCACCGCAGCCTGAAGATAGCAGCTGGGATTTTTAAACACCTGAAGGTAGAAGGACTTTCTTTGCTGTCTGTTCTTCCAGGTGTCTCCAAATACTAGTTTTTGTCTTAGAGGGGCCTTTGTTATACACGCATACCTGAGACCACCTGAATGATTCAGGAAACAGAAGGGTATTAATAGGTTGTGGTACCACTCAATCCCTGCAACACATTCCCAATGTCTCTGGAAGAGTGGTTTGTCTGTCTGCCCATCTCATGTGCTACAGTGCTCTCTTGGGACCTTCACTCAGTGTGACCCATCCATATAGGAATGAGGCACTTGTTTTGCACTGCTATTAGGCCTAGACTAACTCTGAGACTTGCTTTGTATTTAGGAAAGTCACATTCCAAAATTGATCACACCTGTGGAAAAGGGAAGAGATTTAGAAGCTCGGCTTCTAGACTCCTACATCATACAGTGTCAAGCTGAAGCTCAAGAAGGTATCTTCAAATATACATTGTTTGGGTGTGGGAAATGACTCCTTGTGGGTCACTGATGTCTCATGAATTCTGCTTGGCAGCAAGGCCATGGGTTTTTTATTCTCCTCCTACACTATGGTGTAGCCGGGCAGATTGCTTTTAAAGAAAATTACGTTGCAATTATAGAAGGAAAATGCCAAAAATCAGTCTGATATTATAATATGGAACATCTTTCACTTTAGAAGAACTTGTGTGTGGCACTCCTCCTTTTTCTTATTTTCTCCTTTCATGCAACCCTTTCACCACCATGCTTGCCTAACATAAATTCCCAGTTCCTTTACTTCAAAATATGTGTAGCCTCTGTTTATTAGCTAATCTTAAGGCTAACATTCCTTCAGTTTTTCTATTAAATTGGAATCATTCTATCCAAGAAACAATCTTGTCTTTATTCTGCTGTTTGCTTGATGGCACATCTGTTTTCTCTTTGTGCATGGGTTTTAAAACCCTAAATGCCTCTGCTGATTTGCTGTGATGAGACATTTCAATTAAACTTAAACCATGGTGTGGAACTTCTTTTCAGTGACAATTGCTCGGGCTATTGAGCTGAAACACAATCCAGGCCTAATAGCTGCTCTTGCTTATGAAACAGCCAACTTCTACCAAAAAGCTGGTGAGTGTCTTGTTTTGTATGCTTAGTGACTTGGTTTATGCACTCTTGCCAGCAGATATACTTCACCCGCCCATAAACTGCACTATTAATGCTGTTCTCGGTGGATGTGGAGTGTGTATTTAGCTTCTGTTTAGCACATTTAAGGCTTCAGTTATCAGCATGTATTTTGATGAGGCTTTTTGGATTTGTGGGAATCTTTTTCTGTAGCTGATGTTAGGAAAGGTTAGTGAAGGAAGACAGACTAGCAACAGACAAATGGCCTGCTGTCAGTGGAGTGTGTTCCAGCTGCCTTTGGGCAGCAGAACATGATGCAGAGCATGGAGAGTGGGGTGGGTTCATGATGTACGGCCTTCCAGATGAGTAAGCTGATCTCTGGGCTTATTGAGGCAAGTGGGAGAAGTGCAGCAGTATGGGAGTCAGGAGAGCATTGTAACAAAAGTCACTTTATAGGTCACTACTGGAACTTAAACTAGGAATGAGCTTTGAAATGCTGCCTAAAAATACTTAGAGCATTAGCCATCCAGACTGCCTGGACAGCACTTTCAGGGATTCATGACAGCTTCATGATAGCTGCATATTTTGGGGGTTTTTCTCCTAGTTTTTCTGTGCTTTTGCAGCAGTAATTTTTTCCCCTTGTTTCTGGGTACTTTAGAGTTAGGATCTATGGCTAAGTTTAAGAATTCTGGTCTTTTAATGTGTTTGGGGTTTCTCTTTTTGGAAATGTCTTAGGAAAAACTTTACCTATGTGTTCGCAGATCAAACTTTATCCAGTTTGGATCCAGCCTATGCAGGTAAATGGAGGAAGTACTTAAACTTGAAGAGCTGTTTCTATATGGCCTACGTAAGTACTTTGGGTGGCAGCAGTCACAGCTTGTTGTCTTGTCTGCCAAGGGCTGCGTAGGGAGTGGGGGCTAAGTACTGCCTTGGCTTTCTTTCCATACTGTGAAGAGGAATTGTGCAGTGTCAGTGACATTAGAACTGTTTTGGTGAAGCCAAATGAAATTGCAGCAGTGTGGATTTGTTGTGATCACAGATCTTTAATTGAAGCCATTCAGGATGAGCATAATGGTCATCTCTGTTACCTACATCACAGTCTGATCCTAGGCACAGTTCAGAGCTGAGCATCTTTATGAAGGCCCTGAATGAGACTGCAGCAAGTACCAAAAGGCACCATTCCAAGAGCCGTCCCTATTTGCCTGATGGATCTCCTAGCAAGTGCTGCGGTGCCCTTGAGGTCCTCAGCTGCTCAATTTCCTGTCTTGTAGCCTGCCACAGCCTGTAATCTGTCCTTTCTATACTGTACAAAAGGCCCAATCTAAGTAGTTTACATCATTGTCTTTCTTTTAGGCTGAACCTGTAGCTAAAATCTGCTTGCCTTATTAGCAAGTTTGAGAGGTGAGGGAGGGTCAGAGCTGTGGTACTTCTCATTTTTTAAAAATTTGAGTGATCTGGGCAATGGTAGGTTTGGATAGGTTTGTACTGTGAGAACAGACACCAAAGGAAGGGGAGACAAGGTAGGCATTAGTTGATGGATTGTTCCTTCACGTATTGTAATCACTAATTAAACTCAACTCCTGATAATAGGAATTCAGTTCTCACTGGAATACAATACCACCTTTAAGCACAGGTGTGAAGGAATGGGACTTTTTGGGGTGGAAAAGTTATTTGGACTATGACAAAATATCTCAGACAGCAGAACACTTCATCTCTTCCAGATTCAGTGATGTTTGTCGCAGATGGAGTTTTTGAGTGTTCAGGTAGTTTTAGTTCTCAGTCTTAGCTTTGTAAACTTGCCTGGGGTTCGTTTTCCTTTTGTGCTGGGGCTTGATGCTGCACACAGCTACAGTGAGAGCTTGGAGTGGCCACTGTGCTGGTGCTTCAGCTCAGACAGCTTCGTGCAGCTCAGGTACTCTTGGCTGGACCTGAGACAGCTCAGCTCAGGTTCATGGTTCTGGTTCACAGTGTTCATGCTGAACTGCATTAATGGTTCAGTGAATGCTGCTTTCACTTGCATTGCCCAGCTGTCAACTCCCTGCAGGGAATGGCAGCTTCAAAGAGCTGCAGCTGCTGTGGGGAGCAGGAGAAGGGAGTTGGTGCAGGAAGTGCCCAGTGATGTTGGTAATGATTTTGTCCTCTCCCATCAGGCGTACTGTTACCATGGCCAGACTCTGCTGGCGAGTGATAAATGTGGGGAAGCAATCAGATCTTTGCAGGAATCAGAAAAATGTAAGTATGGTTGAGACTGGAGTACAGGGTCTGGTGATGCCATGCCTGTTCTGTTTTGCTGTATTTGTGTTAATTTGCTCTCCCATAAAGATTTTATCTGTCACTTGATGGAAATACAGCACACCTTGAATAGAGACAGTGTAATTTTATTTTTTGTTTTACCAAAGACTGTCTTTCATAACAGTGCTGCAGTGCATTTCATCTTCACTTTTCAGCCTGGCTTGAAGACTGGCTTTGAGCTGCCTGCAATATACAGTGTAAAAACCAGTGGTCTGGTCATCCTGTTTACTGGTCTACATGTTAGAGTAGTGCAGCCATTTCTGTTTTGGAGGTTAAACAGTAAATCTAGATCATGATTGTTTATTTTTAAACATGTTTCAGTAACTTACTTCTTTTCTATTAATTTGAAAGGTATATTCAGGCAGGTTTGCAGTAGTTCAAGTTCTTCTGCCCAGTCTTCTTTCTTCAAAGCTATTTCTACCCCAGTGGCCTGCACTGTATAACTTAACTGCAGTGTATAAAAATGCTCAAATCTTCAAAGTGGAAACTTTAATATTAGTTTTAAAAATAAATCAGAAATTTATTAAGAACAAACTAAGTTGGATTTCTTGGAGTAAAACAAATACTGTTCTGCTGTTCAGAGAAGAGTGCTTCTTCTCCCACTCCATATTGGTTATTGTTGCTTGGTTTGGGGCATCAGCTGTATGTGGTCACCTTGATACCCTCTGTTTTTCCCCACCATGTGGCACAGCTCTTGGGCTTATTGTTGCATTTTGCCCCACACATAAGATGCTTTGCTGCATCTTCCCGCCCAAAAAGCTATCTTTTCCTGTTCCTAGTCACTTATTGGATGCAGTAAATCTTGGCTGGAAATGCTGTCTTTGAACTAGTTTGGTTTTGTTTGTAAGAAAGAGGCCTGACTGGATTCTGGTGTCTTCTAAGACTGAAGAACTGTACAGCAGAACCATGATTTAAGAGGGTCATGTAAGTAATTTTTATTTCCTTTCTTTCTTGCAAAGTTTTTGCCAAGGCTGAAGCATTGTGCAAAGAATATGGAGAAACCAAAGGGCCTGGGACTACTGCCAAACCTTCTGGACATCTTTTCTTTAGGAAATTAGGAAGTTTGATTAAGAACACACTAGAAAAATGCCAGAGAGAGAATGGATTTATGTAAGTAATTCATGGTTGGTACAGCACTCTGTATGAAGTGTTATTACCTCATTTGCCTTTATTTCATGATGGGATGGTAAATTTTACTCTCCAGTTGTTACATTCCTTTAGGGCATGGCTTGTAACTTAGAGATAATTTTTTAATTCTATAATTTTCTCTGGGCAGATTTGCAGTGGGTCTGTGCTGTCCCACTTTGTGTCCTGTGCCAGTTCAGCAGGGTGGGTTGGACTGACATCTGGAGAAGTTGAGCAGTTTTTTTCCTCATTCCTCAGCCACCTGGTTACTTTTCCTTCTGCACAGGAGAAAATCTGCAGAAGTTGCTGTGTTGCTCTAATGCTCCCTTCCTGTCTCCTGCGATCTGTTAGGCAAAAGAGGACAGAGGGGGAAGTGGAGAAGACCAGTAGGTGATGCTGATTTGCAAGCAGGGAAGCCAAAACATGGTGCTGCCTTCAATGAAGATCATGCTTAGGGTGCTAGAAGCTCGACCAGTTCAATTATAGTTTATATTGTAAATAGGGCTTTCTATTCATTAATGTCCTTCCAAAAAGGGTTTGGAAATACCAAGTTTTTATTTCAGTTGAAAATACCAAGATTAGTTTGTCTTTAGAGTTCTTTTGCTCATTTATCTCTCCCCTTCTCTCCTATTACAATTTAGTGTTCCATAATAGGTTTATTTCATTTTTATGATATTTAAAGACTTACATAGTAGGAGAACTGACTAAGTGGAAAGGATGGTCAAGTACATTGCAGTGAACTGCAAATAGGAAGAGAAATGCTCTGCTCTGCTGTGGTTCAAATACCCATTGTCAGACCTTATGACAGCAGCATACTGGAGATTTCAACACATCCATGTCCCTCTAGAACTAAACTTGGAGAGAGAAAGCAGTGACTATTTTGGGAGAGCTCTGTGCAACACAGCAGGTGAGGCAGAGTGTGTCAGTGTGTGAGCTCCTGCTGGCCTGCCCAGGGCAGAGGGACACCCCGAGTCAGGCTTTGCCCTGTAGCCAGTCCTTGGGGGGCTGCTGTGTTGCCATCATCCACTGTGGCACAGTTAAGACTGTTTAGGAGAAGAACTGTCCTCTTCATCTTTGGGAAGTACTTTATATCCTTATTTGTATTTTGAGGGGTTTTTTTTTTTTTTGGACAAAAGATGCTCTTCTCATTGAAGCACTGGGAATAATGCTTAGTAAGTAGGAGAAAACCCCCCACACGAGTAGGGAACAAACAACAGTACAAAGAAGGAGTTGCTTCAGTTCTTGTGAACCTTGCTGGCAGAATGCAGGTTAGGCAGTGCCTTAATGAAATGGAAGAGAGCAGCAGAGATTGTCACTGTGAAAACCCAGATTGTTTTGTTTAGAATTGCAAACAAGACTTGCAGAGGTGGTGCATTGTATTTTAAATACATTTCTGCGTTCTGTTCCAGCTATTTCCAGAAGGTGCCAGCAGAGGCTCCCCAGCTGGAATTGAAAGCAAACTATGGCTTAGTAGAGCCTGTTCCTTTTGAGTTTCCTGCCTTGAACACACACTGGACTCCTGAAACAGTTGCAGCATTTGATCTCACCAAGAGGCCAAAGGATGACACTGTAAGATAATCCCATGTGCTGTGCTTTCCCTCTGGCTTTATTCCGTGTATCATACAGAGTTAGTTTGGCTCTTCTGCAGCATTCCCCAGCTCAGTGTAGGAAGCAGACACAAGGCTACCACCTAAACTCATCCTTCTCTTGTGCCAGGGGCAAGTCAATTAACCTCTGCCACACTGCCAGCATCTGGAAAATCAGCTCATTGTTTACTAAGTCCTGTAATGTTACAGGAGTGAATGCTGGAGAAAGACACTTTTTTAGAAAAGAATTCATTTAAGGGTGCTGAAACAGAGAACAGTTGGCTTTTCCCTCTTGCTTGAGGCTTGCTCAAAGTTTTCAGCCTTGAAAAGGGAGGGAACTATTAGATTATAACATATAAAGTTAGTTGCACGTAAATACTGTGCAGACACACAGTACTTGTGGTTTGTACTTGTGGTATTTAGCTGGGATTTTTTTTTCTTCTTTGCAGGCAAAACCAAAACCAGATGAAGAAGTAAAACCTCTGAAGGAACCAGATATAAAGCCTCAAAAAGACAGTGGATGCCAGATTTCTTAAGTGCCATAAGTGCTTTGAATTCACTTTGAAACTCCTATTCATAGGACTCTGGGGCTTTAGTTCTGATCTCCTTTTTTTTTGATTCTCCTTTTTTTCATTTAGAAGACTAATTTAATTTACCTTTGTTAATATATGTCTATCTTGCTTAAGAATGTGGTGGATTTCTAGGAGGTTATTTATATCTGACTTATTTTGGGGTTTAGTGGGATATCATAGAATGAGTGGGCTTAAATGTTCCTATTGTGCCTCTAGGGAGTTTCTTTTTGTGGGTTTAGTTTTACCCACAAATAGCAAAGGAAGTATCATGATTGTAATGCTTGAGGATTTTTCCATTACCTTATATGCTGTATCATGTCCAATTGTGCAAACAGAAGTTTGCATGAACAGTTATATTTATTCAAGTTTTGTCATTCAGACTTAGCCCCTGTTGTGTTCCAATTCACCTAATTGTAGTGAGGGAAGAAAATCTGAGTTTGGTTTGTAACACTCCTGTGGTATTTCACAGGACTTGCACAGAACTTGGGAAACCTCAAGTTCTGCATAACAGGAGCACAATTTATGTTCTGTCTCTGTTCCTTCCTCTGTGGATTAGAGTTTTTATATCAGAATTTGTAGTAAGGTATCTTAGCTTTGTCTGTCCTTTAATCCAGATCCTTTAATATCAAAGTGCATCTGAAAGCGAAGCAGCAAGCAATGTGGCATCCCTGTGTCATTTGTTCAATGTTTTTGAATCATCAAAGCTTTGTTAAGTTTAAAGGCTGCAGGCAGTTCAAACCTCTTGGCACTGGAATTCCTGAAGCTGTCATGCTAAGGTAATGGATTTGGAAGTAAGTTGCTGTGTTTCTCTCTGGGTAGTGTCTATAAGAAGCTGTCAGGAGAACAGGCAGGAAAGATGAGCTGAAGAGCTGATGGCACAGCTGGGAAGCCAAGCTCTGGGTTTCCTTTATGCCTTGTGTAAACAGTACTGCTTCTCAGCTTTTGCATATTGCACTGAAATCAGCACTTTCTGAAGAAAACTTGCCAGAAGCCAAGCCCAGTCAAGGCTGAGAAAGAAAGGATTTTGTAGAACTTGCTGCTTCCATTTCTGCCTGCTGTGGAAAATGTGACAGCATTCCTTAGTGCTGAGCACTGCAAAACACCCATGACAACAAAAACATCTTTCTGATTTGCTGAAAATGCAAAGGCATATGATGTGTGTGTTGAAGTGAGAGCCCTGCAATCCCTGGGTACCAGTTGCTGCACTTCTCTTTGCCTGAGAAAGAAACTGAGCAGTCTGACAGTGTTCACCCTTCCAGCAAACATGATGGCAAATGCACTTAGTGTGATGTAAACTGTAAACACCTTCCTCACTTTGTACTCTTTGTTCACCTTCCACCGTGCTGTAATTCAGTGCTTCTAAAATCTTTCATGGGGCTTGAAGTCACTTAGCTTAGAGAGCAGGTGTTTAACTCCTTGAAACCCTGTGGAATAAAAGCTGCTGAGAAGGTTAATAGGGAACTCAAGACTCTTCCTGAGATACTGGACCAAATTACAACGTTTGTTGATACAAAAGACAAAGAGACTTCTAATGCTGGCTGTTGTGTGTTGATCAAATGCAGACCTCCTTGCTTCCCATGATGGATTTTTCTTTCTGTCAGTTCTGCACATAAAAACAAGTGTAAAGTGAGCTGAATTTCTTTGGAAGAAGTTTCTGTTCTTCAGGGGCGTAGAGGATAATGAGTATCGAGAATATATACCTAAAAAGGCTCCATTTCTTCTGATGCTGCACGGGGACCTAGGATATGTTTCATGAAGAGTTACTCAAATCTGTTCCTAACTTGATCAGCTGACTCATTAGACTTCTTGCATTGTTAAAAGACAGCTTAGGTTTTGCCAGAGTGGAGTGTGGAGTTAGTTTTCTTCTAGAGATTTTAATTCTAAAAATGTATTCCAGCTGTAGTCATCAACATTTGCTCAGCCTGCCCCCTTTAAGGATCAAGATACAGTTAACTCAGTTTCATAATCACAATTTTTTTAGCTGCTCATGGTTCTTCAGAATTCTTTGTCAATATGTACACATCTTGACTGAATTGGTTTTCTTTCTGTGTAGACCAGATCCTGTTTTCCCTTCTCCTCTCATTTTCCTTCCATCTGCTACAAACTGTGGCACAGAAGACATACCCTTGTTTGCTAATGCTCATGTAGGTCCTGGGCCTCATTTCCAAAGCAGCTTTTACCCATGGGTGGGTTCCAGTAGAGGAATATCTTAAAATCAAATTAACACATCATGACTAAATCATTCCCAAACATCTTGGTAGGAAAGATTATTTTATGGACTTGGAATTCTTTGGACACTTTCTCAAACCGAGTGGTTTGTCTGAATCAAGTTCACTGTAAATAGTTCGGGGCATAACCAAGTGAATTGTGTCAGATGATGACATTACTTAAGCCTAGCTGTGTAACCTTTCATGCCATAGCTGCTTCAGTAAATATGATGTAGTAGTTTAAAAATAGAATAATGGAACAAACTAATTCACTTAACATGTGTTACTTTTCAAGACAAACTTTGTTTACTTGTAGCTGAAATCCTGTGGCAAACATTGGATGGTTTTGCCAAAAAATAAGAAGCTGGAGACTGTTTAGTTTGCAAAGTAGAGAGAGCTGTGAGACAGTGAGCAGCTTTCTCTTCTGGTTTTGTTGGGTAGTAGCAGGAATTACTGTAAATAGGATATAGATTAACTGTCCAATATGCTTAAGAATATGGGTGAATGAACTGGGAGTTTCAGTGAATCTGGAATCCCAGCAGCCATGTTCCTTCTCTTATAGCTCCCTTTAGTAATTTTTAAGAGTGAAGTATTTTGAACGGTGACTTTTTAATATTCTGATGCTGCAAGAGCCTGTTTTTGTGGCCTCTCTCTGGTTTTAGAGGCTCTCATGGCTAAGCCTGCAAATCTTGTTGGTGTAAATAGTCTTTAAAAATTTCTGCCCCCTCTGAAGCAGGACAGAAGTGCAGCTGAATAAAATACGGAGTGCTGGGCCCTCTGTTTTGTGCTTTAAGAAAAGCAGTGATTGTCTTTAATCTACTATAAACCAAACCATTAAGCTCTTTGTAGGATTTACATTTAAATTCCTTCTTCCATGTATTTAAATACACTTTCTCCATGTATTTAAATACACTTCCTCCACGTTTCGTGTTCCTGGGTTTTCAGTAGTTACTCTCCATCCAGCATGTGACACACCTACAGCTGAGGGACTAAACCTGGCCCTTGGATGCTGATGTCTGCCTCCCACTGGATTTGGTAGAGGAGTTTTGCCTGTCAGCCTAGGGATGGTGTGTGGTCACTTGGATGTTCGGCATGGATCCCTGGTGTGTCTGTAACGATGGTAGTCATTTGTACAAGGAGCAGGAAAGTGGACCCTGTGTCTGTGTAGAATAGAGAGAACTTTGCACTTTAGAATTTTCTTGTCTTGCAAATTTGGTACAATACAATATGCTTGTAAATACTTCTTCTTGTCATTTTGTTGCACTGATTTCAGTACTGTGCTATGGGTAAGGTTTTAATGGGAAACATTACTAAAATGTATTTTTAATTGTCTGTGTGTAAAACAAACTCATGAAGCATATCTCTGCCTTTAGTATTGGGCAACACAAGAGGAGGCAGTAAATAGCTCATCTGTCTTCCATGGGAATTCTGAGAAGTGAAGACTTTCTGTCTGCTGGCTGCGGGGTGAAGCATTTCATCCCATTCCTGTGTCTGGAATCTAAACTGAAGTTTCAGCATTAACATAAATCCTGTTCTTGCCTGTTAATTATCCCTAAAAGGATCCTGTCTATAAAGATCATTCTTAAATCACCACAGTAGCATAAGCTGCATTTTTTAAACTTTTTTCTGTGTTTTTTTTTCCTGTCACTGGCCCAACTGAGTGAAGAATAAAGCACAGTAAGACTGGCATGGAAAAGCCCCTGCAGTGTGTACCTGTCTGCAGGCTGTGAGTGCACTGTAAAGGCCTTTACACCCTGACCACTGGTTTCACTCAGACCTTTCCCCACTGGTGATGCTCTCAAATTCAGCAAAGGTCCCTTGGCAACCCAGGGGTCCCTTGATTAGCTTTTTATGTAGGAAGGCCTCCCTCCTTTGGTGTTGGTGCCTTCATGGATTACAAGCTTCCTGAAGCCATCCTGTACTCTGAGTAATCCCACTTCAATGGAATCAGCTCTGAGATCACTGACCAAGCAGCCTTACTTTGTGAAGACAGTCACCATGCAATCTTAAACTTCATACGTGGAAAATTTGTATATAGCCACAAATTTCAGAATACCATTTAAAATAAACAATCTTCAAGTATCATGCTTTATTTCATTATTTAAAAATTTATATACAGTAGCAAGAAAAAGGCATTGTCTTCAATGTTACTTTCTGCAATTTAAGGCAACTTGGTAATGGGGAATGTTTAATCCTTGCTTAAAGGAGGACTTAAATAAGGAAGACATGTGAATTGGGTGCCTATGGAAGTAGTAGCTACAATGAAGCATGTCATGTCCTGGGGCAGGAGGAGAGGAGATGGGCTTCCCAAATTCCTGTTTAGAAAACAGAAAGTAATTAGGCAGAATTTCTTATGGCTGTACAAAATCCCAGTACTTGCCAAGGTCGGTGACATTGTGGGGCATTCTGTATACCATGTAAAGGGGGTTATTTGGAAATAACTTCAGTATTCTGTATCTGAACCAGACATGCATCTGCTGGTGTCTCCAGGAATCCCATGTGTCTCTCAGAGCTACGTGGTGGTCTTTAATAATTTTGCTTCATGCCTCCATCTTTCTGTCTGGCTTTCCCAAAGAAGGACTCATTTCCAATGTCCATGTTGATGGCCCCTGGATGTAAGGCTGCCCTTACTTTGAGTTGCTGTCAAATCCGAGGGTCAGGGACCTTGTCCCCTGTGACACCTGGGCCCTCTCCTCTGCTGCCCGTGCTTCCCCAGTTTCTGCCAGCACAGCTTAGTCAATACCTTCTCTCCCCATCGTTAGGAACTGCATAACAGCACCAACAGGGCCCTCTGGGATGGATAAAAAAATCCCCACAGGACTCTGCTGGAGTGATGGCCACCAAGGGGCAGCAGAGCTCGTGTTTTCACGCAGTTTTTCCGCACAGCTGCCCAGCACAGACGGTGTGCACCCAGGAACAGCACTAGCTTTAAAATGGGGAGAGGTGTCACAAGTTACACCTTCTACATCATTTTATGTAGAACATGTCTGTAATTACTGATGGGGGGCATCCAGGAGCCCGTGCATGCTCTGTGAGCAGGAGAGCAGCAGGGGAGCAGCAGGAGAGCAGCTACCCTTCCACTGCCAAGGCCATGGAGCAGGAGCACTGGCAAACACAGTCTCTTGCTCTGTGTCCCAGCAGCTGCTCTGTCCCAGAGCCTGGCAGCCTCTCCAGGGCAGCTGTCCTTTGGGAAGAAAGCAGCCTGATGCTGTGTACATCTGTGTGGGGTTTCTCTGGGGTCGTGGGCTGGGTTTCTGTGGCAAGGATTTGAAGTGGGAAGGCTGCAGCAGCAGCTTCTGTGAGCAGCAGCTGCCCTCGTGTTCATTCCAGCCAGCCCCAAGACAGCCCCACTGCTCCCAAAGCTGTGTCCATCAGCCCCCTGCTCATGGCTGTGGGGAAAAGGCTGTGAGGTGGACAGTGAGGCCTTGGGCAGCTGGAAATGTGAACCAAGGGCTCCTCAACTCTGCACGCTGCCCTGCCAGGGTGTTCCAGCGGGCTGGGAGTGCACAGGAGGCTGTGAGGGGACACAGCAGGGCAACTGATCCCCAGTGACCAGAGGGTACAGAACTGTGTTTGGTAAAACTTCACAGATTAACCTGCTTCTATGCTCAAAACTAAGGCTTTCTTCATGTTTCCATAGTTCCCAGTGTCCTTGGAGTCTGTATCTCTGGTTTGGGAAAGTTTGAATTGCAACTACTTAATTCCTTAGCAAGTTAAAGTTTTTTCTTTCCTTTTTTTTTTTCTTTTTTTTTTTTTTGTTAATTTTAATATGATTGATTAACTTTAAGGATGGATTAACATGAATGCAATCACTACTCAAGCGACAAAGCTGGTATGTAGCTGTTTTTTCTCCTTCTTTTAATACTGGTATTGTCTGAAGGGATTATCACCAGGATTTAAACCCCTTGATGATTTGTAAAATTAGCTGTTTTCTTTTGCTCAAATGATATAAACTCTATCAATACAATTCAGACTACACTGCACAGTATCAGCCCATCAGCTTTTTCCAAAGGATACATTTTACAGTACCCACAAATGAGCTTTTTGCATGCCCACATGCAGCCTTTGTGGATGAAAACAGTAGAAAACCAGGATAATCACACAGGTAGACATCAATCAGTGTGTGGTATGTTAGACATGGTATGAAGTTTGTGCAAACTTCACAGTTAGACCAGTGTGACAGAAAGCACTTGCAGAAAAATCAGAATAGGGGGGGTTCTAACCAAGGGTGGACCAAGAAAGATCAAGTAGTTCTTGACCGGTTAAATTTGAGCCGTGTATCATTCCGTGTAGTCAGCCTGACTAAAGACTTTCTTGTTCCTGTATTTCAAACTGCAGATTTTTTAAAGTATTAATGAATCCACACAAAGCTTAAAATCAGATTACATGAATTCCTGTGAAAAGTACTGTAATACATGGTAGATCCTTAGGAATATAAGAGCAAATTAATGAACAGAGGGGAAAATGTTGAACTCAAAGCCACACATTCAAATTCAAACCATTTGCTTTTGCCAACACAGCTTTAGAAACCCCCATGCTGTAACTATTAATGGAAAAAGCCTTTCTACTGACAAGGCTGATAAAAAATCTCTCTGTACCTTCCACAGTATCTTCTGTCTCCTGCTGAAAGAAAAAATCTCCTTGGTAAGAAAACACTTTCTGGAGAGAGTTTCAGGTAAATATGACAGAGTTACTGAGTTCCATGTCTGAACTGAGCCACCAAGGACTGTCACTGGGTCTCACCTCTTCCCCTCCATCAGCTCAGAGAATGTCCTGACCAGCTGCCCCTGGGCAGCACAGCCTGTGGAGGTAATCAAGGGCATCCACCAACTGCAGGAATTCCAAGACAGAAATAATTGTGTGCCCCTATTCTCGTTCAGCTGTAGGGAGTTGCAATTTACAATTTACACAGACTTGGCTCTTTCTCCCCAGTGGATACACTTTGCCTGTTTTTAATATCATTTGGGGATAGTCACAACTGGAAGAATAATTAAGTAAAAGATAGGTGCTTTAAGAAACAAACAGACATTGCATTTGTGGCCATGGAGGTATTGATATTCCACAGCAATAACCTTCAGACTGCTCCTCACTGCCACACAGAGTTGGGATGCATGTGCAGGCAGGTTTCAAGGCAAAATAGTGCATTTGATTGAAACCTGCACTGGGGCTGCACTTTTAAAGGATGCTGTAGGAGGAAACCTTCCCTAGGATTTCACACGTCCAGCTTTTCTTTTGGATAAGGTAAATAATGCATAGTCAGAGTGCAGGAACAACTGATTTTGCAAATTGTTAATAAATAAATACTAATAAAACGTGGTAAATTTAACAGGCTCTCAAATGCCAATGAAAAACTGTTTTGAACCCAGTGCTGGGTATGCACAGAACTGCTGAGAGACCTGGTCTGAAAAAGCTCCCCCTCTGTGTTGCAAAAACCAGCCCCAGCCACAACTGATTTTAATGCAAATGAGTTGGTATAAATTAAGTAGATATTTTTCTTTTCTCTTCCCTCATAATTATATTTTTCTCATTTACAGTTAGTCCAGAACTCAGATCTAGAAGAAGATGAAAAATTTTAGATGAAAAATGGAAAAAGAATGGTTTAAATGGAACATTTGATTCTTCCTGGCCTGATTACAGGAATACAAATAAGAAATGATTCAGTGGAAATCAGTGTGGCTGTAGGAAAGTAATCTCAGTATAACCATGAAAATCTATCACCTTGTGAGATACAAGATTGCCGTAAATAAATGTTTGTCTATTGCACGTGTTTCCACCTTCCATGAACAACACTGGAATGTGAAGTTAAACTCGGTGTGTTCTAACCTTGCATTGCAAATAAGGCTTTCCTGGGGCTCCTGGACCCTCTGCTGTCACAGGCACCTGCCCCAGTGTGTGCTGGGGGAGAGAGACACAAAGCCACAAGATTTCCCAGCAGGATGGTGCCCAGGAAGAGGCAGAGGGGCCATTCCTCAGCGACAGCCATGGCAAAAACCTGGACGTGGTGTGAAGAGAAAGCTAATGAGGACAATCACAATGGCTGTGCAAAGAGGAGCACTTGAGGGTCCTTGGACATACTACAAAGCCATTCTCTCCAGGGGAAAAACAACCAACCCAGCAGCTTTTATCATCTTATGTCAGGCAACCTCTTCCACATGAAACAGAAAATAGTTGAGCCTTTATGTGCATCTTTGCAATAGGCAATATCCCAAATTCAGCCTCATCCAAGAATTAGGTGAGGGGTTTTTGACAGGTCACTAATCACATGACACTGTACAGGATTAGCTTTGTCTAACCATAAAGGCCCTTTGGGAATGTAGGTGATACAAAACTCTTCCCAAAACCTGAATTCTAAACCTTTTTCCTGTCACCAGTTCTCTAAAAGCCCCTAAAGTGTGTGGTTCTGTTGTAACACTCTTTGTTCTATTAGTGGTGTTTGCTGTCAGGATAATGTAAGGTAACTGCAATTATCCTTACTGGCTAATTCCTGCCAGTAAGAAAATAACCTGCCCTGCTTCGTTATGCTGCAAGACTGGTTATTGATGGTGCTGCAACAATGGTGCTGTGCATCAGCTGATATAAGGACCTCTTGAGGAAACACCTCGTGGATGATCAGCTGGGTGAAGTTTTTTAACTAAGGATGTGTGAAATGTGTGGTGGAGCTTTTCTAGCAATAAAATTCTACAGAAAGGATAGGATTTTTTTTTTTAATGTGAAGATAACAGATTATGGACTTCGTAATTTTAAATTCAGTTTTCATTGCCTATCAATGAAGGCGTCCCAAAAGCTGTTGACACTTGAAACGGTCTGAATCTGTATCTGAAGTTCTTGTTAGCCAGTTTAGCTTTAGAGAAGAATCATACGTGGGCTCTTGCAATTTAGGTGCAACACAAATTACCTGAAAGCCTGAAATGTCAGCTTGTGCCAGTTTGTGCTTTAAAGTGAATGTCTGCTTTGGAAAAGTGATATCTAAAACTGGTAGTGTAGTTTTCCAAGTTCTAGGTGTGATACAACCAAATTTTAAAATAGCACCTCCGCTCTGGCAGCATATTTTGAGATCTTTCCCTTGAGCTTGATTCTTGTCCATCAAATTCTATTCTTATTTCACTTTAGCAAGACTGAAATTTGGACCTTTGATACATAAACCTATTTAACAGCAGGCTTGCTTAGTGGAGGGAGTAACTTGAGAGGAAAAGGGTAGCACAGGGGTTGGGACTCTTGAAACGTGAGCCAGAGGTGATTGCATCTCACCCTCGCTGCTCTAATACAGCTTCCTGCAGCTCTTTGCTGCTAAAGCAAAACTGGCTCATTTCTAAAATGTAACAGCAGATTTGCTGATGGTGTTTTTGCACTGCTGCTTTTCAAGATTTATTTTAACTGTGTTTTGTGGCTTCTGATACTGCAAACATCTTGTCACTATTCCCCACGTAAGCTACAGCCGTAAATCAGCCTTACATGATGGAGTCTCAGTGCAAGGTAAGTGGAAGCACTAGGACAACTATCGTTTTTCAAATGTTCCCAACAGAAGACAGCTACATTAGTTGCCTTTTATCTAGTGAGTGTTTTACTGGTTTATCTTCAGGAACATGGAGATAGTGGAGAAGGCTCGGAGGGAAATGACACGGACTTTTTTGAGTGACAAAAGACACTTTGGGGGACAGAGTGTTGAAGGATAATAAAAGATAACAATGGGTTCCTCACAACTGCTTTTGCAAATATTAATGAAGTTTCAGAACCCAAGAAGTGTCTCAACAACTAAACACTGATTGTTACTGTTCTGACATATCTCAGATTAAAGTAATTTAAGAGGCTTGGAGTGAGTTCTTACCCACTTTTGGCACAACACACCCCCTCCCTTTGTCCAGCCAGCAAGATTTAATATGCAGTAGAGAAAAAAACCACGATCATGGAAGAGAAAAGGGAGTTTTGCGAGGAAGAACATGACGTCGGTGGCATCTACTGCTTTATTTAAGCTAAAGGGACTGCTGGAGCTTGTCATCTGATTCCTATTAACTCAAGCTCTTATTTTCTGATGCATGGGTCTTGGAGCTGTCATTAGCTGATGACTTCTGAACATGGAAAACTTCCTGCTTGGGCCATTACAAAGAAATTCTGTTCCTGATGTCCCTAAACCAGCCTGCAGGATCCTCTTTTGGTCTTGGCAAATGCAGATTTTTTTTTTTCCCCTCACTCATCAAAGTAACCAAGTGAAAACAAAAAGAACTTTGACTGGAAACATATATTCAGCAAAGCAAGTAGTTGAACATTAATAACAGTGGGATTTTTTTTAATTCTAGCTCTCCATGTTCCATAATTTTATTGCAGATTAAAGTGTTGGTCAGCATTCCTAAAGAAGGTAAATTTGCTTTATAGATGAACTAATCTAATATAAAAGGAATACTCTTATCCTAGTTGATATGCTGCTGCAGTAATCTCCTATGAGATGCTGAATATTGTCCTAACCTACTCTTGGTTGCACATTTTTCGTTGCTGGTATGCCTGAAGAAAGGGAGGGGAACCACTGGAAGGGTGGATTGTGTAAAGTACTATGCAAGACAAGTTTTCTGGGCTTGCTTTTGAAGGAATATTTAAATTACACTTTTCCCTGACATTTTCATGGTAAATGAGAAAAAGCATGTCCAAAAGTTGGGTTTACATGGGCCTGTGTGATTTCTGACTAGCTAAACTGAATAAATTAAATTTTCTAACCGCTGGACTGTCAGTTGAAAATGCCTTTTAAATCTGTGTTAATGCTGTTTCCTCCCCTACCTTTTCCCTTTTCCCTTCTTTTTTTAAACAAAAGTCAGTCTGATTGTAATGGTTGAGAGCATGGGGATATTTACAAGGGTAATATATCCTCCCAAAAGCTGTTTTCTCTCTCAACTAGAGAACAAACCAAGATAGAAATGCAATCACTGAAAGCAGACGTTTCATTCATCCACATGCAAATCGCCACCATAAGCCATGCTTGAGTCTCACAGGAAAGACTGGAAGCGACATAACCTCCAAAGCAAAACTGGGAGCTCAGTCTTTTTCTGCATAACGTGCTGTGAGTGATTGAAAGTTGTGAATTTTTCATCTCTCTCTCACCAACCAGCTGCTGAGTGTCTCATTTCCTTGGCATTTCTGGATTTTCCCAATTTCGGAATTGGAGAGTTGAATTTGTCACTTTTCAGCTCCTGCTGTACAAACCAGTGGTCAGACTCAATGAGTGCTCCAGCTAAGACAGCACACTCCACAGGCCTGTCTACACTGCTGGGTGAAATACCAAAACTGAAATTATTTCCATTACATTACCATTGCCTTATGATAATTCTGTTGCATATTCAATCCCAGGATTTGAGAAAGTAATTCTGTGGCCAAAGCAGTGGAATTTATTCCTATTAGTTATCCTCTGTGTTTTCTTTTGTTGTTGCTGTTGTGGGTTTTTTTGGTTTTGTTTTTTTTTTTTAATTTGACCTCTCTTTAGAATCGTATGCCCGCTGGAGAGAGAGCATTGACAGCTATGCTGTTCCTTGTTCATGTTCTGAATGACATCTGTCAGTGAGGGCTCTGATTTTTTTGTTTCAGCTAAGGCTGCTAGCACAGTCTGGGGGAGACTCCTGTCCTGACTGCACACGATAAACGTTGGGAAGGAACAGCTATTTCCCTCATTAGTTTTGATGTTTCACTGCAAGAGGCAGTGAAATGGGCAGGAAATGCCCACACTGCCCCTTTGCTTGCAGAGCTGTGCTTCTTCTCCTGATTCCATAAGTAAGCAAAGCATAACAGAGGAAGGCTGTGCTCAGCCGTTTCTGCCTGGGTCATAGCCACAGGAGGCTCCATTTCCACCCCATCCAAGCTTTTGGCAGACTTGGGCAGTCTTCTGCAGTTTAAGGATTAACAGGTTGTCTCTGGCTACTGCTGAAAGACAGATATTTTCTAGATGTTGAGAAAAAAGAAAGAAAAAGAAATTCTGAATCCCAGGCTGTGTCCTTGTTAACTGTTTAAAATGCTTTTTCTGGAGAGCACCCACTGGTCTTTCATCAAACCTGCAATGAGAGGCTCTACCATGGCATTCCAACAAGCCTGCACTAAATGCTTTGACAAAAAACATGCACGCTGTGAAATGAAATCTTATTTACTGTGGTGTTATTAAAGTGCTAAATAAACAGACAAACTCAGAAGGGCTGCTAGGATGTGGGCGGGTGAATAAATAAGCTTTGATGCTAATGTCAGTCAATGCTAATTTCTATCCTTTGAAGAAAGTGTGATAAACACAGCTGTCAGAATTGTGATCTGAAATTGCTCTAATTAAATTAGATTTTTACTAGAGTGAAAGCAGCTGAGCACCTTGTTTTGTTTCCTCTTTAGCTGGACTAATTCAGAGAATAGTGACTTTGCAATCCTTTCATGGCCAGATAGGAAAGATGAGATTTGTAACACGTAAACAAGGATCTGAATACACACAAGACTTTTGTATAGAATTCTGTATTCATATTCCTTTTGTTGTATTTGCTACCCACAATTTGCATCTTAATTTAGAATCTGAGATCTTCAAGGGGGAATTATCTGTACTGGCCATTTTTAAAGTGCTTTCTTTGCAGTAATATGGGGAGATGACGTAACGCCCTCATGAACATCTCTCAAGTTTATTTGTTACAATAAAAGACCGCTAAGGGTGTTTCAAGGTTAAGTACTATTTCACTGCTGATGAGAATGATAACTAGTCGTCACTGTAAAGAAAGGCATGGAGGGATAGAAGATAACAACCAGAAGTCAGATGATCTCTGTATAATCCCTAATATTTTTTGTCTCATCCTTGCTTCAAAAATCACCTTGTTCCTTTCTGTAGATGGATAGAAAGACCTGTTACTTCAGGCCTTGCAGATTTACTTTGTAAATGAAATCGTGATTGGGCTCACATCTGGAAGAGCTACTCCTTTTTCAGTAGAGCTGAAAATGAAGCAAGGTGATAAATTATTTCAGTACTTTTTTAATGAGACCACTATTTTCCAAAGCAATCTAATTAATTACAGGGAACAGCATAGCCAAAAGTAAATAACTGATATATACACATAAGTTTGATTTGTGAGTGCTATTGATTTTAATTTAATTAATGTAAAAGAGATCTGTGTCAGAATTTAGTGCCACAAAATAAAAAATATGAATTTATATATGGATAGATTTACACAGAGAAATATTGTCTTAATATACTTTCTACCAGTGCTATCTATCAATTTCCAAAATGCATTAATTACAGCAAATCGATCTGATGAGGAGAAATTCGATTAATTACACCATCTCTTCCATGGGTGGGCACTAGATGGCACTGAAAGACAGGAGCTGGGGTGTGGAAAACAGGTATTTTACATTTCTTGATGTTAGTGTACTTCAGTGGAGGATCACTGCAGCATAAATTATATCCTATAATCTATTCTCTTGGGGGGGGGAGAAAAAAAAGAAAAGAGCCACAGGAATTACAGAAGCTTTATTGCATGACTCAGTTGTTTCTTGGGTCTGTGGAAGAAATTGGTACAATTAGAGGCAAAGTGGCAGAACATGGCATTAAGTGACCAGGGCTGACAGCAAAGTCCCTTTGCAGGTGGGGGAAATGCAACCTTGCCTCTCTCACTTGGTCATGCTGCTTCACAGAAAAATCTCCTCCCGAATTCATATGCTCCCTTCCTGCCACCACTGAGTGCAGTTCTAGTCCCAAACTTGACCGTGTTAAAAACATCAACTCTCACAGCATTTCACACTCTGGTTCTGCCCCGTCCAACCAAAGGCAAACCCTTGGGCTGATGGAGGAGACGCAGCAGTGGCATTCAGGAGGAGGCCTGGGCCAGAACTGGAGATTACAACAAGCCCTCAATAAAAAATACTCCAAATGAACCCCAGAGGGAGGATTAGCAGGGAAGGAGGGGATTGGAGTCCGACTCAGGCTGCAGGCTCTGGCTCTCGAGCCATCAGCAGCCTCACGCGGGTGTTTCACAGGCTTCAGAAGGGATTTTAGGGAGCCAATGACCCTCAGGACAGGATGAAAGTGGAACAGCTCATCATGTGCAAGGGATCACTGCAGATTATCCCGTGTGTTACTACGGGTTTAAAAATTACAAAGACATACTTTTATTCCAGCTGCAAAAGGAAGCGCTCAAAGGTTAGGAAACTCCACGTCTGTATTTCAGCCCATTCTGTGCCCTAAATAGGAAAGACACTTTTTGGGAGGGAAAAGTACGCAATCATGTAATTAAAAACTGAGGCCTGTGCACAAATTGGCACAATTAAGTCTGAAGCAAGCTTTTCCTAGGAATTCAGCACCAGGCTTATCTGTATAGATAATGTTGTTTCCTACGTGCAATTTCATGTGCAATACCGACATGTTTTTACAGATGAAGGGGGGTCCATCTCACGGGGTCTGATCTGTGTCACTGCCTAGGATGAAACTGTCTGGGAGCCACTGTGGGTTTCGCGGTGTAATCTCCTCAGATTAAAGGGGAATCCTTTCAACCCCAGACTCGGCTTTCCCACAGTTCCCATACATCTTTAAAAGTATGTCCCTTAGACTGTGTTCCTTAGGTAGTTTCGGACACGCTCTGTCCATCGCAGCCACTCCCGAGGAGTGGCGGGGTGAGAGAGGCGGGGCGGGCCCTCAGGAGAGCCCCCACGCCACGCTCAAGATGGCGGCCGGGGGGAGCCGGGCCGGGCGCCGCACTCAAGATGGCGGCGCCGGCCGCCCCGCCTTCCCCCGCCCCGCCGGCGGTGACTTCCGGAGGGAGCGGGCGAGGGCGTCCGTCCCATGGTAACTGCGCCACGGTGGGGACGCCGCGGCCGCCTTTCGCTTCCTGCCGCCGCCCGGCCCGCGACGACGGGCAGCCGCCGCCTCCGGGGCCGCGCCGCCGGCAGCCGCCAGGTCGCGAGGTGAGAGGAGCCCGCCGGGGCGGGCGGGCCCCGCGGGGCGGTCTCCCCGCGCCGCCGAGGTACCAGGTCGGGCCGGCGGCGCCGGGGAGGAGGCGGCGGCGGCCGCCCCGCGCTCGTGTAGCGGGGGAGGAACCCCCGGTCCGGGGACAGCGCCCCGGGGAGCCGCGGGACGGCGGCGGCCCCTCCGCGGGGAGAGCCCTGCTGGGGGTGGAGGTGCCCTTGTGTCGGCTGAGCCGTACCTTAAAATACCTTGTGAAAATGAATTAATTCTTCCCCTTCACTTCAGAATCCTTTGTGTTTATTTTACTGGGACCTGGGGCCTTTTTTTTCTCTCTCTCTATTTAAAGGTGTTTAAGCACCTAACTTTTTTCGTTCGTTTCGGACTGAGATGTGATCAGCCTTTCGTGTGCTCCTGCCCTTTGTTCAGACACACGGTGCCTGTAGTTGCCTGTTTTATTTGTTAGGAGCAAAGACTCCTCGAGAGCGGTCTACAGGCAGTGGTTTCGGAAGGGAGCTCGTATGGCACCCTTTGTCTTGGGAAATAAGAATACGCTAATTCCCGACTTCTGGCCGCACAAGCAGTGTTGTAATAAGGTTGCTCATTGCTTCCAGTGGCGGTGGAAAATGCTGGAGGTGTGTTGGAGGGGCGGTCTGGGCATATGTCTGTCCACAGAGGTGTGGAAGTCTCTCCGGTTTCTGGATTCAGTGCGAGCAGCCCGTTCCCGTGTTATCTGTGGAGTTGGGCACCTGCGAGCAGTGCGGGAGCTCTCGCTGTACCCCGCTTTGGGAATGGCTTAGTTCCTGCAGCAGGGACAGCTCACCTGCTTGTTCTTCACATCCTCGTCCTAGTCGAGGCTGAGAGGACTCTAGTGTTTTAATGAAAAACTTCTCTGCGAGTAAGGCAATAGGACACGCCATCTCTTTTTCTCAGTCTCTGGAGAAGATGGAAAAACATATTTTTGCAGAAGGGCTGGTGGTTCACGTTGTATGGATATAAATGAGAACCAGCTCTTCGGGAGAGAGATGAAGAGCTGTAGTAACTCAGAATGTGTCTGTAGCATGTGTGTGATTTAAATGAACAAAAACTCTGATCAGAATTGCAAGTAGCTTGTTAGAGAATATTTGGCTTGGACAAACCTGTGAAATAGTAACAAACACTTAGTACAAGGCATCTGGATTGTCAGTGAGTTTACAAAAGTGCTCAGCTTTGAGAGTGTTGACTGGTGGAACTACAGGCAAAAATGTGTGCCAGGAAGCAGATGGGATGAATTGAGACTGGAAGGAATAAGGGATTTCTTAACTGGACAGAGGAGTAAGAGCCTGAAGCAAGCAGCCTGCAGGGATGGGTGTGGAAGAGATCTAGTGTCAAACAGCCGAGGTGAGGCCAGGGAAAAGTGTATTAGAAAAGTATAAATACTTCAAATGTTGGCATGGCATTAAGGCTGCCAAAGTTCAAGAAGTGTTTGGACAATGCTCTCAGGCACACAGCGTGATTCTTGGGGCTGTCCTGTGCAGGAGTTGGACTGCTTGTGGTTCTGTTCCAGCCCAGGAGATTGTGTGATTTGTAGTCTCTTGTGGCAGATATTTAAGCTTGTAATCAAACCTTCACACTGTATTAGAATATATACCATTTAGAATATATAACATTTACAGATTGTATTTATTGTATGTCTATTTATGCTTTTCTCTGAATGTAAAATAAATGACTTGTGCTTCTTTGGTTTTTTGGTAGCTCCCAGAAACTCTAACTAGTACTGGTGGGCTGCTGTGCTGGTTGCTGAAAACTTGTGTAAATTGAAATACAAATTAAAGAGGCAAACATGTAGGTGGGGGCTTTCTTTGTTTAAATAATTATCTTTAAATGTTAAAACAAGAAAATGAAACAGCTTTTGACACTCCTGTTCTGTTTCAGAATAGAGCAGTTGAACTGTACCATTGTAGGGTAGGATATTTTGGTGGTCATTAAATAGAAAGAAAATCAGATTCCCCAGGAAGATTTGTTTTTGCCTTTAGAGTGAAAGGAGTGATATCCTGTAGTAATATCATAGCCTAGTTGGAGGACACAGTTATTTTGAGATTAGAAGCTTAAACATGTGAATTGGTTAAAAGCAGAACATTTGGAGTGGGGACTTGACACTAGAGTGGTGCAAAGTATGGAAGAGTGCCTTAGGATTGGAAACTTTGTGCCATGACTCAGGAGGGGTTTTTTTTCCCCTTTCCAGGGACACAGTATATATGTAGGGAATAAAAGGCAATGGTTGGGTTTTCCGGTTTTTTAGCCTGCTTTTGAACTCATTGTAGCAAAATTAAGGTTGGTTGTTTGCAGGTTGTATGAAGTGATAAATAAGGCCACAGTGATGTCTGTTTGCCTTCAAGGCACCTGGGAGAGGGCACTGGCAGTGGCTGAGCTTTCCTGTCTGTAGAGCCAGACCTTTGCTTCAATGAATTTGTCTTCTCTTGCTCAGGTAGTGCAGGGGAGACACGACCTGAGGATGAAGCTTTCTTAGCATATAGAGTCACAACATTGCTGGCATTGTGGGGTTTTTCCTCTTCACTTCAGTCTTTTTTCACTCCTTCTTTCCAAATGTGCTTCCATCGCAGATTCCTGGCTCTGTTGGAGCATGCCACATGAAGCTATTTTTGACTGCTCAGAGAATTACTGTAGCAGGAACAAAGGACAGTGATGGGGGAGAAGTGGTCCCAAGGGCCTTGAGAAGAAAGAGATGGAATTCAGATTAGCAGCCTCCAAAAAAATCCTTCAGTAGAAGAGGTGAAAAGTAAGACTTTGAAAGAACAAAGGTAAAAACAACATGTGAAAACACTTAGTTCTTATAATGTTACCCTTTCCCATGAGGAGGCTTTTTGAATGGCTTTCATAGTAATGTTTCTCATATGTTGACCATAGATTTATTTGGGCAGTAAGCTTGACTTTTTGTCTAAGCCTTTAACAGAGATGATTGATTTACTGGCTTTGATAGAGGGATAGAATTACTTTCAAACTTTGAAATACATAATAAGCACCTCAGGTAATTAGCAGGCCTACATCTATCTCTCTTTAAGGTGATCAATGGCATTAATTTGGTTTGGTAACCACAGCTATTTTCTCATTCAACAGCCATGTGGTATTTCTGAGTTTAGTGTGATTTCCTGTAGGTGGTTTTTACAGAGTCAGCTGGGCTTTGGTGTGAAGTGCAGCAAAAATTAAATACTATGGAAAGGTGTGAAAATGCTCTTATATTAAAAGAGAAAAAAAAAGCAGGTTGCTTTAACTTTGGTGTAAGAGTATGTAGCCTCTAAATGACACGTTCAGGGAGACTGTAATGCTAAAGCAGTTAAAATTTGTAACTGCTGCTTTTCTGACACTCAAGTTTTTTAGTGTAAATAATGATCAACAGATCAGTGTTTTGTTATAAACAAAATACTTTTTACCTTTTCTGTAAAAAGGAGACCCCTCTTTCAATATCACACCCTTCTTAAGGTGTGATACATTAATGCTGTTATTAAATGTGTCATGACATTAATAGAACAGCCACAGGAAATTTCCATCTGAATTCTGATTTTTGGAGGCCTGCAGTAATCAAAAAAGTGTGAATTTTATCTGTCACATGAGAAGTGACTGAGGGAACTGGGTTTGTTTAGTCTGGAGAAAAGGAAGCCCAGGGGGACCTTGCTGCTTTTTATGAGCACCGGAAAGGAAGTTGTAGACAGGTGGGAGTTGGTCTTTTCTCCCAGGTAACAAGTGGTAGGACAAGAAGAAACAACCTCGGATTGCTCCAGAGGAGGTCTAGATTGGATATTAGGAAAAATGTCTTCATCAAATAGATGACCAAGCATTAGAAAAGGCTGCCCAGGGAAGTGATGGACTCACCATCCCTACAAGTGTTCAAAAAACATGCAGATGTGGTGCTTACAGGTGGGGTTTAGTGGTGGACTTGGAAGTGTTTGGTTAATGGTTGGACTTGATCTTAAAGGTCTTTTCCAACTGTAATGATTCTAAGATTTGAAATCAAGAGCTTCTGAGAAACGTTCTGGGCATCACGGAGCATAGTCCAGCTAAGCTGGTGAAAGCTAGGATAACAACCAGTTAGATAACAACCAAGTCTTTGGTTGGGAAGCTTGGAGCTGTTTTTGAAGCAGTTTTATAAAGGTAGAAAATTCTGGGGTTTTTTTAAGCTGACCTTTATGCTTATAAATAGCAGCTTAAATTTCTCTGTGGGAGATTATCCAGCATGCAATATTAACAGAAATAAATCTATCTGGGAGAGTTGTGGGAAGGGGAACCAGTGTCTGATGGTGATCTTGGAAGGAGATTTGGAAGTGGAAGCAATCAAGTCAGGGGAGGAGGGCAAAGAAAAGCAGCAAAATGGTGTTGGGACATGTAATGGGGCAAAGCCAGGGATCACAAAAGACTAAAGGTTGCTGATGGTGTTGTAGCATAGACCTTGCAAGCATAAAGTGTCCTGGTTAGTAAAGGTGGCATTAAGGAGGGACAGAGAAAGAAACTGTGTGGTATATAGACAGTAAAGTGTCATTTTAGATTAAGTAGAAGTACATCTGAAAGGCACCAGAAAAAGAATTGGTGACTGTAAGGTGCATGTTCTTGGAATGTGTGGAAGGAACTGA
Source organism: Brachypodius melanocephalos (assembly GCA_013398615.1). NCBI lineage: Eukaryota > Metazoa > Chordata > Aves > Passeriformes > Pycnonotidae > Brachypodius > Brachypodius melanocephalos. Next base: position 5,357,925 of record VZSR01001479.1, on the reverse strand, counting down.
GGATGGGGGCATGTGGAGTCCATTCCTGTGAGGGGGGAGAACCTCGGTGCTGAGCTGGGGAACCAGAGGTCGTCTTGTATGGAGACAGCTTAAGGCTTGCAGCCTCAAATGAGAGAAGCTGTGTGGTAACGTCAAGAGGAACATGTTTGTGTGCCATGCTGGGTGTCCTCAGTGGTGCACAGCCAAGAGTGCTGCTCACAGTGTGCACAACTTATAGAAGCTGTGAAAGAAACATTCCTTCTGCCCTCCCCCTTCTTATTCCTCTCTCCATCTTTATTCTCTATGGGAGACATCAAAAACTTGGTTTCTGGTGGGTTGGTACAGTCAACACATGACTGGAAAAGACATCAGCTTTCTGCATTCGAGTCTCTGAAGAAAGGTCTTGCTGTGTATCTTTGTGTATAGCATTGTTGTTTTTGTAGAAACAGACAAACTCAGCATGATAAAAACATTCTTGTGCTGTCTATGGTACAACATAACTCTTGTGCTATGTAACACAAATTAATAAAAATGACTGAATTAAGCCATAACTAATAGCAGATGGAAACTGTGGTTTAATCTTGTGTAGTCTCTCCTTGTTAATGAACTTCACATGCAGATAAAATGGGAGGGAGATAGGCTTTAATAAGGGAAAATGTTTGCCTTGTCATCTGAAAACACTTATGCTCCTGGGTGAAGCCTGCGTGCTCAGCAATTCTCCTTTCTTGTGCAGAGCCAGAGTGTTTGGAAATTAAACTATTGTTATTCCTGGGTTGACAAGAATATCTCCCCCTCCTAGAGCTTTAATTCTTATCTTTCCTCTTTATGTAACCAGGGTTGGTCAGGGGCTGTAAACAGCCTTGTTTTAGACTTCCTGCTATTTCCCTATGCCATTGCCATCTTTGCATGTGATAAGATGTGCCTGCTGGAGCTGAACCAGGGAGTCAATCTCAAAGGCACGAGGTTCATTGCCACAGCTAATACTATACTTGTCCCTTGCTTTTCAAAAGTATCCTGTCTGCTGTTTACTGTTTGGAGAGAGCTTCAAGGAGAATTGTTTCAGATTTCATTTAAGTACAGCATCGTCTTCCTATGACTTGCACATAGGTCTGGTCAATAAATATGCTTGAAAAATATTTTAGACATAAAGTGACTGACTTAAGAGATTATTTCTTTCAATGCACCTCTCTTTAACGCTTCTTTTCCAATACCATACTTATGTGTAACAAAATTTTTCTGTGTTTTTAGTTAGAGAAGATTCATTTGCCGATGAGCTGCCTTCCGTGAAGGGTTTGTGATTAAGTATTTATAGACAGGATGGAACATCAGTAGTGAGATTTGAGAAGACACATTTTGTAAACACAAAATCCATTTTACCTGGAATGTGAGTGGAATGGTACAGCTCAGATTACACTTGTGCTTCGGGGTAGTGTTGAAATTAAAGCTGGGGGTTTTGGAGCTTGTTTGTTGTTTTTTTTCTTTTTTTTTGCAAAGCCTCATTTGTGGTCTTCCGAGTTTTGCACTTTCATATTACTTGTTGTAAGACCTAGAGGGGGGTTCATACTTACAGGCTTAGACTGAAAATGCTTTTAGACTTGATGTGAACTTAAAAGACTTTCTTAGCAATTTTCTCCCTGTTGTGTTTACTGAAAGTAGTTGCTGTGCTTAGCAATACAGCTGATAGGATCCATTTCTAATGGTGAAAGTACTTAATATTGAAACACCCCTCTTGGGCAGCAGTTCTTGAAGTTGCATCAAAACTGGGTGATGTGGAGCTATCTTTGGGTGGGAGGAAGGAAGAGGGGGATTTTGAGAACTAGGTAATTAATTAAAGAATGCTATGGTTATGATGTTTTGGGCTTAGTAAATTACAGAGTGCTATGCCACATACTTTGAATATGCAAGTAAGTTAAAATATTTTCTTTAATACGTATGCTGTTCTAAATAATTATATAAAGCTGAAGGGAATTTTTGCCTTTTGGAATAAACTTTACCCTTGTCTTAAACATATGTTCTCACTTATTGTTGATAGCTTCTTTTATACTATAAAAAACTGCAGCAGGTATTGCAAGAATTCAGTAACTTAATCTTAACCCTTTGAAGTTAGGTTCTGTGAAATGTATGTCATGCTGATAGCTTTATAAAAACATAATGAAATTAAAGCCAAAATTCATTATTAAAACTGAAAGTCAGATCATTATTGTAGTTTAGAACTCACTTCTGTGACAGTGAAGTCTAAGATCCTGAATGGTCCTAGACACTTTCTGGGCCTGGATTAGTCATCGAGTATTTTCTGTGACAGTGAAATTTTATGAACTGAAAAAGCAAAATTTGCTTTAAGGCTTTTGGAAATATCATTGTGTAATAATGTTTATACACCAAGACAGTTGAAGAAAGTAGTTGTGGTTGACTCTGAGCTGTAACTGGGGGTTTTTTTGCCTTACTGCTTAACTGTTGGATCAGTAAACTGCTTTTCTCTGCTTTTCTTTGCTGTCAAGCAAAGCCAATTTGATCTGCTACAAACTGAGTACTTTGGCAACTTGTTCTCTGTTAAAAATGGTAGAGATGGTGTTAGTGGGAAAACAATTACTTGCTTTGTAAGTAGTGCAATTGAGTTATGACTAAGTATATTGATTTGCCAGGCCAACACAAACTCCAGTCAGATTTCTTTTTTTTTTTTCCCATGGCCTTTCCTGAAGAGGGTCACATGGTAGTTTGTTATTGCCCTGTATATGGTCGAGTCCTACAAACCAAACTGCTTTCTGGGGAAATTGAAAGGGGTTTTAATTATTTTTTTTTAAATAGATTTTGATCACTGAAGTGTGAATGGGTTGAGGAAGGCTTGTCCCTCGCTTAGCTTTTGTTACTTTGCAAAGCTCTCTAACTTATCTTTTTTTTATGGCTTTACTAATTGCATACACAATAAAGAAATTACTGACTTCCAAAAAGATAAGATTTTCTAATTTTTTTTTACTATCTAGGCAGGAGAAACTGCATACATTTGCTTGTGCCAAACATGATTTTGTTTTTTCTTAAATTGGCATATTGTCCTCTAACCCCCAAAGATAATTTGAATATGCCGTTTAGAGTTCCTTGCTGGTTTTAGAACTTAAGATGCTAAATCTGTAGAACCTGCAAATTGAAGGCTGCTAAATCTGTAAAACCCACAAACTGAAGCCATAATAATGGGTTTATGAGACTCTGAGACGAATTCTTAATTTTGAGAGCTCTCTCTTATCTACTGTGGCTGTCATCACTGCCCCCTCTGGTTCAGGCAAGGCTCTGGTGGTCGGTGCCTTATTGTCAAAGGTATTAGGTTAAAATTTAGTCAGCTGATAAAATGGGTCTGAATGATAGCTCAAAACAGTTGTACTACTTTACTCTTCAAGACATCACACCGGCTCTTCTGTCAGCCCTGCTAGGAGGATATTCTGTATCTTGTTTGTTTTTTCTGGAAATTTGTGTCCATATTTGTGTTACGAATTTTCCCCATCGTATTACAGCTTTGCGTGGAATGACTGGAGCAGAGTAGAGAACAGAAATGCAGCAAGTGAAAGGTTTGAATAAAGTAAATATTTTGGCAGTTCTTAATTGGATGTGGTTATCTCTTCTGCGAGCTGCTTCTGGGTAGCTTTCCATGGTGTGTTCTGTTGTGTGATAAATCACGGGCCAAAACAAGCACTCATGGCTGTTCTGTGGAGAAGGGCAGGTGCTTTGTTCCACTGCTGAAATTCTTCTTTCCTCTCATTCCAGTGAATTCAGACATGTACAGACAGCTTCCTGAGAGGCTGGCTATAATTAACAATATTGAGTAGTTTTAGGTGTAGATGTGGCTGCTGTGTGCAGCAGCTGTGCTCCAGTGACGTGGTCATCCTTTGTCCTTGTAAGGTCCTGGCAGGAGGCTACACAGAACGAGCTCAAGGCATGGTGGGATGTGCACCAGCATGGCTGGTACAGCTCAGGCAGGGCAGGAGGCAGGAGACCTCATTTAGCGCCAGTTTGGGGGTCAGTGAGATCATTTGCATCTGCACAGAAGACCTTGTTTTCCCAGTTTACCAAACTGGACCGTTGTTAACTTGAATGTGAAATGCTGCTGGATGTTTATAAATCAAGGTGCAGAGAACTAATAAAAGACCTGAGTGGTGAAAATACTATAAAAAATCAATTGGTTGCAATCTATGTGGGAAAGGTTTGAATGAACTTTCTTCCCAAGAAAGCATTTAAAATGCTAGACTGTATGTTTAGTGCACTTGTTTCAGATATATCTGTATTGCAGGATAAGCTATAGTTATAACTGACACCAGAAACAGAAGCAGAAGAATTTTTTGTATGTAAGGAAGATGATGAAGAACACTTACAAAAGGGCTAATTTGGAAAGCAGGTGAAACTTAAAGGATAATTTGGGTCACCCTCTTCCTGGTCACAGGACCATTATCAATTTCCATGTAGACAGAGAAAGTTCCTTAAATAGCAAGAGAAGCCAGGCCTGACACCTGTATCTAAGTGGGTCAGGTGGAAAAGAAGCAGGAGAGTTCTGGAGTCCACTTGCAAAAACATTGCAACAAATGTGAACCATTGGATAAGTTTTTTCAAGTAATAAGTACAAGAAGTGTTAAATAACCGTAAGTGTGGATTTTCTCAAACCAAAATTCACAACCAGTCAAATCTCCTTTTATGGCATGGTATCCAGTCTTTTTGGGGAGGAACAAATGTGTTCTTAGTTTAGTTAGTTATTCTAATGGCTTTTTCTGTATTATAAGCAAGGATGTTTCTCTAAATACCATAAAGTTGGTGAAAAGCCTTAAATAGTTTCAGGATCACTGTCAGACCAGAGGATGTGGAGACTGAATGCTCTCTGCAGGGTTCTGTCACTAATTTTGACTTAAGTGAAACGTTAAGGCTGTGCAGTATTAACAGCAGATGGTATCAAGCTTGGAATTGCTATGAGTGTGTTGGAAAATGTGGATAGGGTTCAGAGAGACTTGAGGACAGAAAAGAAGCAGTCTGAGAGGGAGAAAACCATGCCTTTTGGATGAGGACAAGATTCAAGATCCTCCATTTATCATGTTTGTACAAGAAGACTGTGGAGGAGGAGAATGAGTTTTGTGCAAAGAGTGCTGGGGATGTTGCAATTGTGAAGCCAGATATAATTCTGTTACCACAGCTGCTGCAAAGAGCTTGGATGTTCTGTGATATGTAAGCAGGATGAGTTTCTACATATCATATAATAGTCCTTCATGCTAGGCTTAAGCATTTCACCCCAGGAAAAGCTCAATTACAAGACAGTATAGAGGAAAGTAAAGAATGAAGTCTTGAAAAATGTAATTATTTTATTCACAGAAAGATTAAGAATTGTTTCCCTTACAGAATGGAAGACTACAGAGAGAAGGGAGAGTTTTCTTCAGGTGGGGTGTAAACATGGAGACAGTTTTTCAGTCTAGTCTCTCTGACAGCAGAACCACTGGTAATATGCTTAAACTGCAACAGAGAGTGGAAATGAACACTACAACAGAACTGTGACCCACTGAAACAGATTGCTTGGGAAGACTGTGGTATTGCCATTTTTAAAGTGCCTCATAAGGCACAAATTAACTATGTCTAGACCATGTTTTTCTCCCTCAGTCCTGAGAGGCAGGATTAGCTGATTTATTGGGCTGCTTTCTAACCATTAGAGTATTAGAAAATCCTAGAAGGGTTTCTAGAAAGCAGAGACGTTTGAATTAAAAAGGTATCAAAGTGGTTAATAGCACTGGGCCCATGTTAATCACCTTCTCATTTTGTGATAATGGGTCTTGCTGTCAAAATTGCACATCTGTACTCCCTCATTTCCACTCCCTGCTCTTCAAAGAAAGTAATATTGCATTGGGGGAGAGAGGGAAATACTTTTATAAATCTTCTGGCTCACTTCCATTCCATGTCTGTAAATATCTTCCAGTTGATACACTAAGTGTATACTGATGGCTGCAAACTTCCAGAATCATCTTTCTTCCCTAGCTATGTGTAAAATTGCTTTGGGGATCAGGGAGAAATTAGACTCTTTAAACCCCATGGTAAGTTTGATACCAGATTCTAAGATTTCAGACTGCTTAGCTCATTCCTCCGAGTCAGAATTAAGATATAAAATCAACCATTCCCTCATTAGCAGATAGCAGCCTTTATCATGCATGCTTTTTTTTTCTAAACCTGGCAATTAAAATGGATGAATAAGAGGCAGTGTACTGTGGTAGCAGGAACTTGGGCCTGGGAGACAGAACTGTCAGTATCTTAATCTTAGGCATGTTGTTGAATTATGATTTGCTGAAGGGTATGTTTAATTCCTGGCCCTGTTTTCCACGCACAGAATGTAATGCTGTAAGAATTAATTTTTGTCTGTAGCTACAGAATTAAAACTCTCAGACTTGTCTTTCTGCATTAAAAGTTAGTATGTAAGCCCAAGGTTTTCATTCATGAATTCCTAAGTTGTGTTTGAATTCTTCTGCTACAGTATCCTCAGGTTAAAAAGCAATAAATTTAAAATTCTGATAGGTTAAATATATCTAAGCCTGTGGTATTTTCCTTAGATTTTATATATGGAAAATGCAAATTCTTTTTTTTTTCTTCCTTTGCTTTTTTGGTTCCCTGCTGTTGTTGAAGACAGCTCCTTTCTCAAAGACTTCAGATGTATGGTGTAGTTTTTTTACTTTCATTCATGATTTATAAGGATACAGAAAGACTGCAGAATTTAAATTTTACTAGAATCCCAGTCCTGATATTTTCTAAGCAAGAGGGCTGCATTGGCATAAGCTGGTTTGATACAGCAATACAGGCAAAGGATTTATTTTTAATTTAGGTTCCTTTCGAGGCTAAGGGCGATGCTGTGTGATGTCATTCTGGTTCAACAGACCAGCAGTGTTGAAGGGTGTGGGGTCTTTAGGGCAATTAAATACCTTTTCTAAAGCTGGTAACATCAGGCTGAAATCCCTGCGGGCTTCTTCCTGCAGGTGCTTGTTTCAAGTTAGGCCTGCACAGGCATTTAAATTTATTATTATGGTGTCACCCTACAGGGTTTATAGTTCTTTCAGAGAATTCTTTGTAAAACAACTGGCATCATTTTTTAAAAGGTTGTGTCGAATTCTTGTTTCCACAGCACAAGTTGCCATGGATATGTCAGGTTCTTAATGTTTGTTTACAGAGGAATGAGGTAGGGAAGGTTTATGGTAGCTGTTTTCAAATGCATATTCTGCTTTCAGGTGATACTGTTCTCATTGGAGTTAATTGGCCAGTGAATGTAAATTCTACTGTCTGCTTTGAGAATTAGGTTCACTTTGAAAAGAGTTAATGCAGAGTTGTTCGTGTATATCCTTACTTTGCATTAGCTTGTCAGTTGTTCAGGTTGCTTTATTCCCTTTGCAGTAAAATGACCCTGCTGATTTTGTGTTCCCTGTTTTGTGTGTTGGAGTCCTATCAGTCAGCACTGAAACAGGGAAGCAATGCACACACCTAGAACTGAACTGCTGCTGCAAAATGTGCTGCATCTCATGCACCTGCACAAAGCAAAGAGGTCCTAGGCTTATTGTGATTGGGAAAAATGGATGGTGATTTTTTTCTGGCTAAGAACTGGCATAACAAGGAAGTTAAGCCATGAAACTCCAGCATGCATAGACGAAATGCCCATGAGAGAATATTTGTGTGTTTTATTACATAATACAACACTTGAAGTTTGTTTCTGGTCTGTTCTCTGCCTTCCAAATCATCTGCTGTGCTCCTTCTAGCTGCACACTTACTTTTCTCCCCTTCCAAAAGAAAGACCACAAAGATAAATATGTTTATGTGTAACCTCTCAAATCTTGATTCAGAAATACAGACTGCTGACTTTGGAGCCCATGCAAATGACCTGCACAGCACCAGACTCTGCTCTCAAGTAACCACTAGAAAAAGTATGTGATTAACCCAGAAGTCAAACATTAACTGGTTCCTCTCCCAGGTCACACTGGAAGAGGTGTGGACAGGCATGTTTGAAAGCTGAGGAAAACGAGCCCTGTGTTTGTCACAGTGAAGGTGTCCCTAAGTGCTGCCCATGTCTCACTGTAAGCTGTGCAGTCCTGAAGGATGAGACAAGCAACTGCTGCAGGACACTTGGCTCAGTTTGGGGTCAAATAGCCAAAAGAGTAGCAAAAAGTCAAGAGGCAGCATAGTGGAAAAGAATGAAAAGGTCCTGTTGTGGAAAGTGAAAGATAAGAGAGGAGCCCCTCTTAAAGAAGTAGCTGCTGAAAATGGATGACCACTCTTAATGGAGTAAAAGAATTAGCAGCAGCTTTCTTGGTAAAATTGATCCTAGTGTACATTCTGTGATGGAGTTAATTGTGAAACTCCACAGCCACAATGACCCTGCTCCCTTCCACTTCGTGGAATCAATCAAAGGTGGTTTCTTGAGTAGGGGAGAAACCTGGGCATGGTCAGTCTGTGCCAGTGGGTTCCCATATCAGCTCTACTGTCAACCTTTTAAAGTTACCTCACATGTAAAGTTTATTAAAAGTATTTTGAGAGAAGTGTGGTAGTCTTATACCTTGTGTATTCCAAAACCTTGAAATGTCTCTTCAAATAAGTGTCTTGTGTGTTTTAAAAAGTATAAATGAAATACCCTCAGTGTGCTAATTTTAGTGCAGAAGGTCTGAGTTTCTAGATGAAGGTGACAAGAGTTTCTCTGGGTTTGGTGTCCATAGCAGTGGCCAGAGGTGCCTTAGTGAAGTGACAGGTACAGAGATAGCTGTGTTTGAAACTACTTGTGTTTCATAGAAGAGCTCTTTCATTGCTTGTATAGATGGAGTGCAAGATACCTTGAGTGGTTCATGCAAGCTAAGTACCACCCCCATTACACATCTGCATTTTCTGTTCAGAATGAGCAGTGTGGGGTCTGTACTTTCTGCACCTGTGGAGGGATACAGTTTCACTGGGTCCTTCCTTTTAGCCAAGCATCCAGTCAGGAGTGTGTGCCAGGGAGGGAACCCTTGCAGAGCAGTCAGACAGGCTGAAGTCTAGTTTTCTTTGACACAAATTCAGCTTTTTTGGGGAAGGAAGTGGGCATGGATCTGAACACATGTCCAGGACTAAATAAAGTTGTGAGAATCTTTACCAAATTGCCAAGATGTGGATTTTTAGCTTCAGGTTGTGAGGCCTGATGTGGTATTGGCTCCATATGCTGCTCTAATATAGCCCATATCCCACAACTGTACAAACTCAGCAGGATGTTAAAACATGACAGTGCTTGGGGATGAATGTGTTTTGCAGTCCGTGCTTATTTCATTTTATTAGATCTTGTCTTAACAGTCCCAATACCAGTCTGTCTCTTCTGCTGATAATCACTGGTGACCAAATGCTCTTGGGTTAGAATGCTTTCATGGCAGTTCAAGCCTAATTTCCAAGTAGATTTGTAGGTAAAAAGCCACCGTGTTTTTGTTTACTGTGTTGGTTTGTTGGTTTTTTCAATCCTCCCGTGTGCAGATTTCCCATCCCTGGAGATGGTGCTGTACACAGCAAGGCCACTTGGCCCTAGTGACAGGAAAGAAAGCCCAAAGTGCTGTGTACATCTCTGTTTGATGACCTTGTTTTCCATCAATCCTCTTGGTCTGACCCAACAGCCAGCTTCCAAAGCTGACACTACCAACCATCAAGATCCTAATATTCACAGAGCAGTCTCTATTAAATGCTTTAAGGTTAACTCTGAATACACAGTGAGAAAATGCCCCAGATGCAGAATGTTGGGATAAAAAAAGATACTCAGAATTTTGTTCTCTTATTCCAAAAGGGGTGACTGCTCCTATAAATGTCAGTGTGAAGGAAGCTGAGCAGCCACCTTGTTCTTAAGCTCTCCTTGCTTCCATACTGCTCTTTTGGAACAGGTCATGTGATATGGGTATGTTTTGAACTAAATTAGATGAGGCTTTAAAGTGATAATGCTCAATATGTGACAAGTGTCAAGTTCTGTTTTGCTGGAGAATATTTAGTATTTATCTGGTTTTCCTCAAGATATTTTCACATAAAAGATCCCCTGTCATGTGCAAGAACTGAAGCTTGTTCTATGAGCCATAAAAATCAATCTTAATATTCTGAATTTATGAGACTTAATTCTTCAGTATTGCTTGTAGTCTGCTTTTGGTGTAATTATTTTCCTTTGAGAGAGGAATGAATGTGTATTACTGCTTAAAAGAATCATATTTAGGAAGTTTGTCCCAAACCATAGGTTTTAAAACTTGAAAGTTCCCTTTGTATGCAGATGGGATGTGGGAGTCTCCTGAGAGTTTGTGATTTGCACTTCTGTGCTGCTTTGTGCAAACAGTACTTGATAGCAGGAACTTACCTCCAACTGTGTTCTTGCAGGAATTTGTTATTCTTGATCTCAGGGGGTGTTGCTTGTTTGATCCACATGCTCCTTATTAATCTTCCGTGCTGAATGCCTGAGAGAAATTGTGATAGGCAGGTATGGTCACTTTAATAAATGAAGGCATTGTTGTATCTATTTGAAACGTCTTGAGAGGACCTCTTTGCTGGCTGGGGCTGTGACTGTTCTGTAAGGCTGCCAGGGTCTGAGAAAATTCATACTGAGAAATGGTATTTTTGAAGGTTCTTGAAGGGTGTGGTTGAGTTTATACTTCTCTTGTCCACGTAAGAGAAATAACTATATAAACAGTATGCCGTGATTCTTTCTCAAAGTAGTAAAGAGCAGGTATGTGGATTTACAAAATAAAGGAATAGGAAATTATTCTCAGCTGTTTTTTCATCCTCATTTAAATAGCTGAAATACTTGATCTTGTTTCTTGTTGCTTTTAGTGATTATTTAGCTGAAACTTTGAGAAAGGATTCTTTGCTTGTGGTGCTTTTGATGTGATGTCCATCATCTATAAGGTCATGACCAGGTCAGAGACCTAAGGCCTTGGAAGACTTTTATGTTGCAGTGGTTTCTTTTGTGAAACATACGTGTATTAATTTTTAAGTATCCATTTTTTCCTGTATTATTCCTTTCTCCTCCTTTTGGGATTAACAGAAAAGCAATTATCAGCTACTTAGTATCTGAATTCTGTATTACACTTTCCTAAAAAAATCTCCTGAATAGAGAAATCAAGTGAATTACTATAAGCATGTGATTTTTTTGTGAAACTCTGAATTAAGTGTATGAAAATTCACTCTTTTCAATGTCTTCCTGTGCTAGAAAGAAGGATTTTTACACAAGGGGAGTTCTGCATACTTTTGAAAGCATGGCAAGAATGCTCTTGTTCATAAATAATATGCACTTTCAAATATAGTGGCAACGCACTTAAAGTGAATGGTATAAAGTCTATTACTGGTTCATCAGTTATCTATAACCTTTACTTTCTTGCTATGTATTAGTTTTTACACATTTTGTGGAATAAAAAATTGATGATTTGAAATTCATTCAGTTAAAATTTATTTTTGAATTGGCGTTTGTGCACTTGGTGTCACTTCTTGAGCAAGGCTTTTTGCTCTGTTTTCTATTTCTGGCTAAATAGGATGGATGTGCATGTTAGGGATGTGTACTGGGAAGTCTCTGCTAGGGATTCCTTAGGTATGTAAAACTCTGGAAGTGCAGGGGCAGCCTGCTCACCCTCCTGGCCTAGAAACAGTTCTTGCAGACAGAAACTCTAACTTTTGAGTTATAATGGTGGTGAGGGGGGTCTGTGAAGTGCAAATACACATTACTGGAGTATTGTATGTGTTATAATGACTCACATTAGCAAAAGACCGTGGCTTGCTTCAGTTCTGTGTAGCTGCTGTTAAACTTTTATTTGTTTTCCCTGATATTTTAGACTTTTTAGCAGCTGTCATTAATTGTGCAGTTGAACAGTGTGAGAGCTAGTTGGAAACAGGTGGTGCATGCTCCAAATATCTTGAGATGCAAATGATGGTCAACAGTGTTGTTACTGAAATGTAGATATTTGTGCCAACTTGTGTTGGTTTTGTTTCAGCAGACCTTCCGTATTTTTTGCTGTGGAGAACTACATAGGAAGCATTCAAAAATGAATTTAGGCATAAAATGTTGCTGAAACATCAATTTATTTTGAATTGCTAAGGCTGTACAAAACCAGCATAGAATTTGCTGGCTGTATTGTAGAAGGTATGGATTAAAGCAGCAGCAGGATGTCATGACTCTCAGCTGAAAGACAGCTTTGTATGGAGCATTTAATTTAGCACGCTGCAATTCCCACCCCAAATATTCCCATGTCCAGTGAATGTGGCGTGTGTATAGCTGAGAGATACACTTTCATAGCACGCTGATATCTTTCACAAGCAGGCACTTTGGGAAGACTCAAACTTCAGGCAGAAAAATCTGGTATTTTGTACTTTATTTCATTTGCAATAGCCTATCCTGTAGCACATTAGTTTTGGGTCTTAAATCTGTTCGCAAATTGAGCCTTGCAGAGTTGCAGCTGAAAGTGCATAGTTTTGAGCGTGCTGTAATTGAAGACTTTGGAGAAGAAGAAAATTGAGGCGATTAATTGGACCTCCTTAATTGAATCTGTGGCTGAAAGAGTCTTATTAAACCTTTTAAAAATATTATCCGTATCTCTGTACAATGTTGTTTTGCTAATCTGTTCAGTCAAGTAAATGAGGGTTGATTCAGAGCTTTCTTTCAAGCAAAGTCCCTAGACCATTAAGCTGGCTAAAATAAATGTAGACATTTGGTTTTCATTAGTGTTGTAACTGAAACAAAAACATTTTAATGACTGATCCCAGAGTGTTTTGAAGTTTGTGCAACTTTGCTAGGAAGGTATTTAAACTGTAGTATCAGTTGCAAGTTGGCCATAAGCCAGGGTTTCAAAGCTGTTTCAAAGCAAGATGTTGGGTTTCCAGAGTGTTACAAAACAGGAAAACTTGGAGAGGGGGAGAAGTACTGGAAGGTAGTTACAATAAAATTTGCACTGGTGAAATGAAATTATCTGCTAAAAGCAGACTGTGACAATGCTCATGCTGTACTACAGTTTGCTGCTTTGTTAAAGAGATGTTTCAGTAGTTTGGAAAGAAACATGATTTTGAACTTTAATACTTACATTAACAAATAATTAACTCTGCTTGAGAAATAGTGTGCATTTTTAGGTGGGCTTTTGGTATCTTAAACTTGTACAAAATGAGATCTTGCTTCTAAAGGAAGGAACTTAATATATTGCTTACCAGATCTAATTTAAAAAGTACTTTTATGGGAAAATATTTAAGTTGGTCTTAAGAGATGATGGCAGTGAAATCTGATAAAAATTCATGTCGTCTCAGACAAAATAATCTATAGCTTTACAGTTGTGGGAGAAGCTGGAGATTGTTAAAGTGCTGTAAGATGAAGATTGCTTATTCTGTATCACACTGTAGTCACAATAACGTCTCGGGGCAAACCTGCAGAAATTGTTGAAATGTTCTGGATGATCAGGGGTCAGTTGGGGAGGCAGGGACTGGATATCAAGAGCTTCATCGTGGCCAGACTGCATTCTTGTGGTTGCTGCTTGGCTTGGGTACCAAAAGTACTGTTTACCAGAATAGGCTTAGGTCTTGGTGTCTCTGTTTTATTTTTTGTGTCCTTATGGTTGATTTGGGTCTAAGTGGCAATTAGAAAAACACCAGATTACTTCATTTAGAATATTAGAAATGGGTAGCTATTTGGGCTAGGGAAAACCAGCACTTCTAGCAAAAAATTCCAGAACTTCTCAGATGGAATTACAGGATGGTTCACCTGAACATGTTTGAATTTTGATGGGTTCTTTTGCATAGTTGTAACCTTAGTGATGTATCTGTAGTTGGCTAAAACCAAGTGTTCTTACAAAAATACCTCCGTCTTAAGCAAGAAGCAGTGATCTGAGAGTTTGATCCCAGTTTTCGAGTTGGTATGTTTATACTCCACTTTATATCTTCACCTTTTAGGAATAGTGTTCTTATGTACGGATTTTGCATATCATGAAGGTTTTATTTGAATGCCTGAATTAAAGATTTTTACAAATGTCAAATAATGGAAAGTTGCCTTTCCTCTTCTCCCATGTTCTGTCTCCAGGATATTTCTTTTGTGGTTTCACTGTTGGGATGTTCTGTCTGAATTGTCCCATCTCCTAAAGCTTGTGGAGAACATTGTGGACTTACGCCTTCATGTTCTGCAAATGGAAATAAAGGAACAGATCCAGAAGAATGTTTACTTTGGTTCCTTTAGCTACAGGTTAGAAATATAGTCACATTGAAGTTAGTTTTGCTAGGCCATGTAATAGTCATCTGACCACAAGATCATAATGGAGATAAAAATTTTTGCTGAAGATGCCTTGCCTCAGCTGAAGATTTTTGTAGTACCAGTTTTGTGTTGTTCCATTTGAGAAGGAGCAATTTGTCATAATTCAGTTTAAGAAAGGTAACTTCTTTTTGTTATCATAAAATGCTAGAAGCTCATCTATAATTACACTGTTCTTTGAAACCACTTCAGTCAGTTTTCCTTTTTTTAATATCTTCTTCCATTCTAATAGTCAGTAGAAGTTCTTAAAAAATACTACTTTCAAGTCTAATTTTAGAACTTAATTTCTTGAGAATATTTAGTTGAGATTTATTACTATTTGGTAGCACCATAATCTCTGTACTGAAAGGAAATACTAACTTGGTGCCAGTACTAACATGAAGAGAAACATTTCATCTAGCCTGAGGCATTAAAAACCTTCTTAGAAAGGGGAGAGCTGTTCTATGCCCTTTGCTGTACCACTTATTCACTATTTTTTTTCTTAATGAGGTAGTTTGAGGAGGGATGAGATGGAGATGGCAGAGGACTGAATAGCTGTGAGAAGGCAGAAAGAAACCAAATCCTTATTTGTACAAGTCCTGTCAGAGTGCCGTGTATGTATAGGAGCAATGATGCTTTTTGCAAGTGTGGAGGAACAGAATAAGCAGGAAGAGAATGTACCATTATTAAGCTGGAGAAAAGGCAAGTTGAGGAAGAATGTGGAATCTTACTGTCTCAGAGAGTGTGAAGTTATTTGAGCCAGAGGCATGAAAAGCTTAACATCTTAAACAGCAGATATTTACCTCTCTTCTAATAGTCCTTCTGTTGGCATTGATAGTATGAGCAGCTAAAAGTTCCTGACAACCATAAAAATTTGCAATGCACTAAACTTTGCTGTATTCCATGGTTAGCATCATGTGGCAGGGAATTTTAAAGGCTGATTGATTTCAAAGACATTAAGGTGCCAAATTTAGATTTTTATTGAATGTTCCCATGTCAGGAGCAGACAACTTGCTTTGCTTCTGTTGTATTTTGCTCCACTGTTAGGCTGCAACTGGGAGCAATATTCTTTCTAATGAGACTCCTGAGCATGGAGCTGCAGTAAGAGCAGCAACATCTGTGTGTAATAAGGCTTTGCGCTCTCTCTCTGGCTCTGTTATTTCCATGTGCCAAATGCCTGGTGGCTTCATGCAGCTGAATCTTGCTCAAAGCACATGAGGTGTGGGGAATAAAATGAAGGTGCTGTGTGCAAACCCAGGAGATGCAGGCAGCTGAGGGGGAAACAGTGTGAGCTGGGAATATAAATTGCAAGCTCAGGAATGTGTGAGGCTCTTAAGTCTTTGAGACTATGAGGGAAGAGTTTCCCAGTTGTGATGAACTTCTGTGTGTGGTTATTCTCCATATAACTTTTAGTAAGTACAGCACACTCATTTGCAAGAGAAGGAAGTTCTTTAAGTTCTGTGTCTTTTGGTATGGATGGGCTTTTATTCTCTTACCTGGGAAAGTCAGAATGGCAGGAGTGTTGTTTTACTAGGGAGAATTAGGATGGAGGGTAGATGGAAGTTCTGTGATTGGGAATTGGTTTCTTGATGCTGATGGAGAAGAAGGAAAGCAGGGACTTGGGGAAAGATGCTGCAGTACTGACAAGAACTTTATTTTGAGAGAAGGACCTGAGGAATCAATCAAGGGCAGTGAAGAAGAAGTCTTGGGTGGCAGTTGCATTAAAGGTAAATTTTACAAGTACAGTAATTGACTTTTAAATAAGGACTGGTCAAATGAGCCATTATTATCTCTAAAGTTGAATGCTATGGGATTTAAATGGTTGAATGCTATGGGATTTTCATGCTGTGGGAAACAGCAAAGTTGTATGTATGGGATTTAAAAGGCGGTTAAGTAACTGGGGATTCTTTTTACTGAATCTTATTATATAATTTTCATTTTTCTGCTTGTAATTACTGTTATATCTGATTTGACTCTGTTAAAAAGCAGGTAGAACAATTAAATGATTTAAAATACATAAGTGCAAACATAAGTGCAGCCTGCCGCAGAAATGCAGCTCTAATGGATGTGCTTGGGTGGGATGGAAGCTGGGCACAGGCTGTGGAGGGTGAGGTCCTGCACCAGGAGGAGGGTGTGCCACTAAAATGACATCAGTGCTTCACTGAAACATCAGTCCTGTCCGTGGAAGCAAAACATTTTCTGTGTGATTCATGGAATTGTTGACTTGTTGGGGTTTTTTCCTTTGGTTTGCCTCATTGCTTGGATAAGTAATGAAGGTGGCTATAGGAATACTTACTTGAAATTTGGAATTAACCCTTTTCCATTTGATGAAAGAAGTACTTTGTCTGGGTGAAAATACTGGCATGGTTTCTCTATAGAAATGGAAAAAAATTATAAAGCTTTAAATGACAGAACCGGGAGTGAAAGTTGCAAATAAAACATACATGTGTGTGTTTTCCTGTTCCCATGTTCACATTACCCACTCAACATCCCTAAAGGGCCAGTGGCTGGAAATATTTACCTTCTACATGTCTAAGCAGAACTGCACCTATATAATAATACCTAAAGATTAGAGAGATACTGTGTGTTCATGTAAGCCTTGACAGTTTTAGTCATTTAATTGCAGAGTAGTTCTATGACAGGGAAAGCAGCATCCAGCATTAACTACTTCTACTAAAATTTATTTGCTTTGTAGAAATGCAAAAATTGCAGTTCTTTGTTTATAAGAGGCATAGTTTGTTTGGAGAACAGAGAATTTGGCTACATGGTGCAGAATTGATGATGCAGAAATAGGGCCTCTGCCATGTTTGAAACCTACCTTAAAAATGTCATAGCCTCTAAAAGTGAAACATTATTCAACAGTAACAAAAAAAAAAAGAAAAACCATAGTTATGAACATACAGCTCAAATAGCTCCTAGGGAAAGCATTCCCTACAGAGTTGACTATTTTGTGGTAGTCATATTTTTATCTGAAGAATCAAATATTTTGTTGGTTTTGAGGCTTAAAAAGTTCTTATTTTATTAATTGATTGAGCACAATAATTCCTATATTTCTATCACAGAAATGTAAATACCTACAGCTGTATAGACTGCAGTGTGTAGTATTAAAGCTGCTTTCTACGAGAGCAATGATTCCATGAGCTGCAGAAAGCAGGAATGCTTTTTCTAATCCATAAACACATATGCTTCAGGGCTTCATTGCTGATGGTTTCTCCTAACCTGATAAATATTGGAGAGAACTGTGTTATTTCTGTATTGATTTATATGTGATTTCTCCTCTTAAAGGTGCATGCTTGTCTAAAAACATGCAAATGAAACTAACCTGTCTCTAAATTCCTCAAGAAAAGAGACTTCTGGCTCACTTTCCTCCAGCAAGGAGATTCTTCATTTTCTTTTTCTTATTGAATGTTCACTTTCAGTGGCCCACTACAGCTACTGATGACATTAAAGATTCCAGAAGCAAAATTTTAATGTGATTAACCTGAGACATTAAACAGATATTGAATTAGAATTTCTTAAGAATTCTAGGTTCATGGAAAGTAGAGCAAATCAGCAGACTGCGAAATAGCAGTTGGTCTGCCTTGAAGTTTTAAGCTGGGAGTGGGAGTGCTGGAATGCCAGATTTCTGCCTCCTCCCTGACTCTTACTTTTTGAGACTTTGCACTGCACTTTTTCAAAGAAAGGTCATGAGTAGGAACATAGTCCCCTGCTATTCCCGAGTCTTCTCTGAGAGGAGAGTGAGTGGGGTGATAAACTGCTTTCCCTCCTTCTATTACCTCATCCTTCCACCTCCTTGTTTTTCCAGTGTAAGTCAGTGTGGCAGACAGTACTTTTTTCTTCATCCTTCTACAGTGACCTGATGGGCAAATTGCATGTTTTAATGGTTTGGTCCAAAAAAGCCTAATTCTTGTTTGTGCTGTGCTGTAAAATAAAAGTGTGCACTTTATGCTTCTGCTTAGCTTAGCAATTACAGGAGGAAGTGATGTTTGTATTTGTCTTTCATTTCTCAGAGCTGGATGAGTGTCTGTGCAGAGCTAATTTCAAGGGGTAATGACAAACCACCTCACTACTTGCATCTACTTTCTATCCCATCCAGCTCTGCTCCGCTCCACTCTTCCTGCCTGGGGAATGGAGCAGTTTCTCAGATGCATTTTAGCTCTGTGAGTTACTCAGTGGCAACAGCTGCTTCCATCTGTGTCCATGTGCAGGAAGAGATGTTCAGCTGAACAGGCAGCTTGCCTTTTTATTGTGGTGTGTATAATGCTCACATATGGTCTCAGTTTCCAAAGCTGCAGGATATGGCAGATTTTTTTATAAAGCTCATTGAGCAAAATATGACTGTAGGAGTGTGTATGTTTATATTTTAAAAACAAACAAACAGCTCCAAAAAACCAATCCAAATGTCATAGTGGTAATTTGAAGCTGTGACCTGTTTGGTCATCTATCCAAATAAATCTGTGTTATAAAATGCAGGTACTTTGTTTTTCTTTGTGTATTCCACTCTGAAAGTGAAATACTGTTTTCTGTCTGCAGAGAGGGAGCCAGGGCTTTTGGCCTGTATTCCCAGTCCTGACAGTGTACCTGGACTCTATTTGCAGCTGGCTGATGTCATCACAGGCCAAGTTTCAGTTCATTGTGTCTGTGCACCTCAGTCTACAAAATATATTTTTGATGCAAATATATGTTTGGGCATTGGGATACATATGCAGTGTGGATTTAGTTACTTTAAAAAAAACTCCAAATGAGTAAACTGAGAAGTAGAAATTCTATTTTAGGATAAAGACAAGTGAATTTTCACTTTTCCTTCTAAAAAGTCTGGATATTGTGTAGCACATAGAAATCTTTTTTTTTTTCTGAAACAGTGGATAGTTGCCCTACTACTTATGTTAGCTATTGTTTTGTAATGTCAGCTAACTTGCAGCCCAGCAGCCAATTCTTTTCTCAAGTACTGTGATGAAACAATTTATTTGTGTTTGCAGACAGGGGAAAGAATAGTGTAAGTCCCACTTCTGTACCTGAGAGACTAATGAATACACTGACAATTTAGCTTTTGTGAAGAGGAGTTGTGACTTGGAATCCTTCACACCTGTGAGTTGCAACAGGACAAGCAGAGGTGTGATGCTGCCTTAGGTCAGCAAGAGAGAGGACAAAGTGGATCTTCATTCCCCAGCAGTGTGCACAGAAGGGTGAGGAAGCATGGCATAACTAAAGTTTGAAAGCACTCTAATTATGTTAAGGTATTTGGAGCCAACAGCTAAGTTCTGGTGCTTCCGAAGAAGCTTTTGATACAAGCCTAAATAATGTTAGCTGAAAAAAATGAAAAGCAGACCTGCTCAGATATTCTCTCAGTCTGTCCTTACATTTCCTGTAGGGTACAGGTTTTTTTTTTTTAATCCATGTTTTATTCAAATGTTGTTGGAAGTACTGGCTCCCTTTCTGCAATACTGTGTGTTTCAGTGATCAGTATAGACATGTCCCACTTTGAAGTGGTCTATATCTAATTACCTGGTTGAAATTCCAAGTAGAGCTCCACTTAAAAATTTACACCGAGATTCCCTTGTGAGGCTGATCGGTTCAGACTGTTTATTTTTGATCCAGGAGCCACTGCTTTTTCACTCCAAGAAAAATTTGATTTAGTAGAAAAACTATGTAGAAAATGTGAAGTGGCATGGTGTTCTGATAATGAGAAACTTTGTTCTGATCTTTCTCTCCTTTGCAGAGATGTGATTTTCCTAAATGAGTGCAAATGCTTTGTACTAGTTTATTTTCCATCTCAAATAAAGAACAGATAAACATGAGATGATATTCCTGATGTTAATCAGGTATTAAGAGTATTAGAAATCTGCCATCAGTTGCACGCAAATATTTACCTTTTGATTGTTTCAATTACACAGATTTGATTACATTTTGGGTTTTGAATAAGATACTTTATATTCATGTAGCAGGCAAGATCAGCGATCTGCTTCAGCCAAGGAATTACCTTTCCTTGGACAGCTAATTCATGTGGCTTTCCACACGCAGCACAAACTGCATCATACAGGCCTTGACTGGAGCATCCTTGGGAGTCTTCTGCCCCAGTGATAATCTCTAAGGGATGCTGAAATAGTATCAGGTAGTTTGTGAAGGCAAGTCTTCTCCCTTCCCATCACTCCTGAGGTTTCCACCGAGTAAAGCGTTTTACTCTCAGTTTTGAAATCAAGTCATTTGTTGAATTTGCATGAGCAGTCAAAAAGTTGCCTGATAATGTTTTTTAATCGATGCTGCCTGAAGCTGAGTATGAGCTAACATGCTAGAGATCTTCCTCTCCTACTCCTAGTATCTAAGCTTTATAGTTATTTTCTGAACCATTTCACATATATTTAGTGTTTTGGTATCTTTGTGAGTTTTCAATCCTTGTTTTCAGGTTAAGGCATTTAAAATTTTCTTTGGTTTTAATAGCTTTATAAATATTTAAATAAACACTTGTTGATAATTGTTTTGTTGGTAATGTCTAAACTTAAATATGGAGTCTAGATGTTGTCTGCTTTCACTGCGTTTTTTCAGATACTTGATGATACTTGAGATGCTTGAAGATACCATAGGTGAAATAGTAAATCCATACCAGTTACTTTGTGGAGAGAATGAGATTATGATGATAATTCCTATTAATCTTGTTGCATAAAAATTGCATCTTGGTCTAAAAGTCCCAAGGTAACACAGTTCTGACAAGAAGTCATCATCCAGAAAATGCAGAAATTAGATTTTAATTGTATCAGACAAACCAAAAGAGGAGGGTTACTGGTGAAGCAGTGTGAAAGGGGAAAAAAAGTCATTGTTAACCTTTTTGACAGAGGGGTTTGCAGGGCAAATTTTAGGGAGTTGTACAAATGTTGGGCTAGTAGTCATTGGACTTTGTGTGTAATAGCAGGATGAGACTTTGCCTTTTGGCAAAACTTGGTTGGCTCAAAAAAAATTATCAAAAAGAAGTGCCAGAAAGCAAATGAATGTCTGTAGCTACCAGTAGTTCCAAGACAGACACCTATTTTTCATAGTGTAAAACTTTCTCTCTTTTTTTCAAGATTGACAGATAAGGAAATTGATGTGGCTGTTATTTTTAGATAATGGAAATTCTCTTCACATCTTATCATTGTAAGTGACTTCTCTGAGACAGCGGATTTCTTCCATAATCTCTGTGATTTACAACCATTAACTTGTCTGCTGCATCCCTACTGCCATGGATGTCACCAGCCAGTCCACATCTGTCCCATTTGCTGGGTGTTCCAGGTGACACTGTGATGCTTGAACTTACAAAGCATCATCCAGATAGGAGAATATTTGTACTGAGCAGTTGCCAAAGTTCAAGGTAGCTGAAGGCCCAAGACCGGCAAGCTGCTGTTACCCACCTGCTCAAATGGCAAATTTGATTCCTGTCACTGCTGATGGAGAGGAAAAGGTACAAAAAAAAGTGGGGCCAAGAGCTTCTGTTGGGATTGGATGGAAATCAGTGAGTCCAAGGCAGCACATGCAGCTCTCCAAGCCTGTGGTGTAGCAGTACAGGGAAGGCAAGAGATATCCTTTGTTCCATCTTTTTTGGAGTAAAATGTGTAGGTAACTGGTAACTTGGTTTATCAGAATTTTATGTGCCCATGCTTCTCTGATCTGAGAGTTTATTAGTGGGTTTGTTTCTCTTGTCCTCTCTTCCTTCCTCCCTGCTCCCTGACATGAGTTCTATGAGGAGAAGGGAGAATCTGCCCTGACCAAGGAATTTCTAAGCCTCATCTTAGGCTTCTTTTGTCAAGAGCAGGCAAAAGTTCCTGCCAACACAAACAAGATGCAGAACTCTGATGCAGAACATTGCATGTGACAGCAATCTTTGCAGCACATGGATGCAAACAGTGAATCAGCAGTGCCCAGATAGCAGACAACAGCAGTCTCATGGGATTTCTTAAAACTGCATGTCATGCCATAGGATTTATGACTTAAAATATCTCAGTGCATTAGAGTTGTTTCCAATGTACAAAAAAAACGTGCAAAAGTTTGCATGTTCCAAGTAGTCAATAAGTTCTCCATGTTAACCTTTTTCAGGACAGTGAACTTCCATGTACAGCAGTTGAGACACACAACCTCACTTCATATTCTGATTTAACTTTCTGTTCTGGAAACTAAGAGCAATGTATTTGGATGGATGTCTGTGTTCCCTCTGCCTCGTGATGTGTTGAATTTTTACCGCTTATAACTTTTCAAATAAAACAGATGTGACTGGCTAAAGACCCTTAATTTCTCTGCCTGCTTGGAATCCATTTTGGATTGCCTGGGATGTAGGAGGGGAAGTCAAATATTGCAAATCATTCTTTTAAGCTGTGACAGTCAATGCCTGATTATCTTAAGTCTCCAGTGAGTGTACTGATGGAACCAGCAAAATCCTTCCACAAATACTGGTTTCTCTCAAATTGATAAAAAAAACTCAGCCTCTTGCCTGTGACAGGCTGCTTTGGGGATTTTGGCCTCTTTTTTTACTTTAAAGAGGGTTTTATTATTCCCTTGAGTTCTAACCTGATGATGACGTGCATTCAGTCTCTGCTCTTCTCTAACATTACTCTGTCTCTCAGATGGATTCACTCTCTTCAAGTCCTTTCATTTTCTTCTCAGAAAGTTAGTCCAAAAGGCCAAAAGAAAGGATTTTCAGATGTGTAACACTTCCAGATGCACACTTCTAGCAATGCCAGGTGTTTTACCAGGCCCGTCACATTAAGGACAAGTTGAAATCCTGCTTTGCCATGAGTATTGTCATTTTTGTCTGATATCTACCTATTTGTGCTTATTCTTGTGGCCATATTGAAAAGCTGTCCTGTAGTGGCCATACCAGTTTGGGTTATTCTCCTGCTGACCTCCCATCACAAATTCAGAGTGAATGTCTGAGCTTCTGGCTGGCAGGCTGTACTTTTGATACCCACCTTGGTGTCTGTTTTGTGGGGAACTTGACTGAACCAGGTGCTCAGAATATGAGGTACTTGTGCACAAGTAGTGGCTTGGACCAAAATCCCTGCAGTACCTAAACATGGTGTAGTAAAGACATTCCTGTAGCTAAAATCCTGTAATTCCTTCCTTGACAAGAATCTGTTTGAGTCATATCCACCTTTAGATCGATTGATATTTAGGATTTTCTGTGTGTCAGAACAGCTCAATTCAACTACAAACTCCCATTGTTCAGATTGTTTCTACCTGCCTAAGGCCTATTACAGAATCACAGAATCGTTAGGGCTGGGAGGGATCTCTGGAGATGACCCAGTCCAAATCCTGCCACAGCAGGGTCACCTGGAGCAGGTGACACAGGAACTCCTCCAGTTGGGGTTTGAATGTCTCCAGAGAGGGATACTCCATGACCTCCCTAGGCAGCTGTTCCAGTGCTATTTCTTTAAAGAATATTTGAAGAAGGAACACTTTCTATAGCACTTCAAGGCAATGTTCTCTTTGAATATGTACCAAAAAAATTAAGAAAATTTGCTTATTGATAATATTGATACATAAGTTTTGACATTTATTTTTTTCAGTGGTAAATTCAGTTTAAAAGGTATTTTGGAATCATGTAGTGGAAAACTGCTAAAGGCTTATCTGCTTCTTTTTTTTTTTTTTTTTTTTTTTTTTTTTTTTTTTTTTTTGTAACTTTGCTATTGGAAACACAAAACATGTAGGTAGCCAAATTGCATTCCAGCACGACCTGCTAGCAGGCAAGAGGATTTCTGCTTCAGTGCTGCAGTTCATTAAAGAGTTGTAAGCAGAAATGCTGGAAAAGTTTGCTGTGGGCATGTGACGAGAGATTTCTGATAACCTCAAGGCTGCCTTCCAAATGATCTTATTAATTCTGTGAGTAATCCGGGGAAAACCAGTAGGGTTTCTTTGACTTTTGCCCTCCAAGGTTGCAGTTTTTACAGCTCAGAGCCGTTATTAGTAACAATAGCTCTTGAAGTGTAATTTAAAAAGCCCCAGGAAGTGTGTTCCTGTTTTTCTTTCTGGTGCACTTAAAACTGACAACTCCTCTTCCTTTAGCCCCTAATTCAGTGTGCTGCTCTTCCTGGAAACCTGTTTGGAATGCTCTAATGAAGTTTTTCGCTTGCCTGAAGTACATCAAATGTAACACATGAGCCTGGTTTCCAGCAGAGACCTGGGTCTGTGTGCAGTCAGCTGCTTCTCAAGAGTCACACTCGTGGCTGGGTAAGCAGGGATGGGGTTGCTTCATGCGGGCTCTGGGAAGTTCATGACTTCAATTCTGCTGTATTAGGAAGGTGCTCTTACAGCTGTCAGCTCACTTGTATTCCAGGTAATGAATCCAGAGCCAGAAAAGGGACATCTTTCTTGCTTTTAGTGAGGAGCATTGGTGGAAATTTAGATTATAGGACATATGGACATAGAATGTCATGGTCTGCATTGATAATGGGAAGAAAAGGCAGTAAGTATTTGCATCTCTTTGTGCTCTCTTTTTTACGTAGCTTGAGGTTGGATTTTTTTTCAGATTCCTTTATTTTTCATTATCATTAAAATCTTCTGTTGAAGAATAGCACAAAGAGCTGTTTCAAATTGCTTTTCTCCTTATGCAGCAGCTTTCTGAGTGTTATTATCCCACCTAAAACTGGACTACTTCTTTCTAGGTGCCTTTTCTTCTCCTGTTCCCTTTTGCCTGTGCTCTCCAGGGTTGAAATCATACATTCTGCACTGGAGCAGGCAAGATTCCTGAGAATAGCAGACACTGCTTGGAAGGGGTTGTATCTGTGGCCTGTTGTCTGGATGTTATTAATTATATATACACAACTGCTGACTCTGTCTCTAAACATTTCCTGTTCCTTATTATGCAAATTCACCTTGACTGCTCTTTAAAACTGGTTTTCCAGCTGAAAATAGAGCTCTCACCTTGCTAGGCAGGGTTAGCAATGCATTTATTTGCTGCATAACTCTGTAAATTCGATGCTGTTACAATTTCCAGTTCAGCTAGCTATCTTACCTCTCTGCTTTGAATTCAGGTTTGGGGAATGCATACCTTTTAAGTCAGATAAATGGGAAAGGCAGAATAAAGAGTATTAAAAAGTTTGGTCCAATCCTCGGTAGTGTTCAGCCTTTGGTTACTGCAGTTGGGAGACTATGAAAAGTTTAGCTTTTTTTCAGCTTCTTAAAATTTTCTCATAATTACTGGTTTTGAAGCCAGCAGGTGTGTTACTTGATGCATCAAACCCTAACTGTTCAGCTATGAGTTTTAAATGGGAGAGGTAGCCATTTGTTTATTTTTTTTTTCTTATGACTTATAAAGCTCTAAAGCAACTGTTATACCTATTAAAAAAAAGAGGTTAAGAAAAATAAGTGCCTACAATTTGTCAATATCCACTTATTTTCTAAAGTTTTATTTTAAGGGTTTAAAGTTATAGCACTGGTTTTCAATAATTTCTAAAGGTAGGAGCTTCTGTGACAAGTAGCTATTGCTTGTTCAGTGGTCTTTTGAGAATTTAAAGTAATTGCCTGGCATGATCTGAAATTGGTGAAATGTAACCGTATTGTAACTTACTAGTTAACTTAGAACCATTTAGAAAGGGTTTTCTGAAGTATTTTCTTGAACTCAGTCTGTAAAAACAGTGTCATTTTACCAAAGACTTTGAATATTACAGTTTCTCCCTAGTTTCATGAACAAAACTTTGGATTTTGTTTTCCAGCTCTTTCCCTTAGGGGTTAAATAGCTTGGAAATAATCTTACCCTAAATTGGAGAACTCAAGGAATGCCTCATGAATGAGCATTATGATGACTGGCACTTGAGTGTTGTGTGAGGTGCAAGTTCAGTGCAGGTCACTGCAAAGATTAAAAGGTGAAACTGGTTAATGGGGTCTATGGAACCTGTGTGCCCACAGCAGCTCCTTGGTTATTTGTTCAAACTGTCCTGCATGTCTAAACTTCTTGCAGTAATGAGTGGTGTTTATGCAGACAGGTATTCTACACAAGGAAATTGCCTGCAGGACAGAGGCAGATTTCCCCTTCCCTATCTAGACTACTGCTTCTAGAAATTATTCATCAAAGTTTCTGATTCCTCTGGTTTAGAAGGCTTTGTAATTAGGAAAATGCAGGACAAGAGAAGATAGAAGCAAAGGAGGAATGGTGCAGTACCAGGAGTATAAGGAGAGATTGCTTTTGATAGACTGGTAGAACTGTGTGAAATGGGTTTGGCACTAACACCCATGCTTTTGAAGTATTTTTGTCCTGGTTTTATGAAAATTAAGACTTGGTTATTTTGCAGCCTTAGGCTGAAAAGCAGATTGGGACAGCCTCTGTTTTCTTCCCTCTTTTTTGTTTTGCCCATGTGTTCTGAGTTCAGTACTGAGAAACTGTAGCTCCCCACTGTGCAAAAGCACTTTTTAAGTCTCTTTATATTCCTCTGTTGATTACTATGCTCTTGTATGGATTCTTAAGGAATTTTGTAATATATGGGAACCATGATCTTATTTAGATTCTTATCCCCAAGTTTTCAGCATCTGTAAGGGGGCAAAATCCATCTTTATCAGATGGAATAGACACACAAAGAAATGTTTACTTTGATAACAAAAGAGGCTCAGTGCTCACAAAGATTTTCTGGAAGGATTTTCTTTAGTTAGAGTGCATAATTTAACAACTTCAAAATAAAGAATACTATAATATATTGATACTTTTATTCACAGCTTCGACTAAAATGACACAATCAATGGCTTTAGCAAGTTTTAAATAGTCTGCCTATCCTTAGCAACAGATTTCTGTTAAGTAGGAAGATATAACTCAGTATATGCTTACAAAAATAGGAAAACTGCTTTTGTCTCAGATGACTCCATAGTGTCTTACATGTTTACAAGTCCTTTAGATTTACCGTAGCGTGACTTTTTAGACTATGGGGTTGATTTAATAAATAAACAGTATATGGAGCATTTCTCTTGTAGGTCACTTTGCTGAATGTGTGATACCAGCAAAGACTAAGCTGACTTCCCTCTTTGATACCAAGGACTAAGTTGCTCCTATGGAGACTCAAAAAGATTCAGTAGGCATAAAAATGCAGTTTCACTTTTCATGTTGTTTATACTTGCATTTTATTAGTATTGCCTTCACATTTTTGATTTTACTGAATCCTTATCTATAATGCCAGTTTAATTTTTCAGAAGATAAATTGAAGTGACATATACAGAAAAGTAATTTTTCAGTACTTTAGTGCTAAACATTTCCAGCTTTATATGCTATTTAATAATATCTACACTCTATGAAAAATGTACATCTACAATTTTCTAAGGAATGTTTTGTAATATCATTAATGTTTATCATTGTACATAGGGAAGATATACATAATCCCTCTGTGTTAGAAAGACCCTTCAATTTAAATTTATTAAAGATTACTTTACCCTGTCAGGAGCAAAGTGTCCCCTAAATCCAGTTCCCTCCCATGAAAGCGTGAGAATTTCTCCACTGCTTTGGATCTGTGCAAATCATCTGCACTACAAAAGAGCCCTGGCTTCTTCCATTTTAGGAATCTGGGAAGGGTAAATATTTAGAAGTGCTGGCATAACAATAGCTGAAGTAGAAGAAAATTAAAGTTTGGGATCCAGTGCTGAGACACATTTGGCTTAAACCTTGGGTGAAAAAAAGATAAGCTTTTTGGTAAATTGGTGAAACATTACAATTTTCAGCATTGGAGTATGGAATCAGCAAGAACTGTTCCGTGTAGAATAAAACATCCAGTTTTGAAAATGTGTCCTTTTTGTTCTTGTTTAGGCTTTTTTACCTTTTTTTTGGTCAGACCAGAGTGTGTTGTTGTTCAGTTCCTTTCTGACAGGTTGCAGGAACTAATATTTCACTGAGCAAATACTAGCAATGTTAAGGGAACAAGGCTCTTTGTGGAAGACAACTGCTGGTATGAGAACTTCTTGAATATAAAGTTCAGAGGCTATAGGTTGAATGAGTATATCAAGTAAACTGAAATTAAGACCATGGCATAGAAATTGATTTCATTATAGGAACTCTAGGTCGCAAAGTAATTTGCTCCATAAAAGATGGTTTTTTTGTAGAATCTCTTAGAGAGTTTTCAGCATCTGTTGTTTTCAACAGCTGTTCAATATTGAGGAGAAAGATTCATCTGTTCTCTGCATAGCAAGAAAAATGTATTCTTTATCTTGATAAATTCAATTGAGCTTGAGTAACTCTTCGGATATTAAAACCAGTTTTCCTGGTGTGCTTCACTTATCTTTGGGAGATTTTTGGCACCGTGTTCAAATACCTAAACGTCAAAAACCTAAACGTGTCCAAAGACTAAGTCTGTTTCTGCCAGAATTTGCTGTGTGACTTATGAGCCTATATAAAGACCATTATAGTAACTTCAGCTGATACTTGGCTTGTGTTTATGCAAGACAACTCCAAATAATCCTTTAACTTAATTTTGAGCAGTGCTATGTTTTTCAGAAAGAGACTATATAGAGTTGGCTGGACGAAGAGAACTGTACTTTTGGAAAGAACTTCAGTGTTTTGAAATTAGATTTCTATATTTTATCCAATTTAAAAGCTAAAACAAAAAAAAAAAAACACTGCATTTCATTGCAGAAGGAAATAGAGTCTCCACAGGTAGGAGACTCTGCTTGGGTAGCCTTATCTGATGCCTGAGGGCTCTTAGCTCTCACTCAGCTTGCTTCAGGTTCTATGGGTCTTCAGGAAAGGCAGGTTTCCAGTTAGCTCTGTTGGAAAGTTGTCAAGCTTTACCATCACTGTTGTGTTTTAATAGTATTTTTTTTCATGTCCCTTCCTATAATTTTGATTTTTACAGTTTCCAGATGGTGGATAATTCAGCACAGCCCCTGACAGAGTTTGTTGAATTTTAGATCACCTAATGTCTCAAGGCTAGCAGAAGTTTCTCTGCAAGAGGAGCTAGACTCCTGAAATGCAATATAAAATAATATTTGGAGATAGTTTAGACCACTCCAAGACTTCAATGCCTCAGTTTCCTTGCAGATTTCTCAGCATTTTGGTTACTTACTTAAATTAATATTTGTTACCTCTAAGTTTCTTCAGCAGGATAAGAAACACTTCAGTATTTAAATGCCCATCCTTTCTTTGCTTATTCTTACTGAGAGTCCTCTGCAGATTCTGAATACTGAGAGTATTCTGCAAATTCTGAATTGGAACAATTCAAAGAAAGTCTTATTTCAGTGAGGTCATTTGCCCAACCTAGACACTGGAGAGTGTGGTCATTTTTTCAATTTAGGCGCCCAGTGCCAAGAGGAAGTGGAATAATACAATCTTACTCTCCACAAAGATACAGAGACTAGCACAGCACAGAGCATGTTTGCCTTCCTTTTTCAGAATCAGATGTGTCCTGTGCAAAAGGCGATATTCAGTCTTACAGTTGAATAATCAAACTCTTTACCAGCCTTTTGCATCGTTATCTGTTATGGGTACGTCTACTTCTTGCATGAGATATATTAGTTATTAAAACAAATACAATGGTAAGCAGAAAAAAGAAATTACAAAGGGAACTGAACTTAGAGTAAACTGAATTTAGACCAAGAAACCTGCACTCTATGGTAGGTTAGTCTCTTAGTTGCAAATTAGTATCAGTCTGCTTCAGATTCAAGGTCTCTGGCATCTGTGGAATTTTGGTAATAGTTCCACAGAACTCATGCCCAGGGTCAGTGGGATTCTATGGTCTTTGCACAATGGTGTTCCATTGATAAAATAAATCATAACAGAACATGTTTTAAATCTATTTAAGGCTTGTGAGACTATGAGAACTCTGTAAGGTTCCTGTTAAACTAATGAACAGGGCTCAGTTGTGACAGGTGACCCTCATTTGGTGTGAGATTTACCATGACCATTTCATGGGGTGTTCCATTTCTTCCCCACTAATTCAGTTACAGCCCCATTTTACCTGTCAATTCCTTATGAACCAGCAGAATTCAAGGTGTTTATTTTTACAGTGTGTAAAAATAGGCATTTCAAAATGGATTTGGCTAGGATGGAATGGCATTACTTCTGGAAGTTCTTGAAGTAACCTCTGACAAAGTAGATCAGAAGTTGGGAAGGGGCAGCAGGGATGAAGGCTCTCATTGCCTGTGGCAGGAGTGGAGAGCTTGGTGTAAGCAGATATGACATCCAGTCCCTCTGTGGTCCCAGCAGCCAGCAAACTGGTATGCTGGGGAGCAGAGCTGTGCCCAGTGTCCCACTGCCACTGCAGCAGCACCACACCAGGGTCTCCACATGCCCTGCAAAGCTGGGATAGAATTGCTGGGCAGCTGCGTGGTAACCCTGAGAAAGGGAAGACTTGGATGTAATTCTGAAATCCAGCTGAAGCATTTCAAGCTGAGGTTTCTCACCAAGTAGCGGACTCTTAACTACTCAGCTGTTTACTGGATTGGGATGAAGGGCAACCTTTGTACTCCTAGGAATGCAAAATTTACAGGACCAGAGCGACAGAGAGCACCAGTAAGAGAAACAGGACTTTATAATCTGGTGGTGAGGTCACTTCCTTGGAAGGGGGAAACACAGGCTGGACTTTGAGGACTCTGTATGTACTTTACATGAAACAGTGCACAGAGTTTATGAACTGTCTTGGAAGATTAAGCAGAACTAAGCGTAACCTATAAAGGGGTGGATTGAACAATTTCTGTCTAAGGTGCTTCGTCAATAATTGAGCGAAACGTCAAAATGGTGGTAATAAACATAGAATGAAAGTAAGGTTTTTGTACGTGTGGTTTCTTTTCAGATTCTTGATATTGCAAAATTGATTAATTTCATAACAGAATTTTACGTGGTGAAAGGTTTTGTTTAATCCTATTTTAAGCCTCTATAATCTTCTTTTAAATGTGTGAATCAAGCTATGGTTTGTGTGCTTGCCAGAAGAATTATTCTTGATTTGTGTTATAGTTCAAAGAGAAATGAGCATATTTAAAATCAATAGAAATTCTACATCCACATCTGTGGATATAAAATGTTGATGTAATAGTGGTGCATGCCAAAACTTTTGTATTTCTCAGTTTATAACTTCAAAGTGAAGAAACGAAAATGTATTGTACTACAGGGAATGACTAGATTAGGGTATTAAAGCAGGTTCTTTATCATGTTTACCTCTAATTTAGTTGGTTTCAAAAACTCAATTGTTATTAGCTAAATTTACAGTGGCAGTTTTAGGTTTCTAGGAAACTCCAGTGACCTCTGTAAAGAGGTAATTCAGTGAACCTGTCACTAATAATTTCATTCTGCAGCTAAAAGTAATGGGTTTAATCCAGAAATTATGAACTGGGCCCCCCTTCCCTGAGGGAAATATTTCTTTCCACCTTTAAATATAAGGAGGAATGAGCATAGGAAATTTGACAGAACCTGTTCTTTTCTTTTTGAAATCATGAGGCTTTTGTGAAGTACTGTGCAGAATCCATTAATGCACAGCTGAGTTTTCCTTGAATTACCTACCTCGGAAGGTTTCATCACTGCCATTTTATGGAATACAGCTTTATCTGCTGTCACTCACATATTTACCTGGAAAGTAGCTCCTGATGGCTGTGGAGTCTTTGTGTTCTGTGCACAAGAAGCCTGGCTGCTCTCAGTCATGCTCTGACTGATAATCTGAAGAGCATCGATGCTCCTGCTCAGTGTTTACAGTAGCCATGCAAGGAGCTCAGTAATGCAGCACTTGTGAGGAAAGCCATAGCAGAAAGTGATGTTGTTGAACTGTTGACTTGTTTTTTCTGAAAGAAAAAGTGCAGTCATTCAACAAGGAACCTGGGAAAATGCCTTTCAGTGCCTTTACCAATTGTACCGCACTAGTTTTTTGTATTGAATTAGAATGCTAATCACTGGCTTGTTTTCCATCTTGTCCTAATGAAAGAAAGTCCTGTATGTAGGGAACTGGAATTTAGGTTTGTAAGTGTTTTGAACACAGCCCTTCGTTTCTGCTTTGTTATTTTGCGAGAATTCAAAACCAGTTCAGCAATAACTTTTTGTACAGAAAACTCAGAGGCGGAGATTGTGTATCATACTTAATCCCTGTGATTTGCATTTCTGCCTTTTAGTTAAATTCTGTGTACTGTATGCTTTTTCTTAAGCATTTTTCAAAGTTTCTCTTTAGTCTTGTAATGCCTATTGCTTTTGCAGTTTGCACTCTAATGTACACATTATATGCACATGTTCTCCTAAGTGAACCTAAATCATCAGTGCCACTGAAAGAAATGCATCTCCCCCATCTGGTTATCCTTGCCTCCTATAGCCACCATCCTTATGCCAGCAAACAAGCTTGTGCAAGTATGTGGGGAGTTGAATTTAGAAAATTTATTGGGATTAAAACTAATCTTTGAAGAGGAAGTGTGTGGGTGAACAGATGAGCACATGTTTGCGTGATAGGCACTTCCCTGTTAAAATTACCACCTAGCTCTGAAATTCTTTGTCCTCTGACCCTGGGACAAACATTCCAGGTTCTTTTCTCTCCCTTCTTCCCAGCCCCCTTCCCCTTGATATGTGTGAGCAGTTTG
Organism: Brachypodius melanocephalos; assembly: GCA_013398615.1. Classification (NCBI taxonomy): domain Eukaryota; kingdom Metazoa; phylum Chordata; class Aves; order Passeriformes; family Pycnonotidae; genus Brachypodius; species Brachypodius melanocephalos. Next base: position 5,325,236 of record VZSR01001479.1, on the reverse strand, counting down.
CTCTGAGCCCTGGTTTATAATGTGCCAGTAACCAAGGAGCTGAGGGTCACTCACCGTGCACAAAGTGTTGGTCCTGCCTGGCAGCTCACACTCAGCTGTTCTGGAAAGGTGGAAGGAACACGGGCTGGTGTTACAGACTCTTCTAATGCCTGGCAATAACTCTGTGTGTCTTTGAGTACTGTCACCAGATCCATGTGATAGCTTTTTTTGTTCACTGTGAGGAAAAACATGGATGTGTCATACAAGTATGAAGAACGAGTCATGCAAAATTCATTGGGATGGTTCCCTCAAGGTTAGGTTATTTTTGGCTTTGTTTCTAAAGCAAACTTTTTGGGAAAGATTTTTTGCTGGTAGATTTATATTTAACTTGTTTTGGAAAGGGCATATGCAAAGATTAATATCTTCTGACAAATGGAACAACCTTACTGAGGCTGGTCTTTTTTTTTTTAATAGCTGTGTGAGTGAGTTCTTGCTGGGAAGGTCAGTATCTTTTGCATGCATTGCTCTTTAAAATATCTGCTGGTGACTGTTAAATCTGTAGACTAAACAAGGCTGTTCTGTGAAGTAAGATTTAAAATTATAAAAAGAATATTCAGGTTTTAATATCTGAACACTTGCTATAAAGGTTCAATGGCTTGGTAGTAAATGGATTTCTCAGGTTCATTAAAATTACTAGTGCCCAGCCCTGGAACAGGTACATGGCACAATTAAGGGAGCTGAACGGGAGAGAATTGCAAACGGACCAAACTTCCCTTGGAGCCATGGAGTGCTGTGCAGCTGCTGCTGCCTGGGGCTGCCAGGAGTCTTCCACAGCTGCTGTTTCCTTGTCTCCGTGTCTGATAGGGAGGTGCTTTGCTGGTGTTAACTTTGTACAGCTGTGGCACTGCTGGCATATACCCAGGCACTCATCTTTGCCAAGATGTAAAAAATACCCAACTGCACGGTTGTGGTCCCTAATGACCAACACTGACTAGTGTTCTCTCAATTCTCACATAGCCTGTCTTCCTTTGCAGACTGGTGTCTTGCTGCTTCAGAGTCCTGATCCTCAAATCCCAGGTTTGGAAAGACACTGTACTCCTAAATACATTTCAGCAGCTAATCCTCTTTAGATTCCTTAATTCTTGTGTGAAGAGAGTTAATCTGATACTTCAGTTCATCTAACCAGTAGAGAATCAATTCCTATTCCAATGAATCTCCTAGAAACTGAGCATGTGTAACCTGTATAGTAATTGGATAAAATGGTAAAATCAGTATTGTCCAACTGAATTTCTACATACATCACAGAATGTGTAAAGTAATCTAGTCAAAGTCTGCTCTTCAATTCCCTCTTTAAGTAGGTGTCCAGCTGGATTTATTGAATGTAAATCTCAAGAGGTACCCTTAAGCTTAAAAAACACTCAAGTACCTCACCTTAGACATTTTGGTCAATACTGGGTCAATTGTCTACATAAAAATCTGATTTGTTAAATGGAACTCATGCAGAGAACCAATTTATCTGGGTTTGTATTACAACTGTAGTGCAATGTTTGTGTACCTTGTGCTTTTCTAAAGGATTTCTTGATTCAAGCATTGATCAGGAAGGTACAATTGCAGTTTTGTACTGACAGCACAAGTCTTGTACTGTACAGTCAGAACTGTGTGGCTCCAGGGAGCCTATGCACAGTAGAAAACGCCAGATCAGTTTTTTGAGAAGACACACCTCACTACCCCTGGGCATAACACAAAAGGACCAGAGATAGAATTAAAAAAATCCACAGGGGAATGTTACGTAGGTGTTCCGTAGTTTAGACTTGTCTCAAGGTTTTCCCCATAGACTAGCAGGTGAAACAGAAGCGTACCAAACTTGGTGAACAGTTTTGGAAACGATGTGACTTGCATATGATTGGCAATAACTGTACTTTAGTCTAAGTAGTGTGAAATCAGAGGCTCCTGCAGAAATGTGACATCTCCTTCTAAACCCACGGAGGTTGGGGCTCTGAATCGTCCGGTGCTTGATTTATCTGAATGTATGAGGAATTCCCAGGCTCACATCTGTTTGCTAAGGGACAGCCAGAAAAGATTGGCTTTGCATTGCAGGGGCTGTGTTTGGGTAAGCCTGTGGCAGGCAAGCAGCCTGGTGAGCAAACATTGAGGTTGTGCTCAAATACCATTTTCTCTTGCCTTGTCTGTCAGGACTTCGTTAGTGTGTCAGTAAAGCTCACTTCAAATAAAAGGTCCTCTATGGGCTCTAGCAATGCTTGTTTACTCCAAACACTTAGATCTCTCTGGGTGTTTTTTCTGGGGGAAAAAAAAATAGCTCTGGTGCTTATTCCACTTTCCTAATGAAGAAAGGTGAAGGTGTGATGTTGGTTGAGCACAAAAGACGGGGGAGCTCTTTCACATATTGTTTGAAGGTTTAGGCAGTTAATTTCAAAATTCTTTAAAAAAATAATGAACAGAAAAGAAGCTGGTAGGGATTTCCTCTCCTGTTAGTTTTACTAAGCCAAAGGAGCTAGGCTAGGCTGAAGGTTGAATGTGCAATAGAAGGAATGTTTCAGAAGTGTTTCAGAATTGCCATTGTTACCTAGTTTACTCTTAAATGAATAGCAAGAACCTTCTACTTAGCTCTGTAGGTGCATGAAATGAACAGCAAGGTTAATAATTTTCTGATATCTGCAACATAAAAGTTTATTTTGCACACAGCTGTTAATATTGCATAAGCATTATATGGCAATACTTATGCAGTTGCAATAAATACAGATGTTATATTTTTATTTTCCCTAAATTAAGTTCAAAACAGTTGTCCCTATCTTAAAAATAATCGCTATCTTTTGAAAGAATCCCGTGCATTGCAAGACTTTGCTGTTTCCTGAACTAAGAATATGAATCTGAAAAAAGTGACTTGTCCTTTGCTTCCCTAACTGAAGTGGAAACAGTGGTATTTGTGGTTTCTGGACTGGGTCTATATGAATTTCTGCAAATGATGGGAGAAATGCAGTTCTTTGTTACTTCTTTGATTACAGATAAGTTCATGTGGTGGTTACTAAAATAGTATTAGTAAAATACATTTCTCCTGCCATAGAAAAAAAAATTACACTGCAATAGTCGTTTTCACTGCCATCAGGCTGGTGGTTGTAATTTAAGTGCTGGTGTTGTACAAGTGGTAGAATTACTGCTTTTTATGTCACTTGTTTATTTTATGTTCAGATAAAGCATTCTGTTAGTTTTTCCCCCTGGTCAGTCTGGACTGTTTTACAAGTGACATTATACATGTGTGCACTTACATAGGATAGCTTAATTTTAGTTACTTCATAGTGGAAAAGGTACACCTGTGAGAAAGGAATATGAATGAGAAAATATAACTGTGTGTAAACATGTTTATGCAGCTGCATTTTAGAGTAACTTATTATTGGAGCACTGTGTTTAGAGAATGAAACTTTTACAGCTGAAGACAAGCTATTAAAAATTCCTTCAAAACATTGTAAGCAGTAGATAAATCAGAAGTATAGATATTCGGTTCTGCTTCCAGATTTATTTGGTTTTTTAACAAGTTTTCCTCATATTAGTATCTGAAAACTATTTGAGATGCTAATAAAACTGTCTTATAAACTTTTCATATTAAAGCTTTTTTGCGGAGTTTTAAATCTAATGTTTTCTTCTGTTTCTCATGATTAATACACAACTTTCAGTTTTATTTTCGTAATGTAAATAATTTCATCCAGTGTGGGGAATTTTAAAACTTAATAGCTTTTCAAGGCTTTTGTGTGATGTGGGACTTGAGTTACTGTGGAGCCTCAGATATGCATTTCAATTCAGAGTATATGTGGTTTGGAAACATGGAAAATAAAAGGTTATGTCTGTTAGATCTCCAACAAAAATAAAGTCATTAAATTTATATTAGTATTTCTCTTCTGTAACTAGATAAAGACAGTCTTACATGTCATAAAACTCAGCCTTCACGTTTAAAATCTTAGGATCTCAATGAAAAAAAGTTAGGGAAATGCTGCCAATGATTCGTTTCAGTTGGGGGAAGAGGCAAGGTTGTAAAATGTCATTGTCATACTTTGAGAGCTTTTTAAAAAATCAATAAAGGACAAAAAAATCAATAAAGGAAATAGTTTAGAATCAGGCTGTATTTGTTTGCAGATTCATACTGAAGTAACTTTTTCATTACACTGAGGACTGAGAGAACATTGCTCTAGACTCTTCATAAAGAGTCCCTATGAAGGACCCTCTTTGCCCCCAGAAATTTATTTCTGTGCTTTGACTTTCAGCGTTATTTAAGCTGATGTGGCCTTAAATGTCCAGTTTCCAGCATATTAAAAAGAATGTGTTGATATCTGGTTTATTGAATGTAGTGTGTGGAGTTTAAATTTTCTAAATCCAAGCCAGATGTCTTTTGCATTTCTTAAACCCAAACAACCAAAACGAGCAAACAAACCGAAGCCCAGAAAACAACCACAATGAACAGAGCATGAGCAGTGAGCATGTCTTAACTTTCCCTCTGTCACTAGTGCTGGACAAAGTCTGCTTTGCAAGGTTTAAAGATTTCTCAGCCTGTAGACTCCCTCTGCTCTCAGCCTTTCTCCCAGGTTATCAATTATGAAAGATTTTGTGATAAAGTCTGGATGAGTGGAAGCTGGAGAAGGACAGTCAATTTACTTCATGTCCTCTATTAATCTGACAAGATTTCATCTTTGTGGAGGCAGCAGTCTGTAAGTGGAGGACTCTACTTAAGGTGTCTGCCATAGGTATATGATGATACTGCATCAGTTTTGCTTATAGTACAACCTGTATTTATAGGCAGGTCTGTCTTCTACACTTCAGGGGGAAGAAAAATGTATATAGAAGAATACCAGTGTAAGAGGATGCACATTTTAATACTTTGAATTTCAGTTGCTTCCTTTTTTTCATCCTGTATCTCAAATAAATAAACCTACGTATTGAACTGCCAGATTTATATAGCTGGCTGCTTTTGTTTTTATATTTTGCAATATTTTCTTTCATCTCTGGATTGGTAACAGAGGTTGTAAATTAACTCCAATGTTCAGAGGCGTCCAGATGCCAATTTTGAGAGTTTCCAACTTCATTTCCTTGTGGAAACAGCCATTCTCTTTTCAGGTTCAGTTTATGCTTAGGAGCAGACATCTCACGTTTGCATGGCTGCAGTCTCAGATGAGTCACTTTGTGTCTTTGCCTCATATTTCTGGACCCAAGAACACTTGGGAGCACTTTGTAGGCTCTTGGATCTCTCTGCAGGTTGTCAGGTGTGAGGATCAGTGGCAGTCTAGACCTTGTAATCTCTGATGGATCAAGCTGACTCAGCCCAATTAACCACCTCAGGACAGTGCTGGCATATCCCATGTGCTGCTAGAAGCTGCAGGTTCCTGGTCTGTGCCCTGTGTGCCTCTGAATAATTAAAGTAGATGCTGTTACCTCAAGTGTTGCACAAAATTATACTTCAGTATGAAAAGTAGTAAATGAATGCTTGGTTCCTACCATATTTTTCCTGCTACATTGTTTATTTTAAAAGGCATTTGGTAAATTTCCTACTGCGAGTACTGTGCCATGGCATCTAAAAGGCAACAGAGACTTCTGCGTCCAAGAAAAAAAAAACACCAGCCAGGAAATTCTGTAGGTGGATAGGAATTGTAATAAAAATTCAATGTAGCTGTAATAAAATGTGCAGAGTACATGTGCCACGTGCAGAACTCATTTTGTCATTTTAACCTCTAATTGGTTCTTTTATTCTGTATTCCCTTATTCTCTCCAGTTCATTAGCAATTCATCAGAATTTCTACAGCACCTCTATGTGCCTTCTGTCTGGCTTTCAGGGATTTTTGAAGCCTCTGCACTTTTTTCCTGAGCACTTGCTTAGTCCTTCATCACCCATTTGTCTCCAGAACATCCAAGACTTCCACCAGCTCTCTTATTAATGTTCAGTGCTCAGTCTTTCGGCTTCTTCTGGATCTCTCTTTGAAAGAGTGACACTGTGACAAGAAGAACCTGTGAGTAATGTCATCTTAAGCTCAGAGAGGCAGGTGAAGGCATTCAGCCAGGAAAAGGTACAAGGTGTAGCTACACCTCCTGTGGTGGAAGGATGGCAGCTTGGCCATTGCTCTTGATCATGGGCAGCCAGAGGTCAGAGATGTGGCTGGCACTCAATGCATTGCCCAATGTCTTCAGTTTAGGAGAGGCTGTGACAGGATCACGGCTGAGTATTGCAGCTCTTTGTCTCTTGTTTGGAGAGAGAGAATGGTCAAACTTCATGCATTCCAACACTCTGGCAGTCCTACTTTGTAAATACAAGCTTCTGGTTTTTAGGCTCACTTTCTTACACAGACGTGCCCTCGTTTGAGTCTTTGCCGTGGTTATCTTCATAACCTTTTCCTAAGTATTGTATACAGAAATCTGGGAACTGTATTCATCTTTTTACTACTACTTGATTTTATTTGTGAAATACACTATGAAAAATGTTGTTTTAAAATCTCAATTTAAAAACAGTGATATCGTACAAAAATGGTAAAGAAAGCATCTCTTATGATAACTAAGTTAAAGACTTTTTCTTTGACTGAACAATCAAAGTACTTGTAATATGTATTGTTAGATCCATAGGTAGACAGAACTTCTGATATATTGAGGATCATTTTGAATTAAACCAAGGCTGAATTAGTAGTGCAGATGTTCTCCAGATTCCCTGCATAGATGCATTTCCTGGCAGTGAATAGGGCAGAGTGTTACTTGTTTATCCTCTTGAGGCTTCCACAGATCAAATCTGACATTCCTGGTCTGCCTGGAATCGCTCTAAGTTCTTCCATCCTTTTTTACCTTCCCCTCGTTTTCCTGGACCTGCATGCCATATGCTGTAGGGTTCAGTTGTATTTTTAACCACTTGCAAATAAAGAAGTCAGTATTTATCTGCTATTGCTGGAGATGAATGGTGGGGTAAGTAGCAACATTAGGAGTGATGCAGAAGGGGGCGTTATAGGGTGGATGATGGAAATGTCCGAACCAGGAATATGCTGGGGGGACCCTGGGCAGCCAAGGCTCTGCAGGGCCCAAGTGTAGCATAGAGAAAAGGTTTCTCAGCACTTAGTGTTGAGTTTGGTTTTCAGATATTGTAAGGGTACTAATCTACTACAAGGCTGTAATTCAAATATATAACACACTATTTAAATCCCATTTGGACAAATACATGTATTAAGCGTATCTCTGAACATGCATTATACATTCATTTTACTGTCATCCTTGGGAACAAAGTATCTGCATAAAATTTATCTGCTAAGAAATGGACACTACTTTTCTGCAGTACATATAATCTAAGAGTTTTAATAGACTGTAATCCTTTAGATTTTTATAGTCCTTTTTCTCCTAGATATAAAAGCAATGAGCAAATATTATGTGCCTCTTGTCATTTCTTTGAGGTGATTAGCAAATACAAGGCACACGGTATCTGCAGTGAACTGATACACGGTAATATTTACACATTTCAGAAATACTTTTATTAGTAGAGATGTTTTTCAAAAATACATGGAGTCATGTGACTTTGGAAAAGTAACTTTGAGATTATTCTTCTGGTGCTTCCAGGCTATATTATGTGTTTCAGATATTCAGAAAGTGAATACTGTATTGCAATCCCACTTTCATTTTGAATTATGGTTGAAAGTTACCTGCTTTGTAGTAGTGTTGTTTTGCTCAAAAAATAATGTGAGCAAAATACATTTCTTACATAAAATCTGTCCTAGATCATTAACGCTGAATGGTTCTACCTTGGATGGAAAGCAAGTTTTCTGTTAGAGAATCAGTTAATGTTAGAAAAATGATGTTCAAGATAGGATGCTGATGGTGTGGGGGAGGTGGAGATGGCAGCTGATGCCAGTGAAATTTCCCAGCTGAAGCTCAGTGAGAAAGTCAAGGAAGACAGGTTTTAATTTTTTTTCCCCTTAGAAGTGAGGAAGCAGCACATTTTCTCACCACCTGTTAAAGACCAGATCCAATTAGCAGGAAGAGCTGCCTTGTGTAAAAACTTGTATCACAACTGGAACGCTTAATTCTAAGGTCACACTCAGGGAAATTGAACCTCAGTCTTTCCTTTGGTTAAATCTTTTGCTTTACAAAGAGTAAAGGTGTTTATAGATGAGAAATTCCTTTTGCTCCATCCAGTTCAACTTGACCCTAAAATCAGAGTTCTTGTATTTTAATAGAGAGTAAGGAGAGCACTTCTAAAAGCCAGTCAGGTGCCTGTGAATTTGTGATCTCCTTTGGATTTACAGGGGCTGATTCACAAGATCTGCCCTGGGAAGATGCCTGTTCTGAGGTTTGTATCTGAGATACCCAGAGCTGAGGAAAAACCAGGAGTCAGCTCCCAAAACACAAGGCTTGTGAGCATATGGGCTTTAGTAGTTAGTTTGAACGGAATATCCTGGTATACCACAGACTGAGACCCATTTATAGCACTTCCTCTGGTAGGATTTTAAGCTCCTCATAGAACAGCTCTACTAAGTGAGCAAGTACCATGTTCCCCACAGTAATACCTAGAATTGAGGGTTCAAATATCTCGAGACTTTGGTAATCTCTGTTTTTTCATTTTGAGTAGTGAACCATGAAATTTTCAGGTTTTTTGCATTAATAGTCCGTAATAATTAAGTTTGTGTTTATAAAGTCTTATAAAAAATTGTTATCTGAGACATATGTGGAGATGGCCTGCCAGGTCCTCAAGTACTCCTGTGTGGAAGAAGCTTTTTTAGGCACAAACATCGTAAAGTCTGGTGGGGTAAAAGCCCTTAAATCCCAGTAGGTATTTTGTTGCTGGAGACCTGTTGGAGATTTGTAGCCACACACCAATATTTTGTAAGAAATACCTGACAACCAGAGGATGAAGTAAGAGCTTGGTGCTGGGGGACAAGCCCTTGCCAGGAGCTAATGAGGGCTGAAGTGGGTTTGAAAAGCACTCCAAATGAGCCCCGGAGCTGTTTTCAGTCTCCCGCCTCCCTGGGCTCTTTCCCTTTCCAGCAGCCGCTGCCAAGGTAATGCCACTCGTGCTCTCCACGTGTTGAGGCTGGCGCGGAGCCCCGGCTGGCGCAGCCCCGCTGGGCGCGGGCAGGTAAAGCTGCAGCGCTCGGCCCTGACCCCATCCCGATCCGAGGGGGCTGGGAGCGAGGGCGTGGAGCGGCCCGGGGCTCCCGCGGCAGCAGCAGGAGCAGGGAGGAGCCGCCGGGCGCTGCCAGAGCCCGGACCTGCGGCGGGGAGGGGCGGCCCCGGCTCCCGGCGCTCCCCGCTCGGGGCCAGTGTTGGGGCGAGCGGAGCAGCGGCTCCGGCTGCGGGGAGAGCGGGCGCGGAGCCGGGGGTGCTGGGATCCAGACCGGGGTGCCGGGATCCAGACGGGGATACCTGGATCGAGACCGGGCTGCCACCTTCTTCCTGACCGTCTGCCCCGACTTGCGGCTGGTGAGTGGCGAGAGCTGCGTCCCCTTGGGTCGCTCCGACCTGGCCGTGCCTATCAGAAAGCGCGAGGATGCAGGTTTAACTTAGTGCGTTTATTTACATTGGAATGCTACTTTGTAATGCAAGTGGGCTCCTGGGATTGTAAGACTTTTCAGCTGAGTAGAAGTGCTGGAGAGCTTAGCGCAGGACTCTGCCAGCGCTGAAGAGCCTGGTGAGAATGCAACCCCCCCCCGCTCTGGACTCGAGATGCTGCTCCTTGGGCAGATGCGCTGTAATAAAAGTGCTGTACGAGGTTTATCATTTGACCTTCAGAGCACGGCTCAGCAAATGGGAGACTTTAAACCCACTCATGCTTGGGAAATGAAGTGGGGAGAAAAAAATCCAACAACTTCCATGGCTAGCTTTTGAAGAAAATTATTGCTGGACTGATAGTGTAAGAATATTTTGCTGTGTTTTCTGTAGCTATATGCAAAGAATGCTCTGTGTTTATCAAATAGGTGTGACTGCCACTGTGTACCTGCCTGATGTGGCCTGACATTCTCACTGAGTCTTTGCCTTCTTTACTGTACTGTAGAGAGACATTACATTAGTGCTTCTATTAAAATAGGAAGAAAAATGCTAATATTAGTAACAATTTTTGTTACTACGTTACTGTGTTCAAACATAGCCTTTAAATTTGGACAGAAAACAAAAAGTCTGATTCTAAGCAGATGGTGGAGAGGTTTCTTAACCTCTTACGTAACATGAATATAGGCAGGGTGATGGTAGGTATAGCTGGGGCCGTACCTTAAGGAGTGTTGCTTTTGTGTCCCTTTACAGCTGTAATAATTTATATGCTGGTCCCACAACAAGATGAAGTAAAAACCTGTGGAATTTTCAATGCAAGTAACTCCTCTTACAGCCAGAAAGAGACATATTTTGGTTTCTCCCCGCTCTGTGTAAGCAAGATCAGAGCTATTTTGGATCACAATATTTGCAGTTACAAAAACTTTAAAGTCTTTCGTATGGTAATGGAAAGTCAGTAAGTTGTGTAAGTAAGATTTAGTGTGATGACAGTGTGGCAGTTGTAAGCAATGTTTGGGGGTTTTTTAACAGCTTCCTGGGCTCTTAAACTCTGCTGAGGTGTACACCTGCTTTCCAGAACTATGCATATTTTTTCTTGAAGTAGTGTGGTTCCAATAATTTCTGCTTGTAGCTGTATCTCATTCCAAAACTCAGATTTTTTGAAGATTTTTCAGACTTTTTTTTCCATTTTCCTCACATAGATACGCTTTTTCTTAAATAACAAACAAACAAAAAAACCCAAAAAATCTTCTAGAAGAGAATTCAGAGCTCCTTGTTGTTGCTTCTGTCTGTAGTCTAAGTATAGCTATTGTAAATTTTGACTTTGAAAAGACTTTGTAGTTAAAGCACTGCCATTGATTTCTGTAGTCAAAGCCCTGCAAATGATTTCTGGAAATGGTCTGCTGTTGTTTTGCTCTGTGTGCCAGGAGAAATAACTTTAGCTTAAAAGCAAAGCAAAATCTGTTTGTGAGGGTCTGAAGAATCCTGCTTTTCCCAGCCTTTGCAGTCTTTCCCAGCTCCCTCACCCTATAGCTGTCGCTGGTGAGTCTGTTCTTGTGCCAGCTTGGCAATGCTGCTTGCCAGTGCCCAGCTGTACGTGAGCTGTAGTGCTGGCATGGTGACATCTGGAAACTCCCTGTCACAGGAATTGTGGTGCCCGAGCCAGCCTGCGACACAGGAAATGAACTCATGGAGTCCCAGGTTCAGGACAGGACAGCTTCACAGCCTCCTAGGCTGTGGAGAGGGATGGCAGGGACAGCTGGCTCTCAGAACACTTGGAGGAGGGGAAATTTCCCCTCTACAAACCTCTTCTGCTTCGTAATTGTCTGCTAACTACTGCCCCATGGAACAAGGACTTAGATTGCTGAAAATCTGCTTGTTAGTAGGGTGACATTAGTTGAGAAAATGGGTGTTTATAGACTGTGCAGAAAACAAACTGACCACAATGGCATTTCCCAAAAATAGAAGCTGGGTTGTACCAATTCTCAAACTGAAGTGGCTGCATTAATAAATATATCAGGTAAACTTGCTTGTTGATGAAATAAGAATTTGAGACTTCCTGAAGCTGGAATACATACATTTAATATACTTGGGATACCTGGGGGGAAAAAAGGAAAGCACAGGGATGGCTTTTTCTGAGAAGCGCCTGTGTTTTGTACAGAGAAAGCTTTTCAGGGAAGAGGTAGGGGTTAACAGCTGGAAAAGCAAGAATCGAGGTATTGAGAGAAACCAAGCACCACATATGATAGCATTGGAGTAAGAGCTGGAGAATTTGAAAAATGTCTAGCTGAGAGCCAAAATGGAGATCAACAACCATAAACCATTAAAAAGCAGTTTGACTCACTAAACACCATTGCAGTGATAGATAAGTAGGCATCTCCCATGAAACCCAGTATCAAACACCAGGCACCACTTGTTACTTCTCTGAGCACTGAGAAAAAGCAAAGATACAAAGAATTCTGATAATGTGAAGGAGGAGCAAACCCTCCTTTAGAGCGGCTGTGCACTGGCTGGCACAGCACAGGAAGCCTGGAGAGGATTTAGCGGAGTTTACAGACTGTGAGACTGTTGGCCACGTTGGAAAACTTCAGCGTCTTAAAGGACTGCAAGGCCATCATGGTATTTCATCTGGAAGGAGCCTTACCAGGTAGTGCTAGGATTGTTAAATGTTGCTTATTTTAGAAATGCACTGCTTCTAGAATTCAGCTGGTTTAGATGAATTTTAACACAAAAAGATGTTTTTGTTACTTCGGATGTCGTGTTCATCTCAGAACTGTGATGTTTTGTAGCTGACAGATCTGCAAAGTCCATAAAGCCTGGGATGGTTCAGCTGGCTGAGTGGTCAGCAATGCTGACTACAGCTGAAAAGCTTTAGATAACTTTGAAATGAAATTTAAATTTTTTCCTACCTTAAATGAAGAATCTAAAGTCTTACAACAGTTTTGTTTTGCTTTTGTGCAAGTTACAAATTTTGGATATTTTTTTGTCTTATATGTTTAAACAATTCTCAACACTTGGCTGTTCTCTTTTGTCTTCTAAAAATCCATAAATTATCTGTACTAATATATTAGGTTATACTAAATTTCCACTACGTCATTCTGTCTTGGATTTGCACTTCTATCATTCCCAATTGCAGGCATTATGAGTCCAGATGGGATTTGTTGAACCAATGTTTTTTTAAGTCTGGTTGGCTTTTTTTTGTTGGCGGTGGGTTTTTTTTTTTCTTTTTAAGAAACTTGAATCAAGGACAAATTCTTTCAGTTGCAGCCAAAGGAACAGGTGAATTTAATCCAAGTTTTAAAAGAACATGCTAGCTGGGGAGCACCAAATCCCACATAGTTTGTGTGGTACAGCATTACTTTATTTCCTGAAGGGCTTGCATGGCAGATGGCAGCTGTCTGCTGGGTGAGCTGTGTTCACTGTTAGCTCCCCAAATAATAGATGGATTACTCCATAAAACTGTCATGAAGGAGCATCACCACTGCAGAGCATGGTACATTCCACGTATGATACTCTTCCAAGAGTTGTTTTGAACTGCATGGCTGAAGTGCTTTCTGAGCAGTTACTGCTATCAAGAGTGCAGTAATTAAGGACAATCCTGGTTTTCTTCCCTTAGCAGTCCAGCTGGCATAGTTTCTAAAGAGATGATCACATTTAAAATACCTTGTGTCCAGCTAGAGCTGTGGGATATATTAAACATTTAGATTAACACTTTTTCTAATTGTATTTAATGTTCTATTAAGTAGGGCTGCCCGCATTAGAACCTGTGTTTTCTACAACCTCATTATTCAGAATATCTGTGCACTGCTTCAAAGCTTTCAGGTGTAAATTTTCTTAAGTCTGAAAACCCCACTGCTGGAGAATGCCAGATCCTAAAGCAGTCTGAGGAGTACAGCAAGAATAAACTTCAACGTTGAAAGAATTCAGAATTCTCAAAGATTGAATTTTCAAATATTCTTATTTTTAGAAAATTTTTTTATGATCAGCATGTCCTTAGATTTCCCATGCCCATGTCATTTTAAAAATCTTACTATGCTTTTACTTGTCACATCTTAATTGGCTTATTTATTCATCCTCTTAAGAGAAGACTCTCAGTTAACTATTTCATTGGGCCATTGTTTCATCTCTAACTTCCCAGTTATTGCAATTATGGCAGAGGAGACAAAATGCAGTGGAGAGTTAAGAATGTAGTTTAAGAATATATTTTGGTGTGACAGCTGCAGCTGAATTTTTGCTGTCAGTAGATTTACAGTTGCTTTTGTAGAGAGGGACACGAAGGACAGAATTTTTAATTCCCTCAAACACAAGTGAAACAAAACTCAGATGACATTAGCCTGGTCAAATTCAGTGACTCAAAATAGAAAAATTACCAAACCAAATGAAAATGTACAGCCCAGCTCACATTCTAGAAAATTGGTTTGAGTCCCAGTTCTTCTTAGCTGTGACTGAATAAAACATTTAATCAGATGGCTACCTCAGCATACAAAGTAGTCTTGCTTTAATGTGTCATTGAAAAAACTTCACGGCAAGCAGGTGCTTCCATTGCCTCTCTAAAAGATTCCATAAAAATGGACAGAACAGGAATTCCTCAAGGCTTAGGAAAAAAAGTAAGAATGAGCTCTATCTGTTAAAATTGTAGTGTTTGAGATGGTTCGTGAATTGCTTGTTCAACAGGAGAACAGGGGCAGAATTATATGTTGTGGTACTGATGATCTTTTCTTCAAATGTAGTAGTCCTAAAACATTTCTGAACACAAGGTGCACAGGTAGATACTACATCTCTGGGAAATAAAGCATTGATCTTTGATCATATTAAATGGAGGCTGCTGAGCTGTCTGGACAAAAGTTACAATTCCCATGTCGGTGTTCTCAGGGGGCTCAGATGCACTGAAGGGCCCAGCCCGTGTGTCTGTGCTGGGATTGCCCATCTGCCATGGGCACGAGTTTGGGATCTGTGTTTGGCACATGTGTGCTTGGCACAGAGCTGTGTGGTTTCCTTCATGAAGTGATTGAAAACAGCTACTAAAAATTATTGCTGCAAGTGTCCTGGGTTTAAAGCAAAAGGATGTGCGTTTGTCTTCCTGAAATATCAGAGATTTGCTTCTCTGTCCCTTCTGTTCAGTTATTACAGTAGACAGTAACTTTGATCAGTGTACAGCAGTTTCAGGTGGTAATTCTGATGAGTCCAACTAACTTAGAAACAAATGGAACAGCATCACCATGCAGCCTAGCTCTTATGTGAGTGAATGTAAAAATAAGCAGCCATGAATTCCTAAAATTCTGCCAGACACCTGGAGAGGAGCTTTCTCTTCCTTGATGTCCAGCTCTCACTGTGTGCACTGAGGTTTGATGTTGCCTGCAGTGCGAGAGAAAACCAGACTGCTGAAATGCAGTGGAGTTTCACATAACTAATGTGTCTCTTCAGACCAAACTGAAGCTTAGCCTGCCGCTTGAATTTGCTCTCTGTGCTCAGCAGAAAGTCCTCCTTGGGCTTGACTTGCCTGTCCCAGGGGAGGGGTACCCGGCAGGAATGTGGGGAATTGAAGGCTGGAAAAATTTGCTTGTCAAGGAGCATATTCTCCTGTTCTGAGTGGTTATCTAAATGAAAGTGATTTCCCAGGGCATCTGGCTCTGCACATGATCTAGAACAAATAGCAGAGGATTAATTTTCGTTTCAGAAGTGGAGGATTTAGCTCTGTCTCAGGGAGATGCTACGCGGGGGGCTGCCAGGGGGAGCATTCCAGTCGGCAAAGCACTTTCTGCTCAGAATTAGCATTCAGGCAGTAAAATAGCTCAGCTGGCTGGGCAGGCTTAGCTCTCTGAGCACTCAGCAAAGGTATCAGGGAAGAAAATGAGTTCGAAATTTCCCTTGCTTATCTGCCTTAATCTATGTATGTTGTGTCTCTCTGCAAAGTTCAGTGGCTGTAATGCAAGCCTTGCAATTTGGACTTGCAATGCTGTTAATTAAACTTGGTATTAAAAAGTCAAAGCAGTTGTAATTAAGTGATTCTGTTTTTTCAACAAGTGTTGATTTATTCTTCTAAGTAGTACTTAATTAGTGTTTTTCTTCCTCTTTCTCCTCCTCCCTCCCCCAGGCCCATGTAAATTGGGTAGCAAACTCTTATCTGAGTGTGATGTTTGACCTTTTGTGTTATTTACCAAAATAACGATCCCCAACTTACCTTTTTATCATATTAAAATAAAATTAAACTTAAGATGGGAAAAATTGGCTGCTGTGAGCATCTCACACAAATTTTGATCCTGGGCTGTGGTGACTTCTACAATGTTAATAGTTCTCATTTACCTACATATTGCTTGAAAAACGTTAGGGGAAAATCTTTTCATATCCTTTATTTACAACATGGTATATTATGTACTGTCTTTGGAATACATGTCACTGAGAAGCAAGGGCTTCTAAATCAGCAGTAATTCAATCCTGTGATTATTTTTTGTCCACAGGGGAAAAATATGTGGTTATATTCTATCTTTTTAATATTCATAACAGTTCATTTTGAGCTTCTGCTGAAGACCTAGTCTACTATTCAGAAAATTCGATATGTCTGCTGAAATGGCTTGATTTATTCAAATAAGGCATTTCAAAATTTCTTTATAAACGTGAATAGGGCCCATTTTTAATAGAAATTGGAAAGGAGGTTACTGAAACCAGCACGTTATTGGTTATTAAATAATCTCTGTTGTGTGGGCTTGTCTCCTGCAGGTTTTCAAAGCACATAGGTGAATTGCAGTGAGGTGTGGATGGGGACACCATTTATACCAAAATCTGTTTTTTATCAATAGTGGCTGTAGCCTAGTTTTGTGCACAATGATCTTGTTCTGTGCATTGTTCTGTGTCAGCCATTACTTGTTAGCTGTGGCACAGACACCATCAAATCTCTATTCATTTGACTTACAATTCGGTTTAATGACTGAAAGTTGACATAACTTCACTCTTAACATTTTGTTGAACAAATTTAAGTACTTTAAAACATTCCTGGCAGTGTGGATGACTCCTTTCTGTTTCTCTGTGTTGTGAAAGGTGAAGCTCAGAGCAGAGTTCTACTCGCGTTTAATCCAAAGTTGGTTTTGAGCATCTGAAAACACTGCAGCTCTCTAAACTGTGCATTATTTGTTTATTCAGGAACATCACGTGTCCACTGAGAACTTGGAGCATGGCTATGAGCAACGCCAGTGACTCTGTGGTCCTGAGCAATGGCAGCATCTTGTCAAATGCTGCTGGCCCAGGGGTTGTTGCAGCGAGTGACGGCGACATCACGGTCCAGCAGCTCCCATCCAAGGAAACACCAAGAACAAAACCAAGTCCAAATGGCTGCCTGCAACTAAATGGTACAATCAAACCATCCTTCCTGCCTTTAGACAACCAAAGAACTCAGCAGATGTTGTCGCAATGCTGCCACCCTTGTCCATACCATCATTCTTTAAGTAGCCATAATAGCAAGCAAGAATGTCATCCAGTGGTTGGCAGCTCAGCACCATCTCCTATGACCTCGTGCTGCATGCAGCCACACACTGAGTACTCAGCCTCTATTTGCCAAAAACACACCCCTGTCTATCAGCCTGCCTGCTGTCTTCAGCCCTCCCCGTCCTTCTGCCTTCACCATCAGTGGCCTGACCATTTCCAGCATCAGCCTGTGCAGCAACACATGGCCAGGATAAGGTAAGCGGGTTGCATTATTTCTTAGTTCTCAGGATGGGTGATCTTTCCCAGAACTGTTTTGTTTTCTTTGAAAAGTAGAAGATCTGAAAGGAAGGTGAACCAAATTTCTTTCCCAATGATTTTACAGATCAATTTTTGATGCATTACCAACTTACTATTTCCAGAAGAAACCAAGTCAGGAGATTTGTTTTGCTGGGCTCCATGAATATTCCTGAAGTGAATTAGTTCTTTCTTGGGAGAAAGAAAAAAAAAAAA
>VZSR01001479.1:5236088-5307721 GCA_013398615.1 Brachypodius melanocephalos | reverse complement strand
GTATTCTATAGTCATGAGGAAGGGAACAAATGCCATCCATAGTTTGGGTTTCTGGTTTTAGTCTAGAAATAAAAACAGTGAAAATTTCTTCTGGATATGATAAAATAATGTTTTCTGTCATGTTTCACAGATGCAAAACTGTTTGAACTGCTATGATTGGGCTCCTGAGCCAAGATGCTGGTTTTTCATCTTGCACTTCCTTGCCATACCATACACTTCTACAAAAATGTACAGCAATCATTAATAATGATTTATCATCAATGGTTTTTCTTACTGCAAGCAGTCAAAACAGCAATGCAATCCAACCTTTAAAGCACCTGTACTTATTTAATCAGCTGTGTCTGTTAGCATACCCTGCATATCCCTATCAATGATTACTGGACTGCTTCTACGCCTTTTCACTCTAAACTGCCCATGGCTGCATTAATGGAGAGTGTATACAGTGTATACTGATCTGACCATCACTTAGCATGGAACCAAAGACTTCTTTTCTCTCTCCATGCTCAACAAGGTTGTCTAAATACCACAGTCTCTCATTTCATTGTGAAGTTACCACCTAGAGAGGGCAGTGTCAATGTAGACATGTTGGGAGATGGTAAAAAACTGGGAGCAACTGGATGCAGCATTGCAGGTGGATGGATGTGCACTGAAGAAGAAGCAAACTGCCTCATTTGTAGCTACTTGGCAGTGCTAAAAAGGAGAGGTGATAAATGTGTATTCATTTTTTATGTGCTCAGATAACTTCCTGTAAACAGAAGAGTAACACTTACTGATATTTCAGTGTGATCATTGTTCCACACTCTTAATTTTATTGCAGTTTGAGCTTATAATCTGCACAGCAGCCTCTTCTCCAGGTATTTTTATTACAAGGTTCATTGGAAATCATCCAGCTTTATAAAATGTGCATGGGTTATTTAAAATGCAGGTTCTCATACAATGCATTAGTTAAATTCAGTAGGGAATCAAGCTACACTTAATTTGGCTTCTTTCTATTTTTTAAAAATGCATTCAAATATTATTATTTTAAGAAAGGGGGAGAAGATGTGATTAGATAGAGCAGGGTGAACGCTCTTTGCAAACTGTATCAGTGATGCTTACAGCTCTGGGCAGGTAACCAATAGTTTCAGCACAACAGGTTTTGTCAGGTTTTGAAGCCCAAGGCTTAACATTTGTCAGTGACCTAATATTAAAGGAATGTGGCTCTGGTATATCATTGCAGATTGAAGTGAGTAAAGACAGATTGAAATAATGCCACACTTGTCCTATCCTCTTAAAGCTGGCTGGATCTGGAATTTTGTAGAGGGTTCAGCTTTGAAGTTTAACTAAATTACATGGAAATGTCATCTATCCACCATAGCTTGAGAGTCTGGACAACTGGGTTTTTTTGTTTGTTTGTTTTTTTGTTTTTTTTAGGTTGGTGAAAAGGTTCTGTAGCATAAAAGAATATATTTTTAGTGGCTGATGTTCTGCAGCATGATTGTGATAAAAAATTCTATTGTAAAAGTAGATAAAAGAGGTCGGCATTTGGTCGTAATGATTCTGATGATTTTTAGATGTTTTTCTGAGGTTGGAAGATCTCGAGTAAATTTCTTGTGTTATTTTGTGCACATATTTAAGAAGTAGCTCGTGTGAACACGTTCATACCTCTTTTTTCAGTGTCTTGTCCCTACAAATACTCCCTGGGAAATTCTAGCCATCTCTCCATATCAGAATGCAGTTATTTGGGGGTTTGATTTGCTTTCTAACCATTTCTAAATTTACCTGTGTAGGAGCATGGCACATTTAATTCTCTTCAGTACTGTTGGATGATTTTTTTTTCTTCCCCACTACCCTTCCTCTTTGGAGAGCTCATGCTGAAGTATCCCTTTTGATTGGAATGTGCTTATGAATCTCAAGAAACCTGGGGGCTTAGACATGCTGGAAGACGTAGTTACTGCCCCTCCTTTGCTGCCACCTGCTTCTGTAGTCATCAGCAGCCTTCACCAGGGTGGAGTAGAAATGGGGAAAACCAACCAAATAAGGCTGTGAAAGAAGCATGAAGATTGATTCATGATGACTGGAAGCACTAGAGTTAGGAGTCCCTAGGGAAAAGTAAAACTGTGCAGCCCAGTAGCACGCTTAGTGGGATGAAAGGAGGATAAAATAAATAGTGAACAGTTCTAGGAGAACTAAATACTACCATTATTAAAAAGCCAGAAAACTCTTAAAATCTTTCCTGAATTTTTTTAAACCTCTTCTTCATATAGGAATCTTTGCATGTAAATAGGAGAGGAAGAGGAAGGATGTGTGAAGATCATTCAGAAAGTTGTCTCAGGGTTGTGGAAGGCACGGAACAACAATGGTGGTACCTCTGGTACTAAATTGGATTGCTTCCCTCAGACATGTATGGGAAGTTTTTAGTGGGAAAACACCAGTTAAAAGCTACCTGTATGCTTGTTTATCTTGATGCCAGCTCTGCTGGAATCTCTCTGGTGATAAAGTTTAGAAAACTTAGATCTGTGGAGTCAGAGACAAAAGGTAGGGCAGAGGAGGTCAGGGAGCTGTGAAGGAGCTGCTGGTGCTGCTGCTGAGGAAAATGCTCCAGACTGCCAGTGTGTGCAGTGCTTGCACTTTTGCAGTATCAAATCAATAAATTCAAACAAGCACTCTTGGCTCAGGGTGAACCTGCTTTGTGTCACCCACGGTTATTTACTTTTTTAGACTATACTGTTAATGCTTCTCACTAAAGCAGACAAGTAAGGAAAACTGTTCTGAAAAGCATCTGAATTATCTGTGGCTGAAAAAAAGGCTGAAAGGATATATGGGATGATCTCTCCATGATCATGCAACTATTTCAAGCTGGACCAGGAAAATAAAATCTGTTTAAAGCCCCACAGAATCCTTATTTTGGCTAAAATTTAAGAATTGTTCCTCATCCACCATGAGGCTACTTTGGAGGTTTTAGGTCCCAAAGCTTAATTAGTTTAAATTGCTGGATTCAAAGTTTTTGCTTGCTAGACCAATTTATATTCTAAGGAAGGCAAAAAAACAGCGTCAGGAAACTGGTAAAGCATCCAGACTTACTGTACATCTTGCTTTCAGTTAGATTTAAACCTTCTTTTGAAGTGTTTTGGCGTTGCAGATTTATGTGGCGGTTCTGGGATTCTGGGTTCTGCTGTGTCTCAGAGTTCTGTGCCACACACTGTTCAAACAGTACTGCAGATACACATGAATACTTAGACTTTATTTAATACTTTAAAACAAAACTCTATAAAAATGAAAAAGCTGTGAAGTGAGGATAGAACTCTACAACTGCCTCTTACCCATTTTAGATTTTTTTCCTTCTAGTTATTTCGCATAAAGATTAGGACCAGAAAAAAATAAAAATCTCCTGTTTTTTCTAAAAGCAAGAGAATGTTTGCCAAATACCAATCTTAATAACAAGACTTTGTTATGAAACAGTTCTCTGCTTGATTCCAGGAAAAGGATAATTGTTATCTAGTACATTCTGCATGACTTGCAGAGCTGATTTTGCGTATACATGCGTATAAAATATTTTCAAATATCCTCATTTCAGCAACATGAACTGTTCACAAAAATTTTTCCACTGAGCCTTTTTAAGAGCCTATCCTATTTTAAGAGTTGTTTGCTTCTGCTTTATTTGATGCATAAAAGATATTCTTGTTTTCACTTTTTATATGAATTGTATACTAATGTCTTTTGTACAAAATGCACATAACAATTTAAAAATTAATAAAAAAGCCTTTCTGCCTTCCCCTAGGAAGATTAAAAATAGGAATCTTTAAAAAGAAACCTTTAGGTCATGTTTCTGCAGGTGGGATTTCTGAAATGTTTTATCAACCTTTAGCAACTAAAAGGCAAACATTGTTACCATCATTTCACTCCGTGTTCAGGGTGCTGCAAATCTTTTGGTTCATGCTATAGATCAGGATTTCCTGAAACAATACAAATTCTGGCTCTATTCTCATTTAAGCGATTTAGTCTATGCAAAAATAGGAGTTCTCCTCTTATTACTATGAAGCATTAACAACCCAATGGCATACTTGGAATTTTGATGTAGTTGAGAAAAAAGAAAAGGAATGTGAAGCCATCTCATGGATCCATCTGAGTCCAAATGTGGGATTCTCTGTTTTGCACATGTGGAGAAGTAGCTTTTCCCTGTGACCAAATGAACTGGTCCTTTTTCTTTCTTTGAAATAATTTTTCATGTCAGTCTAATTTGAGCTGTGCTTCTTCATTTTCACACGTTTTTATTTTAGTCTTGCATAATGTCCGAGTGTGATACCTTAAGAGTTTTATTCTGGTTTTATTAATTCATGTACTCTTCCCATGATAAATATTGTGCATTGTTGGCTGTGTTAACAACTTGCTGCACTTTCTGGAGCTGAAAGCAAAGGGCTGACGCACAGAGACCAGAATACAAATAAAAATGCCATTTGTAATTTAGTGGCTGAGCAAATTAAAAATAGCATGACTAAGAAAGTATTAAGTACACTTAAAAAACCCCTGTCATTCTGGGCTGTCCAAGGGATTTTTTGCAGGTTTTTAAATTGTACTAGTTAAACATTAGTGTTTGTCTAGACTTCAGGTTGTTTGGGATCAAGCATTTTTGCCATAGGAAGGAGGTGCTTGAAAGGTTGGTGCTTTGGTCTGAGTGCAGCTGAGTACCAGCCTGGCTGTGTATTGTGCAGGTTCTGCTCCTTAGGGAATTCAGGTCCTGGATGTGCTTGAAGATGAATTTCCTGTGCCCTATATCCCTCACCTTTCCCTGAGCAACAGAAGAGCTCACTTATAACTAGCAATCTGCTGGGCCTTTGAACTGCTGTCTTTAGAAGATGTAAAGCTGATAATGGGAGGGAAACCATAAAAACATGGTTCCTTTCTTTTGTACTAAATTGACTGGAAAACCAGCATCAGCTGTGCTCATTCTGGAAAAGGACTAATTGGTGTGGGGTTTGAGATGACTTTTAAAACTGAGCATTTATGTACACTTAGAAAAAACCTACAACATCCAGAATGATGTCAGTTTGCTGGAATGTTTTGACGATGTATAGTTGTTTTCATGTACTTTTAATTTAGTAGGAGGTTGTAGTAAACTTCAAATGTGAAGAAGACACACCAGACAACAAACAGTCCAAACTATGCATGACCTGATTTTCATCATTCTTTAAGAGATGGGTTTAGAAAGATTTGCGTATTCCTGCTTAAAAGTTTTGAGTCTTGCTTCTGACAGGGGAAAGTGCAGAATGATCAACACCACCTTTAGAAAGCTCTTCATGGGTTACCATCATTGTCCCTGTCTCTAACTCCTTCCAAAATCACTTATTCTTCTCTGATATTCTCTGATAGTGTTGTCTTCATCTCCTAGTGAACAATAATTGATGTGCATGCTTTTAATTGATGAGTGGTGCTTGAACAGCAAAACAAAGCAAAACCCCAAATACAGTGCAAGAGGGGTATACAGAGGGTACCTGAGCAATTTGGCATTGATTTCACTGCACAAAAATTGCAGTGAGATTGTACTGAATAAAGAAATCTCTTAAAGCCTGGACTATCAATGCAAAATAGAAATAAGATGGTACCACTAACAGATCAATGGAGGTAAGGGAATTTAAGGTAGAAATCCTGATGATATTTCAGAGAACTTAGCTTCACTAATTGCAAATGAGGGTGTGTTTTAGTTCTTTTCTAGTAAAATCATAAATAGACTTATGTACTGGACTGGAAAAGCCTATTTGCATCACTTCTGCCACTTCTCCCATATTTTCTAGCATATTAATGGGATACCTTGCCTCAAAGTTCTTATGTTACATTTCCAGTTTGTAGGATGTTTAGTTTATTCTGTCAAATGGATGAAATTTTACAAACTTTTTGCCGAACAGTTATGATTATGGTAAATCTGTTTTATAGTCTGTTCAATCCTAGAGCACTTTTTTGGGGTCTTAGATACAGAACTGGAAACCTTCAATATTCAGTAAATATCTCCTTTTTTTTTGCTTGCTTGTTACTGAGCATACAAAACAAATTTCATGTCAGGAGAGGCAGAAGATAATGTTGCATTATATATGTACAAGTTTTCATTAGCACTAGCAAAAGCTAAAGAGCTTTCTTTGTGCAGTTACATATTAAATCCTTTAAAATATATTAATTATGTTGAATACACGTTTGTTTTATATCACTTGAAAGTTACGGCATTCTAAATGACTAAATTCACAGATATTGGAACAGGAGTTCAACACTGAAGAGAAATACTTGACTAAAGTTAGAACAAAGATCCTAGGTATCAGTATTTTTATTTGTTGCAAGAGATTAAATACTCAGAAAGATAAAAACTATTGTTTGTCCCCGTAGTTAGGTGAATAACTTGGAGAAATTGTAAATGCTTTTAGTCTATCTTTAGAAAAGCTCTCTGGTCAAAGGAAGTTTCCTGAGAGCAAAACTGAACCACCTGGTGACTTAAAATCACAGTTTTATATCTGCACCGGAAGGAAGACTGGAGCATGCACCAGTTGAGGTGTGATTTATGACACTCCAAGTTTCCCTGCTCCAGAGCCAAACTTCCATGTGCTTAATGTCAGTCATTAATGCCTCTAAGAACATGCACTTCAGCCTGTGTGGAGAGATGCCATTATAAAAATAGGCACTCTTGGACATTTTCATTCTCATTGGTACTGTGAGATGGGGTTTTTCTTCTGTGTATGTTGTGATTGCTTGGGTCAGGTTAATATCCTGTCTGTCAGAGAAATACAAGATGTGGCCATGACCTTGCGTTGCTCCATTCAACTGGGAAGTGTAATAAAAACAGCTTTGAAATAAAATATTTCTAAGGAAGGAACTTTTTGCCAGTAAAAATGTTGAAAACTACTCTAGCCATCATTTAAATCCCAGAACATATCTATTAATTTCACTGTAATTACCAAGAAAAGAGAAAAGACTAATGGTTTTAGACTTGTGAAGGATCTTGAAATAATATTAGTCTGCTCCAAATTAGCTGTTGGCTTGTTTTCAAATAATGATTCATGGTGGTATTTTACTAAGCTTTTTTTTTAATTCTCTTTAATAGTTCAGAACTTTTGTTTAATTTGCCAGGCAGTGCTCTATGTGGTCCTGCCTTCTGTGCTTCAGAAGTTTAAGGAATGTATATATAGCTTCAATTAAACCTTTTGAAGAAGTGTATACTTTAAATTGTGTATAAACTTTGCCATTTAAAGCAAGGACAATCCTATTGAAGTGTGCTTGATGGCAATCTTCCTATTGGCAGTTTTGGAGCAGTGTTTAAAAGTGGCTACACTCGTTGGAGAAAAGTTTAGGGAAAGAAGAATACAAGAAAAGTGTTTGGAGGGTCTGTATGACTTGGCTCCTTCATGTGCTCTCAGATTTTCCTACAGAGAAGATGATTTAATTCCTTTTCAAGACAAGTGAACCAAGTACATGCTATAAAGGAAAAGAGCCAGCTTTTCTAGTGGTTCTTAATATTTAGTCAGTTGTTGAAGATGAAAGAGGAAAGACATTAGAAGTCAGTATTGCAAAAATGGGTTTCTAAGGAACCTTAAACTGAAGACTTGGTCAGTAAATCCTGGGTTCTTCTGTGGATACCATCCCTATGGAGCAGTGAGGAAAAGGAGAGGGGGGAGAAATCCAACAATCCCCCAGCCTTGGAGATGATTATAGCAGGATCATTTCAGTTTTAAATCACCTGTATGTTGTAAATTTATAGAAGTTTTAATATTAGCATATAATGAGTTACACAGGGTTAGAATAAAATAGATGATTTCAGCTGGAAGGGACCTGCAAGGATCACCTGACCCAACTGCCTGACCCATTCAGGGCTGACCCAGTTAGAGCATCTTGTTAAGGGCATTGTCCAAATGCCTCTTGAACACTGACAGGGACTTCAGGCCTTCCTGAGAAGGTCTGGTCTGGTCTTTGACCACCTTCTAGATAAAGAAATGTCCAGTCTAAACATGCCCTGGCTCAGCTTTGAACCATTCCTGCATGCCCCAGCACTGGATCCTAAGGAGAAGAGATCACCTCTCCACTTCCCTGCCTCAAGAAGCTGTAGAGAGCAAGCTGCTCAGCTTCCTTTCCTCCAAATTAGACAAGTCCAAAGCCCTCAAACCGTCTTCCTAGGACATTCCTCTCAGTACTGTTACTAAACTTCCAAATGAAAATACACACATTTAGGATGCTAGTAGGATTGCATTGACTTTTTCCCATCTCTGGTGCCTTGATGGAAATGCATTTCCCTGTTGCCAGAAGTGTGTCCATGAGAGATGTCAAAACTCCCTGTTACTTTTGCAGAGTGGGTTAATAAAGTTAAACATTGGTTTCGTAGCAGAAAGGAAGTGAGTGAAATGCTGGTTGAGTTAAGTATCTAGGGTTTGCTCCACTCTGTGGGGTTTTATCCAGTGGGCATGCAGTAGGTCAGTAAAGCTTACATTTTTATGCTAAACTTAAATCAGGCAGAGCAAGAATCACTCAGACAATGATTTTATTAACACCTTCCTTACAATTGCTTTCCTCACAGAAAGGCAATCTTATTTGCTCCTATCTGTGAAAATAAAGCAGGTGCCCAGCTGGCATTGAAGAGGTATGTAAGAACACAGGAAAGGCAGATAAGAACTTTTATAAAGCTTGATATCTCAACTGTAAAAATGTGAATTGACATCTGTGACACAATTGCAAAATAGTGTCTGCTAAGTTGCATTTTGCTTAATTTTAAGCAAAAGAATAGTCATACATACAACATTAAGAAGAGCTGCAACATTGACATTTCACACATTTTAATGGGATGAAATAGCAGTTAGTTTCAGATCATTTCACCCTGCTAATGTAGACATTAAAAAATATAAAATCCTTTCATATTATTCCTTGATACTTTATGTAGGGAAAAAACCCATGAA
Source organism: Brachypodius melanocephalos (assembly GCA_013398615.1). Lineage (NCBI taxonomy): Eukaryota > Metazoa > Chordata > Aves > Passeriformes > Pycnonotidae > Brachypodius > Brachypodius melanocephalos. Next base: position 5,298,818 of record VZSR01001479.1, on the reverse strand, counting down.
AATTAGTTTCATCCTTCTTGGTTTTAATAAAACCTTTAAAAAGCAACTTACCAGAAAACTGAATTCTCTATCTCCTTTCCATTATTTTGCTGTGGGTTGTCCTGTTCCTCAGAGATGTAAACGAGTAAAGCTAAGTCCAGACAAATACAGTGAACACTGCATGTTTAAAAAACATCTAGATAATGTTCATGATTAAAATAATGAAAAGCTGCTCACCAGAGCAAAAAAAATGAAATTGGGAGGCTTATAAAAACTTTTCTGGCAACTTAATCTGTTGGATTTGTTGTCTGAGTGATTGTTAAAAAGACAGAGCACATAGGTGTTATATCTGATATAACAGTAAAAGCTAGCTTGATATTTAGGAGCAATTCAGATTGTTCTCTTGGGTCAATGACATTCTGAAAACATGAGGATTTTCTTCCTGTGCAAGGATTTAGTTTGTATTGTATGTTCTGATGGAGAATGTACAATATGATGCATATCTCATTCTATCCTGCAGGGATTTAGCTGATCCAGGAGTATAATAATGACAAAAAGCTATGTTTTGTCACTTCTGGTAACCAGATCTACCAACAAAGGGAATAATTTCCCTCTGGCAAAGTAAAGCATTGAGGTTAAACACCTCATAATCCTTGGAGAGGAGAGGTTTTTTTTGGTAGATACAGCTATTTATTGCAACCTATCATTTTTTGACTCCAGTGAATCTTTAAGTGAAAAGCAAGAGTGCAAAATGGATCTGTTGTCATGTGCAGGGGCAGGAGTTGGACTTCAGTGATCCTGATGGGTTCCTTCCATCTCAGGATATTCCATGATTCTATACTGTAAATCCTTTAGGATAAATATCAATAAGCTGGACATTTATTTTCAAATTTTTGTGCAGCTCAGCACCGAAATGACGGTGCTGGATATCACAGCTGGGAGAGCAGCTTCTGCTTCCCTTAGCTCCTGTCTCCCAGGAATGAAGCAGAGGAGAAGGACCCACACTGACAGTTTCACATTTATCTGGTCCTGTTTGTTGTTTCCTTACACCTAAAAATAGGGCACAACAATCACAGGCAGTTCCTTAGTGCTGCCCCATGTCAGGCATTAATTTCAGCCCAAAGTCTAACTGGCTTGTTGTTCCTCCAAGGAAAAATAGAGGAAGAGCCCTCCTATATCCAAGATCCAGTCTCTACATCTGCACATGGTGGAATAGAAATTAATTGCAGCTAAGTGAAATTCCATAAATCAGAAATCAAATGTTTAGCCAGGACAAGATCCAGAATTGTAATAGGAATTTTAGGAAGATAATTTTTGGATAAGTTAATACAAAGATATGATTTGGAATGTGTTGATGCTTTTTAACTGACTCAAAAAAAACCCCAGCCAACATTACTGTCAGTAAGTGGGAATGTTCCTATTTAAAATCATAATAATACCTCTTTCAATCTCCTAGGTTATTGATAGCTGCCTTTTTAACACTTTCTTGAAATGATGGGTGCTTCACAACAGCTAGAAAACTCTTCAAAGTATGCTTCAAAACACAGCCTGTTTTCCCAATTTTCTATTTCATGGCTTTCATTCTGCAGGGTTTCTTGCATCCACTAAGGAAGCAGCAAGCATTGATTCCTTGGGGTGTGAGGCAAAGGGTTGCTTACATTGATACCTTTCTCACAGCTGAGGTTTGTGGAGAAAGCTTGAAAAAGAATATCTTGGGATATCTAGATACTTTTATTGTCCTCTGACACATTCAGGTTTGTATTTCCCTCAAATGCTTTAAGTGAATGAAACGTGCTGCATATGAAGTATATCAGTCATAGTGTTAAGTCCCATGCTGAGCAACATGTGTTGAAATACTGATTTGTGCTATGTGATGTCCAGGTGACTTGAAGAACTAGATTTAATAATAATTATGAACTAGATTTAATTATACTTAGGATTTCCAAAAGCTTGTTTTCCAGTGTGATGCTTGCAATTAGGACCAAACTCTCCTCTCTGATACACCCTACTAGCTTCCATGAGAAAACTCATTCAGTGCTGTAATCAAAAGGAGACTTTGGCTTCCCTGGGAACCCAAAGTCAGGATGTTGCCATGTGGCACGGCGTGTTCCCCTCCAGGAAGCTCAAGCACTGGTCATTGTCTTTCTCAGATTGGAAAAGATGTAAAGCAATCATGTTTTTTATACCTGTGAACTGCCAGTGTTCGAGTAGGTTTGTACACAAAGGAAAAAATGTTTTCTACTACATCACTGTTCAAAATACTGGTAGAAACACTGAGGTTAAGTGCTTATTTAGGCTGGAAAGGTGAATAATTAGAGCTGTAGTAGTCCAGTCCAAAGCTGATCAACCCTCTTGATACTCAGTTATTTCCTAGAATAAACTTGCTGGTGTTACAGCAGCCCTTTTTAAAGACACCATTCCTCCTTTTCAGCATGTTACACAGAAGCATGCATTCAAAATACATTTCATATTGAGAAACATCTGGGGGATTAAACCAATCTATTTATCTTTTCTTTATGTAGTTCTTAATTATGTAATGTTCAGACAAAATTTGCCACTGGGAAAGGACAGGATGAAGCAAAGCATGTGTCAAGCAGGGGCTGACACTTGCAATAAATGGTGCTAGAAGAGAGCCTGTCCTTTTCTTCCTCTTTCCTTTTTCCCTTCTTGGTGCAAAGTCTTTATTAGGTTTTAATCAGTGACTGCAGTTTGTGCAGTAACTTGGTTGTGCTGGTCTTGTCACAAACAACTGTGATTGTCACTTTTTGCTATCAGACTTGTGAGAAGCAAGTACAAGAGTAATTTAATACACAGATCAACTTGGCTTTTGTCCCAGCAAAAGAGTGGAATTCACCACTTCTTTCTCATGAAAACTGATGAGGACTCTTTTGTCCACGGGTTTTTTTGTTTTGTTTTGTTTTGGGTTTTTTGGGGTTTTTTTGGGTTTTTTTGGTTTTTTTTTTGGAGGCTGATGGTGTTATTTAAACTGGCTCAATGAAAGTATAATACTTCAAAAATTAGATACAGCAACATTAATTAAGTGGGAAAGGTCTGGTTTTGCCATGCATTTCTGTATTTTGGAGCATAACTAAAGAATTTTGGGGCATAGTTTTCAGGGGTAGCTTTTCCTATTGACCAATATAATAGAGTCATCACAACAGCTGCAAGGGATTGGTTACACTGCTGGAATTCACCCGGGTGTACCCAGGTTTTTTCAGTGCATGCTTTTCAAAACAAAATAGTTTGATAGCAGGTGTGACCTTTAACCCTCCCTAACTTTGAAGAACTTAATCATCATCATTTGTTCAGAACTGAATATATTTTGCAGGTGGAGGAAACAGAGGGAAATGTAGTTTGATTTTGATGGGACAGGGGGAGGATGAGGAGTGATTGCTGGTATTTTTACCCATTTTGTGTAAACCAAATTAGGCTAATTTCATTTTAAAGTAGGCCCCATGCCGAAGAAAACAATTTTATCTGCTAATATAAACTGGAATTGTCATAGAAAACTTTATACAAGTCACTTTAAATACAAAGCCTGTATTTAACAATGCCCAATCATGGTTGTTGGGTGGCTCTCCTTGTGCCAAAGCATTGTCTGATACTGTTATTCATGGTACAGACAAAAACAAGTGACTGAATATATATGGAAATTCAGATCTTTACAAATGAAAGCTAGAAATTCATGTTTGAATCACCTTACTAACAGTAAATATCTCTGTTTATGTTTCTCTCCCATCTGTAAACCCAGGAGTCTGTGCTGTAGTTTAAAAAATTGTTACTCCCAACACTGTGGCTTTGCTCCCTTTTCCATACGGTTGTGAAGGCACATTCAGTGTGTGCTCTGCCTTGGTTCATGAAAGGGACCGTCTGTTTAAGCATTTCTCTTCATCCACAATCCTGGTACTGCTCACTTCATATTCAAGTTGAGTCAGTTTTGACTTCAGTACCTGATTTCTCATCCTTCATTCTAGCCTTAGTTGGGAAAAGTTGGTTCTGTGGTTGAGGCTATAGATAGACAACAAGCAGTCCCCAAAGCCTGCCACAACTTCTTTTCAACCTCGGGGAATTTACTGTTTAAATTTCAGAACTCAGTTCAGATGGGTTTCTCTACATTCTGGCTGCTGGTGAGTCTGTTGTAGTGCTACCAGGAGTTTTTGGCATCACTTGGAAAATTGGGTATGTTCAGTACCTGTGGAAGTCAGATTTGTGTACCTAGTCTGAAGGTTGGTGACACTTCATAAATTTAATCTTTTGTGGCTGCATTCAAAAGAGAATCTTTGTCTATACATTTCCTTAATCCTTGAGTTACTCTGTAACTGCAGATTGGTTATTCTGCTTTTCTCCAAACTCCTCGTGGCTGAAAGGAGCAAATACTACTACAGTGTAGTAGTAAACAATTCTTACTCCTTTGAAGAACAGCAAATTTCATTTCTATATAGTGGATTAAATTTTTCTGAAAGTCTCTGGGGAGTCTGAAGTTTAAACAGTTTATCTGTGTGTGAAAACATGCTTATCTATGCTTTTGGCAACCTCAGTGTGATGTTACTAAGTGATCTGTTTTATTCGAGTACCTGCTTCTTAACTCAGTGCACTCTGTACTTTTTTAAAGAGGTAAAATTAAATGTGTCCTTGGTGGTAAAACAGATCCATAACTTAACTGAAGCTGTTGCATGGTTACAACTTTGGAATGATTTTATGTCACATTCTTGAAATGACTTGCAGATTCTTCATGAAGTTTTTTTAAAGTGAAATTTGTGTGAATGTTACTGGTCCAGTAGCTAAGAAATTGAAGTGCCCACAGAACACTGTTAGATAAGAATAATTTTCACGTGGGCTTGCTATCTTCTCTTCAAAATAATATACTTTATATTAGATTTTTAAGAAGTAACAAAAAGTTGCATAAAAATATTTTGTAGAAGTATCCTATGCCATTCTACTTCAGTATTATGGCAAGACAGAATTTACGGCCAAAATAATTTTTTAATGGAATCACAAAGGACAACTATGAAGTTTTGTGAATTACGGTCAGAACATGGTGTTGTGGTTGTCTGTTTCCATCTTATGCAGACTTTGTCATGATTTTCAATAGTGTTGAATTTTTATCATATTAGTTTATTTGGTCTCTTGTTGAAAACTGGAAAAGCCTCTGGAATAGTAATCCCAAAAATCAACTCCATAAAATTCCACTTTTGAAAACCCAGCTGTCTGTAGCTGTAATTATTCTCTGAACTATTTGTTTGCAAAGACTCAATTGAATATGATTGTGAGCCTTTCAAAATAATTCATACCCTAAAATATCTGATTTTTATAATTTATTTGCTTACCCATGTATGAGAATAATTAAACAAATTGGTGTGTGCATGCATATTTCATGCATTCTCAACTACTCTCCATTTTCTCTTCTTTCAGGCCTGCCAGACCATTCAAGTTACCAAAAAGGTAAGGATCATTGCTGTCATAGCTGAGGTTTGTGGAATTATAAAGATGGTAGATGAGGTGATGGCAAAGCTGTTGCTCCCCATACAAAGGAAGAGTAGGAATATGCAAAGAAAACAATAAACGTTCAAATTAAATCAGATTTTAAAAGTATTTTTAGGCAGTGGAGAGTAAGTAAACTTCTGCAACTGCCATGGGAAACCAGGGAGGCAGATAGTATCAGCAAGGTCAAACAACATTTAGAAGAATTGATCTGCAGTGGGTCCCTAAATAAACACTGAAACAAGGAGGCCAAGTTCTTTAACATCCCTAATAACACATCTGTGAATCCTGGGGGAGCAGGAGGGGGAGAGAACATGCACTATATCCAAACTCAGTCTTTATTTACCGACAGAAAAGCAGTCTCCTCATTAATACCAAGCCAGAATTTAAAAATCTAGGCAGATTTCAATGCTTCTTGTTTTCCAGCTATTTTAGAGCATTTCTATTACAATCTGTGCCTGGATACTCCATGCCTCAGTACTTTTTTGATTAAGGGTTGCTCTGAGAAGTAGCTTGGTTGTATCATCAATGGTGATAAACAAACCTGACAGACAAGTTTAGAAAATGTTATCACAGTAGTTTTTAATTCCTCCTAAAACCCCATGCAATCTGGGTTTGGTTTGTATAGGCTCTGTAGCATGGCAGGGTCAGAGAAAATGACAGAGCATTCTATCTAAAACTGTCAATGCATCAGAATGGCAACAAGAAACCATCTCCAGTGAAAATACATTAAAAACACCATCCATCTTTAGGATTTGCTTTCAGTAAAGAGCAGGCCTGTTTGTTAAGTGTCTGTTTTGAGTTACAGAAATCTCTGTGTTGATGTGATGTGGGTCACACAAATATCTATTGTTCATAATGACATTTTTACAATACAGAAACTATATATAGTACACTTCTGTCTCTAGGAGCCTGAGGAGTGGTTGAACCTGAGGGCATCTGTATATAGGAGCTGAATTGAAGAGTTTGTCACTAGCCACATATTATGCTCAAAATAGAAAAAGAACCTAAACATTCTTTTTTTTACCTTCTCCTTTTGAAGAAAACATTTGGGGTCTTGGATTACCTGTGGACAAATTGCTTGATGACAGTGGTGCTTTTAGTGGTGCTAGATATAGATTGAATTATCATTATCTCCTAAGTCTTTTGAATTACTTAAAGCATGAATTTTAAAAAAAACAACTAAAAACAAACCAAACAGTTTTTAGGTGTGTGAAAAACATCAGGAGCATATAAATTCATGAAAGCTATATGCATTTTAATGGTACATAGCTAGCTAAAATTAGTACCATTCTAACAGACTGAAAACAGGGCAAAATGGCATAAAAAGTGGTGTTTCAGTGTCAAACTTATGTGAGTTCATAATTCAGTGCTGGGATAGTTTGGATGAAGAAAACCCAAGAAGGTTTAAGTGTGGCTACATGTCTAGATCATTGCATAACCAAAAAAATAGTTTTAATTAGGCATCTAAAAGTGGGAGGTTTTCTCCTGATTTAGAAAAGTGCTAAAGGATGTGTTTAGCAGTAAGGATATCCTTTCTGAATGTGATTCCTCCACTGAGGAATTGATTTAAGCATTTTCCCCTTGGACTCAGGCATTTTTAGGCAAGTGGTCATTTATGCCTAGTATGTCAGGATGGTGTTCCTCCTCATAGAGGAACAAAAATGTGACTAAACTCATGTTATAGCTTTTTAATGGGCAAAAAGCAAAAAACCTTGCCATCTCTTTAGCCATGTGCTGTGGGTTGAGGCTGAGGCTGGTTTTAGGCAACTTGGTTGGAACTGGAGCCCTCAGCAGTGCTAAATAATACTCAGGTAAAATTAAAAATAGAGTGGTCAGTCCTTTTGTCAGCCCCGGTCGGCTTTGCTTATCTGAATTTCAGTGTGTGGTAAAACAAGGAGGAGAAGTTTGCAGGTGTAAACAAGCACTTCACTGTTTTCTGTATGTGGCTTATTATCACATTAAACATTAAGACAGAGTTTCTTTTACAGCTAAAAGAATTTACTCAATTTAAGAGTGCTCAGCTGAGAATGGAACTGTAAAGACAACATGTCAGAGTGGTAAATCTGGCACTAGTGATGAATAGGAAAATAAATCTTTTGGGTATAACTTTTATGACTTCAGAGCAAATGTCTGTAATGGCTAGTCAGTCTAGCTTGGTGTTTAGAAAAACATTTAGTCCTATAAAAAGGAAAATTCTATTAGGTCATTTACTTCCCTTCACTTCTACTTTGTACAATTGCTCATTTGGCAAGCTGCCCCTTTGTGATTGACTTTAATGAAAACTTTGACTTCAGATTGCTTTTCAAGCTTTGCTAATTAACCTCTTATGTGAGCATGTCAGAATTATTCCATGTTTACTTAATGGGAAATGGAGAAACACCCAGTGCTTTCGATTTCCTTGCTCCTCAAAGCTCTACTTAGACCCCAAGAGGTGCCTATTTCCACGTGCTGTGGAAAACAGGAATAAGCTTGCTTATGCCATTGATTTTGCAGTCAGAACACTGGGAACCCACAGTTGGGGTGGGGAGATGGACAATCTCTCCCTTCTTAGTATCAGGACAGAAAAATTCAGTCAAGCTGATAATTGTATTGTGATTAATTAGCAAGTTGCTCTTAAAACTGAAAAAGAGCCATAATCTTTTAAGACAGTAGAAATAAATAAAGGAGCTCTCTGTTATAAATTTTCATGCTTTGCTGCTTGTAAGTTGAGGAGGAAGTAAGAGTGGAGATCTTCTTGATCAATATTTAATGTGTACAGAGACCATTTGTATAGAAGGATTCACAGCCTGTAATTACTTTTCTAATGCTTTTATGGGACTTTCTATACTCTCTTTACTCCCAATATTAGAGAGTGTTGCTTTTGAAATGTAAACCCTATGAATTCAAGTCTTTATTGTGAGAAAAATAATGTAGAAGTTAAGATTTCTTGATTTCACTTAATTTTCTGAACATTTCTCTTGAATTAACAAAAATAAAAATATTTCACAAAAAAAGAAGAAAATAAGGTTTGCATATAACAATTCTTCCAGTCATAAAATTTAGAATGGACTAGGTGTTAAAATCCAAGGATGGATATTATGCTGTAAAATTAGATGTTGGTTAGTTTATGCATCATGTTGCCAAGCCCTTGCAGTGTTGAACTACAACAAGTTTCATGGATCATGAATATGTAGGGTTTGAAATTTTTTTTAATGACTGTTTTAAAAACTGAGGAAATGTTTCCTTGGGTTCTACTTTAAAACAGATCTTTTTTCTCTCTTGGATTCTTTTCTTTAAAATGCTTAAGCTTAAAAAAGCCCAAGTAGTAATGTCTCCTCTCATTAAATTTTTGACAAAGCATCTTTTTCTAGTGATTTGCAATCATGGATAAGCTGGCATTTTTGTCAGAATCCTGGGGGAAAAGAATAGTCAGATCTTTAGAGCTCTTTAGAGAAGAATGGGTTAGCTCTGTGTGCAGCTTTCGTTGCTGTAGCGCCTCTCTCTCCCTGCTCCTCTCCCGTAGCTACGCCGCGCTCATCGCCGACTGGCCCGTGGTGGTCCTGGGCATGTGCACTGTGCTCATAGTGGTGTGTGCCCTCGTGGGAATATTGGTGCCAGATCTTCCAGATTTCTCTGATCCACTGCTGGTAAGTCAATATCAATCAGTTCTACTGTCAAACTAATGGTTTTTGTTTGCTGCGTTTTCCAGTGGAACCGCTAAACACCAAATGCAAGTACAGCAATTGATACAGTATTAAATCTTGACACTGGAGCAGCAAATGATAACACAAAGCTGCAGTTGCCATCTGAGAATGTTACCCACCAGTTTCTGTTCCCTCTGGATTTTGCTAAGGTCATTCTGTCCTTTAACAGAACTGCTTCAGATTGAATAATGTAAATTCATCCCAGTTTTAGATGTACAGCACAGACCACACTTTCTAAATCAGGTTTCAAAGAACGAAGGCCAGGATCTGTTAAAGGAGAGGATATTCTAAGGGCCTTCTGGGGATGAAGTGATAGCCATATTGAAAGGCTAAAAGTAATTTTTATCAGGTTCTATTAAATATTGCACTCATTTTTTACTTTTCATGAACTGTCTTAAGCATGAGTAGCTTTCAGGATTTTTTATTGAAAACTATTGAAAACATTACCCTCAAATGTTCCTATAAGTTATTGGCATTTATAGTATAGTATGTGTATCTGTACATATCCATATGTAAGGGATATTTCTTGAAAACAGCCAAGTTGTTAAAACTGTTTCAAAGTCACTTTCAAAGTTATTTAAATATTTGCCTTATTCTTGGAGAAACGGAGAAGAAATACTTGATAGTTTTTAATCATATTTAATCAATAAAGAGTGATAATTGAGATGCAGAAGAGAACTTTGTAGAGTGCTCTTCCTCTGAAAACCAAGTGTTGAACATTTCATGGACTAAATCATCATCTCTTTTCAGGGAGAGCAGTAAGGACGTGCAGGAATTCTTAATCCCTCGTCACACTCTACGTTGGGTCATTATTTTGTCTGACTTGTCATAAAACATTTTACCTCTAAAAGTAGATGCCTGGAGTAATTATGCTTCATAATGAAAACTATCCATCACTTTGATCATGTTTCCACTCTCCTGTTTGAACTGAAAGAATGAAAAGCATTAATGGAATTTTGTGCTTCTCTCCCTTAGGGTTTCGAGCCCAGAGGGACGGCCATAGGACAGAGATTGGTCACATGGAACAACATGGTGAAAAACACAGGGTACAAAGCAACACTTGCAAACTATCCTTTCAAATATGCAGATGAGCAAGCTAAAAGGTAAGGCTCTATAGTAAAAATGCATTTTGTTTCATTGGTGGTTTTGTATCTACATCGTGCTTTCACCAATATCCTCTGATGTTAATGTGTATACTGCCACTGATCTCAGTAAATACAGAATCTAATATCCTACAGTTCCTAAGGCCTTTCGTATCAGGGTAGATATTTCCCATTGCAAGCTTTTTTTAAAAATGTATGTTTTTACTTTCCTCTATGGATATTTTTGGTACTAGATTTAATGTCCTTTCATTTGAGTCTCTTAATTTAAAGAAAAAATTAAACTGCTGTTTCGGGTTTTGTATACCAAAATCACATTGGTAAAAATATATTTTCTCATGTGTAAGAGCTGTGTGACTTGTTTGGATGGTGCTTCTTTTTATAATTTCTTTGCTAAGGTAAAGTAAAACTCTTTATTCTGGTTTAGTCATCAAGATGACAGATGGTCAGATGATCACTATGAAAGAGAGAAGAGGCAAGCAGACTGGAACTTCCACAAGGATACCTTTTTCTGTGATATTCCAAGTAAGTGGAGAAGTGATACAAGGAAAGCTGAAAACTTCTGACAGTTCAGAGTTTTCTGAATTCTTCTGTATATGGTATGCCATATTAGAAAGATTTTTTTTACTTAATATGTATACACAATAAACACCTGCTTTCTTTGTGCAGAAATCTTGATAAAATAGGGCTGAAATGTTTCAAAGTCACTTTCAAAATTATTTAGATTTGTCGTATTGGTTCTATTCTATTGGCTCTTCCTCAGAATAAACTGTATTTACTTGAAGTGCTTCCTTTAACTGTTTCCATTTCCTGTAAGGGAGTTTATTAGTTCTTGGTAGTACTGAACATTGTAAAATCAGTGTTTTGTGTGTGGCTAGAGATGTAGAGCTTAATTCACACTTGGGAAGAAGTTGTGTTTTGTCTGTGCCATTAACTTAATTCTAAAAAACCTAAATCAAAATACCTTTCCTGTATGTGTCCTAAAGGCATCCACCAATTGCATTTTGTACAGAATGTAGGGGTTTGTTTACAGAAAAAAATACGCACAAACCCAACAGAGAAAACATCCTCTTCAAAGAAACAGAAATAAAAATAAAATGTCCCCACCTTAAAGCACTGTAGGCTTATGAAGCTAAGTTAAACCAGAGGACAAATAAGACAAAGTCTTTTGACTTTTTACAAGGCACACTGCAGAACTTTGATAAGTCTTGTTCTGGCAGAGAGATGTAGATCTTGCCTCTATTCATAGAAGGACCTGAGCTCTTTTGTGACTACTTCCACATGTGAGGACTGATAACAGAACACAAAAACACAATTGTGAAATTACTTGTTTAGATTACTTGGTCTAAGAGAGCAATGACCAGGGAAAACTGGGGTGAAGAACAGATTTTTATTCTTTTTTTTTCAATTACAGTATGGCCTTACCTCTAAGTGAGAGGATGGGAGCAAGGTCATAATTTCTGCTTCCGTGAGCAGAACCAAATTAGACTGAGCATGTCATGAGTAAGGGAGAGGAAATGTACTTGGTACTCTGCTGAGCATTAACTCAAAGCAGAGTTAACTCCTCTTCTCCAGGCCACTGTTCTGCACAGTCTCACTCTCCTTCTTTCCTCTGCTGTTTCTGCATAGTCTCAGTTTTGACAGTCATGAAGGAATTGCGTTTCTATGGGAAAATTTGCCAGTCCATTATGTAAAGAAAACAGCTGGTTTCCTCTTGACCCACTTTTGTCATTCCTGGTATCTTTCTTTGTCTGCTCCAGGACCTCTAGATTTCAGTTCCCTTCATCCTAAAGCATGCTTGGAGATCATGAAGCACTGCCTCTGAGTCTTTTCATTGCAACCATGTGAAAGGCAAAAATTCTGCAGCTTCACAGCAGTGGGAAAAAATCAGCTTTTTGGGTTTTTGGAATATTTAATTAATGTGATAATGTCTCTTAACACAAAGTACCATACTGTGTTAGGCAGTACTATATATTTGTATATTTGTTTTGTATATTTGTTTGTATATTTGTTTCCCTTCTGAGCTCTGCAAACAGATCTCACTGCCACTGAGTAATTATTTCCTTTCCTAAGTCTGTCTTCTGATAAATGTGATTTAATTTGTAATTTAAGCTCCATGTGTCTGAACTGTGGAATTCTTGAAAATGGCCTCAAGGATATCACAACAATTTCCACTGCAGTCATTTTCTTCTAAAGCAAAAACATTTTTGTAGAAACAGCTTTATAATTATTATTTATATTCCCAAATGACTTACTAAATCAGCCTTTGATTACTATTGTCAGTGTTCTGCCATTATGCTGTGCCAAGAATTTCATAGTTTGCTGATTAGATCTTTTGATTTTTATTTGTTTGTCATATTTCAGAAGATAGTTTCCTTGAATAGAAGTCTGTAGAGCTTCTGAGTGGTGTGTAGTATCGAAGATGCCATATTTACTATAAGCACTTTAAGGAAATGGAAACTTTCATGTGGAGTGAGTCTTACAGATAAGCAGCTCATCTTGAAAAGGAGGTGGATTCCCATGACTCGACAAAGATTTCGTGTGTGTCATTTGAGTGGTGGGATTTTGCCTCAGCCTTTGATACCAGGCCCACCCAAAGCATCAGTGAAAACCCCCTTCTGTAATTTCAGGTGATCGCTATTCACGGGTGGTGTTTACATCAACAGAAGGAGAGAATTTATGGAATCTGAAGGCAATTAAGTCAATGTGCAATGTAGACAACTTGAGGGTAAGTCAGTATGGCATTTGTTTCCCTTGCAGATACAGAGCATGCATTTGAAACTTTGTTTTGCTGCCCGCTGCCATCCAGTAGCATATGAGAGGATTTTATGTGATTCAGCTCCTGTCACGTGGTCAGTCAGCATGTACATGCAGTTAAAAACAACTTTCAATTTGTAGATCAGGTTATGTATTGGACAATTTCTTTGAATTTTCTACTAATAGCATCCAGAATGGGGCAGAACAGGGTTGCTTCAGGAAAGGACTATTTTAACTTTTACTGTGTGTTTCTTCATAGAATATTATTCCATGGAGTTTTGTCCTTGGGTCCCAGCAAATATATGATTTTTCTTGCATTTTCACCTCCAGGTGAAAATATCTATGAAAATATCTCATAGTATATGCAGTTTTCTCTGATACTCAGTGGATCACTCAAATTAATTTTTTGTTAGTTTAGAATAGGTTGGCAAATGGACAGCAAAGGAACTTAGGTCAAATAGCTAGAAACACAGCTCAGTTAATTAGATGTGGATAATGATATTCGAAGAGTAACACTAATTTTCTCTTTAAAATTTATCTGTAAAATATAGGCTTGTCACTTGCTAGAGTGAACTCCTTTGAACTCTGAGTAACCGTGGACTTTCAGTTCACAGACTGATGACTTTTCATGGAAATGAAGCATTATGTTTTTCAGCTGTTAATACTGAACAAATTATTTCCATTTTCTCTTCTCCAAAACAAAAATAATAATAGATAACTTAATTCATATTTTTTATTTATTTAATGAAAAATATTTGCATTATTAGATTGATCATTGCCTATCAGGCAACTGTATTAATTTAGCAAATTCCCAAACTGTTTTTCCTACAACAGCCATCATCTGCTGGATTAAAATGTTGAACTTTAGTGGAACATTGTATAATGAATCTCCCTGGGCAGTCTGCTGACAAGCATTTTGTTCTGGTTGGCCTCCCTTGGTGGAAGTGAGTTTGTCCTCACACACTGGTGAAATGTTCCTTATTTCCCCATCAGAGATGATGGCACTGACAGGATGGCTCATGTGGTTTTATCCCTCCCTCATCTCTTGCAATCAGAATGAGCCAGGTGAGCAGAGTACAGCATCTAAAGCAGCCCAGCTCAGTTTTGAATGAGCTGAGTTAGGGAGTCATCATAACACCAGTTCAATCAGGAGATCCAGGGGAGGATAACCTTTAACAAGGGTAAAAATTGAGACTGAGGGAGGAGATGCTAATTTGTGCTAAACTGATGCTAAACTGTAGAGGTTTAGTCACACAGGCAGCTGCTGCAGGTAAACTCCAGGTAGTGTAGATCATTGCAAAGCAATGCAGTCTGAATTAAAAAACATCATTCTGTTTAACAGAAGATAGTTAATTACCTCTGAAGAATATCTCTGTAATGATTACATTACTCCTGAGAATTTTTCTTTTGTTCCTCCCCATCTGCTCACCTTGATTAAAATGTATTATATCAAATACTGCTATACTTTCTGAGGGAAGGATGAAACTACTTTACTACAACAAAACTACTTTACTACAACAATCAAGCCCCATAAAACCAGCTCTTCCTTTGAAATAAGAACACTAGAGAAAATAAAATGTTTGCTGCATCATCTACATGCACAGTTGTGTAGATATTTATAAAGAATATTGTTGTAAATAATGTTTTTGCAGATGTTTATTTGAAATTACTTAGGAATAAAGTAATTGAACACCTTAGCTGAACAGAACAACAGTGCAGCATTGATTTTTAGCTAGTTAGTATAGAAAACAAATGAATGTGGTTAGGTTTTGCTATTATTGCTGGTCTGTGCATGTAAATTTATTATAAAAATTAGATACTTAGGGCTCAGAAAGGGATGAAGTTTTTTTATAGTTTCTTTTTTAAATGCTTGTTACTTACAAATAACATTTTTAATTATTTTAACATTTTCTAGCTGTTTTTAAGTACTTCCAATGCTTCTTAGAACTCATGAAGTGCTATGCTATGTCCCACTTCTGAATGCTAAGTTCTGCTAGCAGCCAGTCCCTAGGCAGGGAGAGGATGCTGACTTGCACTGCAGCCATAACAGAAAATCCATGACTTTGGTGACCTTCTGGTCTTACAGACTCTTTCCTGGCTGTAGTTATTTTTGATTTTGAGTTCATGCTTGTTTAGGGCCACAATTCTGTTGAATTAAGTGGTAAATCTTTCTGTATTCAAAGATGGGAAAATCAGGCACTGCTTGGTAGGAATGCAAACTTTACAATTTATGTATTTTTCTGATAATAAGCAGGATATCCACACCAACCAGTATTGGCTTTAGCATGGAACTAACAGCATATCTTCTGTGTATTAATTGTATTCCCATCTGCTTGTAACTACTTTAACTATGGGTTTTACTGACACTTAGGGGCTCTACCCTGCAGCTGTTCAGCATATGCTAGTCCTATAATCTTCATGGAAACTTTATATACAAAATAGTTACAGGAGGTGTTCTAATTTTTTTACTACTTGGATAAGAAGAGCTTTTTTTTTCCCCACCTGTTAATTGCAGAATGTTTTCTCTATAAACTGTAAACAGTTATTTTATAAACTTTAATGACTGTATATTATGTCCTCAGGCTGCTTCCCCAAAGCAGTGGATTTGTGATTCTCTGTCACTGCAGAGAGCCATTTGGGCAAATCTGTCCACAGATGCGTGCAGGTTGCACAGTTTTTGCTCCAAAATAAATTAAAGTGGTGCCAGTGGCAGACCAGGTCTGGAAACACCAGAATGACCTTTGCAGTTCCTTTGGATCATCAACAAAGCCCAATGCTACAATCTATTAATATTTTACGTAATATTTTAATGAGCTATCAGGAGCTAAGTTTTGTATTTTACTTTCTAATTTCCAGCTGCCAGCTCATGTTACTTTATCTTTGGCAGCAGTTACTTTGCCAGTGAATGTTTATGGCCTGCAGCAAGTGTAGAAGAACAGTATATAAATCTCATTGTCCTATCTTGAACCTGAATACATAGAGAAGACAATACAATCCTTTCCTCCCAGTTTGCCTATTATATCCTCATAGGACTAACCTGGAGATGTGCCATGAAAAACACAGATATGCTATTCCAGTGCTTCCTTTTATTTAGTAGGTTGTTCAGTTTTTCCTGAGTTTGCATGTGTGAGTGTTTTTATCTGGAAACAATCAAATGTGAATTATCCTGTTTTTTTGGAGTGCCAGTTTGTTATTGTTCAGAAACTGGTTGACAAAATTTGGTCCATATTAAAGCTTTTATAACTGCTGAGAGAATCCCCGAGTGTATTTTTTGGTCTGCATTATGAAGGATTGCTAATAATAAGCCTGTGCAATTCTGTTGAAGAAAAAGAAAAAAGAGGCTAAATGGTTTCTTTCATATCACCTAAATTTAAAGCATACATGGACAACTGTTTCAGAGTGCACTCCTATAAAATCTGAAGCACATGGCTTTATTTATGTGACTGTATTAATACGTTTTCATTCTGTATAACTTCATCAAAACACAACTTTTACGTATATCTTAACTATTTGAAGGACTAATTCTACTTTGTCACATATAACAGAAGTTCTGTTTTTTTGAGACTTTTATTCCTCATGCTCTCCAAAGATTGAGTTTTCTCAACTTGAGAAAATTTCCCAGATCTAACCTTGTTACTTAAGAGTTTCACTTCTGGTTTATAGTTTTCCTAGAAGTGTCCTTAGAAGTTTTCTAGTATAGTTTGCCTAGAAGTGTCTTGCGGTCATTTAGCAAAGTTGTGCTCTCACTGTCTTCAACTAAATCTGGAGCATTCTAGAAGCAAAAAAAAATATCCCCATAAGGGATTAAGATTCATTTAGTTCAGGAGAATCTTTAACCAGAATGTGCGGTGCACTGTGGGTGCAGTGTTCAGAGGCATGACCTGTGCTTCTTGACAGTGGAATTATCTTGTGATTTTGCTTTGGAAATCCTGCATGACTTAGGGACATGTAGTGCCTGCGTGGCAGGCAGAGCTGTTTGGGGACAGTGCCTGCCAGCTGTACAAGAGCTAAAAGAGACTCATAAAGTCAGGGTTGTAGAAGAGAGATCAGGTGATGGAAGTTACGGTAAAGCTGTCACATCATTCCTTTCAGGATGGCAAGTCCTTACCTCTCCTAGGAACTTCAGGATATGGTTCTAAGCAGAATGAAACTTCACTGATGTATGGCTGATTGTTTATTCTCAGGAGTACAGCATGAGATAATAGAAGAGAGTTAACAGTCCTCAGTCTGGAAAGAAACAAAACACCTCAGTTGATCTTCAAATAATACTCTTAACACTTCTGCCAATTCTGCACCATTGTGACAACTCTGTATACTGGCTGGTTTAGTCTGCTGCATGTAAGAGGATACTGATCCAAAGCAGTGCATGTGGAAATAAGAATTTAAAATGTTAACATCAAAGGACCAAATTTTCATAATTTAAAGTACTCTCTTGGGTTGGGTTTTTTTGTTACTGAATGTTTCAGACTGTTATTCTAGATTGGATTTTTCTCCCTGTCTGTCTTCATACAGATCAGATCCCATTCCCAGTTTGGTGATCTCTGCCAGAGAGCCACTGCTGCTTCGTGCTGTCCCAGCTGGACACTGGGCAATTATATTGCTATTCTGAACAACAGGTCATCGTGCCAGAAGATTGTCGAGCGGGATGTCTCTCACACCCTAAAGCTGCTTCGCACTTGTGCCAAATACTACTACAACGGGACCCTGGGGCCGGACTGCTGGGATATGAATGCCAAAAGGAAGGACCAACTCAAGTGTACAAACGTGCCTCGCAAATGTACCAAGTACAATGCTGTTTACCAGATCCTTCACTACCTAGTGGACAAGGATTTCCTAAGCCCAAAGACAGCTGACTATGTCTTACCAGCTTTAAAATACAGCATGCTCTTCTCTCCGACTGAGAAAGGGGAAAGCATGATGAGTATTTACCTAGATAATTTTGAGAACTGGAACGCTTCTGATGGTGTAACAACCGTCACAGGGATTGAGTTTGGAATAAAACATAGGTTGTTTCAAGATTACCTGTTGATGGATACTGTGTATCCTGCTATAGCCATTGTAATTGTTCTGTTAGTTATGTGTGTGTACACCAAGTCCATGTTTATCACGCTGATGACTATGTTTGCAATAATTAGTTCCTTGATTATTTCTTATTTTCTCTATCGGGTAGTATTTAATTTTGAGTTCTTTCCGTTCATGAATCTCACGGCATTGATTATCCTTGTTGGGATTGGAGCAGATGACGCTTTTGTCTTATGTGATGTTTGGAACTACACAAAGTTTGATAAACCTCATGCTGGAACCTCTGAGACAGTGAGCATCACATTGCAACACGCTGCTCTTTCCATGTTTGTCACGAGTTTTACAACCGCTGCTGCCTTCTATGCTAATTATGTCAGCAATATCACAGCAATCAGGTGTTTTGGTGTTTATGCTGGCACTGCCATTTTGGTGAATTATGTTTTGATGGTTACATGGCTGCCTGCTGTAGTTGTATTACATGAACGATATCTTCTCAATATTTTCAGTTGCTTTAAGAAACCTCAGCAGAGGGTATACAACAACAAAAACTGCTGGACAGTGTTGTGCCAAATGTTCCACAAGATTATTTTTGCAGTCTCAGAAGCATCCAGGATATTTTTTGAGAAAGTTTTGCCATGCATTGTTATCAAATTTCGGTATATTTGGCTTTTCTGGTTCCTTGCCTTAACAATTGGTGGAGCATATATCGTTTGTGTAAATCCAAAGATGAAACTGCCGTCATTGGAGCTCTCAGAGTTTCAGGTATTTAGGTCTTCTCACCCATTTGAACGATACGATGCAGAATACAAAAAACTTTTTATGTTTGAACGTGTCCACCACGGAGAAGAGCTCCACATGCCGATTACAGTAATCTGGGGTGTCACACCTGAGGATAATGGTGACCCTTTAAACCCTAAAAGCAAAGGAGAGCTGCAGCTAGACACCAGTTTTAATATCGCTAGCCCAGCTTCACAGGTTTGGATTTTACGTTTCTGTCAGAAGTTAAGAAATCAAACCTTTTTTTATCAGACAGAAGAACAAGACTTCACAAGCTGCTTCATTGAAACATTTAAGCAGTGGATGGAAAATCAAGACTGTGATGAGCCATCTCTTTACCCCTGCTGCAGCCACTGGAGCTTTCCATACAAACAAGAAGTTTTTGAATTATGTATCAAGAGAGCTATAATGGAGCTAGAAAGAAGCACAGGGTATCATTTAGATAGCAAAACGCCAGGGCCTCGCTTTGACCTTAATGACACCATCAGGGCTGTGGTGTTGGAGTTCCAAAGCACCTACCTCTTCACACTGGCTTATGAGAAAATGCATCAGTTCTACAAAGAGGTGGACTCATGGATTTCAAGTGAGCTTAGTTCTGCTCCTGAAGGTCTTAGCAATGGTTGGTTTGTGAGTAACCTTGAATTTTACGATCTTCAGGACAGTCTTTCTGATGGTACTCTGATTGCCATGGGCCTTTCAGTTGCTGTTGCGTTTAGCGTAATGCTTCTTACAACTTGGAACATAATCATAAGCCTTTATGCAATAGTTTCAATAGCTGGAACTATTTTTGTCACTGTAGGTTCTCTGGTTCTTCTTGGGTGGGAGCTGAACGTGTTGGAATCTGTCACAATCTCGGTGGCTGTTGGCTTGTCAGTGGACTTTGCTGTTCATTATGGAGTGGCTTATCGCTTAGCCCCTGACCCTGACCGAGAGGGAAAAGTCATTTTTTCTTTAAGCCGTATGGGTTCTGCTATTGCAATGGCTGCCTTGACTACATTTGTAGCTGGGGCAATGATGATGCCATCGACAGTGTTGGCATACACTCAGCTTGGCACTTTCATGATGCTTATAATGTGCATTAGTTGGGCTTTTGCAACCTTCTTCTTCCAGTGCATGTGCCGATGCCTTGGGCCCCAGGGCACTTGTGGCCAGATCCCACTACCAAAAAAACTGCGGTGTAATGCCTTCTCCCAGGCCTTTTCAGGAGCCCAAGGGGGCAGAAGTCAAAACAAATCACACCCTGTTAGCAAGTATCAGCTGGACTCTAGAAGTCCAAAACCAGAAATGGAACATGAGCACTATGAGCTTGAACCTCTGGCGTCACAAACCGGAATCTGTAACCCTGCGGAGAAAGTGACCTATGAAGAAACTCATATCTGCTCAGAGCTCTTCAACAGCAGGCCCCAAAACTCGTGTGTGCCTATGCATCCAGCCTATAATAATGAAGTGAGCAAAGGCATCAAAAATGTTGCTAATTCAGGTGTGCTGCAGACGTCTATTGACCAGCACACCATATGCCCAATTTTCTCTCAAAACAGGCAGTGTAGCTGTCCTGATGCATATAAGCAGCTGGCAGTGAAGTGGAGTCCACACTCCTGTCAGCAGTTAAGTGACACCTTCTGTTACCAGTGTTCTCCTTCCCCAGGGACCGTGCAGATCCAAAGCTCTGTGGCTCCTATAAATGCTTTACAGCAAGCTGCCGAGGGTTACGTGCATCCAGTCCAGCACGTCCTCCACTGCAGCTGCCTTCAGGGAAGGCTCAAAAGAACGATGACACAAAACTCGCTGCCTAAAAATTTTTTCCTCCAGTCCGTCCAACAGTTCCAGGCACATCAGAGAATAAACAGGACAGATACACATGCTCATCAAAACCCAGAGGAAAACATAAGAACTGTTCCAAAGGTGATGAGCTCCTCACAGTTCCTCTGCCGAAATGCAGCACCTCTAATAGTGTGTTGCTCTGAATGTGAGAACAGCGTCTCAAATAACCAAAAGGGATTCTGTCAGCAGACAGACAAGTGTGATGAAAAGGGTGGTACAGAAGCGAACGGGGTGGAGAGCAAGAAGGCCTCTCTGTCAAAGCAGAAAAAGAAAGCTGAGAGCAAGATAGATCAGCGTTCCTTGCAGAATGACCGAGTTTTGAAGGCTGACCAAAACGATAAAAAACACCTGCTGACCAGGTCAGGGAGAGAGGCTCGCTACGAGGGTTGCCATGAAAGCTCACACTGTTGTGGCAAGGCAATCGCAGTGAAGTGCAATTCTGTTGACTGTCAAATGCCAAACATCGAAGCCAATGTGCCTCCTATGTTAATGCGCCCAGAACTTTCCAATGAAAGTTTGTTAATAAAAACACTATAATAAACCTTTAATTTGGCAATCCAGTGTCTTTCTTTTAAAAGTAAGATTAAAGCACTAGAAAGGAAAGTCTTGAATAAATATGAATTATAATTTGCCTTTTGGAATGAAAAATGTATTTTATAGAACAATAACATTTATACATTTCATAAAGCCATTACATGTAGTAAAACCTGATGTTGTCCAGAATGTTTTTTTGCTATAATTCATAAGGTGGATTATGCTTCATTTAGGCTTTGTTCCAGGGCATTAGTGTTTGATTTCTCCATATAAACCATCTCAAGAAATAAAGCATTACAAAGAAACTCTCCCTGTTCTGAAGCCAGGGCTTCTGAGATCGATAGCGTTTGGGGTAGACTGAGATTGCCACATTTCCTGAGTACATTTACCTTTATTCTTCTGTTCCTTTGGCAGGCAGAAACGCACCTTTAAACAGCAGCAGGACTGCATCTGTGTTCTTTCAGGATTGTTTGACAGACCAGCTCTGCAGGGTAGCCTGTTTGGGGAATATTTTTAACTATTCATCCTAACAAAATCTGAAGAAAAGCTCCTGGAGGTCTACAGCATTTGCAGTGCCTGTGTTGCACTTTTGTGTATGTAGTGCAGTAAAACATTTTAAACTGCCTTTCTGGCAGTTACTTTATAGACTTTACCATTACATACCAGAGAATACAGGTGGAAACAATAGTCAGTGAACATTATTGACTTCTCAGTGATGACCACAAAAATACAGTTTACGCAGCTGACAGATGTATGTAAAATCAGCAGTTGTAAAATTGGACATGAAGTGCCTTGCAATACTGAACTTTTTCCCACAGAGTTAGTCTACTGTGGAGAAAGGCGTAGTTAATGCACAGGTTCTAGACTTTCTGCCAACAGTATCAGATTAAGTCAACTCAAAAGGCTCAGAAACATAAATTAAAGTATTGTATTCTGAGTGTTCCTATCTGGAGAAGTTCCAAGATGAAGTTACAAATACTGAACTAAACCGTGTAACCAAGACACTGGAGTTCAGATGTCATATCTGTGTAAGTACAGGGTTTAGTTACATGATAGCTGTGGGTAATCATGGGAATACCATGATCTTATCAGTCAGGGAGAGTGGATTTGAGAGCTGGAACTGTGTAGCATGTCATAATTTGCGTGTACCTTAATGACAAATCTCTCTTCATTTCATCGCTTGGTTATGCTGATGATGTTGATTTATGAGACAGAAAATAGATTTCATGGGCTGATGTGATACCAGGTACTCAGTGTGTAATGAATCACTGGAGGAAAAGCCTGGCTAATTCTGTCCTAGTGTTCATGTTGAAGGCATGCAGAAGGTTCACATCATGCAGCAAACCACTTTGGTTTGGCTGGGAGTAGTGATGTTAGTGCTTATATGTCCCAGGGACTGGAAGAGGTTGAAATATAGAGAAAAAACTAAATTAGTTTTACATGGTTTAAGAAGAGCATAATTCTTTCTTAGTTATAAAATAAAACCCGGTTTTAGTTACCTTGGAACTTGTCACTTAATTTAGAGCCTGATTCTTTAGTTTGTAATGAGAGCAAGTCAAGGCTTTTCTGTGCACTACAGAAGCCATTAATTGTAAGCTAGCACTTGCAGTGCTAGCAATCAAAGATATTTAAGGGAGTAAGACATAAACCGGACTGTTGCCGTTGTTCAGCTTTTTTCCTGCCCACACCTGCTTGAGGGTAGTTTGTCAGACCTTGTCAAAGCAACATGTAATGCTTACCACAATGCCTGTCACATGGGCTGTCAGTCACAGCTTTGAGACATGGGCTTTTGGGGAAGTCCTCAGCCAATGCATCTACAGAACAGAGAACGTTTTCAGCTGATGAGCTCAAAATGAGATTTTTCCCTAAGCCAGTTTTTCATTCTGCATTCTAAGTAAGGAAACCACCTTGGATTGCTTGTATTGCCAGTATTAATAACTGGTTTTGTAATGGTCATGTAAGTGACAGAGATTAATGTTGTTTCCATAATGATTTATATGTTCTTAAAGGCTGATACAGTGAGGAAAAAAAATGGCTTAGATAAGGAGTTGTGATGTAATGTGCTCTTAGGAAAGATAAAGTGAACTAGTGTTCCTGGCCAGTGAGCAGGATCACTGCTGTATCTGCCTTTTGTGACTTTGCCATTTCCTCCCTGCAAACTGCTTTATCTTTTCCAAATCAGTTATCTGGACAAAGAGCAATCACTGATTTAGATAAGTTTGATACTTATGGGTGTAGCACCGTGTGTGTGTGCGCTGCATCTATGTCAATTCAGGTGTAGACTCTAAAATCCAAGCCAGTGCAACTCCTGGAGTGAGTGGAAGAGGATAGGAATTGGTTCCACTAACAGATGAAGACTGATGAGGCTATGCATTGCTCTGTCTCCACAAAATCCAGGAGAGAAATAAATAAATGCTAATAATTAAGTTGTTACAGGCTACTGGGAGCAAGGAAGGATAGGTGGAATTCTGTTCCACTCCAGGAAATTTTAACAAGGACCATTACATCCTGCTGAGACAGCTCTCAGGCTTGCCAGGGATGGCCAAGTCCCAAGGGAAGCTGATGAGCATACAATACTGGAATTTACATTAACTAATGTTCTGTCCCTGAGGTCCTCCCTTGCTTTGGGGTTGCATGGGGGGTGTGGATGTGTGCACACTCCACAGGTTGGCTCGGGTGTTTCTCTTGGAGGCTGCCCAGGGCGGGTGAGGGCCTTGGAGCTAACACGGTCCTGGATTTAGAAGATGCAGAGCTTTATTTCTATGGATAATCCGTGCTGGGATGTTTGGGAATTGTTCTTCCAGTGATGACACGTGTAACTTGAGACATGACAGATGAGCTCTTCTGCCTTTCCAAAGTCTAGGAAAGACTTGACAGTAACTCGTACATGTAGGGAGTCTTTAAAGTGACATCTCTTTGATTATTCAAGGAAGGAAAGAGACTTTATGTGAGAAGACAGTGGTCTCTTTGTGGCTCTTAAGCTGCTGGTATGCTTTCTTCAGGAATAAAGACTACAAGCCAGAATATTCCCAAGAGTGGGGCTTGTATCTGAGACCAACTGCCTCAAATTCGCTTCACCCAGGGAAAAAAGAAATTATATTTAACATAATAGATACCTTAGTTATCTGTATTGTCCTTAGGATCTGTGTTTTTCAGGTCATAATCACATTTATAGTGTGGGTAATATATTGATCAGTTTAACAAAAAAGATAAAATGTACACTGAGTTCTTTAAAATATTAAACCCCACTCAGTATATAATCACTGGAAATGCAGCTACCTCATACAAAGGATTGGGTGTGGGTAGGCAGAGTAACGTAAAGGAGTTTTAAATTACTGTTTCACTGTTTGCCTTTTTAAAGAAAATTAGAATCCATCTTTTTGCAATCACCCATAATCACTTCAATTTCATCTTTTGGAACTGATGTGGGAGAATTGCTTTGAAGTGCTTTGAATTAGGAACACCCCTCATTTTGCCAGATGGAGTCCTGGCAGTCAGTCCAAGAGAGCTCTAAAAGTACAGGTTGACAAATGGCAAAAATTTTAGCACTGTAAGAAATGTCAAATGTGATAAAAATTGAATATATTTTATTTATACAAAGAATGTTATACTACTTAATACAGGTAGCAGATGGGTGATTCAGGCCAGAATCACACTGACTTCATTGAATTGGACTTTAAATTTTTTACACATGCTGGCAAGGTGTATTAAATTTTACTTCTGCCAATAACATCTGAAGTGCCTATACATGCAGCATTTGATTTATGATGTTGAGCTGGGACACCATTCTACTAAGTGTTGCATATTCCCACAGTGCAAAACAAGGCTTGCTTTTGCAATAAAAAGCTCAGCCTGGAGAAGTTACAGTCTGGAAGACTTCTCCGAGTTCATAACAGATCTCTGCAGACTCATGAATTTAGATCTGGTGTCACCATTGCAGAGCTACCCTCACTTTAATTGTGTTATCCTTTGATTATTTATTCACTCACTTTATCAGAAAAAGGTCTCTGAGGTCTGCAGAGCCTGTGACATAGATCATGCACAGCTTAGAGAGGCTGCAGCTCTTAGGTAGTCCTGTCTGAATACAAAGCAGTCTGAAACCAAGGACTCTTGACTTTGCTGTTTCCCTTTACTTGGCAGCCTGTACTCAAGAGTTTTTCCTAAAATCCCCACTTCAGAAAGTTGCATGGAGTCAGGTGTTTCCTGCAGACACGTAATTTGGGGTATTTTGGTACATTTGAAATGTGTTAAAGGTAATATGTCCAGCTTGGGTTTGGATTCTGTTGTTTTAGGTTTTGATCTATGTCACTTTACCTGCAAATGGATGGACACATTCCAGAGGAGCAGCTGCTTGTTGCTTTTATTGAAATTCTGTTAGTTAGAAATGTATGTTGAGTCTAGTTCCCAAGCTGTTAATGTAAAACTGATGCCCATCTGTCTTCTTAAAAAGCAGCAGGATAACACTTGCTCTCTTGCTGAGGGCTGCCCACAATGGTGGCAGTGTTCAAAGCTGAACCCTTCCAGCAGTGAGTCTTGAGAGCAGATGGATGGCTTTGCTTTGAGGCCTAAACAAACCTTCTTAAACCCTTGTAAGCCTTAACCAAAATTGTCTGTAGATTAATCTTAACAGCAATTCTAGAATGTTTCTCTGTGGCTTAGGAAAGGAGCAGATCATTCATGGCTGGCTAGCTAGGAATGCTGGCTTTATTACAGTGCCCTGATCCTTGGAAAACAGTGTGAATAAAATGCACTCTCAGTAATGGCAGGCCCTTAAAAATCTGACCTGAGCCATGTCTTCTGCGTACAATAATATTATTGCAATGTTTTTCAGTAATTGGAAATGTCGCAGTTTAAATTGTAAGATTGATGATGTACTGAAATTATTACTGAGTTTATGTGTATTTGAAGTCATTTTCAAGACAAGTGAAGGGCAGGTGAGGACAGCTTGTCTGACGAGGTGGCACCTCTGGTTGTCTGCTCTCACTCACCCCCCAGAGCAGGTCACCTGAGATCACCTGGCTGTGGTGGCAGCGTTCAGGAGCTGACAGAGGAGCAGCTGCAGCGTGGTGGGGAGCAGAGGGGCAGCATCAGCCTCCTCTTCTCCCCTTCCCTCACTGGTAAAGTTCTCCATTCGGTAATAAAAGCCCCTTCAGTGTGTGTTGGAGCAATAATTCACCTCTTGCTTTAGTGGTATAAATCAGAGGTAAGTTAATTGGAGTTATTTGAGCTGTGTTAGTGTAAGAAAGAGAAGTATCACAACTGCTGAGTTACTGGCTCTTATAAAAATTCCAAAGTGTTTGGCCCAAAATCTACTTTTGAGGAGAGATGTTTATGTGCAAAAGCAGAACCCATCAAAGTTCATACAGTCCAGGTAAAAATGAACAGAGACTGGCAACTGAAGGCATATGAACTCACTCCTGAAAAGATTTGACAGCACAGAAAAGCAGGTTTAGCACTGCTTTGAGTGGAGAGATCTGTTGGACCCATCCTGCAGTACCAAATTAGATACTTTCCTTTTTCTTACAAAATTAGTCTGTTTCAATATATATATTTAAATCTACATTTTTAAAATCTATGTTTGAAATATCTCTTTTATAATGTATGATAGTGTTGTCCCAAAATTTTCCAAGTGGCCTGATATGCCATGGCTGAACATCAAACCTTTTCCCTAAAAAAATGTTCTTTTCAATCTGATGGAACTTGAATTCACAGCTGTCACATCACCAAGGCTGTCCAAGTCTATTATTCACCTTTTCTTCTATTCTGTGTTCACAGAGTTCTGTCTCAACTGACCCTAAAATTCTGGGCCTTTCTTAGATGCCCTGAGAGCTCGCTTTGTTTCCTGACATAGGACTGAATCTGTCAAGAGCCAAATGGAGCTCGTTGTGTCATTAGTGTACATTAAAGGTGCCTAATTTCCCTGTATCCCATTCATTCATAAAACTGCTGGTAGCAGGCCATCTCTCCTTTTGTTGGTTCCTTTCGTCTCGAGCTCCTGAAATACAGCTTCTGTAGTTGCACAGCATAATCTCCTTGAGCTTTTCTTATTAGAGAAGCTTTATTTACATTTGGGGAGTATAATATGTCAACTTTTTAAGACTTCACAGCAGTATTGCACTACAAAATAGGGCAGAAATAGAGAGGGCTGTGTTACACTGACACGGGTTTGAATACTTGGAGCAGTAGGTAGTTCCATTACATGGAGGTGTTTTATTTGGCAGGGCTCTGAAAGAGTATAATCCTCACAAAGACAGGCATTATGAGTCTTGTAACATAAATGACAGATAATAACTTACTCTCACCTTCTTTTGTGTAGCATAACCTCCACACAAAGAAACTTAAAAGAAGTAAATCAGGAAGTATTAAGCAAAACAACATAAAACTGAAAAGTGCTTGGATTACAGTGGCTTGCCAGGAGGTAAACTCTGCTGCTTTTTCAATTCTGTAAGGACTTTTTAAACCACCTTGCTTAATGTGTCCCAGGTGAACAACATGCTGTTGTTGAACGAGAATTCAAGAAACTTTCCTGTGATAACTCTAGATGGTATCACTTTCCAGAGAAGTTTGAGTATGTGAAATAAAAGGACTGGGGAAAGATACCTTACCAAAATAAGATGTTGTAATGAAACTATCATTCAAGTGTTAATCTGGATTTTTCATCATTTGCAGCTGGGAAGTATTACGAGACTTGAACTAATACATTTTGACTGCAAGGTATTCAAGCCTGTATGCAAGAATTTGAGACAGCTCAGTAGGTGCACTGGATAACTTAGATATAAAACCTTCAATTATCTTAGAGCAGGGAAGAAAGAGAGAATCCCAAATCCTTATTTGTATTGAAATACTCTTATAGCCTACACAGAGGGACTAAATGTCTTGAAAATATGTTTAAACCA
Organism: Brachypodius melanocephalos; assembly: GCA_013398615.1. Taxonomy (NCBI): domain Eukaryota; kingdom Metazoa; phylum Chordata; class Aves; order Passeriformes; family Pycnonotidae; genus Brachypodius; species Brachypodius melanocephalos. Next base: position 5,270,765 of record VZSR01001479.1, on the reverse strand, counting down.
CAATATTTGAGATAGCAGTAACTTTTCTGATCTCAGAGTAATAAGCATGAAACAGAGTTACTAACAATGGCATGTATAATTTGATTGATGTTTAATTAGGGAATGGGAACTTCTGTGCATTTGAAAACACCAGTATTTGAAAAGAGTGCATTAAATGAACCTGCAGTAAATCATAGGATCACTTAGGTTGAAAAGAGCTTTATGATCACTGAGTCCAAGTGTTAAACCAGCACTGCCAAGCCACCACTAAACCATGTCCTCAAATGCCACATCTGCACGTCTTTTAGATACCTCCAGGGATGGTGGCTCAACCACTTCCCCAGGCAGCCTATTCCAGTGCTTGACAACCTCTTCTGTGAAAAGAAAACTTCCTAATAGCCAGTCTGAACCTCCTGTGGTGCAATTTGGGGCCATTTCCTGCTGTCCTATTACTCATTAACCTGGGGGAAGAGACTGACCCCCACCTGGCTAAAAGCTCCTTTCAGACAGTTGTAGAGAGTGAAAAGGTCTCCCTGAGCCTCCTTTTCTCCAGGATAAACATCCCCAGCTGCTTCTCACAGAGTTTGTGCTCCAGACCCTTCATGAGCTCCATGGCCCTTCTCTGGACATGTTCCAGCCCCTGTAATGAGGGGCCCAGAACTGGACACAGCATTTGAGGATTCACTCCCCTCATCCAGATCACTGACAAAGGGATTGTTAACATTAAACAGGGCTGGCCTCCAACACAGAGCCCTGGTGACTGGCCACCAGCTGGATGTGACTCCAGCCACCACCTCTCTGGGCATGGCCATCCAGCCAGGTTTTACCCAGTGAACAGTGCACCCATCCAAGCCAGGAGCAGCTCTTTTCTCCAGGAGAATGCCGTGGGAAATGAGGCCAAAGGCTTTACTAAAGTCCTGGTGAGTACATCCACTGCCTTCCCCTCATCCTCTAAGTGGGCCACCTCATCACAGAAGGAGGTCAGGTCGGCCAAGCAGGACTGCCTTTCATCAACCCCAGCTGGCTGGGCCTGATCCCTGGTTGTCCTTCATGTGCCCTGTTATGGCAACCCACAACACGATCCGCTTCGTGGCACTGAGGCCAGACTGACAGCCCTGTAGTTCCCTGCAGACTCCTTCAACCCTTCTTGGCAATGGGCTCGGTCATATTTGCCAACCTCCAGAAAACTGGGACCTCCTCAGTCAGCCAGGATTGCTGGTAAAGGATAGAAAGTGGCTTGGAGAACACATCCACCAGCTCCTTCTGTACCCTTGGAGGGATCTCATCCAACCCCACAAACCTGTTTCTAAGTGGTGCAGCAGGTCTCGTTGGTGCTTGTTCAAGTACATCCAAGTAGTTTTTAGTGCTGTAACTTTCATGCTGCACTTGCTATCTCTTAGACAGGTCCACAGGTACATCAGTGCAGTGAATTCAGCTGTCACCAGTCTGGACTTTGGATGGGGACTGAAGTGCCTCCTGAATGAGCAGCTCAAAACTGAGACCACCTCTGAAAGCAGAATGTGAGTGTGCCTGTTTGGCTTAAGCCAGACACTGGCTTGTTGTGGGCAGTGGAGAAGGGAGGTTGAAACCTCTGTTTCTGTTTGTGCCCTGAATGCAGAAGCTGATAACTTTGCCCAGCATAGATATTTCCAAACTCAAAAGGTGAATCAATGAAGTAAGTCCTTGTGGTCCTGTGTAGCTGAAACTGTGTGTATGGGCTGGGATTCTTTGCTCGTTCCAGATAAGTACTTAGATTTTTGTAGCTAAGAAGTTGCTTATGTTCAAACTTATTTATTTTTTCACTTCGCCCTGTTAAGTGTAAAAGTTGGGCTGATCTATTTCTGCTTTGGTGCTGTCAAAGAAACACTCTGCTCTTATGTTTAAATTCATATTTATTTTAAATATGTAAAAGCTAGAATAACATGCCAGGCTTAAACGCCTATTATTATAACTGATGTTTAATGTTATTATTACTTCAGTATTTTTATAACTGGGCAAGACCAGTAGAGACATATAAGCTTTGATTTAATTTACCAGTTTTAGTACTTTGTGATTGTATTTTATGAGGCCTTTAAAATAAGGAATTTGAAAGGCTAGGCCTGGATGCATAGATGATTCAAAGCACCTGAACTTGCATCCTAAAGGACAAGAATTGGTTGTGATACTGCAAGGGGCCAACCAGTTCTGAGGGGCTGCACTTATCCCGGTGTATGCCTGCTTTTGAAGAGTGTTTGCAGACACAGAACTCGAATAAGACCCACTCTTGTATCTCCCCTGTGCTTGGAGCAGAGGGAGGGGTTGATCTCAAGCAGCAGAGCTGGTGGTGTAGCCTGTGCAGTAGGGGGGCACTGGGCCATGCAATCCTTGAGGATTAGAGCCCTCAGCAATTTATCTGTCTCAGTCTAGGTCTAAATTTGCCTTTTGTCCATTGCCATTGTGTCACTCTGCAAGTTATTCCCCTTCCTTTGGGCAGCCCAGAGTGGCTCCCTCCTGGTCCTCAAATCCCTGCAGTTGCTGCTGCCTGCAAAGAGCCCCCCAAGGAAGGATCCCTGCTGCCCCCAACATTGTGGACAGCCTGCTTGGAGCCCCTTGTTAACTGGAGGAAGAGCTGGTGGCATTCATTTCTTTCAGTGGCCTTGCCCCAAAGGCAGCTGTTGTTTGTGTGGTCACCTCCTCTGCCTCCTGGGGTCTGGGAAAAGAGCAGGGGTGCTATGAGCTCCTGAGGTGCACTGTAAATGTAAGGGCTGTGAATTTAAACCTCCTGTGTCTTCTGATCTCAGAAATCGTCCTGACATCCCACATTTGCTGTCTCACTCCTGAGTTTTGACACACTAAAATAGTGTATCCCGAAAAGCCTGATTGATGTGAAACCCTGCTGGAGTTTTCAGTTTCTGCTCTTGCTTTGGTTTCACGTTGCATTTTGAGATCAGAAGAGCAAAGATTCATGTCAGATGTTCCTGCTGGTGTCTTCCCACTTCCCTCCACCCAAGCCCATGGTATCTGGAAATGGGTCCACCCTTCCTTAGGAAACCCAGACAGTGAGGAAGCCACAGCCTCCTCATGTTTTTACATTTAGGTGTGCCTGGCTGAATATAGATTTCCTCAAAGCTATTGCAGCTCTCAGACTGGTTTGTTTTTACTCCAGAGGATCTGAAGTCATATTTCAGTGTATTGAGCTAGATGCAAATCTTGTTTGTATCCTCAAAAGACTTAGTCCTTCCATCCCTTCTCTGATGGAAGTAGAATAGTGGCTGATTTGTAGCTGATGATCTGAACTGAGAATTTGACTCATAGCTACCAAATTTTGCCATACAGTGAATTAGTAAAGGGAGATCCTGGAGCTCCAGCCTGCCTGGGTATGGATGCAGCACCTAGAGCTGATTGCTGTCATAAGGAAAGCGATGTGCATCCTGGGCAGTGCTGTGCTGCCTGAAATCCCTCTGTTCTCATTGCAATGTACTCCAAAAGAAATGTGGGACAGGAAGGTACTGACTATGGAATAGTGACATGAGATGTACCCCCCCTGTCTCCTGCAGACAAGCAATCCAGGTGCAACCTTCTGGAAGCACGTGTGCCTTTTCCCAGTGACTGTCCAGAGAGCCCAAGGTCCTAATTCAGGAGCAGCAAATCATACCTAACTTGGAACATCACTCTCTGAAGGTTTTCAGAGGTTGCAATGTCTGGTTTTTTTTTTTCTAACATTGCAGCATTGGCTCTTGTTAATTCACAGACAAGTGGATTGAGACCTGAAACTGGAATAACATGGGAAAGTTGGAAAAGCACAGGAACAGGTGACATACTTCTGTCTTCTCTGAGGTTGCAGTTTGGCAAAGGGGCTTCCATGAATCTTTCTGTTTGAGCAGACAAAGGAAAAGGCAGACAGCCTTACCTGAGATATGTGCTCACTCCCCTTAGCTGTCAAAGGAATCCTGCTGGGACAACACAAGCTCTGGCCTGGTTTGTTTATCCTGCTTTCAGTACTCAGCTCCCACAGGTATCTCTGTGCTGTGGAAATTAAACCATAAGCCAGTGTTGGCTTCTGTGGGAAATCATCCTATGCAATGGTCTTTAGGAGTTGCATTTTAGGGACAGAGCATCTCCTTTTCAGGGTAACTGGTTACCTGTGTCATGATAGGGTTGAATCAATGGTTTTGGTAGTCCCCTGGCTCTGAGCCCAGCTCTTGTCTCTTGTCTTTCCTGTGTTGATGCTTCAAATCCAGTTCATCTTCCTCCCAGCAGTCAGCCCTCAACCACGTGCTGGCTTGGGAAAGCTTGATTCAGTTGACCAATCTATTGTTCCCATTTGTTTGTGTGTGTAGTTTTTAACAGGAAGAGGTGTGGGGTTTATCCATGGCATCAGACAGCACTCACCCAGGAGAGCTGGTAGCGCTGATCTGTGTGCAGTGTGCATCTCAGGAAAAACTTTATCAATCTTGTGTGCTCTGTGTAAGCTAAAACACTGGATTTCCAGTTCAGAATCTTCCAGTGTGTAAATAGATGTTAGGAAATACAGGTGATCTACTCTTGTTCTTAGGAATGAGCAGTTTTCTTGCACACCTCTGTGCTTTTATGTCAGAGCCATAATTTGATTTAGATTTTGAACAAAACCTCTCTAACTCTGGAATTTACAGTCATCCTTTCCTGTGAGGAGAAATTAAATGAGAAATAGTTTTTTTGGTAAACTTCTATCATTATATACACATGTGTAAAAATAAAAGCTAAATAAGCAGGCAAACCTCTAGATTTCTTTAAATGTTAGATCTGGTCATAAAAGTTGAGAATGTTTTAAAAAAGAATTAATAAATCTTGTTCTTATAGTGTTTACTCACAGTGTTTAGGCCAGCTGAAGCTTTGAGGCACATCAAGCATACTTTACTTGAGAAAGCTCAGGTTTACATTCGTTTCTAAGATTGCAGTCTTTCACTCCCAGCTTTCCAAGAAAGAAGGCACTACATGGTACCTGCTTCATTTCTGCAACATTAAAGATAGGGTAGTAGTGGAAAGAATGCCAAAATAAGGCAGATGGTTTGGTTGGCTAGCATTTTTAGTTCTGTCTTGCTTCTGCAGCCTTTTGTGAATGTTCCAGGATTTACAGATAAATATAAGGTCAACTCTGAAGGAAAACGTTATTAAGAGAGGAATACATGAAAGAATTAGGGAGAGCTAGGATTAGCTAACTAATATTCATATTAGCTACTCCTGATTCAGAACTTGCAGAGCTCCAGGAGAAGGCAGCATCCCAGAAATTACATCTCCACTGTGATTGCATGATTATAGTTATTAAAAACCATACATGAAACAAAAGGGCAAGCTTAATTCTCAGATAATGGGTTAAATCTATGGCACTGTCAGCCAGATAAATCCTTCTTCTGCCTGGTAAATAGAGCAGAGACAGAGGTGGCTGCTCAGAGGTGTATTTAATATTGACTGGAAGCATAAAGGGGGCACATGTAGAGACACAACAGGAGAGCCTGAGTTGTAGATTTGCCTCTCAGAGTGTGTATTCCTGTGCTGGTGGGTAGGGACCTTCAATGTGTTGAGTTAGGAAGAGCTGCCAGGCTTTGTGAAGGCAGCCTGACCTTGCAGGACCAGTGATTGGAACAAGTGGAGTTAAGCAGTGTGTGCAGGGCTGTGACAGGCAATGTGCTGCACAGTGACTGGGGTGCCTTCCCTGCCACCATTGCTGTGCTGGCAGGAATTGCAGCACGCAGCCATCTGTGCCTCATCTGCCAGCGTGTCAAGTGGAAAGGCAAAATTCCTTCATTATCTCGGCTTGATTGCTGCTCTGCCTGCTTTTTGCACCGCTGTTGGTGCAGAAAAGAGTGAGTGAGTTGTCTGGTCAAGATTTTCCTTGACACTGCTCCCACGTGTGGCTGTTCCAAGAAAGGTTTAGGTGGTGATTGTGTTCCCACTGTAATCCCATGGAAGCATTGTCTGGGTGAGGGTGGGGAAGCTCTTTTCTCATGACTGGTGATCAGTTTATCCCCTTGAAGCATGACAGTCGATACCTTTGGCCATTTCTCATTAGCCAGTGTAATATTAGATGCTGTTCTTATTCCTACTAATGTCTAATCCAGCTTTTGTTCCCTGCCAGAGGATATCCAAGCAGAAGGGAGAAGAAGAACTAGGAAGGCACTGTTCTGACTGGTGGGACTGATGTTACTAGGAATCCACAACAGTAATCACAGCGTTTTCCTGCCCTAGTTTCCTTTTCCTGTTGGTACTGAAGCTAATGAGGATTTGAAATCATTCTTCAATCTTGTGCTTGCATAATAATTATTGATATTCTGCACAATGAAGGCAACAGATTGATGTGCCATCAGGAAATGCTAATTGTTGTTGGGGGGCTGAGAGGGCCACACGAAATACAGTGCCAACAATATTTCTCCAAGTAAAGCAGGAAGTCAAAACCTTCCCCAGGCCTTTATAGCTCAAGAATTTGTTCTAAATTTTGCCAAGAAAGCAGCTTGTCTAAGAAAGCAGTTTCTGGAATAAATCAAAGTCCTTGTTGCCCTTAGGGCCTCACTGAGATGTTCTTCTCAGATATCAGTTGCGTGAGAGATGAAATAAGTTTTGTCTTTCTGCCTGACTGCTGTTCTACCTTGTCCTTCTGGTAGCCTGGAGAGAATTAACAGAGTCCCAGCCCTGGAGTGACTGGGGTTGTCAGAAACTGCAATATTTGGGAATCTTGATCTTTAAACAAAAACCTCAGAACATGGCTAAACTAGAAAACTCTAAAGAAAAACACAAATACAAGAAAAATAGCCATTTAATGAAATAAACACTGTTTATCCGCTCTGGAAATTACTGTCTATAGCCGTGTCTGGCCATGGATTGGCAGTAACAAATGTTTTGTTCTGCTTGCCATTCAGTGTGGGGCAGGAATAAGAAACAGCGAGCCCTGTACCCCCCTAAATGTCATTTTTAAAAACAGAAGCTGGAAAGAAAATAAGAAATAAACAATCATGTTGTATTCTTTGTTTTCAAATTGAGTGATACCCGAATCCAGGGACTCCAGGATTATTATTTGTTTCAAATGTTATTGCTATGATTTTATTCAAGTGCAGTTTGGACAATTTTGAAATGTCAGAAATGCTTTGTGTGACTCAGAGTGTTATTACAAGGTTTGTGAAGTGCTGAGGATAGAAACATTATCTTTAAAAATGTTTCTGTTTTGAAGGCCTTTACATACAGAATAAACATATTATTAATTCAAAGTACATCACCAGCATTTATACAGAAAATGTCCACATTTCTTTGTGGCTGCTTGACATTTTCTCTTTTTCTCTCTAAGTCTTTCCATTTTGCCACTGAAAAAGTAAAAGAAGAGGAAAAGAGATAAAGGAAATCAATCAAACAAAAAAAAAACCAAGAAAGCTGAAGCTTTTTAATCCAGAGTTCTTTTTTTTTTTTTTTTCCAGGGGATGATTCTGAATATATGATTTTTGCTGGAAACTAATATTTTAAATGTTTTCTGAAAAGAAAAGAGCACCTCAATCTGATAAGAAAAGCTTGTTTTGTTTAAGACTTTGATGTCTTTCGTGCCCCTGGCCTTTGTGCAGCTTTGTCTCCTCTTTTATAAATCACAGGCTGGTCTTTTCACTCCAATTTGGGAAGAATGTCAGGTATGCCTGCGTCAAATTGCCCACATAACCTTCTCTGCTCTGAGGCACCCACTGACATGAAGTTGTCTCTGTGTAGCTGTGTCCAAGCCGTCTGGTTTATCTCTGTCACCCCAAGGTGAAGTCTCCTTCCACACTTTTTCAGGTAACAATTACAGCCAGTAATGCCCAGCCTTCTCAGCTCTGCCATGTGTGATGCCTGATGCTTGGCAACACGAGTCCCTGTGAGCAGAAACTGCACAGGAAATCCAGCTCCAGTGAAGTCTGGATCCCTGGTAATTTTAGCACCAGAGGATATGAAAAAAAAAATCATTTCTTTCTCCCATGTTGCTGATCTTTCTATGTGGAGATGTCTGGATCTCCCAAATCCTTCGCTTTCCTTTTCCTTAGGAAAAGTTGCTACTTTGTCCAGGTGCTGGCATCCACACAGTTTATCAATGCTAAAAAATATCTGAGATCACTCTGGTTTCAGTGATTTTTGGGGGCAGTTTTGATTCTCATCAGGATATCTTTAAGCCTTAAACTGTGCCAGTTTCCCTTGCTGCATTCCCTAATTTCTGTTTGCAGTTTCCCTCCCATCTCAGTTTAGTCTATCCCAGTAATACTTAGTTCTGCTTCTTTGCTTATTTCCATGTTTCACAGAAAACCTGTTCATGATATTTTCCTTGGCAAAGGCACTTGGAAATTAGGGGTGTTATAAGAATAACTGTGCAAAGCAATGACTTTTTTTTAATCTTGACCAAACCTGCCTCCCTATGAAGGAAAAGCTTTTACAAGTTGAAACAAGACTGGCCATCAAGACCGTGAAGCTGCAATCACAGAAAGTTGCTTGTGTTTCCTTCCGAGGTGTTCAGTGTGTCCAACCAGTTCCCGGGCAAAAACTGAGTTTGACGACTCAGCTGAGCAAAAATGGAATTGATTGATTTTTCTTTCAAAATATTTTGGATGCTCCACGTGGTGGCTAAAGCAAGAAACACAGGGATTGTGATTATGACTTTTCCAATGACTTGTACTATTCAATTTCTCTGTGCTCTCAGGTCTGAGCAGTGGGGGGAGGAGAATGCTGATCCTTCAGGGAACAGAGGGAAGGCTGAGTTACATGGCATGAATTGTGAACAGTTCAGCCAGACATTCCCAATCTGCTCCTGGAAGGAACTACCTGGTTACTGAAGCCCTCTCCCCTAGAATCCCAAATGAAAAATGTCAGTGGGATGATATGGCCATGAAAAAACAGAGAGGAAATGTGCAGACACATGAGCAGAATTTCATCTTGTCATTGCACAGCTCTGCTTCCAGAGCCAGCAGGGCTGAGACTGGCTCTTGTTTCAGACAAGATTTGTCTTTTTTGAAGTATAGATTGAAAACAACAGCCTTAATTTTTGAGGGTTTGTTTTGTTGGGTTTTTTTTTTCCCTAATGTATGAATTCCTCAATTATTTCCCAAAGTTTTGTATTTCACACTTTGCACCTCTTCAGGAGCTCTGTACAGTGTTGTCATGCTTGGAGATGTTTCACCTTAGATACATCCCATATGTCAGATATTGCTTGGAAATGAGACAGGAAATGATGGGTTGGAGTGTGATGGCTTCCACATGATATATAAACCTTATATGAACTTTATACAGCACATGATAATAATGCTATATAAAAAGTTATCACACAAGCTGAAAAACTTCCATGGCCTAACAGACCTCTCAATGTACTTAAGCATCCTGTGATTCTTTGCTTTCTCAGGGGATACTTTGTCCAAGGTCAGTTAGAGAGGTGCTTAGGTTTTGGAACAGATTTTGGTTTGTAGCATGTGCCAGTGGAGTGGAAGTCACTGAAGCCACTGTGTGTAATCCAAAGGCAAATAATTTACTCAAAGCTCTAAGAATTTTGCCTTTAAAGTGCCCTTTATCGATTACCTGGTTCTTCCTCTTCCAATAATAGCTTTTCTGATTTTTTTTTCTCTGAAAAGTGAAATCACATTACGAAATTACATTAGTGTACATTGAGGGAGCACCAGTTATCTCATCTGACATTTTATGTATTGATTGAAATGCTGAGAGACGAGAATGTCATGATTTATAAGAGTACAGCAAAAAACTGAGAAACAGGTGAGGGAAGGTCACAAAACATGAGCAGTAAAGGACCCTGAGCCCACTATGATGAGTCTGTCAGGGCTGTTCTGTGGTGAGAAGGAAGGAATATGAGGGGAGGCTCTTATTCCCCAATCCAAGTTTGCTTTGCTTAGCTGTTTTATTTTTCTAGCTAGTCTTACCAACCTATATGGAAGAAACCCCACTGATTGTAAGAATTTATGCTAACACCTAATGCAGAACTTCTTATTCAAAAATAGTTCATAAAGTTAAAATAGTCAAAAATAGTTCATAAAGTTAAAATAGTCAAAAATAGTTCATAAAGTTAAAGCAGCAGAGATGCCCCAAGGTGATTTCCTAGCAGGCTGCTGGGGCAGCCAGGAGAGCCCCCAGCACTCTTGAACCCCAGTCAAGTAGTTATTCCTTTTGGCTGAAGTGCCTCTGATCATGAGACCAAGAAAGAGTGATGTCAGGGTTGTGTTGTGTTGTCATCTGCAGTTGGAAATTGCTGGGCAAGTCACATTTAACTTGAGCTGGTTTGTGGAGCTGCTTGGCTTTGTCAGCCCGCCAACCTTGGCCACTGGGGAAGAGCACAGAGTGTCTTTAAGGGGAGGGTTTTTAAAAACAAGATTTTTGCTTTAATTGCTATTTACATGTTCCACCCTTCACCCTTTTTCAGATCTCCTGCAGGGAGATCTTGTTCTATTTTAAAAGCTCGGGCAGGAACTTGAGGCTAGAGTCTGCAGCCAAACCAAACAGGAATCTCACCAACCCAATAGAGGGTTGGCTGATAATAAAGGCTGTCTTCCCAAGCATTTAAAGCTCTCTTCTTCCAAAGACACTCCCTTATCTGAAGCCTCTGGCTTCCCATGGGAGGGTATAAACATCTTCCTATGCAGCAGGGTACCCTTTGACATTAAGAGGAAAGCACAACTCAAGATAAGTTGAAGAGGCTTTTATGTCTAATCTCAGTAAGCATTCAGAGGCTGTGAATGTCTTTTTATCCTGAGTTGTTGAGGTTTGTTTTGTTTTTTTGGCTGGGAGCACATTTTGCTTGGAGTTTTATTACATCCCTCATGATTTTTTTTTTTTTTTTTTTTTTTTTTTCCCTTTTTCCAGATGAGCTATCAGTGCAGTACTTGTTTGGTCAAGACTTGTGTGTTTACTTGGCATCTTCAGTGTATAAACCCAGTGCTGTTTGCAGGGCTTCCATGCAGCCAATTCTGCTAATATTTTAAGGCTTTGACTAATGTGGCTTGAGGGTAAATGTTTTCTGACTTTAACATTGTACCTTGCTCACAGGAGCAAATTCTGATGACTTCCTTTCATTGGCAGAGGTTTCAACTTTGTCAATTCACTGTTATTCCCCATTAGAGGTTTTTTTAAAAGGTGTCAAATTTTTTTTTTCATAGCTGTTGGGATCCCATCAATGAACAGCTCATAGAAAGCCCAGCTCACTTCATAGAAATGCATCCTCTGTGAGTGTTGAAGGCAAAATCCCTGTGCTCCCTTTGCAATAACAATCTCTCTTCCAGGAGTGCTCATCTCCAATGTGCCCTCCAGGACCTCTTCACTGATCCTTGTTCCATGTCCATTCCCAGCCTCGCATCCCAACCACCCTTCCCCTGGCTAATGCAGAGCAATGAGGTCTCATTCAGAGCCTGGTTTAGGTGGCCCCACTGCTGTCCTAAAGGATGGAGGCTGAAGGGTTCACGAGGTTCTTCGTGCCAGCCCAGGGCCACACGCTCTGCTTCTGCTGCCCTCCAGCCTGCCAGGCTGGGAAGACACTGGGATTGACCTTCTCCTCCAGCAGCAGTGCCAAAAGCCTTTCTCTTCTGCTTGCTGGGAGCCAATTAGAGAGAAAACAAAGACATTTCAGCATGAGATTCACCCCTGTGACTTACCAGCAGTGCTGTCTTTACTCAAAGGCCATCTTGAGCCTTCTCCTTCTGTCCCGTGGATAGAAAGGAGTGCCTCACATGTTCCCAGTAACCATGACAGGCCTTCCACACTGGATGTACCCTCGTGTTCCAGCCACTTTCCCTTCTTGCAAAAGGAAAACATCCCCCGAGGCTCGTGGTGTAAATGTGTTTTTAGATAAAGAACATGTATCCAACCACTATAATTAACCTTCCATTTTAAAACCTCCAGTTCCAGATCAGCTCCCTACAGGCTAATTCTTCTGTTTGCAGGAATGCATGAGTGATGCACAGATGCTCTGTCAGGACACTTTACCTATTCATTAAGTTTGATTAGATAGCATTTGCACTCTGCCATCTAAGAGTGTGCCACTTTCTGATATAATTAGTGTTCCTCCAATTAGGATAAATGGCTGTTTCATTACTTTTAAGTGGATCATTAAAGTGCCATTCCTGTCTCCTGCCTCTGGAGCTGACAAGGGTACCTGCACACTCCTTTTTGCAAAGTCAAACCTAATTTCAGGAGGCTAATGGGGAAGGTAATGTACCAGGGCAGATGTTGCTCAGGGCTCCTGCTGAGAGCAGTTCCTGGGTAGTTGATTTTTCCCTGTGCTTGAGGCTCTGATTTGTGAAACAGAAGTGCCTGATTGCTGAGACAACTTTTGAAGGAGTTCCTGGAGGCATCAAAACCTGGAAATTATTTAAAACACGTATTGATAAGTTTCTGTTGCCAAACGAATTCCTGTCATGACTGTGGAACTGTATTATTATCACAGGGAAAACACAGAGGTTGTGCCTCATCAAGATCATCCTCGTATCTTTGTTTTCTCATCCCACATTCATCCACAAGGATGTCTTCTCTCCAGGGGTCATGCAGTGCTTGGAACCTGGGTGTAGCAGCCCTTTTTGTTTCTCCAAGAGGCTTTGCAATTCCTTAAGCATCAGACACTGCTGTGTTAAAAACACCATTTTCTGAGAAGCAGAGGGCAGATTTCTGGCCCATATCAGAGAATTGTGACTCACATTTTGGGAAGGGATCAAGACATCTCTTTTGTAGGGGAGATTTGAGTTGTGAGTCACCGTGCTGGTCCCTTTCTGTAATTTTTTCCTTTTTAGATGTGGAATCAATAGACAGCTGTATATTTTAAAAATGCTCAAGGCCACATCTGCAGAAGAATAATCTTGACAATTTTGGATGCTGTAAGTCAGAAGCTGGTCCAGCTCTGAGATAATCTGATTTGCCCCATCAAGATCTAATACTGTTTTTAAAAATTTCTCAAGAAAGGCTAAGATTCTGGAAAACAAAGATTATACTTCTTGCTGCAGGATTAATCCACTCAAGGTGTAGTAAAAGTGCATTTTTAAAAAAGCTAAAATATCTGTGGAGCTCCCTAGGTATCTTTCTATTGATGAAGCTGGATCAGATCTTAGATTGCTTAAAATGTAAAAGGCCTATTTGTTTTTCTTTGCACTCTTTGTTTTCCTCTAGTATTCTCTGATTTTCAAGCCCTTTTGTTATCTTCTGACTTATGGTTCTCTTTTTACCACAACATAATTGTGTAAGACTTATCCTCCCCAGTTCATCCAGCTTACAACCATCCACATATTTCTTAGGTTCACCTCTCAGATGACTCATGAAAGCCAAAACATCCATAAACCAGTTACCAGCTTACTGATTGCGTTTATTTCTCGTAAGTCTGGAGGAAAAAAACCAGTCAAAGATGGTTTTCCCATCCTCAAAGTCAGTGGGTATCAGGCAGGTGGGCTGCAACCTTTATCCCCTTCAATGACTTCTCAGTGGGTAGAATGAAACATGCAGAGCAGTCACAAAAGCCAAGTGGGAGCTGGGCAGGAGGGATTAGATCTCGAGGAATTTTATTTAATTAATCTTTCTGCTAAAGTAATCACATCTCACTTCTCAGACTCTTACCCTTCTAGGTCATGTTTTCTCTATCAAACTGTGAAGTAACACACAGAATTATATAGCCTTCTTGGTATCTTTGATTTAAAATCAAAACATAAATAATTCTGAAGTGACATGAAAGTATAAATAGATGGGGTAAGAAAATATTTACTGCTGTGTAAACAGCTATCAGTCTGTCAGAGATGTGTGCAGCTGCTGGATCTCGGTGGGAGGCAGCCTGAGCCTTGCACCTTGAGCCACTTGGGACAAAGGTTTGCATTGATCCCAGATGCTGCTTTGAAAACTGAGGCTCAATACATCTCTAGTCTTTGCGGGAAGTCAGAACAAACCCAGCAGCTCCTGTCTGAAATCTCTGCTGCTGTGGCTGTGGAGGGTGTTCTGGGGGTGCAGCAGCTCTGAGTGAAGATTCTGGCTCCAGACAGACATTTCAGAACAGAGGGATATTTTGCAATGCCCCATTTCAGTGACCAAGGCACCAGACACACTGGGGTAGATCATCAGGTGTTATTAATGCATGTGTCCTGGAGCTCTCAAGATGAGCTCTGGCCTCAGGTTCATAGGTTCAGGCAGGATGTGCTGCTTTGTCATGCCAATGAAACACAGTCTACAGGATATGGGGAGATCTCCAACCTCAGTAAGGGCTACCAAAGGGTCACTGGAAGAAAAGCTGCTGCTTCTATATGTGAAGTACGAGTGTGTCCCTTCAGAGTGTCTCCTGCTGAGCTTTTCCTTCAAAGAGGTAAAACCAAGGTCAGGGAGCAGTAAGTTACTGAGTTAAAAACTCTGGATTCTGAGGCCATCTGGGAAGTCTACAGCATGGCAATAGGAAAGGTGAGGCTTTGCTGAGAGGAGCTGCTCTTGTGCTTCTCTTGGTGCAGGTCTGTTCAGTGAATTTCATCACCCATTGCTGTGTCCCATGAATGGGAAGCATGAGCCAGTTTCTGGATAAATGTCCTGCCCTCATGGGAGAACAGACATCCCAGAAATACATTTCTCTGAAAACTGAGAAGGCAGAACAGCCCAGCCATAATGGTGACTTGCAGCAACCTAGTTTGTAAAATATTTTTCTCCAGATATTCCTGATGGTCCCTAATTTATAGTGTCAGGCCTCTTTCCTAAGGGCTTGCAAATACTGAGTACATGCAAACCTGAGGTGAGTCAGGGATCCTTCCTAAACCTTGGACCCTGCAAGGAGCCCATAGAGAGTAACTTGAGTGGCAGAAATGATTGTTCACTAATAAGAGTGTCCCTGGTGCAGCTCTCTGAGGTCAGTCAGTGGTGTCTGTGCAGGTGTCCCAGGCTGCCTGTTGGATGAGGATGAAGCTTGTAGAGTGCCACTGCTGCCTCCTCACCACGGTATCAGCAGGATGGACTGAAAAGGTGCACCTCTGGTGCCTCTGGCAGCTCCCAAGTATGTTGGAGTTCTGTAGAAAACTGCAGTTTTGTTGGGTTTTTTTTATCCCTCAGGCTTGATACAACTGGGCAGCCCTTTTATCTCCCAGAGATTTTAGGAGTGTAACACATGTGTCAGCCCTAATGGAGTTGTGCAGAGGAGGAGTCAGGCTTTGTAGCTGTGTGCACTACAGTGCTGTAACATGAACAAGAGAGTTCAGTTCTGTCCCTTCAGCTAACTCCAAACTGTGTTATAACCCATCCTCAGGCAGGACAAACTTTCCTGTGTGCCCTTCCTCCTGGCAGGGCACCGATGTGTCCCCTGCGTGTGCGCTGTGGTTGGCCACCTGCAGCCTGGCCTCCCTCTCTCTTTGGGGTCAGGCTCTTGGCTGGAAGACTGGGTCACTCTTCCCCAAATCATTTACTGCAGCCACTCTTAAGCATTTTATAGGCCTTCCTCTTTACTGCTCAGCTTGCAGGTCGCTTATTCCTCCCTCACCAGGCGTGCGCTCCGTGTTCTGACGGCACACGTGGCCTGGTGTGGAAACAGTCACTGTGCCAAATCCTCTAAATATTGTAAAATTCCAAGACCCAGTCCAGCCCTCCTAAAATAGCATGTCTGAGCAAACTTCCTGGGGCTTTTTAAACAGCCTTGTGATGTGTGTGCTGGGGCACGGACGGAGCTGCGGATTTCTGGAGTGTCAAGGGGGCGAATGTGTGTGTACCCAAATGGAAGATTATGAATGAGTCTCTTCAGAGAAGAACACTGATGAAAAGGACACTGTTAGCAAAAACGACCACAGAAGTATGAGCAAATACTCCAAAGGAAGAACACCCAGGGGGAGTGAGTTCCCACTTTCTAGTGAACTACATTATTTTCTTTTCAGAACTCAGGCTAAATAGGAAAGATTTTCCAGTTTTAGCAAAAAAACTGAAATAACGTCTGTCCTTAGTGTAAGTTCTCCTGGGTGTGAAGACAAGTCCCAGTGTACTTCCATGGCCATAGGATTAGCCTATGGATTCGTCTCTTAAGAGGAGTTAAGTTAAAAAAGGCTAAGCTCTTATCTGTCTTCTGTGTTTACATTGCTTCATCAGCATGTTGTTTAATTGTCTCTCAGTTTTAATATCTTTTCAATTACGGCACCCTCATGATAGAGGGTTTCTGCTGTCTTCTCACTAAAAAGATGAATAAGTGAGACATGGAGAGGGTGATTTGCACAGGATTCTTTAAAAGTTGATTTTGTCTCCATTATTTCAGGTTATTGGCCTCTCATACCATTCAGTCATCTACAATGTGAACAGAAAGTGAGCTGACAGGGACAGTGCCCTCTGTAGTAGAGCAGCTCCACTTTCTTCACAAGGACAACCTCTGTTGGCTTCAGATAAAACTTTCCTGCAGCTGTTGTTGTTAGTTCTGCTTCTTTGGGTTCTTCCGCACTTTCAAATCAGACTATAGATCTTTGCTAACCTCCGTCTTGAGTGATTTGTTTCCATCTTCAGTGAGGAGAATTGCACAAAAATGGAAAACAGGGCAGAGTACTTGTATGGGCTTTTCTAAAGCATGTCTCAAGTTCAGGAACGAAAAAGAAGAAATTCCCCTTTTATTTAAACCAATCAAGCTCTGTCATTCCCAGCTCAGGTCTGTTCTCCATCAAGTCACATTCCAAAATTGCTCCTGATAAAGAATTGTAAAGACAAAACAGAGTGAAATACCACTGGCTTTGTACTAACCAACAGCCTAGATCTTCCCTCTTGCTGGATGTGCACCTGAAGGGTATCAAGGGATTTGGCAAAGGTGAAATATGTCCTGGATTTCTCTTTCTTCCACACCAGCCCATATTTTCCCTCATGCCGTGAGGCTGCTACAGCTGAAGACTGAGCTGGCATCTTCATAAAAGGTCTTGCCTCTGGCAGGAAAAGTGCAGCCCACACTTCACACGTGAGGAAGGGCTGTGATGAATCCGTGGCTTTTCTCTGAAGCCTCAGTAGTGAGTATGGTGGACAGACGTGGGGAAATGGTTTGCAGATCTCTCCTA
Source organism: Brachypodius melanocephalos (assembly GCA_013398615.1). Lineage (NCBI taxonomy): Eukaryota > Metazoa > Chordata > Aves > Passeriformes > Pycnonotidae > Brachypodius > Brachypodius melanocephalos. The sequence continues at coordinate 5,253,813 of VZSR01001479.1, read as the reverse complement.
ACTTGTGTTTAATCACACAGACATTCATGGTACTTGTCAGCTGCTGTCAGTCCTCCCTTGCAACACAGGATGGGCTTTTCCTGGGTGTCTGCAAATTTATTTATAACAAAGGATGGTGGAGAACATGGGAGATTTGACAGTGCAGAACAAGGGAGGCCACAAACAGGAGTTGCAAAGCAGTTAAACTTTGAAATTAAGGAAGCTGATACTGGAAGTTGCAATTCATTGTTTCATCTTTTTTTTTTTTCCTTATTGACTTTAAATTTTTAGGTGTCATTGTTATGAAGCAACATACCCAAATGGCCCATTCCAAAGATTTTTCATGATCACTGATGAATTTTAGTATCTGAGAGTTCTCAAAACAGAAATCATGCATTTCAAATTACCTTGCTTTCTCCCTATTTTCCCTAATCCATGGCTCACATTCCCATAGGTCCATCTTCACGAGGCAATGTCCTTATGGGGTCGTATGTTTTTTGTGGTTTTTCATAATTTTTAATTTGCAAGCCCTCATCAGAAATACCAGACCATGTGGGTACCTGAAAAGTGTTAGCGGCTCCCAGTGAAATGCCCAGTGGATTCTTGCTCCCATCCTGAATAGGCTCAGATCAAGTTGGTGACACTCAATGAATCCTCAGCCTCCTTCTTCTCCCTGTAAAATCAGTTCTGACCCACATGGGCAGATGGGTAGCCATTAAGGGGAGGCCTTACACTGTTAATTAGTTCTGCTGATAAACAGAAGACTTTGGTTTGAAGGTAATAAAAATGTCCATTGTAAAACTCTTGTTAAACTGAGCAAACAGACCTCAGAGCTTTGACAAACCTGAGCTCTCTTCCCAGTGCTGCCCATGCCCAAAGGTACAACATAACTTCATTTTCTCTGCCTCAATTCCTCCATCTTTAAAGAGGAGATAATAACATGTACTCATAAAACACTTCTAGCTTTACTGCTACAGAGTCCACATGTGCCAATACGTGTTTTGATACTGATCTCAATGCTGAAATTACACTGCCAATCCACTTTTTAGGAATAGCATCAACAGACCTCATGACTTGAAGTACTTAGCTTTATGTAGCAGCATGAGCAGCCTGGTAGGTATAATCCTGATTCAACACTGTCCCCCAAATCTGCAAATCTGATATCTCAAACTGTTGTTTTGCATGAGGATTCTCCATCTGCTCCACTCCTGTCCATCACTGCCCTCCATGCAGGCTTGAGGCAGCCTGATTTCTTTCACTGTGGAATCCTGTATATGGTGATCAACCCAGTGCAATGACTGCTCATAAATCCAGTTTTGCAAGAGACTGGTGAACTGGTAAAAATACTCTAAACAACATTGGGGACATACTAAATAAAGAGTGAAGCATTCTTTGATACTTACTGATGTTTACATACCATGTAATTATTATTATCATTGAAAATCCCAACTTCCTTTCTTTGAACATAATGTCTAAACAGGAAAAAGCTAACCTTCCTGTTTGGAGAATTGTTAGTTTCAGAAGAAATATATTTTTTTTCCTCCCTTGCTTGCAATTCTCAAAGATTTTATTTTTAATACAAATGAAAAAGACAAACAATAGATTATCTAAAAGGAAGGAAAACCACATGTCTGAAACAAACAGAGTCTGCTATGAATAGATAATCTTTGCACTATGAAATAACTTATGTCATACCTACATTTTGACTTTTGCATATTGGGGAAGGAAATGTAGACTTATTTTTGGCACTCACTGCACTGCACACACACAATACAAAAAGCAAAGTTAAGGTTAGAGAGGGAAGAGAAGCCTCCTGTCAATCTGTACAGAGAGGAGGAATCATGTAGGCAGTTGGATTGGCCCAACAGTAATTTCTAGATGTGATGCAAGGCTGAATTTACAACTTCAGGTACCTGCTTGGCATACAGTGTTCTCTGGTTCAAGGTGGTGCTGACATGGCCTTTGGGGTAAATCTCACCTCCTAAACTTTGCTTCTCCAGCTTTTAGTTTATTTAAAGGAAATACTGGTGGAGGGAGCAGCACCTGTTCCAGGTGTGTGTGGAATTTTTGATGGCTGCCAGGAGCAGCTTAGTGAGACTGAAGACTGAGATGCTCAGCTCATCTTTGGGAGGCAGAAATCAGAAAACAGGTAACTGAAAGCTGAGTATGCAAGAGTGCTCGTACAGAATGAGCTGTTTGGCATTCCAAAAGTATTTCATACCTTCCCAGAGTCTGACAGGCAGCCTAATGGAATAACCACCAGCAGAGACCATGTGAGGACTGCTGATGTCAGTTTGTCAGTATGGAAGTGTTCATATTGTCATTTCTCCTTCGTGTTATTTCATTGCAGACAAGGCTGTGGTCTTGCTGATCCTATTTAACAGCAACTACTGAAACATCTTGCATGAATGGAAGAGGATATATATGATAAAAGATCACTGCCCACAGAGGGCTGGGAAGCTGGAAAGGACTGTCTTTTCTCCATCATCTTCCTAAAGTTCTTTATTCCAGGCCTGACTAATTTAGATGTTCTTCACAGCTAAGAAGTTCTGAAATACTTGGGCAATTTCTTGGCTCTTGTATTTACAGACTGTATCTACCATTTTTTGATAATGTAGAAAGTGTGAAAATGTGGTCTTACAGGGTCAAATACCAGACATTTATGATCGTTTTCTATTCCTTGGGGTTTTTTTACACCAGTCCCTGGTTCTGGAAGCCTTATTTTACAGAACTGCCTGCTTACTGTTGGCAGTACTGTGTGAGTGTAAAGAAACCTTGCAAATATTTTCTCAGGCTACTTCCAGGTGGATCTTCTTATTACATCAGGGCATTCTGCTTGCTCACATTTGTAGAGTCAGACCCCAAAGACATAGCTTGCTCTTTGTCTGTCTTTGCTTCATGTTTGCACTTCTCATGGAACCCAAGTGTGCGCCCTTCTCAACTTTGTGCTTTTCCAGAGATTCCCATGTGAAGCTTCAGCTCCATTTGCAGCCACTCACTCCTGCCACTCAGTTGGGTGCTGCTCTTCATCTGTATTTTCCCAGGCATGGGCCTTGCTTTGTGATTTTCTGGACTTCAGCTCCAGCAAGAAGAGAACATGTTAAAGCCATTGTAAAATGATGGGCACCACACGGAATCGAGAAGGTGGGGCCCAATGGTGTGAAATGCAGATGGTCACTGGCAGGGAGGAGGAGAGCTTTCTGGTCTGAAAAAAGACCCAGAAATCAGCAAATGAGCTGAGCTAACGATGTGACACAAGAAAATTAAAGGCAGAGTGTTTCTGGGCAATGTATGTAGGAGTGTCCCTCCTGAGACTGAGCTCCCTGTAGTCTTCTCCATGCTCCTGTTCTCCTCGCAGGTATTGGGGTGGGAGCAGTGCTGGACACTGTCAGTAGTTGGATCTATCACCTTGTTAATTAACAACATGATACTCTACCAGCATGTGGAACAGTCTCTCTGATTGGCATTAACAAGTATAATTGGACTTCACTGAGAATACTGTGCATGTCAGATGGGAGGGGATGTCTGATTTCACTGGATGGGAAATAGTAATAACAATGTAAAATGTGAAATAATATGTGGTGATACAATTGTTTGCTGCTGTTAGTCTCCATAGGGATATGTTTGCAGAATCTGCATTCTGCTCCTGAGTGCCTGGATTTCAAGGAGGAGCCCATGCAATCCTTGGACTCTGAGAGGCTGGTTAGATGTCACTGTTGAACAGCACTGCCCATTTGACCAGTTAGTGTTTATAATATATACTGCAGTGGTAGGACTGGGCTTTGCTATTGAATATCTGAGCTGATACCATGGAGCACCGAGTCACTGTCCTCCCCTGTGCTGCTACTGTGAATAAATTCACCAGCTTCCACCTTAATAGCTTGCTTTAGAGCCAGTGCCACACTTCACACCTTATTCTGGACCCTCTCCAACAAGTTAATATTTTTTACTGAGGAAGGTGAGTAAAAATGATGAGAGTATCCTTAACTAAGGAGCCATAAAATTCTGATGGAGCAGTAATGTTCCCAGTGAGCCTGAAGGAAATCTGATCAATAGTTATGAGGTTGAGGCTCAATTTATGGCCTGAATTCATCAAGCATAGTCATTCTCCATTTTGGTACAGGATGCTTTTGTGGTTCCTGCTGAGCAGAGGAGTATAAAGTCAGCACAAGTCCTTTCTCAACAATTCCCCAGGCTTTGTCATTTAAGATAGCTGACTCTACAGAGGCGGTGATCAGGGTCCTATGATATATCTGAAGGCAATTTTTCATTATACAGGACAGGCTGTACGAACTGTATGTGTTCTGAGAGTCTCAGGCTTGGAATGGTTTCACAAAGAGTAAAAAATAAAGTTATTTTGGATCTCTTTAAAATTTGACACTGCAGTTATTCATTTGCCTGCATACCACTTCACAGCCAGGAATGGTTCAGTAGCACATTCTCCAAAAATCCTTTTGTTGCTTTTTGTAGACCCTTGCAATAGAATTTTCAAGATGGAGGCTGGACTAATTCTACATTGCTAAGCTGCCTCTGTGGAAGAAGTTTTCCCATCTGCTTCCAGCACAGGTGTGATCTCTTTAAGTTTTGAAATTGTTTTTTAAGGACAGAGGCAGACAATGAAATTTCATCCAAGGATTAAAACCTCCATGTAAAAAATCAAACCTTTCCAAAGCCTGAAGTAAATGCAAACCTTATGTAGCCACCTCCCACCAGTGGCATAAGCATGGAATAGAAGCTTTTCAGATGAAATGGAAAAGCCTTGGTTTAAGCCATCTCCTGTATCTACTTGTCATTCCTGAATACACAGCTTAGCAGGAGAAAGTTTTAAGTATCTAAAGCGACGGGAGTATTTTGTAAATATACAGTAAGGTCCTAAGTGTAGAGGGCTCTAAATTAACACTTGACCAAAAATATTTTGTGATACTCATTCGAATGTAGTTTCTTAAGGGTGCTTTTAAATCCCCAACTCTTACACCATGCACAGATCCATAGACTGAGCACCTGGACCTGTAGATGATCTTCATTGTACAGACTCGTTCCTGCTTTGGCTATCTGCCAGTGGGTTTTATGTGAAATACTCCCTCGTACAGCCTCTGCTTTTAAAGGATGCCTATAAATATCTGCACTGGTTGGTGGGACAAAAGGAGAAATCTGAGTTGGACATTTTTAGAGAAATGTGAGAAGTGCAGAGAACTGAAATGCCCGTGATGGCTTTTTTGACGGCTCCTGGGGGGCTCTGGGAAGCCAGGGCTGCTGGTGCTTTCCCAGCGCTGTCCTTGCAGCAGGATCTTCCCCTCCTGCCAGCAGCTGCAGTGGCAGCAGACAGGAGGGGCTCAGGGAAGCCGGGCTGTTACCTGAGCCAACAGCGACACCCAGGGCTCCACCAGCACAGTCAATCCCTTCTTTCATCTGCAACCCCGTGTCCCATGCTGCCTGGAAAATATTCCAAAGTTTAGCCCTTTCTGCCTTCCTTAATGACCACGCTTACTGAGAAGGAAGAGATATTTTGCTGTAATAATTTTATCAACAGAAATCATGTATACTGTGCTGAGAGTAAATTAGATCAGCCACAGGCACATCTATATTCCAATGACTGCATTCACACAGAGTGGATTACACTCTTTCATCTCCATCAAAACACTTAAGATGATGTTATTTGTTTGCAGCTGAGGTTGAGGCAGACAACTTATAAAACCTCCCATTCCTGCTTCCTCACTACTGCAAAAAATCTCACTGAGACCACACTGAAATTCTTTCTGTAAGCTTTTGTTGAATAAATGCACAGAGGTGAACAGTACATTCAAGGAGTGTGTCACGATCAAAATAATAGATGCAGGTTCTGTAACAGTGAACACTGAGTCAGACTTTTATTAAAATGACCCTAAACAACCCCTTGAAGACACACACCTGAGTAGACAGAGGTAAAATAATTAGAGAAGAGAGAGCCAGGCATTAATGTCTCTGGAAAAACATTTCAATAGAAGCAAGAAAACACCTCAGAACTGATCAGCACACAGGGTGTGCTAAGGACAACCCAAATTACACAGGACAATTACAAAGTACTAGTGTATTTCCCACTCTCAGAATGCAGAAGCCTTGTCACCAGGGTACAACCTGCACAGCTGCTGAGGTAGTTTCTTGTTTCCTTTCCAAGCTCAGGTTTGCTTCAGATCCAAAGGGAATACAGGTTCCTCTCTGCAGGGCAGCAGGCAGGCCAAGTGAAAAAGCACCAAAGCTGAACAAGTAGCAAATGTTGTAGACCAACGATTGTAGTTTGACCACCAAGCAGAGAAGTTGGTGGAGGGGAAGGGCACGAATGGAGCCCAAAGTTTGTATGTTCCAGCTGAGCTGAGGTAAATTGAGAAGAAAAAACCAACAAATTACATCTGTGTTACACCAAAATAAAGCATAACAGTGCGAAACAATGATTGTACTGTGAAACAGAGCATGGAAAGTTACCAGTGCAGCAAGCACAGAATTAAACAGTCCAGGAGCCACAATGACCAGGCTTGCCAGGGCCTGAAAGCACTTTTGGTCACCCCTGGACAGTACCATGGGCTCTCTTTGAAAAAACAACCATGAGCATCCTTCTCTAGCTGAAACAGACCATTAGGCAATACTCCAAAAATCAGGACTAAAGTACCTGAAGATGCATCCAAAATGTGAAGCATCTGTGATTCATTCAGTTCTTCTGAAGATGCATATTGCAGTCCATAAAAGCATTGCACTTTCATGCTGGTTGCTTTGTCTCTGTCTTCTGAAGGATTTATACTGAAACAGTTATTGTTCTGCCATCTTTTCAAGGAAAGCTGAAGCCAACTTCTGTTAATTCCTGCCATGGCACAGCTGGAAATGGGATATTTGCCAGGAACTCACACAGTCACCGTGAGACAGTTCCTATATGCTCCAGCTCTATACCACTGGTTTTCCTTTGCACTTTATTTTCCTTCAGAATTTGGCAAGAAAGGTTATCTAAAAACCAATCTACATCTTGATAATCTTCAGGCCACCACAAACACTGACTCCTTTGTAAGAAGTTTTGAACTGGTTTGTGTTTCTTCAGTTGATACTGAGAAAGTGACCCAACCACTACCACAATGAGGACATCCTTCAGGTCACAGAAGTACCTGCTCTGGGCGAAATTAAAGGCTTCCACACACCACCCATCTTTGAGAAACTGCTTAGTCAGGATGCAAATTGTTTTCCCGCTGTTCCAAATGGCATCACGAATATTGTTGATATGTTCTTCTCCAGGCAGGAAATCTCTTTCCTCAAAACACAAGGTAAATCTGTTTTTATCAAAATACTGTGAATCCAGGTGCTTTAGCAAAGAATTCTGGACCCATTCAGAGTCATTTTTGCTGTAGCACAGGTATGCATCATATTTGTATTCACTTTTATCTGCTACTCGTGGCTGGTTGTCTATCAGTCTTTTTGTGATGGTTTTATACCAGACGAAACAAATCCCCCGGCAGCGAGTGTAAATGATGACTGCCACCAGGAGCACGAGAGGAATGACTGAGAAGATGATGAACAGTGAGAACCTGAGTGTCTGCTGGAGTTCATCTTCACCACAGCCATCGTATGTCAGGTGTGACAGGGGTACCCCTTCAAAGGCAGGGGGGTACACACAGGACCTGTCAGAGGGAGAGCCAGCCAGGGTCACGTTGGTTTCATTCAGCCACACCAGCAGGCTCTTCAGAGCACAATCACAGACATAATTATTATGTGTTATATCCAGAATACTCAAAGTCATGAAGACTTCAGGCTCAAGGGAAAACAGCTGGTTTCCAGATAAGTTTAGGTTTGTTAGGCTTTGTGGGAAAAGCCCGGGAGAAAGATGAGACAAGAGGTTGGAAGCCAGGTTAAGTCTTTTAAGTGACGTTAGACCTCTAAAAATCTCCTGTGGAAGAGCACTAAGGTAGTTGTTATTCAGATGTAGAACCTGAAGTTTGGGCAATGCCCCAAACACATCCAAACATAAATCTCTCTCCCACACCAGCTGTAACATATTTTCACCTAGGTCCATATATATTAACTGATTGTTTTCTATAACATTAGCCCTTTTCACACAGTAAGAGAACCGGTTCTGTTTTAAGAAGATGTACTGCAGATCTGGAATTTGGAAAAGAATATACAGGTGACCTAAGTCTGCCAACCAATTTCTTTCTAAATCGAGGTGTGTTGCAGTTATTGCTCTGTCAGCTACAGACATTAGCTTATTGTCACCAAAAAAGGCAGAGGTCAGATGTGGAAAGGAAGGGAGTCTTTTAATGGCATTGTCTCAGAGATCAATTATTTTCAGATTTACTAACTGCCTGAATGATTCTTCACCAATCATCCCAATGTGATTTTGCTGTAAATCAATATACATTACACTACGTAGACCCTCAAAGGTATAATCATACAACTCACCCAAAAGGTTGCTTGAGAGATTGAGAATTTTCAGGTTGCCCAAGCCAAAAAACGCTTGCCTTTGGATTTGATTTATCTTGTTTTTGAAAAGGTTCAGTGATTCCAGATTACCAAGACTTTGAAAGACTAAAGAATTGAGAGAGAATATGTAACCCTCTGAAATATCAAAGATCCTAAGATTACTCCTTCCTAGTCCTGCAAAAGTAGAATAATCTGGATTTTTTAAATTGTCAAAGCCAAATCCTGAACCCATTATATGAGGGCTAAATATTAAAGTATTTATTTGTGTCCCTTTAATGGCTGTACAGAGATACTGGACTCTCTCTGTGCTCCAGCCATTGTTACTAAGATCTGGTAAGCTAAATGTAATATTTTTGAAAGGATTGGAGCACTTGGCCCAGGCCACATCTTCTGTGTTGTACAAAGGATTAGAGCCAAGGTTAAAAGATAAAAAGTGTTTTCCTTGGAAGCTGGTAAGATTGGTTTGACAAAAGTTGGATATCCAGTTGGATTTCAGGTTCACACTTTTCAAGGCTGTTAGGTTATAAAATAAGGGATGAGGATGAAGTCTTGTGATTTTATTCGCTGAAAGATCCAATTCTTCTAATGACCTCAAATCTTGAAAGTAACGTTCTTCCAGGATGGAGTCTTCAAGGGAGTTGTGAAACAGACGGAGGACAGTCAGGCTTGGCAAGCCCACAAAAGCATCAAGATCCAGTTGAAGAATCTTATTATCTCCCAGGTCTAAGATACGAAGGTTTGGCAGGTTCCTGAAGGCTCCTTTTCCTATGGTAACAGGACCAACAAACTGGGTTCCAATTTCCAACAGCAGCAAGCGGTCCAGCAGCGGAAATGAAGCCACGGTCACTTGTCTGATATAGTTGAAAGTCAGGAAAAGCTTCACGGTATCCTTTGGCACAGGTGGAACATCTGTGAGGTTGCAGAAAAAATATCTGGCGACTTGGGCTTCTGAGTAGCAGCTTCTAGATGCACACAGCCCAGCGGCTAGTGACAGGCCAAGGACAAGTAGCTGACGACACAACATCATGAACCTACGTGAAAGAAAGTGACAATAGTGAGAATTAGTTCTGCAGCTGGCTGTCTTTGCAGTGAGTTTCAGACCACATTTTTAACAGCTATAGAGGGCTAACATCACATTAAAAATAACTCGTGATTTGGGATTGATCCTTTCTCTGAAGGCTAACAGGCATCGCCTGACAGGCTGTTTGGTCAGAACATGCATCCCAAAAAGATGTGAGGACCTCCCATGACCTAAAAACTAACTCTCCTTTATGTTCCTTAAAACCCCACCAGGTAAGATTAAAATCTTGGCTTAGCTATTTAAACTGCACCATGGAACTGGTAATGTAGCTTCACTCCTTAATTAGTTTTTCCAAAAAGGCTAAACCAGTTTGGATTGCCCAAGCAAAGTGCAGCCACCCAGTCATCTCAGCAAAGCAGGCAAATGCCACTCTTCCCTTGAGTGCTCTCCTTGTCAGGACAGTCACCTGTTTGGGATTCAGACTGTTGTCACACAGAGGTGCCTAACAGCCGTGAGTTTTTAAGAAGGGGAACCTCTTTTGGGGCTCCTCAAGGCTCAGATTAACCTGACAATGTGAAATTGTTCTGGAAACAGCTGTAAAATAGTTTTGAAAGTATAGGCAGGAACAAGACTAACAGTGATGGAACAACTGAAAAAAAGCAGTAGCCTGAAACTGTGCTGCAAGATTTCATGCTTTATGAAAAACTACATTTCCCAAACTGTAAATTCCTAAATTATACAAAAGGGTGCATAGCACAATTTATGCAGCTTGCTGATGAATCCATTAATTCCCACTCTGTATTTTCCTTGCATTATGCCACCTGCCTGTCTGTTGCCCTTTTTATCTGAGACATAAACCTCTTCAGAACATGGAAGGTCTTTTTTATTGAGCATGGCAAAGACCAGAGCAAATTACTAGCCCTAAAGTGGTTGTTTATGTAGTGCAATTTAAAAAACCTCCCAACCTTCTAACTAAGATTGCAACCATCTGCTTCTGCTTTTGGCCAAGCATTTATTGAAATGAAATAATGACCCAATGGACAAATTTTTGTGTCCTCCAGCACAATCTGCTTAAAGACTGGTAAGTGTGAATTCTTGTAGAACCAAACCCCCAGCAGCCATCTAATGTCTGCAAAATAAATCTGCTCCAGAGAGGAAAAAGTGGGGCTTTGAACGATTACTGGTCTGATTTGAGCACACCTCCCTCTTTACAGGACAAGTACAAACCCCTATGCAGAATATGGCACTCTTAAATTAAATGAAATTTAAATTATGCTTATTGCTGCCATATAACGGGATTCCTGGGAAATCAGAAAGTATGGCAGTAGAAGCCACTACGACATTCCCACTGCAAACAACAAAGGAAAGACCCAGCCAATTTTTAGAGATTATCTGCTCCATAGAAAGTACATGGATACTACAGTACAATCCAGTCTCATAACTAACATGATCCCACTGTATCAAACATTTTGGTGATGTTCCCCAAGTCATCTGATTATATTAAAACCTTAACTTGTAGCAGCTCTGACTGCTGGAGTGAGTCTGCAAATTTTCACCCTAGAGGCTCAAACTCTGAGTGGGAAACCCACATAGCTCACAACTTAAAACAGTGATCTTGTCATTTTTAAGACAATCTCATGTGCTTGAGACAAGCTCCGATCCTTGAAGGTAAAAGAGATTAGGGATATACGATCAGAGTTGATTTCTGAAGTCCTGGCATTCAAACTTTATTCATGTTTTGTCTCACTGAGGAATTTAGGATGAGCCACAAAGGAAATCAAGTTGCAGGCAGTGAGTATCAAAATTCTCTTTTATTGAGCATAGTAAATAACAGAGGAATTTATTAGCCCTAAAAAGGTTGTCTGTGTAGTGTACTCGAAAAAAAAACCCATAAACAAATTTTAGCTTCTTCTATGGGGAATAATTCCAAGTACTAAAAAATAATTGTATTTACTACCTCTTTTTTAACATAACATGCAGTTTTAAAGGGGACTTTATAAGCAGTTATTTAATTATTTAATGTTTGTTGTGACTACAAAATATTGTAGGTTATTAAAAAAGATGCAGCTAAACATACAGCAGGTCATTCAAGATCTTGTTTACTTTTTTACTTTTCTCTTTGCTTGAACCATGAAAACAAAACACCAAGTTACCCTTTTAATATTTGATAACTATTATATTGCTTCTTCTTGACACCTTGATATAAGGTGTTTAGCACAAATAGTTTTAAATTACATACATTTTTTAGATATTTACATTTTCATCCCAGATGAGATGGCTGCTTTTAAAAGTTTGGGCAAAATCACAGCATCATCAAAAGCAGTGACAAAGAGAAAATACTTTGAAAGTCAATATTTAATGGATAGGTATACAACAGACAGCCAGAAAAAGCTCAGAATGTTTAGACTGCAAGAATTAGAAAATGTTGGGTTTAAATTTTAAAATGTAGTTTTATTTTTATTATGAGGATATAAGAAAATGGGGAAATATTTTTAGAGACCTTTTCTTTTACATTGACCTGCTTTTCCACGTTCTTGTAAGCTAAAAAACCATCTGACAATCTTTTAGTTGTTACACTCCAACTTTGCTCTGGTCTAGTGACAAGCAAGATCTCACTTGTAAACCCTTTCTGTCTAAGTTATCACCTTCTCCCCTGAATCCATGAGCAGCAGAGGGATGCTGGCAGTAAGAAATGCCTCTTACTGCTCTCATTAGACAGCAAAGGTTTGTAATTTATCAGAATCTCATCATGTAGCAGTTTATGCAACTCTTCACCACTGTACATTAGCATGTAAAACCTTTTGGGAAGAATATTCTTCCCACAAAATGAGGATCACCCCATTCAATTACATTAATTGTAATTACATTCAGTGTAATTACAAATTACGTTCAATTACATTCAATGGAGATGAAAGGATGTGTAAATGCTTAATTCATAGAAACAGAGAGTCACAGAATCTTTAAGGCTGGAAAAAACCACCAAGATCACTGAGTCCAACCTTTGACCAAACACCACCATGCCAGCTAAACTGTAGCACTAATTGCCAAGTCCAGTTGTTTCTTGAACACTTCCAGTGATGGTGACTCCACCACCTCCCTGGGCTGTTTAAACACCCTTTCAGTGAAAAAATTCTTCCTGATGTCCCACCTGAACCTCCCTGGTGGAGCTTGAGTCTACATCCTCTTGTCCTGTCAATTATTGAAAATTTCATTATTGAAAACTAGAGCTCTGAAGTTCAGAGAACCAGAGCCCAGCACATGAGATTTTGTTTCCTTCTACTGCACTGATGTTGGAAAGGGTAAGGAGTAAAGGGAAGGGGAAAAGTGAGAAGGCTTTGAGTCATCTGGAACTGATCTTCCCTATTGTACTCACTGTTTTAAAACCTCATTTTGTTTCAAACCACAGCAAAAGAGGATGGGAACTGGCAGTGTCTGAGAGTGGATGTTGTAGCAGTGCCTGTCTATCTCAGCACCACTGGGTTTGCCTGAGGACACCCAGGCACTGTCAGTAAGCAGGGCCTGGAGGAAAGCTGAAAAGGAGGGCTCAGACTGTCTGTGTTTGTTATTCATGCCAGAGTAGCAACTCTCTCATGGAGATTTAGAAAGCACTTGCTGCTCCCCTCTCCACACCCTCAACAAAAATGCACTAGAAAAGTTGCTGTGCAATTGCTGCCTAAACCCCATGAAAATTCACCTGAATGGACAAATGTGTCTCAATCTCTTTCTTCAGATCTTGGGCATCTTCCAGCCATCCAAAGGAGTCTCCCTTGTGCAGTCTTCTCTTTATATTCCCAGGTCACAATTCTGTAAGGAAATGAGAATAATTTCTACTTCTTGGAGAAAGTGTAGAACAAAATATGATGCACTAGTATAATTCATACTTTCCTCACTTGTGGCAAAAATTATGATTATCTTTCCCAGAGGCTGGTGATACTCACTGACTGTGAAGGACTATTCATATTTGTTGCTTGGTAAAATCTCTCAGTAAAAAAAAAAACAAAACAAAACAAAGACCTTCAAAGAGCATCCTTTTTCTTTTAATCTAGCAGAAAGCCTGCTGACAAGGTGTTTGTAATATTTATTTAGGCCATAAAAAAGATCTTGAAAGATATATTGCAAAACAGTAAGCCTTTGTTCTTAGACTGGTCAGATAAAGGCCAACTGCTATTGTGAAAATTTGTATTGCTGCTGTTATCAGATTAGATCAAACCTACTTACTGAAACAAAAATAAAGCTCCAAACTTTTGCCTGGGCTTTAGGCCATCATAATATATGCATTTGTGCTCATAAAAAGTTGTGCAGTGTAAACACACTTTTTGTCATGGGGCCCCTCTAGCCAATTAAGATCTAAAAAAGAAACTATTTCATTCATCAGATGATTAATGCCCCAGCCCACCCCCTCAGCCTCTCCCTTAAGTTGCCAGGATGCTTAAATCAAATATAGCATATTTCCTTTTCAAATCAGGAAGCATCTTACAATTGAGCACTGTGACAGCTCCTATCATTGATGGAGAAAAGCATAAGGCAGTAAAGCATTTAATGACCTGGCAGAGCAGAAGGACCATAAAAGCCAGTACTGGTTTGGGTGTAATGATCTACTTCCTGTTTGTATTTATTTGTTTGTTTTGATATCCCATCAGATCATATGATGAGATGCAAACACACAAAGACAGATGTGATTCCACTAATTATAGTGTAACAGTTCTCGTAGACAGCAGTCCCCAGAAGGGTAGGAAAATAAACTTGAAAATAAAGACTAAAACATACCCTGGTCTATTCTGTGGAGGACAGCAGTAAATTGGATAGGTAGAGAGAGAGTGTCCTAGCCCCAGAGCTCAGCTTTTGGCCCTAGCTCAGCTGTTTTCAGCCTGTAGCAGTGTTTTGAGTGTGTCCCTGCCAGCAGCCAGCTGGGATGCTTGTTCCAGTGAGGTCTCCAGCACTGGTCACTGCTCCAGGAGCCAGCCCTGGGCAGCCCAGCTCTGCCCCGTGTGTCACAGGACACCACGAAGGCAGAAACAGCCTCAGCTGGGCCTCAGAAGAGGACCAACAACCAGCCTTCCAGCTCTTAAGGAAACAGGGCTTCACTGAGGACAGTGAAGATTCATTTGGAGGTTTTTCGTTTGGTGGGGGGGTTTTTTGTTTGTTGTTTGTTTTTCCGAAGTTTTTGCCACCGTTGTTTTCCAGCAGCGACACTGGTTCACAGCTGCACAAACCACCTGTGGGCAGTCACAGTCACCACTCAGCTATTCCTGCATCTTGAGGCCATGTTTTCTTTACTCTTTGAAAGCTGTCATGTGAGAACTGCCTGGTCTACACTAGAAGGCACCCTGGGGAAAAAAAGGTCTCCTTCCTGTTAGTTGCCCTTCCCTCTTTGCTGTAACTTTGGACCGTGTTTTTCAGAAACTGGATTTAGCCCAAGGACACAGTGTTCTTTTTTTTTCTTTTTTTTTTTTTCTTTTTTTTCTTTTTTTTTTTTTTCGTGTGTGTGCTTGCAGGATAATTAGAAGCAGCCAGACTTTAAGCTCTCACCTGGAAAAGATCAAAGTGATAATAGGAAAGGAGTCTTAGGAATGACAGTCAAGTTTTTAAGTTACAGGAAGCCAGCTTTCACAGATGAGACAGAAATTCCTCAGGAAACAGTGAATTCTTGAGGAAGTGGAAAAGCAGCATTCAGACTGTAACTCTTGGGGTCACAAGCAGAGCTCTGTACAGTTCTTTTTAAAGGTCTCACCTTTTTATAAAGCTCATTAATGCTGTCATGGCTGTGAAACAGTTGTCAGGCTTGAAATAGTGGTAATGGTTTGGTAGCCTGAAGTCAGCAAAGGTGAGTAACAGTGACCAGCCAGAGGGGGAATGGCATGGTTACCACCCCTGCACTTCTGGGACGAAATCTGCGCTTACTATTTATGAAAGAACTGTTAAAAAGGATGGAAACAGATGCCTGAATATGGCACAGCCAAATGGAACAAATTATGAAAGAGATGTCTGCTCTTGCAAGTTTTTTTTTTTTGCACATGCATTTTAAAAAGCCAATCAAAAGATAACAACCTGCAAATGTCCAGTGACAAAATGACCATAAATACAATACAAAGAGAGATAAAATCTGCCCAGCTTCTAGGTGAAATTAGAAACCTGCTCCAGAATTTCCTGGAATTGAAATGTTTGGATTTATTTGAAATAGGCTTTAGATCTGAATGAATCTGAGTTTGCTCTTGGTGATGGAGGAGAAAAATGTGAAAATTTCACTCACTAGTATGGCTGACAAAACCCTGTATTGTCCAACCTGTGACACAATGAAGACCTACCAAGTGAAGAACGTAGAAAGTGGCTGGTAGCCTTCCTGAAACCGTTCCTGTGGGAGGCTCTTGGTGAGGGAGCTGTTCCATCAATTCCCAGCATGGCAGGAGCATCCCAGGGCTCACCTGCATTTATATCCCAGATCAATTGCTGATCTACTGATTATCCTTACACAAGGGAGTCCCAACCCAGCCAGGAAGAACAGCTGTCACACACGCTGAGCTGCATGAAAGGCATTTAGAGGGAAGCAGGAGACGGAATGACACACTCCATGCAGTGCATCTAGAACAACGTGTACCTGATTTCTGAATCCATGAAGACATGGAGTCAGACACCAAGGGGTTGCCAAAACAGAAATCCCCATGCAGGTTACATTTTAAATTCTCTCCCTACCCAGCTCTTTCCAGACAGAAAGCCAGCTATGTGTTTATTTAGCACGTTAATCTGTCAAGTAAAACAGCTACAGTCAGCTCTATTTTCTTCACAATGCAACACCAAACCCTTTTCCCACACTCATACCCACTAACCGTGGAAGCACTGCTTATTTTGGACAGGAGGCACACTCCTCTTCCATTATAGCTCTTTCAACTGAGTGAATAATGCTCAAGATTCTCTACATCAAATACATGTTTCAGCCTAAGGGATTGGGGGATGCTTTATATGGGGCCAAGGGAGGAAAGGGAGAAGATCTGCTCTGGGCTGCTTCCATATTCTGATTATGTGTTCAACCCAGAAACCATCCTCAGAGAACGCTGTGGAAGTCCTTCTTTGCCCTGCCCTCTAGTTCCTGTCTTTCACTACCTTACTCAGCTTCTGAAGTTCTTGCATAATGACATAGCTTCACGAGGAAGCCGGAGGAGGCCAAAATTAGCCTGGTGCAAATTAAGAGGAAGACACAGGTCTCATTCACCTTCGGGCAGAGATCTGATGGACTGAACTCTCCCATGACCTGGGTGAATGCTCCCAGCTGTAAGTCACGGAATTAAGGAAATACAGCAAGAGTTCACTGCTCCATTTTACAACACTGCTGCGTTTTATGCTAGGTCTGAGCTAGCAGCCTGCCCACCTAACACCACCAATGCCATGTAGCCAGATTAGAGGCTGCCCAGCCAGCCCTGCAGCCTCGGGCACTGCTGGGTGTCTGCAAAAGCAGGACACTTCGTGCTCGAGTTCTCAAGTACTCAAGTCCAGCGTGGAACTGCTGAAATCCCACAAATTGGACTCTTCAAAGGCCAGGCGCAGATGCCGCTCTGTCTTATCCAGTCCCACCTCCGACGCCTTCGTGCCCCCTAAGGACTTTGTACCTCACAGACCCATTTTCTTCCCCCATAAAAACAGTGTAGTAATCCTCGTCCGCCACGGGAGGGAAAAGTGAATGAGCGCTAAGTTACACAGCGCTTTGAAAAACGCGGAGTACAACCCTACTGCCGAAACACTCTCCTAAGGGTGGAGAACCTGATTTCCTGGCGGCTCAAAGGAACAGCGGAAAGAGGGGCGGCCGAGGGTGGGCAGAGAGGATAAAGGCTGATCCCTGGAGTGCCCTGGGCTGTGACAGGCCCGGCTGTGTGGGGCTGCCTCTCTCCTCTGCTCTCCCGCGGCTCCCGCCCGCTGCCAACCCCGTGTCCCGGCGCCACCTCGCACGGAAACCCGGCCGGGAAGAGCCCGCTTGTTCCCACATACAGACCGGCTGGCTGGAGCGGGACAGCGTCCTCCACCTGCCGGGAATGGCCGGGGCCCCGCGGGTCCGGCGAGGGAAGCACCGCCCAGGGAGAGCGGGAAGAGCGGAGCTGTGAGGAGAGAGTAAACACAGGGCAGAGCCAGAGCTGGCGGGCCCCAGGGGTAGGGAGTAGGGGAAGTTGTGATTATGTGGATACGAAACGGGAGAAAAAAAAAAAAAAAAGGTAGAATCATCAGGGAAGAAGCACTGGAAGGTGAAATAAATAAGGCAAGGAGACCAGCTCTTTTTTACATGCCTTTATTAAGATCAGCTCT
>VZSR01001479.1:5157096-5235988 GCA_013398615.1 Brachypodius melanocephalos | reverse complement strand
ACTGAATCCAGGAACTTTTATTTCTTACAGAAGGTAAATTCCCCAGCAGAATGGAAATCCTCCCTGGCTCTGCAACATCGGCTGCTGGATACCGAACTCCAGGGCCCCGATGAAAGAAGGAAGTGAAGCGTCGGAGCAGGGCCGGAGGAGGGAGGGTCACAAAGATTCTTGGAGGGCTGGAGCATCTCTCCTGGGAAGACAGGGTGAGGCAGCTGGAGTTGTTCAGCCTGGAGAAGGCTCCAGGGAAATCTGATAGCACCTTCAGTACTTACAGGGTGCCCACGAGAGGGCAGGAGAAGGATTTTTTACAAAGCGTGTAGTGACAGGACAAGCGTGAATGGCTTTCAACTGACAAAACCTAGATTAGATTTGGATTAGATGTTGGGAAGAAATTCTTCACTGTGAGGGTGGTGGGGCACTGGAACTGGTTTCCCAGAGAAGCTGTGGATGCCCCTTCCCTGGAAGGGTTCATGGTCAGGTTCCAGGGTGAGGCACTGAAACAGGTTGGTCTAGTGGGAGGTGTCCCTGCCCATGGCAGGGCGGTTGGAACTGGGTGATCTTTATGGTCCCTTGCACTCCAAACTATTCCATGGTTCTGTGGGAGAGGGGCAGGCCAGGGAAAGCCAGACTGAGGGGTGCAGCTAGAGCACAGGAGGCAGCTTTTATGGGTTTTGCTGCATTTTATATATAGATATAGGAGATGAGCAGACTGACTCATCTCAGTCTAAGAAACGTGAACATTTGTGTTTGCCAGCTGCTTGTCTCTCCTGGACTTTTTTTCAGGTGGAAAGAGCCATCACGTCTCTGTCTCTTACCTCCAGTACAGCTGACTCTGATCTGCACTTAATCTGACCCAAGATAACTGTAAGCAGGTGATCCCCCACTCACATTATTATCCTATTTCTAATAGCCATTATATTCCATTTCCTACATTACCTTGTACTAAGTGGAATACTTAGGCTTCCTAAAGAAGTTAGGATTGAATGATGTATCTGTAACTGAAGTGATTTATTTGCCTGTTACTGTAATTTTTAGAGAGCAATCCAGGAACGAAAAGGGGAGGTAAAAGAGAGGACAGGGTAGCTTTTATTTTTTAAGAATTATAGTAATTTTCATGTTACATTTAGATAAAATTTCTGGAAATTGATGCTGTTTGAAAAAGTGACCACCTCTGAGCTAACTCTTGAGCTCATTTTTGCATGGCCACATCCAGGAGAGAGCTGGGGATTCAGTAACATTGCATGGGAGACATAGGAGCCTAAAGCACTGGATCTACCATGCACATCTTGTTAACCAAAGCATCACCTAATCTGGACAGCTGGAAATGCAGCACCGAGGGCCATGTTTTAAGATTATTAAATAAAATGAGTCTCAACTCTCTTGGAGTTGCCTAAGTCTCAACCTCTTTTGGAATTAAGCGCCTAAGGCAGCTTTTGCTCGCAAGTCACACCAAGTTGTGGACCCTTCTCCTGTCCAGATCACTCCTTCTGGAGCCCTCCTCCTTGTAATAGGATGTGAACTCTGCTTCTGTCCCTGATGCCCCCTGGCATCCCACCAGATGATGAGAATATCTAGACAGGAAATTCTTACTCTTTCCTGCTTAAGCTGTTCCACTTTTTATGGAGTCAACTGGGCCAGAGATGGCACCAAGGTGCCTGTTTTCATACTAATCTGTGTTATGTACCTTTAATTACTTACACTTATGTCACTCCTGTATTAAATATTGTAAATGATGGCATACCATAAAGCCTAGACCTCCTGGGACATTGCAACCACAAAAGGTATGCAAAGGGGAGCACTTCATGTAATCTCATTACACTGGATTACAATCACTTCATTTCAGAATTTCCTTTTATTTCTTTAAACTGAATTTCACTTCATTATAAGTTCACCCCTGTCAGTTTGTTGCATTTTGCTCTCCGACTTTGAGATTTTATTTCCATTCATATAAAGAAATTCTTCATTTCATGAAAGGAAATGACATCTTGTGGTTTCAATGAGGATCCATTTGGCAATATTTGGTCCATTTCCCTGCACTTGAAATATTGAAATCAGAGAAGAAAGTGTAACAAACACTCAAGAAAGGAGATATGATGAAATAAAATGCAATTAAAAAAAAAAAAAAGTAAATTTGGAAATGGAGTGACTAAAATCAAGTGTGGATTGCGGTGAAATGAGGTGCAGTGAAAAGGACCAAAATTTGGCAGAATTGTACTTACTGAAATCCTGAGATCAGGATATGAAATCAAACAAAAAGGCAAGAGATGAAATTAATGAAATAAAGTGCTTTAAAAAAAGAGGAAAATGTTGCAACAAAGTGAAAACAGTAAAAGCCAGTGGGAGTATATGAGCACCAGGCAGTGGCTGAAAGTGTGCTGCTGCCTCCTAAAATAGTGAGCATGGTAGGAATTCTCCCAGACCAAAGCTGCCAATACCTAAATTTCTGGCTTCTATTGAAGCACCCAATGCCACCTCTGAGCTGACCCTGAGACACTGGGGAATGAGGCTTCTTCCCCTATGGAAAATGGCCACCATTTGCATCCAGTCACACTGGCCAGCAGTAGGGTGCCACCTCCTTAATTTGCAAACAATGCAGGATTTATCCCAGAACAAAGCTGCCAGCAGCCAGGACTCTGGCTGTCCTTGGATCCCCAGATGTCACCTCTGAGCTGACCCCAAGACACTGAGGGCTGAGTATTGTTTTCCTTCGAAAAGGGACTGGTTCTCGTCCAGACATTGTAATTCCAGGGAGATGGATTGAACCTTACCAAATTAATCTTCATTTAATTCTCAAGTGTTCATTTCCTCTCATTAAATTAAATAAATTAAGAATTTCTTTCAATTAAATATAATAAAATCTTGAATTCAGAAAAGAAAGTGTAACAAACTCTGTGCAAAGGAGATAGGATATTACCAAATACAGTTGAAAGAAAGAAAAATAAAATTTGTAAATGGAATGATTACAACTTAATGTATTGGGATGAAATGACCTGCAGTGAAAATGATTGAAACTTTTCAAAGTTATACTTTATGTAATCCCAAAATCACAGAATGAAGTTAAATGAAGAGACAGGAGAAGAAATTGATGAAATTAAATTCTTAAAAAAAAAAAAAAAAAGAGAAAATTGTAAATCAAAGTGAAAACAATAAAATGGAATAGGATGACATCACGTGTAGGTGAGTGGACCAAACCTTGCCAAATTTAACCTGATTGAACTCAGGAGATTTTGTTTTCTTTCATGAAATGAAGAATTATTTTGAAGCAAGCCCACCCTTCCTGGAATCCTTTGTTTTCAAGGGCTGCTTTCCAAGGTACTCTCCAAATAATTCTCTTGAATAGGCCAAATTCTGCCCTCTGGGCATCCAGTGTGGGTGTTTTCTTGATGCTTCCTCTTGTTTCACCAAATATTGAAAACTCTACAATTTCATGATCACTGTGCCCAACATCGCCACACATCTCCCACCAGCCCATCTCTGTTTGGAGGCAGCAGGTTGAGCACAGTGTGATAAGTTGTCCTCCACACACTCTAAGAACCTCCTAGAGTGCCTCTTTTCTGCTGTGTGGAGCTCCCAGCAGATGTCTGGCAGGTTAAAGTCACCTACAAGTCTGTAACAGACTCCCATGAGGATGTCAGCCTTCCCCTGATTCCTGCCCATGGGCACTTGACCTCATCATTTTTAATCACAGCACCCATGGCATCAAGAGCCTCCCTAATGTAAAGAGCCACCTCTCCATCTTTTCTCCCTTGTTACTCATGCTGTGTGCATTAGTGTACATCCACTTCAGCTGGGCTGCTGATTTCCCCCCTGACTCTGGCTTATCCTCCTTGGGCTTGTTTCTGGAGAGCCCAGTTGCATCCCCTTTCCCATGTGAACCTAGTTTAAAGCCCTCTCAGTCAGCCCCCGTGTGGGCTAGAATCCTTTTGCCCTTGCTAGTTAGATGGAGCCCATGTGGCTCTAGCAGGCCAGGTGTCACAGAGGTTGCACCATGATCAAAGAACCCAAAGTTCTGCCCATGGCACCAGCCCTTAAGCCACTTTTTGATAATGTGGATTCTCCTCTTCCTTTCATCATTTCTCCCTGCCGCTGAAGGGACTGAGCAGAACACCACCTGTGCTCCTGCCCCACCAACCAACCAACCCAGAGCTTTGAAGGCCCTTATAATTGCCCTGGTACTCTTCTTTTCAATCTCATCACTGCCGCCTGGAATATGAGCAGTAGGTGATAATCAGAGGGCTGAATCAGCTTAGAGAGTCTCCTGCTGATATCCCATAACCAGGGAGGCAGCAGCCTTCCCTGTGGGATGGGTCCAGTCAAGATAGAGGGCCCTCTGTTCCCCTGAGAAGGGAGTCACCTACCATGACTGCCCTTCTTTCCTTTTTGATGTTAGAGGCAGTGATGTGTCTGACAGACAAAGTGAAATTGGCAGGCTCTCTAGGCAGATTATTTCAATGGCACCTGGCTGACCCCCTGGATCCAGGGCCTCATACCTGTTCTGGAGTGGTAGGTGATGGGGGAAGGTGATGGGGGTTGGGAGGAATTTTAATTAACTCCCCAAGTTAGGGAACTCATTTTTCCTCTCCTTCATCTACTGGGTCTCCTCCTTCTGCCTGATGGTAGGAGGCATGGGAGTCCTCAGGCTGCTGGGGAGCTTCTTTCAGGGATGGAAGGGCAAAACTCCACCAGTCTATTTCCCTTTCACTTCCCCTGATACTCCTAAGTCTTTCTACTTTTTCCTTGAGCTCACCAGACAAAGGACACCATTTGCCTGTTCACTCCACATACAGGCATCTCTTGCACTGTCCCCTGGCACTGCTGACAGCCTCAAACAATCCTTACAGGAAGGGGTCTGGACAGACACATCCTGCCTGGGGGGCTCTGTTTGGGTTGCTACACTTTGACTAGCTATGGCTTTTAATCGTTTGGAGACCATTGCTGGGAAAAAAACCCAACAAAACAACAACAACCCACCAAAGAAACCCAAAACAACAAAAAAACAAACAAACAAACAAACAAAAAACCCACAAAAAAACAAGCAAACAAAATCACAACACAAACCAAAAATCTCACAGCCAGGAGGATGACTGCCACCCAGCCTGCTTACCTTGCCTGTGTAAGCCACCATTCAAACACCATGCCATGCCCCTGTTTGCCTACTCCTAGCCACCACCCTCCCTAGAGCCTTCTTTAAAACACCTCCTTTGGCCAGAGGAAGCCCCTCCCTGAGCCTGAGGGGCTAAGGAGAAGGAAAGGGAACCACCTGGCCAAGTCCCTTTCGAAAGCAACTCCAATGGCATGGACTGGAATGAAACCAGAAGAAAGGATAGAACCTTGCAAAAATTGTACTCACTGAAATCTTGAGATGAGGGAATGAAGTGAATTGAGGAAACGGGAAGAGTAATTGATGAAATGAAATTGTGTTAATGCACTTTCTGGTTGCGTGGGATATGTATTGTACTTACATTAAATCAGGTGACAGATCTGGCACTGAAACAGTCCTAAGGCCACAGAGAATGGGACCTTGAAGACAAGTAATTTTGCCACATTTGGAATTGTGTGTTTAAACAAAACACAGGGAATTGAAGAAAGCCAAATATAGGAAAAATCCTATATAATTCTTTGAGAACATGTGGCATATTAGAGAAGTATCTGGAAGCAAATTGTTTTGTGCAAATTTACATTGTGAGGAAATGGCTGTGATACTTATGCTCAAAAACATATCTTCTTTTTGGTCCTGCTTCTCCCTTTTATAGGTGAATAGAGGAAACTGCATACTTTAAGTTCTGAATATTTTCAGGATTACTCTTAGCTGTAAATAATAGGAAAAGGCAGTAAGCCTGTAGTAAGTCTCTTTTCTACTAAGTCTACCACCACAGCACCTCTTTTTATGTGCTGACAGTAAGAACCAGCATCATGATTTAACCATGCTTGCCCCCAGTTCACAGGCCACAAACATCTGTCTGATGTAGATACTTCACTCACAATCCTGTTACTGCAGGTGGGAAGCACCTTGGTCTTTGTAGGTCCTGTCAGCTTGGGCCTCCAACTGTTTGCCATTACACCTAAAAGGGTGAGATATTTTATACTGATGTTACTAAAATAAGGTCTGAAATGCTGTGACAGTTTAGGTGCCAGCTAAGCCAGTTTTGGTTTGTGAAACCTTCAGAAGTGGCTGAAGCAGCAGGTAAGCAGGACTGTTATCCTTTCATGGCAATAGTTTTTGAGAACCTTTTTGTTTCATACATAATGTACATTTCAGCATGGAAGCAGTGTATTCACTGCTGCTTGGTGTACAGTCACCTGCTGCTAGCTAACAAATGGTCATGAATTTACACAAGTGTTTTTTTGCAAAACTTCTTACTAAGTTATGGTTGAAAATCCAACCTGCAACTTTTTTGGGGTTGGTGCATTGGCTGATTTGTCACTGAACAATTCTTGCACACCATTATTGTGACTGAAGACTTGTTCTGGATTAAATCTTTTTGATCCAGTTATTAAAAACCTCCAGGCTTCACGTGCATAAATCCCAAGACTCTATAATAAAGATGCCAAAATATTCAGCTACTGTGGTTGTTCTCTCTCTCAGAGAGAAAAGAAACAGCCAAGTTGTTTGTTAATGCCGCTGTATTTCCTGTAGCAGTGTGCTGATACCTTTCAGTGCCTTCTAGCACAGAGGAAGTAATACAATTCCAAATGATGCAGATGAGCATGTCCTGCATGTTGTATTTTGACAACAAAAGGCACACCTACCCAGCCCTCTCATGCTGTTCAGTCACTTGAAAGAAATGATGGAAACAAAAACAAAAGTTGTCTTCCTGCCAAAGTGCCTCTGTTAAGCACAGGCATGCTTCTTGCTCTTCCCTTGTCTTATGCAAGTCACATACACACCGTGAGCTAGACACCTGGCAGGCACCAAAAGGGATTAGGATGGAGGGGGGAAAGATTTCCTCTCCAATATGCATGGGAAAACACCAAAAATTAGGAAGAATTACTTACAGAATTTTACTGTCTCCTAGATTTATGCAGCTTCTTGAAATTAGGCATTGAGAGACCAAATTTTAAGCATGTTGCTAATTTCAAGAAAATACCGTATATGCAGGTTCATTTATAAAAGATCAGTAAATGCTGTAACAGGTTTTATAGTTATTTGTCTCATATTTTGATAAAGACTGCAACAGGTTAATAGGCTGTTTATTGTCAGGGTTTATCACCAGCTATGATGTCTTCTACTGATGTGCTCATAACATTTCCAGTTTTTCCCACCCCATTTTAAACATGTTAATAAAACATATGAATGCCATGCAATCTTTATAAGCCCTCTTAAAATGCAGCCAGGATATAGTCTTTATTGAAATAAGACCCAAACAGGTGCTTTCTCTTGTGTTTAATGGAGTAGATTTAACAGAGAAAAAAATGTGCTTCCAGCCAAACCCAGCCCCTTGTGTGTGCTGGTTGTGCAAATGACATTTTCCAGCTGTAATGTACCCAGCCTATGACATTCTAACAGCCACAGAAGGTTATCTATGGCGAGTGACTAATACCTCCTAAATTAAGGCCTGTAATTGCACTCCAGTGATTAATGCATTAAATTACCCATTTCTTACATGTAAGACACTTACCAAATGTGTATCTTATTGTACCTCTGAGCTCACCTGTAATGTACAATGGGCAGGTGAAATACATGAGCATTTCCCCCAGGCTCCTTCTAAGCCAGGCTTCCACCCACACAAGATCAACGCTGTAATAAGGTCATTATTTCTGGAGATGCACATTCCCAGATCTTGCATAGGTAATGCCATTAAGTTCCTTTACCTTATGAGTCCCAGTTGAAATTATCATAATAAATGCCAGGAATTATTTGATTTTTTTCCCATATGGATTTCACAACTAACACAGGAAAATCTATGATCGCTTTAACAAACTTCTAACTTAAAAAAAGAAAAAAAAAGATGTGGAAAAAAGAAAAACCAGCATTTTGGGAATAATTAAAGTGTTCTAGAAAGATTTTTATCAAAGCAGTGAACTCAACAGTTTGTCCACATAATGGAGAGAATAAGAAAAGATAAAATTCTACACGTACAAACTTAATTATTCTCTCTTTATGTACACAGAAGAATCCAAAATGAACTCCTGCAAATTAATATTTTCCTAGGTTAGGTAACATTGATTTTGATCTCAGTCTCCTTCTGTGAGCTTTATTCTTAGTGAGACTAAAGACTTTGGAGAGGCAGATTTTTGCATTTATCTGCCTTTAGAGCCTTGGCTACCACTGACTTCAGTTACAAATATGACTGTGTTAATTTGAGCAAAGAAGAGAAAAGCAAGTTCAGTAAAGGCTAACTGAGAAAAGCTTGATCAATTTAATAAAGTGCTCTATCCATTTCAACATAAGAATAATTCAATATATTACATTTTAGCTTGAAAATGATGATATTTTCATTTTAGCACACGCTGAAACTGAAGTTTCTCTGTTGAAATTAACATGGTCAGATCCTGGCAAAAAGAAACCCTCAGAGCTGTGCTTACCCTGCTTCAGATTCTTAAACCCAAGGTAAAAATATGCAAAAGGATAGTGATGGAGGAACTGGTTCAGCTCACTCTGCTTCTCTCCCAGATCTGAGTAGGTTATAGGAGAAAAATGTACTCCCACAGTTTATTATGGATAAAATACAGCCCTGGATTGTCTGACCTCCACAGCTGTACAGGATAAATCCCTGTTTTGGGCCCTGCTGTCAGGCCAGCCAGACACAGCAGCAGCAGCAGCAGCAGCTGCCCCCCGAGGCCACTCGGAGTAGAAGGAGACCTTTGTTTGGGCAACATCCACCAGCCAGCTGTTCCCTGTATCCAGCAAAAAAAAGGCTGACTGGAGCTGAAATCTGGTTTTGCTCTAACCTAAATACCTCTCATACGCTGGGGCTGTAGCAAAATGACCTGTGACAGCTTTCATGTTATTCAGTTGTCTGGCATTGGGGTGTGAGTGTACACGTGAAGCACTTGTGCAAGCTCAGGTTCTGCCATGGAAAGCCCCTGGGAATCACACAGAGCTCTTGGGATTGGGAACGACAGGAGAGAGCCTCGAGGCATGAGTTTCTGCAGTGTTAACAAAAAAGGGGAGATGAAGGTGAAACAAAATCCGCTGGTAACACCAGAAGAAGTGTCCCATGAAACTGAAGACTGTCCATGCTGACAACGTGCCAGGGCTGTGCATACAGCTGGGATTTAAAAGCCAGCACCTCCATGACAGCCTTGTATCCTTGTGAGCCCTGTGACACTCGAGATGTGTCAGCTAACTACAGCATACTCAGCCAGGATGGCTGCCTTGGTCCATCCTGCCCCCTTTTCCAGATGAAAAATGACACGTGAATTGTGACACCTCATGTTGGGCTGCTCAAAAACACAACGGATGAGGAGAGCATAAAACCAGCACATCACTTCTTGCACTCCCAGGACATTATTCTTTTAAGGATTTCCAGAGTGCTTCAGTAGCAAAGCAGGTGACATCCTAGAGAAATGTCCTTAATTTTTTTTTTTTTTTTTTTCACACGGAAGGGTTCCTGCAGGCATTAAAATAATAACCTGAAGTCTCAATACTAGGTCTCATTTTTACCAAGAAGCAGGTGGAAGTTCAGGAAATTCTTCTGCTCAAGAGGGAAGACTGCTGGGTGAGCACATGAATTCCCAAGCTGAGTGGGAATTCTCAGCCTCTCTGCTGCTGCTGATGCTGCTGCCTCTGGCTCCTGTGTCCAGGGCAGGAGGAGCCCCAGATGGTGCAGAAAAGCAGGACCTTCTCTCCAGAGAGCTGTGCCGGAGGCTGTGCTTCCCAGTGGCCACCAGAGCCCTCTCTGGAGAGATGCCCTTCCACTGCAGCTCCTGCCCCACGGCATTAATGTGGTGAATACAGAGTAGAAATACAGCAGTTGTTCTGCAGTTCCTTCCACCTTGCCCAGTGCTCAGTTTAGCCAAACTCCACTGAGTGGTGCTTTGCACTCCTGATCTTAGGCTGACAGCACCTGCTAGCCAGGATTAACTGGAGAAAGTGCTTGGAGTGGGATGTCACATCACTTCTGGCTTCATCCACTCCTGAAAGTCCAGCCTTTCAGGCATGAAATGTGTTTCACTTTTGTACAGCCTTGTCCTGTATTATTTCTGCCTGTTTTGATGTGGCAGCAGTTTCTGCTCATTTTGTGCTATCAGCACAAGCCCTAAAACACTGCTCTTATCTACACCTGTTCCTGCCATAGAGTGTCACTGCCTAAGGAAAGGAGAGATGCTGCAGATGCCAAGAACCTTCTGTGACTGACTGCCTGTGAAGCAACCATCACCTCACAAATGATTTTTGCCTGCAAAGAGCATGCTTGCCCTTTTCAGTAACCCTACCCATTGCTGATACTTTCTTTGTACATTTGAGAGAATTTGGTGCCTGGTCACCTTTGCTCCTGGCTTTTGTGGCCAGTGCACCAGCACTGGTGGAGCTGTGTGGGTCAAGGCCCAATAGAGATGGGCTAAATGATACAAACTTGTGTCTCTTTTGCCTTGATGTGGATGGTGCAAATCAGAAAACAGCCTTCAGCAGTGAACAGCTGTTGTTGAGAGAGGAGAATCAATTCTCTATGACCATGCCAAGGGGTGAAGCAGTTGCTCAAGTGGAACATTTGGCAGTTATCACAAATTTGTGCTTTTGAGGGTTTCTTGCATTTCCCA
Organism: Brachypodius melanocephalos; assembly: GCA_013398615.1. Classification (NCBI taxonomy): domain Eukaryota; kingdom Metazoa; phylum Chordata; class Aves; order Passeriformes; family Pycnonotidae; genus Brachypodius; species Brachypodius melanocephalos. The sequence continues at coordinate 5,225,287 of VZSR01001479.1, read as the reverse complement.
CCTTCTTCAAGTTATGTAGAAACAGTTGTGTTTGGCATCTGCACATGTGAGTCCATCTACATTTGGAATTTAAAATGTATCACACACAACCTGCTTGGCAGCAGTTTCCCTGTAAGCTTTCAGCATATAATTATGCTCTCCACAGTCATCCTTAATTTCTTTTCTGTGGCTCTGCTAATCAAAGCCTCAGCTCACTTTCCTTTTAAGGTCCAAACTCCCTTCACTCTGTAAAAGAGAAAAATACTCATCAAATGTCAAAGGTCTTTGGACTGTTGTATTGGTGTAATCCTGATGATTACATAGGACTCTTTCTGACCAGCAGCCTGGGATTTGTGCCTTTCTCACTCAGTAAACAAATCTTTTCCACAGGGCTTAAATATGTAATTGCAGGGCAGAGGCTGTTGCATCCTAGGAAAAGCACTTATGAATGAACATATCTTGCACTAAGTGTTGAGATTTCAGTGTAATTACAGGACAATATTTTTTTCTGGTTTACAGGCTGCATTTCTTTCTAGGGTCTAAATTATGAACATGAGATTTAGATTCCCTGTTGTGAACTTCCTGTTCTTCAAGTGCATGACTCATCTGAAGAGAAAAAGGAATGCATGGGGACAACATGACAATGAGGCTACTCCTAAGCTTGATTTATTTATTTTTAAAAAACATTTGTTTAGTTTTCAATGGTATTCACTTTGGAGCTAATGGGAGTTGAAAATATTCACTGCCTCAGAGAGCCAGGCTTGACAGACATCCTGATACAAAGATCTGACAGTGCTGAATTCTGCTGAGGCAAAAACCTAAGAGGATTTGCAACCATTTCTAATTGGCCCAGCCCTGACCAGTGGCATGTCCATCTTTGGAGTCACCAGGAACTGGGTCTGCTAAACATGGGAGAAGCTTCAAGCAGCTTCTCACAAAAGACACTCCTGTAGTCCCACTACCAAAACCAGGCAATGCTAAACTAATACAAATTCACTTCATTCCATTCCATTCCATTCCATTCCATTCCATTCCATTCCATTCCATTCCATTCTCTTCAATTTCTTTCAGAATTTTATATTTTATCACCTAAATTTAAATTAATTCAATTCTGTTTTCTTCCCTTTCTATCCATTGCACTTCCTTTGTTGATTTCTCATTACACTCCCTCTAGTGAAATGAAAATTCTTTATTTCATGCAAGGAAATGAAATCTCAAGATTTCAATGAGTATCATTTCAGTAAGATTTGGTCCATTCCATTCCATTCCACTCCATTCCATTCCATTCCATTCCATTCCATTCCATTCCATTCCATTCCATTCCATTCCATTCCATTCCATTCTTTTCACATAATGTCACGTTTCTCTTTTTTTGTATTTCATTACATTTCATTGTTTTTCCTTTCCTGTCTTTTCATTTCACTTCATTCCTTGATTTCTCTTTTCATTTCCTTTCATGAGACGAAATCTGAAGATTTCAATGAGTATCATTTCAGCAAGGTTCAGTTGATCTCATTCCATTCCATTCCATTCCATTCCATTCCATTCTTTTTACTTAATTTCACTTTTTCCCCCAAATTAATTTCATTCTATTTCTTTTCCTGTCTTTTCATGTTGTGTCATTCCTTGAATTCTCATTTCATTTCTTCTCTTTTTATATATTCTAGAGGAGGCAGATATTGGATTTATGTCTGCTGTCTCCTAGTGACATAAAATACAGTTTGGTGACACAGCCTCAATGAAGAAACTGAAGGTCAGGGGACAATTAATCACATTCTTGCCCATAATTTAATATGAAAATATGTAGGCATATTTAGGATACTTAGGCATCCGAAGGTGAAGGCAGTGCTATTCTGGGTTTATAAGTACTTGAGAGGGAAACTGTCTTCGTTTCACTTGCTTGTCTTTGCCCAGAGCAGCCAAAGGCTGTCATCTGTTGCACAGCCCTGTGCTGTGAATCCACAATGCACCCAGTCAGCCTCGTGTCACTGAAAATGCTGTAATGCAAGTAAAAACAGAAGCCTGGGTAGATTTTCCAGAGTCCAGTTTTGCTCTAAGGAAGTGTACTGGTAAACCCCACCTTCCCTTGGAAGGCAGCACATGGCTTTCCTTCTGCCTCTGAGAGTCAAGAGGGGACTCCTGACTGCACAGTCAGAAAGAGCTCATTGCTGAGAGGGGTCCCAGTTTGCATTCATTTCACTGGAAACTGAGAGCAGTGTGTATATCCAGAGCCTCCTGTCTGTAACAGCTCCTAGATTCAGAAATTCAGGGAACAGGAGCGCCCCAGACCAGAGAAAACTGACTGAAGAGGCATCATTATCTTTAATGATGCTGCTTCTTGGCAATTCTTCCTTCCACTTTTTCCATAAACCAAAGAGAACACTATCATCTAAGCCTTGTTGTGGGTATGCCTCCCCCAGTAAGATGCATTTGTGATAGATCAGCCCAGCACCCTAAGCCTAATTGAGAAGCTGGACACTTTACAGCTGTCATGATGTCTTTTTTAATGCCAGGCTTCAACATTTCTGTGGCTCTGTCTGCACTGCACACTGCTGCAATGTGAATGGATACATAAGAAAACCTGCTAAGTTATTGTGGCACTTCTCTTCCCAAGTGGTTTCCCAAAATCCAATGGGAAAACCAAGCAGGTGGTGTACAAGCAGACAGCTCCCTTTGCCAGTTGGATTAACCCTCATTTTTGCTGCAGCACTTCAGTAAAAGCCAATTATACTGAACTCCAGTAATGGCTCTATCAGTGATAGACTGCAGACATTTATAGTCTTCATCAATGAACAGGCTAAGTGAAGCTAAATCGTTCTGCTAAACTTTTTAGTAAGTAATTAACCCTGAATTATTAACAACAGGCAGCTATGGTAATGGTTATGAAAGAAATAACAACTGGTTGCACAGTTATTATTAGCACGAGAGCACTGAGCAAGGCAGGCGAGCAGCATGTGCTGCCATGGAATTAATAGAAGGGACAAGGGTGGCAAATGTGATCCCCTGCAGGGCAGTGCAGTTCCAGGGGCTGCCAGAGCTGCTCAAAGACACTGGCTTTGGCAAGAGCAGCGTGTACTCAGCAGTAGATGGATGGAAGTCAGAAGCGGATGGTAATAGGGAACGTTAAAAATAAATCCAGCCTCATTAGGTTAAGAAAAGGAAAAAAAAAAAGGAAAAGAGGAAATATGTGAACCTGACAGCTCAGCAACTGGCAACTCTTTAGTTCAAGCAGTTATCCAGGGGACGAGAAATTCATACTGGAGCACCAGGAGGCAGGCAGATGAAGTGACCTGCTGTGCACCCTCCGTGCTCCCTAACTGGACCGTATCAGTGCCAATTTTCTGAAGATGTGAGCTCACCAGTTCCAGAAAGGAGGGGGTCTTTAAAAAGGTCTTACCTCAACAACACCCTAAAACATTAGCAGATCCTTAAAACCCTTGGCTACCATGTTTTTATAGGAGCATTCACATGCTCCTGTGAATATTGGGCTGATGGAAGCTGGTGAGGGGACAGTGTTGGGACCGAGGCACAGGCACAGCACTCGCAAAGCAATGTGGGCTCCCCTCAGGGCCCCTCTCCAACCATCTTCATGGACCATTTGCCAGCAGACTGAGGAGCTCCATGTCCCTTCTTGTCCTCTCTGCTGAGAACTTAAATGAGCAAGGCAAATAAGAGCTACCTCTCATACCGGAGGGAAAGTGTCCTGCTGGGTACTGCACTGCAATTAAGCAACTTGTTTTGCTTCCCAGCATGACTGGGGTGGCAGAATGAAACTGAAACAACAGTATTAGCTACCAAAAAAGCCTGAGTGAATAGAAGGATAAGCAGAGGAGAAATGAAGGCAAACACAGGAAAATGGAAAAAAAGTGAATCCAAGGCCCTTATTGTAATTAAAGCCAGTCTGATGACAGAAATGCAGAGGCGAAGGAAACGAGCTGCTGGAGCCCCAAAACTTGGAAGCTTGTGCTTGCCTCTTGACTTTCTTTTGAACCAGGTGTATTAAACTAATACAGCTCCCTCTCTTCTTATGGGAGAACATGGGGAATTTCTCCATGTCCCCTGGACTTTATTAAAATTTAAACGTCTTTTCTTCCTTCTCCAAGTTTCTGCTTAATATATTTTAGCAGGTGAATGCAATTTTCCTGGGTTATAAAATGTCCTCACATAGCAACTGCCCCTGCCCTGCAGAGCAGTCCCTTTGCCTTGCTGAGGAAAAGTGCCTCAAATCCCAGTCAGCCTCATCCATCCAATTTCTTTATGGGGTCTGTGTGAATTATCAGAAGTCTGCTCTGACACCAGGACAGAAGATAATTCAATCTCAGCCCTTTGTGTTGCTGTTAAATAACCTATCTTCCTGTCCTGGAAAATGTAGGGCTGGAAGAACGGGCTGTGTGCCATTATAGAATAGTAGTGAGGAGAGAAATCTGAATGCATGAAGTAAGTTACATACATTATCTGGGGAGAGAAGGATCTGTCTGTCTGTTCTGGCTGCACACCTTGGCCTGGGACAGTGACAGGCAAAGCAGGGCCTGTCCCCCCTCTGCCACAGGGCTTCCCCTCCAGTGTAGTACAATTCCTTTGGGAACTATGTCCAAGGGACTGGATGTGTCCTTGACTATGGGAGATCACCCTGGGTTTGGGGCAGATGTTTACTTGCTTTGTAATTCTTTCTGCCCCCAAGCCATGCCTGGGCATCCACAGAAGATCAAGAACAGGGGCTTGAGACGTGCTTCTCTCATCTGTGCTGTTCCCCCTCTGACAGCTGATGTGCTAAGCTGTGCTACCATCCACAGCACAGAGCAGGGAGGAACAAACAGCTCTGGGGCATGGGAAGCAAGTTTTGCATGAACATGACAATGGGCTCTGTGCTCCAGTTGCCTGAGCTGCTGTTTCTCACTGCACTCAATAGGTGTCTTCAGATAATTGCCGAGAGAGGATTTGCTTCACCTAATGCTCAGGGAGTATTAGAAGGTCTGCATTCATTTAACTGCCTAAGATAGACACGAAGACCAGAAAATCCCAAGTTTGGATTTGTCACAGGAGAAAATTCTGAAATCAATGTCACTTCAATGCAACAGGGTTTAATGCACAGGATTTTATTGGAGTTCAGCCCACACTACACGAAAGCTTCTGTTGGTGGAATAGAGAGCATTTCTGGCTGTGGTTTTGATGGGCACTGACCAGTGTGCCCAGTACCATCAGTCTGGAATTGGTCTATGGGCAACACTGGGCATCAGCCAAGTTTAGTTCTCACAAGCTGGGAATCATGCAGAGACAGAATGAGAAGAGGCCCCGAAGTTCACATTGTGCATCTCCCCCAATGTTTTGCTGGCCTCTATTTATTTAAAACAGTCTTAAAAAATCTCTCAGAGGTTTTTTTTACAGCTTCTTCAGACCATCTCCCTCTCCTAGTAACCATCCCTGTGACTAGAATGATTTTCCTAATATCTAACCTAATTCTCTGAAGCTTCAATTAAGTCTATTATTCTTGTCCTACTTATATGAATGAATTCCTTCTTTGCAAAACATGCTTCTTACAGAAAACTGAATTTCTGTGTTCTCTTTGGTCTTCTGTTGTTCACACTGAATGTTACATAATCTGTGACCTGTGAGGACAGGACAGGTTCTTCAGTTCTCTCTGCTTGATTCTCTCTGCTTGGCTGCCATCCAGCTACACTGTGTTTCCCTTGAAGAGGAAAAAAATTGCTCAACATTTGACACACTGCTCTAGCTGAGGCCTTACTAGTGCTGAGTGCAGCTGAAGGATTACTTCATGCATTTGATAAGCTACAGTTCTGTGTAAACACTCCTGTGTTGACATTTAACATTTTCAGGACAGTCAGGTTCTGCTGGCTCAGGCTCAGCTGTGATTCACTCCCTGCAGAGCTCCTGTGAGACCTTGGATCCCCACCCTTCACCCAGCACTCTGCAGGTCAAGCCCCCACTCGTAAGCCAGCGTTTAAGGCTGACACATTGCTCACTTCTGCTCCTCTTTTCTCATTTTTAGAAATATTGGCAGGGTGAGGCCAGTTCTTGTTTTTCTTTCCTGGAGTTCTCAGTACACACCCTTTTTCTCTCTGCTGAAGGCACGTGGGTTGTCCATCTTCACTAAGATGCTGCTTCTCCCCTCACCAACAAGGGTTTTCCTGGGTCTGTTTTAATTCACATCCAGTTAGCTCAAGGGAAAACAGCCCTTGATCTGCATAAGATGTGCTCATCCTCCCATCTGGTCTCATTTACACAGTGACCATCCTGCCATGATCAGAGCAGCCCTCTCATCTCTTGTGGCCCTAAAAACATCCTGAGGTCTCAGGCCAGGGAGTTGTGGGGTTCTCCAGGGTGTCCAGGTTGCACCCAGCCCCGGGCGTCACCTTGTGGATTGGGACACAGCTGTGGATCCAGAGGCAGGCAGTCCTCTCATGAGAATTCAAGCCCTATGTGGAAAAAAAAAATAGCATGAGAAAAAAAATCCTCTCTTTCCCCCCAAATATTCAAGTGTGCAAAACCCCCAAACTCAACCACACAAATAATCCCCCCTAAAACTGCCTTTCAGGAAGTCTTATCCAACATAAGCAAAAAATGGCAAAACTCTCTTCCCTTTACAAGCTGTATTTAGCACAGTGCTATCAAAAGGTTATCAAGCAAAATTAATACATTAATTTTTTCTGGTGTATTTGCAGTTCTGCACTTCTTTAAATAAAAATGGTCTAATAAGTCATAAATTTACATTTCTTAAGTTACCCTGTCTGGCTCCCTTAATGAAATGACTGCAACACAATACGCACAGCAGTGTAAATCCGTAAAACCTCAGAGCTCCAAATATTAATCAAGAAGCTTTCATAACAGAAATTAATAAATGGAAGAAAAAAATTTTAATAAGGAATGAAATTTCACGAGCCGCTAAAAGTTCAGCAAAGATGGATTTCATATTCTTTTATAAGGCATTTAAAGTAAATTCAATACTTTTCAATGGCATTATGAAATTGAAATCACGTAACTGACTGGAGGCTTGGGGCGTGCTTCAGGTCAGGGTTGGTTTTACAGCACTCCTGTCTTGTTTGCTGGAGTGATAATTCCGAGCATCAGCTGGTCGTGCAAACACCTCTGGAAAGCCTGGGATCTAAAAAGGAAGGGGTAGCCAAGAAAGTACAAACACCTGATAGACACATCTCTGGGATAAACCTGAAAGTACAGCTGCAACTGAGACAGTTCAGGAAAAGAAAAATGCAAATATTGTGTAAGCAAAGATGGAGGATAATATGGAATATGTCTCATTTTTCAGTGCCAATCGCTGTGTTTCCATCAATCTTACCACAGGGTAATTGACATAATTAATTCTGCTCACCACAGTTTCTGGTCTGCTTTTGCTTCTTGCTGTCATGTACAGTTGCTGACAGGATGCTAATAAACACTGTCCTTGAATGGTTGCAGCACATCTGTTATTCCACTAGCCTGACTCATGGATGGGGCCACTAAATGCTACCACAATACAAAGAAATCATTAAACAATCATGAAAAAATAACAGAGCAGCTTGTAGTGATCCTCTATTTACAGCAATAGAGATATTATTAATTTACTTTGTACATAAAATCAGAACTCCCCTTTGGTTTGGATTAGCCCACATGATGGCTATCTCTGTCATTAACACACAGTGAGTTATTCCTTCAAACACTGCCACTTTAAGATGTTTTATCTGCACAATACCAAAAATAAGACAAGAAAATTTTCCTGGATTTCAGTAAGTACATGAAACAGCCAGGAATTTTCCTGACAAAGAACAAATAGCCTGTAACACCACGGACTGAACCCCTCATCCAGGCTTTAGCACAATGCTTGGCACAGCCTGCAGAGCAGAGAAAACCCTTAACAAGACCCACATTGCAGCTGCAGAAGCTGTGCCCCTGCTGCACCCATCCCGTGGGCTCTGCTTAACCAAAACCACTCTCCATTTCCAGCTGGATAATGGACATAAAGCTGAAAATGCCACAGGACAGGACAGGGGTTCTGCTACCTCCTACCTTCAGGTAGGAGCTGGTGAAAGAAGTGAGGAAGGGAAAAAAAGGCCAACTACACAACAGTCAGATAAGTCAAAAGAACTGAAACTCAGCTTTATTGTTTTTTTTCTAAAAAGTATTCTACAATAATGGCTCAGAATACTACCACAATGTACAGGGACAAGGCAGTGCTCTGGGCTATGACTGTAGATTACTCTCATATATATATATATATATTTAAGAGCTTAAGAATGGTTGAAGCACGGCAGTTCAACATTTCTTAAGCATGTATTTCATAATTTTAATGTCTTCTAGATCTCTCATATTACAGCAGGTTTTATCAAATGCAATGTGGTCACAGAAGTCTTGCATAAATACAAATATTGATACTTTACTTTGAATATTGTTTATGATATAAATTCTGCCTTACCTTTTAAAAAAAATCTCCAGATCATTACGTGACCTGGGAGTCTTTCCTTTTCTTTCTCTTTAAGAGTTTTTAAATATATATATATATATTTATATATATTTGCTATTGTACATCAAAGTATATATGAATCCCTTCATTTCTGTTATATTTTCTGCAGACATGGTCTGAAGCAAAATCACCAACAACTAAATCAAAAACTTCCTGGTTATCATAGGAAAGCCAAAGAGGATCTTTCCTCTTTTTTGTGTGTTTTTCAGACTGGTATTTTTTAAACTTGAAAGGATTCTTCATAAACTAGAGGTCCATAGATCATTTAAAGCAGTCTTTATAAGCAAATTTACATATTTTGACATGCTTTTGTGAGGCAGTTAGTATCAAAATCCAATAGCATTTCTTACAGAGCCGTATGACTTTCTGCGATGCAGATATACATTTCATTTCTAAAAAGCCACAGTTCTTTGTCTACATCTGCTCTCATCAAATCCCCAGGATTCATTCATAAAACTGCTGCTGTTCCAAATGCTGTTATCCCTGCTGTGGATTAAGACATACACCCAACCTGGTGGCATCACCGCGTGGAAGGTTGATAAGTAGGAAAACACCCTCCCCCAATCCACAGAGAGCCTTTTCTATCTCGGAATCCTCATGATTCATGTCACCCAACAGCGCAATGTGACGAAGACACGACTCAGTGCAGGCTAAGGGTCTTCTTCCATCAAAGGAATCTCTAGGAGAAACAAAGAAATACCATTGACTGCTGAATGCAACTTCACTTTTCGCTTTTGCAGAGTATTATTGTTCCCAATTCTACAAGACCAGAAATGGACATTGAAAATATCTGAACAAGATGTGGGATACTGCCAATTCTAGACCCACTCAGACTCTAACACCTCTGTGAAAATGGGATAACTAAAACTACACAGGTTTTCTCCAACAGGTTAGGACCACAAAAACCTAAATGTAAACATCCTTGCTACTACATTGATCACTGAGCAGCATTCAAAGGTGGCAGGGACTTTAACTGGCAGCCTCATAATTCTTCCTCTCCTCCTGGTGTCCTGTTCCCCTTCTGATACCAGTAAAACTACCCAAACCCCTCTGAAGCAGAAGACTTCCTCCACCCACACTGAATTTAGGACACTGAGCTTCAGCTCAGTGACAATGGAGAGTGGGATATGAGCCTCTCCCTCTAAATGTCTCCAAGGAAAGCCACCTAGTTTCCTTCAGACGCTGAGCAGCACCAACCAGAACCCCATGAAATGGTGTCAGTACATGCTCATGTTTGATTTAAAGGCAGGCAATAATAGATGGCAAGCTCCCTCCTGGCACCTGGCCCTCTGGGCACGTTCTCCTTATGCTGTGACTCCCATGTCCATGGCTTAAGGCACACATGCCTTGGATGGGAGGAACATTTTGCTGGATGCACAGACATGATGAGTTTGTTAATAAAGGCTGCTAATTTTGGCCCACTATGAAAATACAATTTATTTTCTCTTTCAAGGAGAAAACCCTGTTACTTGCTGTGAAAGCCAGGATGTGTGAGGGTGCTGTGAAGGTAGGAGTTGAGGAGCAGATGAACAGACCAGCACAGGCAAGAGGAGGGTTGGCTTTGCTGCTGTACACAGGGGTTTGCTGACATCCCTGTTGATGAGGCTGGGGTCTGGACAGGAGCCTTCTGGCCTGGCATTCAAATCACACGCACCACAGCTAGCGAGGACATATCACAGACATGAAAGTCTATAACCATGGAGTTTTATGATTTTAAAAAAGTTTCAAATTAAGGTGTAGGCAAAACCACGGAGATAGTACGAGTGAGTCAGCTGGGCGGATCCCTGCTCTACCAGTACAGACAAATGATGTCCCCTGTTGATGCACTCCCCTATTGCACCTATGCAAGACTCACCATCTGTGATATCGATCCGGGGGCTCGTGGATGCAGCGTCCCCGTCAGCGCTGTGGGATGTGTCAGTTCGATCTGGGCCGGGAAGCGCTGCCCCTTGGCCTGTCAGGGATGGGTACAAACCCTGGAGCAGTTCAGAGGAACCCGACCCACTGTCACAGGCCTCAAATACACTGGGCTGCGTGTCTGGGATCCTGGGACCGGGGTAAGCAGGAGGATTCTGATCTTCTGTCTGCAAAACGTGCCCCTGCTCTGCGGCAGCGGAGTATCCGGGTGCCAGGGCGTTCAGGCCGCTGCTGACAGCTTCATCGTAGGAAGGCAGCATGACAGGAACACCATCCACCACCACGAAGTCAGGGTCACCCATGGAGCCCTCCTGGTTGCCTCTATGTCAAACACAGAGAGGTTGTCACAGAGAGCAGGAGCACGGCAGCAGCAGCTCGGAGCAACTGCTGAGCTTCAGTCAACACAGCACTTTCTGGTCATGGCAAATGGAGCTACAGGGCCATCAATATTCACAGAAACGTGTGCCAAACTGTGCTCGGGTGGACAGGTGGAATCTGTTACAACTGGAAAAACTGAAACCAGCAATGGGAAGAACAGTTCCAAGAAGGGAAGGTAAACAGGTGTGTGGAAGAGATACGGAGCACCATCTGCTGTGCTGTGCACAGCGGGTGTCACGGATATAAGATCACAGACGTAATTCACCAGACAAAAGTGTCTGAACCCCTGGCAAAATGTATGCTAGAGCACAAAAGCTTTTACAGCCCAAGTGAACAGGCACTGAGATCACTGCTGGATGACAAGGGTTTGGTGGCAAGATTTGTGGCCTCCTCCATGCCTTGCTTTCAAAGGATGAGGGTTTCCTCAACCAGTATTAAGCTGGTTTCTTTTTTAAGCAAAACATTTCTGTTAATTGAGAAGGTCTGTCAAGCCCTAAAGCATCTAAATACCCTGAAGTTTAGTAGCCTGTTGAACACAGTATAGTCCAGGCAGGAGGGAATTGGGCCCAGGCACCTTTAAGACATGAAAACCTCTGAAAAGGAGAGGGCTGAAAGCCATTTTAGTAAGCTAGAGAAGCCCAGGCTATAGGGCTTCCTCATGAAGAGCACTATGTCAATCAATGACAAATGCTCCCAGCTCCGTAATATTTTATGGAAATAAACGAAAATGCAGGAGCTGTTTATGAATCGTGATGAAAATAATACTAATGAAGGTAGAGCAAACCTTTAATATAAATTTGTCCATAGAGAAAAAAGAAATTATTTCTTAAAACTCACATTACTAAGTCTACAGTAGTTAAAACATTAATTCCCCCAGCACCTGAAAACGAGTATTTAAAAATATTGTTAGCTATTTTTACAGGCAGAAGCAGCAGCTCTCAAAAGAAGAGTGGTAATTACTCCCAGAGTGAATCTGCAGACTTTGCCTTTTATCTTAGCTGCATGAAGGACTACTGCAGGTTTTTGGGGATGCCCTTCCACACCAGTGGTTCAGGGACTTCTGCTCAGAGCAGAACAAAGTATCTGTGGGGCTCAGAGCTGCTCCATCTCTCCAGCAAGGAGTGCTGAGTATGAACACTGAATCAAGGCCCTCAACCTTCAAAATAAGAAAGAAACCAATACAAACCGTGGAAGGAAATGTGTCTTAAATTTGGTCTGGAACATCCTGGCTAAAATAACCAGTAGCAGTACTAATAAAACACTGGTAGCAGTAAATGCCACTATTTTCCATGTAGTCAGGAGGGTCTCCTGTGTGTTTGGCCAGGTTTGTTCTGTAATAGAAAGACAATACAAGAGTTGTGCTTGCATATTCCCATTGTTATTTTATATTCAACACTACTCAGAAGTGCCAGTTAGGACCAGACATTTTTTATATGCAACTTGTAAAAGCACACATAAACCCTTTGCCATGTACCAAAAGCAGTGTTAACATTAAGCTGTCACAGAGGCTGGTTCTTGCTTTTTCCCCTTGACTGGTCTTTTGTACATGCAATCATGACCTTAGCTTGCATACGCATAAAAATACCCAGATGTTAAAAAATGCATTTGAAGAGGCAATGATCAAAATGGTTTCGAATCATTCAGGATCTTGGGAATGCATTATTATTATATTTATTATATTTAGCCTTTTTCAAAACCTGAGACTCTTGAAAGTAGTAGCACCTTACAATCAATGCTCATCACTTAACCATGACATAGATGAAGTTCACCAGGCATTACCATCCTACAAATTCCCTCCAAAACGAGGGGCTGTGAGCAGACAGGACTGTTAGGACAGGGCTGTCCCCTACCTGTTTTGACACAGTACACTTGATAGGAGGGGAACCACTCCCCGTACTGGCAGGTGATGTACTTGTAGTCGTTGGTGAGGGTGTATCCAGGGTCGCAGTAGAACTCCACCACCGTCCCGTGGTTGTAGCGCTCGCACGGCCGCGGGTGGCAGATGTAGTCTCCGTGACTCACCATTGGAGGTAGTGGACAAACTTGGGCAAACAAATAAACAAAGAGAAAAGGAGGAGGATGTTAATGCCAGCAACCCACCACTGGGCAGCTTCAGAGCGTCAAAATGCAGCAGGCACACCTCAGGCTCCCTCTCAGCTCCCTGTGGTTCTGGGCACGTCTCAGTGACAGATTGAGACTGCCCAGCAGGCGCCCATCCACACCAGTGGAGGGATGCACATGCCAGGGGGGCATTCAGGTGGGATCTGGGAAGATTCCAATCCTTGTGGGAAGAGGAAGACAGAAAGGGACACATGCCCATCAGGTGGCTGCATGGGGATGGAGCAGGGCAGTCAAAATAAAGAGAATCATGCTTTTCACGAAGCATTTATAGTTCAGCTGTAACATGCTATTTTTTGTTTCATTAACATAATTAAATGGTTTTATGCATTAATTAAATTCCTTTTAAAAATAGGTTTGCCGTCAGCAGTGCTGCAAGAGATGCAAGGCACCTGGTGTTGCTTAAGCATGTGGAGTCTGTATCACTGTAATTTTATTAAGTTGAGCTTAAAGTCTGCTGGTGGTATTTGTGTTTTGTTATTTCTGAACAGCCTGACTGATCTCAGTGGGACCGCTGGTGGAGTGAGGTCTTAAATATAGCAGAGGCTGAGCCTGTGTTAATTAAGTGGAGTGGTTTACTTAGGGTTAGGTAAATAAGAGAAAATTGCAATATAAACATGTGGGACTTTTCCTGCAGGCCCTAAAATGACAGCCCAGGCAGATGAAGTCCACGGAGAACTGAGGGAGCCCTCTGGAAAACAGCAGTGGGGAAAGCAGCTCACAAGCAGTATTTTTACAAGAGAGGAAACTTTTCCACTGTGTAAGTGTTGGTTGATTACTGCTTTCTTAAGTGCTTCTAGCACAGGGCAAAAAAAAACCTTACAAAGTGTAATGATGTTTCAAATGACTGCATACTGACCCAAAAGGGGCTTCAGTGACTGCTGCTTTTATTTCCCTTCAGAGGCAGTTCCCATCTGGCTCAGTGCCCCATCTCCAGGCCCTTCCCTTCACTTCATGCCTCTCTCATGCAGACAAGACCTACTGCACTGATTTAAATAATGAAAATGACATCTCTTGGAAGAAGAATCTTCCCAGAAATTACAATTCAGCTGCTTCTCCCTGTGAATCTTGTTACATGAATAATGCATTTCATAAAAAAATACACAAGATATTAAATGAATCTTCAAGAGAGGCTGATTACAATGTGCAGCAATGTCTATTCCCCATCCTCTGGAGACACGGTTTTGTTTGCATTTTCACTCGCAAGGCTTAATAATAACTTGAAATCAGAGTAAGTAATTCACATAAAAATTCACATCCTCAATACTCTGCACACTTCCCAAAGTCTCTGGGCCCACAAGAAAGAGGAATACTTTACTGGGAAAGTCAACTCAAGATTGAAAACAATTTTCTTAAGATTAGGGTGAGGTTTTCAGACTGAAATAGTAGGAAAGCACCTGTTAATAATTCTTGCATTAGAAAGAAAATGATCACTGAAAGCCATGATCCTGGCCTACCATATTTTTATTACCTATGCTTAGAGCATGAGAAGAAAGGAAGAGAATAAGCTCCTCTGCAACTGAATTTTGCCAAGCTCTGGCAGTGCATAAGAGATGTGTAGATGCCCACAACCTTCCTAGCAATGAGCAAGTGGAGCACACCTTATCACAAAGAGCAACACTCAGAGAAACTAATTTTCCCCTCCAGGAATGTAGCTGCTACATCATCCCTAACCTCTTAATGTCATTGAGAGCCAAAGCAGCCTGCTGAATAGAAAAATCCCTCAAAGTTGGCATGCCAGCAATGTGGGTCAGCTCAGGAATGACACATTTCCAGGCAGATTTAAAGCTTTACACTGTGGGGACAACCCAGACATGGAGCTGTCAGTCTGTTTACAAACAGAGGTGTATTTTATAACACCCAAAAATGAGAGTATGATTTTTGATACTCTTTGTGTAGGATATGTCCCCAGTACTAAAAAGAGTGCCACCCCTTCCAGGGACACATCCATATTTCAAGGGAAGTGCTTGTGTATTGGTGCTGCCTGGAAACTCCTGCAAACAATTTTTTATTGCCCTGTCAAGTATTAGTCATGAATTAGTCGAGGTTTGTGGGGTCATACCTGCCAACAGCTCCTGCATGAAACACTGGGAACCAACAGATGCAGTGGAACAGGTCTGACACTGAGGGCTTTTAGCTCAGCTGGAACAGTGCTTCATTCTTATGTGGACTGCCCTGCAAGAGCCAGGGATTCTAACTCACTTAGAGTATCACTCACCATCTCCTGTGAACTTTATATTCAGCCAGTTTCAGGATGCCTTTAACACTCCCATGGATAAACTGGCCCCATGTACAGCCTGTAGCACTCGGGTTCAAAGCCTCTTTTTCACAAATCAAGTCAAAGATACACCACAACCAACCCTAAATGAACTCACTTGGAGCTCTAGGCAATTAGTTGTACACTCCATCCTTTTCTCAATTCACTTCGTTCCCGTGGTGATCCTGATCCAAGATCCTTTAATGCCAGTGGAAGGACAGCCAGCAGGTGGCCTTGGTTTTGCTCATAGAAAAGAAAAGTTATGAAAGTCTGGAGGGCTGCTGAACTCTTGGCTCTCATGGACAGAAAATTTTTAGTGCAGAGCTGGCCACCTTATAGGGTCTGAACCCTTATGGATGCCAGATGCCATTTATGTGTGATGCTGGTTACACGGATTAAAGGAATGTGTCAGATCAAATAGGGAGGGAAACTCAGGTGACAAACCTAAGGCCACTGAAGTATTTTAGGAAAGTTAAAATTCTAACATTCCCAATGATGAACCCTAATTGTGTTTGGAAATTACAGGCCGTGGACTTCAGGCAAATGCATCAAACTCACAGAATGAAAATAGCCATAAACTGATTACAATAAAAGCATATCTGACAAGTACATTTTCACTGCCAAAGCCAATAGCAGTAGGCACAATAATCATAGACACAAGGGAATTATATTTCAGAAAGTTCTCACAGATTGAAAAAAGCCCTAAGTGCTGCTCTTAAATGTTATACTAAATCTTTACTACCAATTGCTTTCAGCATCTTCACTTTATAAGGCTTCAGAGACTTTAATGCTCTAATTACAACATCCAGCATGGATAATCCAGCAGTATTTTCTGACGACCAGCATTAAAAGACCACATGGCTGTGTCCTTAACTTTGGAGCTTGGCAGAGGGATGGACATAATTCAAACAGTGTCTGCTGGGGGTTCTGCAGCAGGTGATCCCGGGTTTCTGGATCTGTCTTTGTACAGCAATTGGCCACAGACTGTAAGGGGATTTACAGGAACTTTATAGCTCAGCATTCTCTGCTGAAAAGTTGAATCATTCATCAAAAAGAAAGAGCAATTGTGTTTATATGGCAAACAAATCCCTTGCTGGATGCTCAAGAGTCCTGTTACTCAAGGAAGTTGAAGGGAAAAATTCCTGAATCAATCTGGTAGAGTTCCCTGCCTGCTCCTAGGAGCTGCTGGAGCTGAGAGCTCTCCTCTGAGATCAGATTTCTGCTCTGGCTGATTTTAATGAAGGACTAACACCATCAAGAAGAGCTTAAAACCCGGGGAGCTGAGCCTTGTGTGAGCAGCAGTGTGACACTGCAGCCTGCAGCAGAACCAGGAGAGAGTGGCACAGGCTGAGGGCACTTTGAGGAATTAGGGAGGTTAGGACCCAGTATTTGTCCTACCCATTATGGTCAAGAAGCTTTTTAAACTCTGCCCAGAGGATGCTGCAGTAATTCTGCAATGTTGACGCTGGAACTGGGGGAGGGAGGGAAGATTTTTTTTGGCATTAGCATGTTCTCAATTAACATCGATGGCACAGAATAAAGACATTGCATGACTTTTTAAAAGCCACTGGTAGAGAGATAACAGAGGAGTTACAGATATTTATACTGCTCAAAACCTGGTTTTTAGACAATGTTCAAAGGCTAGAGGTTTTAGTGTGTGATCAAATAGACAGGTGGTAAATCACTCAGTGATTTTTCCCAGTGTTTTTTATGTGAGCCAAAAACTAAAAGCAAAATTGTCTTGAAGTACAGGACACTTACCTATTTTTAATTAAAAAAAAAAAAAAAAAAAGGGGTAGGAACAAAGAAGCTTATTTTCCACCTGTGATTATTTGTCTCAAGCTACTAGTTCACCTTTGATGTAGGACATTAATTTTTTGGTTAGGTGGGTTAGAAGAACACCCCAGTGTCAGGCCAGCCATTTCTGTTTGACTCAGGGATGGAGAGGATTGGAGACATTTGCACCTTATAAAGAGTAACACTTCTTCCAAGCACATCGTGAATGCCTGCTCCTTATGCAAAGAGTGAGAACAGATTAAGATGAAACTTCCAGATGAGAAAGACACAGATAAAAACCTGCCAGTTCCACTGTGCAGGAAAATGCTGGTGTGTGTCTCTCAGAGAATCATCTGAGAGGGGGGGACCTGTCTGCTTTGTTCACAAACTGGAGGAGAACAAGAGTTCCTCCTGACCCTCACTAGTAATTTTTGTGCACATCAGGACACTAATTTTCACCAGGAATCTGGACACCTGTCACCTGGCTACTGCATCCCAACCAATGTTTAACTCAAGCTGTCACTTACTCCCTGAGACCAGAGCTGTCTATGTCCCAGCAGGTCTGACCCTTCCCACCAGGGGTGGCCAGGGCCCCACCTGGAGCTTTCCTGGCTGGATTCTGGGGCCTAAGGAGGGATCCTTTTCCATTTACTGCCTCTGTACAAACACATGCTTAGGGTTGCAAGATGTGAAAATTATATTTTTTACAGGAACATAGACGATGAAGATTATGTTTGTTCCTTTTCCTTCTTCTTTATGAACGCTGTGCTAATAAACTTGGTTTCTTGGTTCTCTCAGTGTCATCACCCTTCATACCTTCAGAATAAAACAAATCATCAACCAAGAAGTATTTCTTTCACAGTCATAAGAATTCCTGTCCAGTTCACCTGACAGACCTGTCCATTTTCTGAGGTATTACCAGCAAATGAATCACACCTGCACTGCACAGTACAGAGCTTGAGGAAATTAATTCTGCACTTTGAATACTAAAAAAGAGATTTTTCTATTCTATACTTAGATTTCAATTTACAGAAATGTACAAAACCCAATGTATTTTAGTTCTAAAAGAGTAAAACAAAAATTCCCCTTAAAATGTCCAGTGTTCTAAGTAGGATGGAAGAAAAACCTACTGGACTTAACTGCTCCTATCCAATTAAAAGCTTGAAGAAGAAATCTGGATGTTGTAAAAGGAAGGAAATAGCAAATCCAGTTGCTTTAAAATAAGCCCTGTCGAAACATCTCATTCTAAGAACAGCTGCTTAATGAGACTTCTTTTTTAAATGACACTCCTCAGGAATGTAAGCAGAACAGGAAGCATTACTAGAGTAAATTTTGATTTATTGTGAACATCACCTTAACAATATCCTAATGAAACATTCCTACAAGAAATGCTGCTGGCACTGTGAAGGGAGACTTGGTGCCTATTACAGCTGTACTGGAACAAACTTGGAGGCTGTTGAATTTGTGTTCTGAAAGTGATGCCATGCTTTCAGGAATTTTTCTGATTACTCATTCCCACAGCAAAACAACAGCATCAAGAGTAGTAACAGAATGGAAAGTTTGGTGGAAACAACTGAGCACTCGCATATAAAGCAAATCCTATTTAAGCCTGACTGAAGATGTAAAGTAATGAAGATACAAGATGCTTACTTTGAACTCTCATGTTGCCAGAGAATTTATTTTTTGAAAGCCTAGAGCAAGAATTATTAATAATGTTGTATTCTTAGCCAATAGTGTCCAAATTCTTTTCAATCTTAACCTTTCTTGATCACTTGACCTTCACAATGCCACTTAGAGGCTTTCTCCTGAAAAGACATCTAACAGGTAAGCAATTTCTACTCAACCACTCAGCAAGTCAATGTTCAGGCAGCCAGGAACACACCCCAGCTCTCCTGGCTCCAGACTGCTGGCTGTACCCTAGAAAATCACCCCAGGGTAACTCTGACCCAGCTTTGACACTGAGGTGAGCCTTTCAATGTGTACACAGTGAGAAGAACTTCCCACCTTCTACAGAGTGTGAAATGAATTGGATAATTAAGTGTTTTACGAAATGCTGCTTCTCTGTCTAGCATTGACAAACAGCACCTCGCTGAGAATTGCATGAAATAGTATAAAACTAGTTTCAAACGTGTTTAAAATAATAATTCAATATTAGCTGATTCCAAAATGGAAACAGATAGCGTTTTACAATCATTTATGGTACATACTTCCTTCCTGGAACTGCAAATTACCCAGCAGGTTTTGAGTTCCAGTCAGTCGAGCTCCTCTAGGAGCATCAACCTCAGCAACTCTGCCCTTCCCAGCACAGCATCCTGTGAAACATTGATATCAATGCTCAAATCTTTAGTTTCAAATGCATTTCACAACAAATACAGGATGAAGCACACCCTAAGTGATCTTCTTCCTATAAATTATAAGTTAAACAATGAAAGTTTCATTTAAACTACAAAAAAAAAAAAAAAAAAAAAAAAAAAAAAAAAAAAAGACAAGTTTGCAGCTAGAGAGCCAGGACTTGTTTTAGCAAATGGTCTGCAATTGTATTTAAGGAAACATTTATATTCATTATTAACATGTGAGTGCTTGGAGCACTGTGGTCTCATTTACAGCAGACAAATCTGACTTTCTTCATCACTTGCTTCCAGTTTTGTTTCTTCCTTCCCTCATGCCTGGATGGCTTTGCAATCAGCAATGGTCTTTTTAGGACTTTGAGAAACAGATGCTGGGGACTACACAGACACTTTGCAGGGAGGAATTAGAAAACTCAAAAATCAGTCAAGGTTTGGGTATTTGACAGGCATTCCAGGATGACCTGAGGACTGGAAAAGGTCAAAGTGCTTACAAGTATAATGGAGCGGGGAGAGAGAGCAGTCAGGAAGCTGGCTAAGAAAACCAGACAGCCAAAGGCTCCTGTCAGGAATGTCGGAAAAAGCCAGTGCTCACTGAAAGCTGGATGTATCAGTGGGTTTTTATGTTACTTTAATCCCTCTTTTTTGAATAGCTTTTTCTTCTTTGTTATAGAAAGAATCGCTTGAGCTTGTGTGGGGTTACCTGTACCTGTCATCAGGGATTGATGGAGACAAGGAATGCTGGAATAGACAAGCTGTAATCCAGGGTTTAGCTGAAGGCTGAGGAAATCAAGCTATACCACATAAGGAAGGAAAAAGCACAAGGTCCCATTCCCAATGGAGAGCTACAAGGAGAAAAAACCCAAAAACCACAGCAGGGAGGAAAACCAGCAGATGATCTTAGCTCTACAGTTTCACATACCATCTTACAAGACCAGGAAGGCATGGAGGAGTGTTGGTTTCTGGTATTTATGTTCAGTTCCCAAGTGCCTGCCTACACTGATTGGTGAAAGTGCCACCCTTTAAATATTGGGTTTTATCTCTGGAGATGAACAAGTGAGTGGACTTGTGATGCACAGAATCCATAGGTACAGCTCCCTCCATTTGTGGAAGACGTTCTGTGAGTGTACCGTGTGGCCAGATTTAATGAACATGTCCATAAAGCACAGAGATGTTTGATTTTAAGGTAGGCAATGTGTTATTTTCCCTTCCAAGCAGCCTTGTCAGATACATTTAAGATTAATATCATCAAACAGCCCTCAGGAAGAATTTTTGCCTGCTTTCCCCCACCTAACTCACAGTATATTTAAAGCACTATGGATAAAACACTACATGCATCTGGCAGCTAATATGGAACTTTAGGGCAGAAATTATGGCTCCATGAACAAGTTGGGATGTCTGGCTGATTCTGGAAATGCTAAAGAGCTTCTGGAAGGTACAGGGGTGATAGAGCAGGTGTAAAACAATGATTTACTGTGGCAGTCCTGTGCAGCAAGCAATACCAAAGAAATGAAAGAAGCAGATTACAAGATGTTATTCTGTTGCTTTCTTGAAAAAATAAGAACAGCGGAGAGGGCATCTGTTTCAATCCCAGCGAAAATCAAGGAAGATTTCTGCAATGCAGAAAAGGAGCAGTCACTTAGAAATATGATGCTATTTATGTTCTTCAATGTCTTTGACTTGGAGCCTGTCCTCCAAACCCTCCATCCCTCACAACAAGAGCTGCAAAAAGCCCACTTTGTTGTGTATCCACTCTGTCTTGGATTTGGACCCCTTTCCTTCATGTTTCACTTTGCAATACAGCTGCTGGAGTTGAGAGATTGGATGGCTATTTAGCAGCATAACTTGACTTCTCTATCTAGCATTTCATGTCTCTGTGCTCCTTTTGAATTCAATTCTTTTCCACACCTCTTCAGCTGTGGGTAACAGATCAAGTTCAGCATTTTCCAACAGCACAAAAATCCAGATACTCCCAAGTTAAAGTGTTCACCTCCCACACTCATACATGGGTGCATATAATTTCTGCACTCTTGGGTGATGAATGAATCAATTGTCTACAGGGCAGAAACAAGCAGATTTATTGAATGACTTTTTCTAAAGAAAAATATACTCTTAAACTTCTTCATCACACTTGCTTTCCATGACAGGCAGCCCCAGGGTGAGACACTGTCAGCCTATTTCATGCTGTGGGTATCAGGCTGAAGGTGTCACTGACATAAAGGTGTTGCCCTGGTAAAGGTCTTTGATATATGGTTGTCTGGTGCTATTTGAGCACTTACTGCTGGTTGTAGTTTCTGAGTCACACCTTTTGCTGTAGGCAGTGAAATACCACTGTAGTCAGAGCTGTTAGAAAGCAGGCTATCAATATCTCCTATGTTAACATTAACTCAGTTAACCTGGATGACCTCTTTGGCAGTTGAGCAATATTTAATTTATTCTCCCTCCTGCCTGCAAGCTGAGTAGGAGCAAACCTAAAACAGAATCCTGGTATCTACCTCACTTAATTTCTCAATACCACAGTGTTTCATAACTTGCTTGTGTTGCTGCCCTCTGCTCCCTCTACAGGACTTCTCTCTGCTGGAGATGTGCTGCATCAACATTATCATCCCTGAGGATGCACATCAGTCTGTCACGTTGGAATTTATCTAAAGCCTTCTCAAAGTCAGCAGAGAGGCACAGAGAGAAATCCATTTGTACCACTGTATAACATCTCAGGCTTAGGATTGCTTACTTCATCCCATCTCCTGAACATAACTGATTACAGGCTGACTTCTCTCCTTTCTCCTCAGGGCGTTTCTCCATGTTCCTTCAAGAATTTAAAAGATTTTAAGTGCCTGGTTTATCAGATAGACGGCTGGGTGTCAATCACTGTTCCTGACATTAGGAATTGTTATGGAAGACTGTAAATCTGTGAAGCTTTCCTTCGAAGTGTCCTGCACGTAGCTGGTTACAAAGTTCCAGCTATTTTGTTTTGAACTATTACAAGGCTATGGCATTTCATCTGTAATATCACCCTCTTCTGTCACACCCTTTACTTTCTGGGGTCTAAGTCAGAATTATCAGCCCCTCTCTATGAGTGCCTATCCCCAGGCCTATGAGAAGAAAAATTTTAAAGCTCTGTTCTGTATTCTGACCTGTCTTTCCAGAATATTTTTTTCTCTGCAGCATATTTTGTTGATTTTGATTTTCATCTGGTTAACATCTTTTTATTCCCCTGGTGCCCAGGTAAGGGGGGTTGTGTTCCCTTGCACTTCTGGCTTTGTTGTAAAATTTCTTAATTCCTTCCTTCCTTCTCCTACCTTTCTTCCACAGTTTCTATAATTTTCAGAATCCTGCCAGTACCTTTATGGTTGCTTAGCTTTGTATCTTTTCATCTACCCTCACAATGAGGTGGTTTTATATTCCAGAGTTTGGAAATACCTTCAGGTTTTTTCTGGTTTTACTCTCTTCTGTCTATTGAATCTCCCCTTTGAAGTCTATTCCTTATGTTTGTTTCATTTTAATTTCGAATCTACCTACAAAAATTGGAAATTTCCTATTTTGCCTTGTTTCAAGTTTAACCTCAGTTAGAGAATCTGCTGGTCCCAGAAAGCAGAATGAAGTTTTGGTATTGCAATATATTTGATTTCTTGCAAGACCAGCTTTCCTGCTCAGCTGGGATGATGCTGAAACAAGACATTCTGGATAACAGGATCATGTCTACTATTTGTAAATTGAATCAACCTGTTTTCCCTTTTATTCTTAAATACAAAGCCAGGAATTCCCAATGACCCTATCCATACAACTGCTTTATTCTCTGGCACTATAATCAAATTCTCCCAGCCCTTCCTCTCTTTATCTGCTTCCCTTGCCACTCCCCACCCAGTTCTTTATAAGCACTATTCCTTACATTTCCTTGGAAGATTTCCAGAGGGCATGAAAAATTAAAATACAGACTCCAGATGGCAAGGAATGTAATCATATGCAGATCATGTTCCCAAAGTACTTATAGCCAAGTTTTCTTTTTTCAGTTTCGTTTGGGGTTTCTTGAGTTCAGGGTTTTCGGGGTTTTCTTGGGTTTTTTTTTCCCTCAAAATCCTGTGTAATATCTTAATTCACTTTAAAGTATCCTATCATAAACATTTCCTAGTTTAAAATGTTTCATTTCACAGAGTTCCATACAGGTATGTTTTCAAGTGTTTGTTCTCTTCTGATGTTTTTGGAAGCCGTTTGATTTATTTTACAATTAATATTTATACCCCCTGTAGTATTCTTCACTCTCATTATTTCTGCACCCATGTTTTGCATACCAGATTTTACAGAAGGGAATCACTAACTTGCATCAGTTTCTACAGATGGATAATTAACCCCAAATTGGTAACTTAAAAATCCTATTAAAAACCCCAAAGCCCATTTTTCTTCAATTTTCTTGGAAGTGTCTACTGAGTTTCAGTACAAAAGAAGGTTTAAAAAGTTTCTGCATAATTGTGGAAGTCCACTAGAAAAAAAAGGAAATTAAGAAAGTTAAAAAAGAAGGAAATTCAGTGTGAAGATGCTTCATCTTATCCTCTAAAGGACTGTAGAATTTTCTAGAACTGGTAAAACAACACCGTTTCCTTTACCGTCCTCTGATATTGCTCAACTGAAGCCACCCAAATGATTCAGCTCGAGGCAGACACTCAAAAATCAATCCAAATGTTTTAAATCTGGCAAAGGTACAAGCATTTAAGAAGAGGATCTCGTACCAGGGAATACTTGGCAGCCTGAGCTAGAGGCATCCTTTTTTTGCCCGAGCCATAAGCACTGCCCTGGCCAGAGGCAGCTGTCTCTGGGCAGTGTCTGCTCAGCTCTGCACTGCTGGCTGCGCTTCAGTGCCAAGTGACACAGTTCCTATGCTCTGCTCTGACCACAGCAGCATTGATTTCACTCAGCAGAAAAAAAGCTGCCTTCCCTAACAGCAAAAATTCTCTCTCACCCGAGCTGGTGGAAGCTCTGTGCTCGCTGGTATTGAGGCAGGGAAGCCTTAGGAAGCCTGATGTACAATAGGAGCTGCCTGGTCCCTGGTGTGACCTTCTATTTAAATAGAGCCACAAACCCTTCAGTCAGAATTTATTTGCCCTAACAAAGAGGAAAAAATTCACCGGATTGATGTAAAGTATTTTTGTGACTACACACAAATTTAGGAAATCCCTTCTGTGCAGGCTTCAACTAGTACATCTAAATGAGGAAGCTGTAAGCAGTGTTGTTTATAGGAGAATAAAAGCTCTCAAATGGTTTGCTATAGCTTCCTAGCAGTCGTTTGCTTTTAATCATTACCATATTAAAATACTGAGCAGGAAATGTCATTACAATACATTTTTAATTGAACATGGAAAGAAATAAATGGAATTAATTTGTTATTTGCAGATTTCCTTTGTGAAAAATACTGCTTGGTGAGATTATACTGCACACATAACAGGAACGCTGAAAAATGAGCTTGACATTGGAATGCAAGGTGGAGAATAAAAAAAATATGCAGGGAAGGAATTTTGTCCACTGATTAAGAGTAGTGGATTGTAACAAGATCCCTGAAGACTGGCACTCCTTGCATAAATCACTTGAGCAAGCACTTTCAAGCAAGGGCATCGCGGGCTGATTGACCCTATGTGGATTCATTCTGGAGATCACTGCACACCTGCTGAAGCAGCCCCACAGCAGAGCTCACAAGGGGAGCCGTCAGGATTGACCTTTCAGTGCTGCTGGAAGCTCTCTCTTCTCCCCCAAAGCTGAGCAGAACCAGCTCTTGCCAGTGTTGTGCTCCAGATTTGGTCTCCTGTGGTTCACTTAACGAATGCTCTGACGGGATGCCCACGTGAAACCACCATGGAAAGGTCTGGTATTTGAAGAAAGCACTAAGAAAGTGATTCAGAGGGAGGCTGAATGGAAATCAGAAATCAGGAGGCCTCCCCATGCCTTGGCACACACCAATCCCCCCATCACAGATCATCATGGTTGAGTGGGGATGGTAACTTTTGACGTGTAATTTAAAATGCAGAACTGTCAGGGCAGAAGGTCTTGCCTCATGTTTTAAATTACCAAGCAAAAGAGCCTCTCTATGACTTTATAATACAAGCAAAAACAATGAGCACATGAGTTTTCTTGGGTATTTTCATAGCAGCTGGGATGGTCACCTGTGTTAAGTGACAGTAAGACACAACCTTTTCTGCTTCACGCGCTTGAGTTTCATCCTCTTATCTTTCTAACTGAAGAATTGTCATTTTTATCAAATCAGTTATATTGTTTGGATTAAGCCTAACAGGGCCCTTCTGATTTTTTAATGTGTTTTCCATGCTATAAACAACAACAAACAAGCCTTCCAAAAATGGCTTACATAGAGCTGATTGAGGATTAATCTTTCATGGTGAGCTAAATAAACAAACAAACCAAAAAAATGTCTTGGTCATTCCAAAATTGCAAAGGCATTTTTGAATTTTGGAACTGAAATTGTCAGCTAAAAATAAGGATAATTTAATTTTTTTTTGTGCTGTGTATCACTTTGTTGATGCTTTTGGCAAATTTTTGCACTTCCAGAATGCTTAGCATTATTTCAGTGACATAAGCATCACATATGAATTACTCTAATTGCTTTTAGCTAAATTCTACATATAGAGAGCTGCCTTACGGGCTTGAATTAGAGCAAAAATTTAGTTCTTTTAGGGGAATGAAATGCTGAGGATGTATTTGGATTCTCATGACTCCCTAGGATGTTTCATTCAAGATGTGAAGATGGAGGAGGGTGGTTTAAGCAGTTTTGGCAATGCATGGAGCAATCCATCCGGTATCACGGTGTTAAATGTCTGGGATGCAAATACAAACGCTCTACAACACCCTCCATCCCAGCTCTAGCCACAAATTACTCCTTTTGGCTGGGTAGGATCTGCCTGTTTCACACTGAGTGGTTTTTATGTTCCTCATCAATAAATTAGCTCGGTTGTTTTAGTTGTCAATCCATCTTTTAGGTTGACTACTACGAGAGACAGCGGACACTCGAGTGTGCAGCACCGTGTGGGGCTGAGCGATGCCTGCAGCTGGCACAGCCCAGACCGAGAGCTTCTGGGGGGTATTCTTCGGCTGATCATGGAAATCTATCCATACGTGTGGGAGCTCTGACCATCTGCACAGGGAGGCGAGTTACGTAACCTCTCCAGCGCTCTGAGCAGAAAGGCAGCAGAGAGCTCGCGTTTGAAAGGCAGAGCAATCTTGAGGAGCTTTCCCCCTTGCACTGGGGACACTGCAGGAGCAAACACTGCTTAGGGAACACCAGGAGCTGAGGGTGCAGCCAAGCACAGCGGGCTGCACACAGCAGAACCCACAGAGGCATCACCCCGAGCGGAACCGCGGCTGCAGCCCTGAGGTCAAAGCACAGAGAGCATGCAGATCTCGCAAACTGGAAAGATAAACAAACAGTAAGACATTTACCTTCCACATCAAGGCACCTAGGTGGGCTATCTGACCAGATCAGGTTATACATGCACTCAAGGATCTCTGCCCCTTCTAGTTTGTATCCGGGAAAGCACTGATAGTACACCACTGTTCCTACGGGGAAGGAGGCCCCGAACTCAGATATGTTAATGTAACTATGAGGAAGAACCAATGGCCTCAGGCAACCTGCAAATCAAGAAGAGGGAGGTTTCTTTTATTACCAAGTGCTTATCTCAGTCATCTTCACGCATCTCAGTCACAGTTTCTAAACTGAGGAGTGTGATATTTTTCACCCTCTCCACTATGAATGG
This sequence comes from Brachypodius melanocephalos, assembly GCA_013398615.1. Classification (NCBI taxonomy): domain Eukaryota; kingdom Metazoa; phylum Chordata; class Aves; order Passeriformes; family Pycnonotidae; genus Brachypodius; species Brachypodius melanocephalos. The sequence continues at coordinate 5,198,293 of VZSR01001479.1, read as the reverse complement.
CGTGCCTGCATGATCTCCCTCAGCCAGATCTGCCTCATTATCCCCTTTCAAACCCTTTTGTTGTTCAGCCCACACGCTTCGCTAGCGTGGGCTTCACTCCCAACAAATCCAGGAGAGGTTTTTGGAAACTCCCAGGGTTTTGTTTAACAAACATGCACCGTTTCGGCAGATGGCGATTTCTTTTCTGAGGTAGAATCTTTAACAAATGAAGATGGTCGTTTATATAAATGGTGAGTTTTATTCCTCTTCCTAAAAGTGACAGGCATGTAAACCCTCTTAAATATTAAAACTGCCCCTGTGACAAGGTGCACGCAACCGTAAGAGATTTGCAGGCGGAATTAATGACTTTGAAATTCCAGTCTGAGAAAGTCTAAAGGGACATGACTTCCAGGAGCAGTCCCATGATAAACATTGAGCAAGGGCTCAGGCTAGGTTATCAAAAGCTAAGGTAGTTGTTACCATCAGAAATTTTAAATGTAGCCAGAATCAGAGACTCTGTTCCAGCTCTACTTCTGGAATTACTCCTGAGGGATCTGTATCATGCTTGGTACTGAGCAGTGACAGTAAAATGGTCACCAACCAAATTCAGGGCACACAGAGCAGTGAATTTAACAGATGGTATGTCTTTGTAACATATCATTCCTCATGGCCCTAGAAATGATCCTCTGGGTAATACTTGATACCATTTAATTTTTTAATTTGCAAAAATGTGGAGAAAAGATGACTAGTAATCGTGGCATGAAAAATAATGTTTTCTAATTATGTAACTAATGAAAACTGCATTATGGCAGACCATAAATAGATCTCTTGCCACTACTAGGAATTTGTGAAGGATGTTCATAGGACTCCCATCATTTTAAGCTAGAGGAAGAAACAAAAATCAGTCTGAGAACTCCTTGTAAGGTACAGCAGCATTTCAAGCAGCCATTTCCTTGCAATGGTCCTTTGAGGGAGAAGAACAAACCAAAAAGAAAACAAAAGAAAAAGCTTGAAAGCTTTTTGCAGCATGCTGTACCACCAGAGCAGTGATTTTGTAGCTGTTTAAGCAGCTGGTGATGTCCCTGCTCAAATAAAGCTTCGAGCATCCTGTCTGCTGGCTGCTGCTGCTGCCCTGATCAAGAATGCCCCACACACAACACACTAATTCCTGCAAACTGAGCAGCCCATCGAGCAGGACGACATAAGCAGCCCCCAGTGGGACAAAAAGAGCACAGACTGCCCAAGCAAGACCAAGCTTACTCTTCTCTGAACTGTATCAGGGAAAATTTGGTCCTGCTGGCTCAGAATTTTAATGCTCGTTATTTCTGGTCATGCAGGAGAGAGATTTGTTTGAATTTGTATGACAGCCAAGCGTTTGTGAAAATTCCTAGGTCTCCAAACTAGTCAAACTGCTTGGAAAACTTCATTTTGACTTTTTTTTTGCTAAATAACATCGTTCCAGACCAGTAATTAAAATTATTATCTCACAGCAAAAATAGAGGTTAGAATCTTAAACACTATAATCCTTCCCCACTGCTCTGGCAGTGACAAAAAGACATCTTAGTGTCATCAGACTCCCCTGCCTTTTGTAATGAAAAGGCCATAGAAATGTAACTGAGAGCCCACCTAGAGCAAGCAGACACGTGGCTTTGATCTTACCAGTGCCTCATGTGGCAAAAAAGAAATTCTGGAATCCTGCAGTAACTTTATGGAATTTGGCAAAATATGGCAGGGTCTTCAATCTGAATTGCCTATTCTCTGCCTGCCTGGTAATCACAGCACTTGGGTCTTGTGCGATTGATTTCTTGACTTTTATTAGCACTGCTTTCATTTTGGAAAGCAATTAATACTGACCATTGAGTAGGAGCAATTGATTGTGTTTCACAGGATAAACACAGCAACAGAAGTAACAAGCCAAGGGGTATTTGGGGTACTTGTGCTTACTCAGTAAATACTGCCTTTCACAATGTTTGCACCTGAATCTTTGGCAAATACAGCAACTGCAAATCAATCTTTTAAGCATTCATCTCTCCCTACTGCAAGAGTCTTAATCGACCTAAATTAGGTGTGAGGTGCAGCCCCAGTACACTTCATACTGCCACAGGGCTGCCATGGCTGATAACATACCCCAAAACTGGCCTCTGCTTTGCTGAGGCTTTGCAAAACCTCCCCATTGCTGTTAGGCCTGTTCAGACACAATGTGTGCATCTAAAATGCTGAGCTAGCCTGGTAATATGTCTGAGTTTCTGCCACAGTCGAAGGCAGGATCTTGGGGGACAGTCTGATGTGCTGCTGCTCCTCAGAAGTGTCCCAGCTCCCCTGCCTGCCTGCCCCAACTCTGCTAATCGCTGTGGCAGTGTAATTAGGTGCCTACAGAGAAGTGTTAGCTCTACCAGGTGACAGATGTGTTTGAGGAAAGTTGGGACTAACCCAGTCTGCTCCTCAGTGAGAATCTCTGGCTGCTGTTCAGTGGCCCAAGCTTGTTACCGAGACGTGACTTGGTTAAAGCAGGGTCAGTGGAACTCAGACGTGCTGATTAGAAATGTGAGGGGAAAGGGAGCACAGGGTTATTGGATTTCCATTCACTAAAGCTGGCTTACCCCCAGCCATTTCTCACAGTCTAAGCTGAGCTGGGATCCCATGCTGTTGGTATTTCTAGTTTTACAGCTAATGGCTTTTCTGGCCAAAATCATCCCTGTGCACACCCTGAATTTTCAGTCAATGCGTAAAGGTTTAATGGACTGTGAATCTAATCAACAGCTCTGCTGAAAACTCTGACAGAAGAACAGGTTCCAGTTTCTCTCCTCTTCCCCTGCCTTCTGCACAAGGTAAAGTGCAGCTAAAAGCTTAAATTTCTTCTCAAGTTAATTGGTGAAAAAATGCAAGATGTCCATCAGAACTTCTGACTGATTACCTTGGTTGTTTTTTACATTTTGTTGCAGTGTATCTGTGTCAGATTGGAGCTTTGCAAAAATAAAGCAGTATTTAAAGTCGTATTATAAGCATGGGAATGTTCAGGAAGTGACATCTTTCCTGCAGTAAGCAAAGGGGAAGGGAAATCAAAAAATCCTAGCAGCAGCACTACTCAAACACTGCACTGTGGAGCTTATCAGATCACTGACATTCTTACAACTGTAGGAAAGATATTGTCAGACTCTCACAAGTTGCATGAGCTATAAAACAGGACGTGCTGGAGTACTAAACCTTGACATATGGGTAGATTATCCCATGTTCCATCGTCTTGGCATATGGAAACCATGTTGTCTAAGTCAGGGTAACGGATCTGGAATCCTTCATGACAGCTGATTATTAACTTATCGCCAGTCCTGTATGTCTTGTTATGAACCTCTGCATCTTCAACATGTGGAACAAGGCAATCTGTGACTTCGTGAGAAAAAGAAATAGTAACTTGATTAAAAAAACATGGCTAGCTATTCAGTAATCAAGCTCTTAAACAGAAGTTAGCATTCAATACAAGTGCTCTGCTTAAACTGTCTGGAAAATACATGCATTTCAGTAAAAGTGCTTTTCCCTAGTAAACCACCATTTTACAAAGTCTGTAGCACTGTAGGAGAAGCTGAGGTGCTACAGTAATGGATCATTCCCCCAGCCTTTTTAAAACCAACAAAATCAGGAGCCTTTAGGAAGACTGTGGTTAAATTTGGCCTTCCATTCATCATGTGTGCAAATTACACCCCAAAGTCTGACTATCCCAAGGTTCCACGCAAAGTCAGACTCTGACAGCATTAAGGACAGGACAAAAGAAAAGATAAAATACAGATATGGCACGAGGAACACAGAAAAGCTGCAGTTTTAGCAGAGAGACAAATGAAAATCAGGTACATTCACAAGGGTTTATCCAGCTCCATTCCACAGCGTTCATTATGGGAATGCCTTCACTTTAATCTCCCTCATTATGTTTTAAACCAGATAGTTCTGTGTGCCTGCATTCATATGCCTTCAGAGGATGTGATTTTTAGAGCAGCATCTCGAGTGCTTGTAGAAGACTCTCAAGAAAGAACTCTCAAGAAAGGACTGCAAACCTGAAGTGATATACAGGGATGGGCTCTAGTACCTGTCACATACCTCACTCTAGGTACCAGTGCCAAAGACACCAAAATACAGAATGAAACCCAGAACACTGAAAGATGTGGAAAGGGGAAGCAGGGGTAAAATCCCCTAGTAATACTGAATAACTGAGAAACAAGCCAAGAGGGTATGAGGGAATAGTCTGGGTGACTCAAAGTTCATCCTCATCACAAAGGCAAAGTGAGATGAAACAGAAGACAGGGAAAGATTGAATATTGGGAGAAAAACTTTGTTTGTCTGCCAGCAGTCAATCCGTGACAGAGATGGTAATAAAAGTTTCCAGGCATCAAAACCCAAGAAGTATTTCAAACACAAGAAAGACAAAAAATATTATAAGCCTGTGTTATGCTGCTTTATTCCCCCAACACTTCCACCATGAGAGACAGTTACATTCATTTAGGAATAGTGTATTTATTAAGAAAATAAAAAAATAAATCCCTCGAGACTTGCATAGAAGAGAAAGTTTCTGCCATTTTCATGGGTAATTCTTGCTAAAGAGGAAGAGGCAAAGCTAAATTTGTATTTAGCAATTAACTGTTAGTATGCTCTAAGCAAAGTGATAGTGACAGCTTTTCAGAAGCACAAGTAGAAGGAAGATAAACTGTCATTTAGCACTCACAAACTACTAAAAGCAAATGTATTTCATAATGTTTTTATTTAGTTGGGGGGGGGCTATTACTCTGAGACTCCATCACTAAATTTTACTAATGTAAGGGGGACAGTGTTGCTCCCCCAGTTAAAACACATTTTGTACCTTCCCATTACAGAGATGTTTCCAAAATACATTGTACTTAGCTAACTTTTTGGTACGGGGTCTGAGCACATTATTAGTTAAAAATTCTTGCATTTCTCTTGTTACTTTTTAGTTTCTTGGCAGCTGCTGCAGGTGCTTCTCCCTGCTGGTAGCAGGAAGGGCTGGCAGCCTGCCAGGCAGGCAGAGAAACTGCAGCAAGAAGTTTTCTTAGAATTTATTCATTTATAAATGCACAAGTCTGGGAGGATCCATGCCCTAACTGGAGGCTGTAAAATACACTGGCAAGGGTGCAGACATTACTTTCAAAGATGGAACAGTTTTCTCTCCCTCTACAAAGTTAATCAGCAGAGAAGACAGCAGAGGATGCCCCAGAAGAAATGCCTTACACTAAGCCGTAAATGCTGTCATGAAGAGGCTGTCCTGGGCACCCCATGAGGATGGGATGAGATAGATGGAGAGCCTGCTTGGCAGCCACGCAGCAGGAGGCTGGAGATGGATGCCAGAAGATAACGTCAGTGAACAGCTCCCTCTCTTACCACAACCTCTTCCTGTTGGTGTACAAATAAAGGAGGTGTGTGTACACACAGCACAGTAAAACAGGAGATTTCCCTTTCAAAGTGGGGGAAATTGATTCTGTAACAATGATCTATCACAGCAACTCCATCCCTATTATTCCAAGGAGCAGCTGTAGATGGGATCATTTTAATCAGGGAGATGCTGGCAGAGAACAGCGATAAGTTACTCACTGCACTGGCCTCTGCCTGCCACATCCTGGCTGACTTTGATAACAGCTTATTACAAGCCCCAGCTAAACACCAGACCAATGGACCACAATATTACAGCTCTTTTTCCTGATGCCTTGCAAGCAAATGCTTTGCCACTGGCTGAATTCATATTGTTTAGCACTTAGTCAGGCATAAACTGCAGTAGCCACTTCTCCACAAACAACCGGATTAGCTGGCACCAATTCTGCTTGGAAAAGCTAGAAGGAAGTGACTGAATTTTAAAATGTCCTGTCCTAGAAAATAAACTACTTTATTCTAAGTCCTTCTCAGCAAATCCGTGGAAGCTGCTAAACCATTTAAGGGAATATACAGTCTTTAACCAGCATCCAACAGCAAAGGCTGTGACTTACACTCCTTTCTGGCAGTTTTACGTGATCTGCTTATATCTACTGTGTGAGTATTAAAATGGGCCAGCCAAAAGGACTCATTTCTTATCTTGCAGGGGGAGAGAGAGGTGGGGTAGAGCCAGCAGGCTCAACAGGCTATAAGGCACAAGGGCTCACCTTGCCCTTACTTTCACAAAGATTTGTACATTAGGAGCTCTTGGCTTTAGCAAACCAAGTGTGTCCCCCATGACAGAAGATTAGTCTGAAGAACAGAACTTGTTAAACAGTATAGTTAGAGTGTTTTGCTCAGGTGCAAACCATGCAGAACCTCTCAGAACTGTTCCTTCCAGCCCATGGGGAAGGAAGATCACCCTACATCCTCCCAAGAGCACTAGGACCACAAGAGCAACACAGAAGGAAGGCATGACCTAGACACCATGGAGATAGCCACACCGTCCATGGGTACCACCTGGCCTGGGATGGCTTGTATCTATTGCAGGCGAGCCCTTACCATCCAAAAATCATCCCTGGCCTGTGCTAATCCAAGAAGGTGCTTGTAGGATTTACTGCTGGATGTTGGCCAAAACCATGTTAAGGGTCTTTCCAACACTGTAAGAGTGTGTACAATTGAAGAACAGTGTCCCAATCCCTGCTGTGGCACTGTTTTGTTTACTGTCTGTATGTAAATTCAAATGCAGAGGTCAGGTGCTCCTGTGTATCTCACTGTGGAGAAGTCTCCAAAGTGGCCTTGACTACATCAAGTCACCCCACTGGCTGGAAGAGAGAGAAACAGGGAGGAAGGATAAAAAGAGTATCAGGAAGAATTGGTTTGATGCAGGGACAGCTCACCTACACCCTGTGCTCTTAAAAGTAAACATTTAAGAGCAATATTGTCTCTTGGGTTTTTTTACTAGTGTTAAATCCACAGTACTGTATTATTGGGATTTTTCTGTGGATGGCAAACAGTATTTTAGTGCATATTAAATAACACTTTCTCTTTATTGTCTTTGCTTGTATTGCAACAGTGCAGAGAGACTTCACCTAAGATCTGTGGCCATTGAGCTGTGGTCTGGTTACAAATATCACAGAGTGCTCATAACCAGGCTTAAGAATCAGCAAACACTGGGCAAGACAGATAAGAGATGGGGAAATAAAAATATTTCAGTCATCTCGCAGACTCAGGGACAAAGGCAAAGCAAATGGAGGGCTAAATGACCTACAGGAAAGCTGTAGTCAAACCATGTACTAGTCCACTACTTTCACTGCAGGTTTATCATCCCTGTCAGTGGGAGAATGAGGCACTGAGAACATCTCCAAGGTGTCTGCCTGCAGAAGCACAGGGAGAGGAGGGCACAGCTCTTCGCTTCGTTGCCATCTCCATGCAGACTGTAAATTTAGATTCAATCTCATAGGAAAGAGTTGGCATTTGTTCCAAGTAGGGCAACAGCCTCAGCAGCCACATTATCACAGTGGGAGAAGATTAGATTAAAGTGTGAACAACATGACATACTGCTCTTAAACAGTAAATACAAAATTCCTACCTCAGAGGTTTGGTATTTATGTGCATAACCGTATTAGAGCTGATGAAAGGTACAGTCACAACATGCTGTAGATCAACATAAGACCATAACTCTAAGCCTACACATTTTTGACAGGGCATTTATTGGGCACCAAGTCATGCAACTTCATTCTCGTCCTGACACTTAAAATCTCCTGCCTCTTAACGAGAAATGACAGACCTATAAAATCAAATTGATTGGGTGAAGAGCTCCAGGCAAACGTATTAGTTCCAAAATCAATTACATTCTGAAACAGGTTGCTTTGCTTCCTTTGGTAAATAGCATCCATTTGTGATTAGAGATTGTGCTAGTAAACACACAACGACAATTAAACGTACATAACGTATAGACATAAAATCATCCTTCACCGAATCCAAACTCCTGAGAATAAATGAACTCCAAAGTACAGAGTGTTTCTACTGTTCAAGCTCAGCTGGCACTGCCTGACATTTATATATGCTGGGATGAGAGGCGTGTAGAGCATACCATAGCCCACGGAGCAGCCAGCCCCCGCCGTAAATGGTAAATGCAGCATAAAGTTTATTCCACCTTGTGACAGGTAATGATGAATGGGAAAACATTAACTTCTCCCTTCTCCAGCAGTTGCTAGAAATTTCAAATTTCTTTCTATATATCATTACAGAATCTCTGCAATGAAGAGTTTTATGTATGCCATTAGACAGCTGAGAATCACAAACCCTGTTGTAACTCTCTCTTAACTTGTCTCCAGATGTGCCACGTTCCTGCACTGTCCATCTCCCTGCCATGGCCCTCTCTCAATATTCACCTCCCAGTGTGCAAAAGGATCAATCTAAAAATCACTTGAGCCAATGCTTAGGCCTCATGGACTGCCACTGAGCCTTTGCTTAGTGTTTCTTCTGAATCAGTGGTGCTATTGTGCATTGGAAAGAAGAATTAATGCTGTAATCTAATACCTGAGGTATTATTATAATGTTAATCAGGGAAGTACTTAAGCACTTGCTTCACTAAACCCTAAATCAGGGTCCTACTCTTTGGTCCAAATAATAAGAAGCATTTTTGCATCTGCCTAATTTTGAGCACAGAACTTTAACAAGACTAATCACATAATTACAGTTATGCTCCAGCTTAAGTGCTTTGCTTGATCAGAGCATTGGCTAGCAATCCTTTTTAAGCGTTCTGTGCTGGAAAGTAATTATTATCTCTAAAGCAACTGTTGTCACATCATCCATCACATCCTCATCCTGCAATTTCTTTCTTTTTTGAAAACACCTGGCTCGAGTGTTGATCACACTGACATTAGTGGCAGTTTTGTTGCTGGTGGCATTGTGATAAGAAACTTCCTCCGCAGATTTCCACTGGGCTGGAGGGCCTGGGAAAAGGGTGAATATTCAATAAAACACATTAATGCTTATTTTAACAACTGCAGTGGATGATACAAGCAACATTTCAAATATTCTCATCAGCATTCCTAGCTCCCTGCTGTGCTTAAGGAAACAGAATTTCCAAGCACTAAAGCTTTTTCTGGTAGTTCCAAGAGCCAGCTCAGACACAGGCTGCTGTCACTTTATACGTATTTTTTCTTAAATAACCATGAGATGAGAGACAAGGTCATTTAAGAAAAGTGGCTGTCACAGAAGAGGGCACAAATTTCATACACAGTTATTTTTTAAAGCATCGGGTTGTTTCTCTGAAGCTGACCCATGTGACCATAGGATGAGGTGCTATTGGCACTCCTATGCCTTTATCTCTACACGTGAGCTGTCACCTCATGGACAGCTCACCACTGTGCCCTTCATGGCTCTGTAGCCTCACACATGTCCAGGAGAACGTATTTTACCAAAATTTCTCCTGCCAGCTGCCTGAAAGCCCATGCATTCCTTACCATTTGCCTCTGGCTACTCTCTGCAACATCTCATGCAGCATTCTCACACTGGCCATATTTAGGATTGTTCCCTTCACATGCCCCTCCTGAGCACGGTCTGCCCAGGCCCTGCTCGTCCCTGCTGTGGCACATCCCTGTCCTGGCACAGGATGCTCACACCCACTCCCCCAGGATCACAAACAAGTACCTGCAGTTTGTATAAAGGCTAAGCGAGCCACGATCCTATGCAGTAAGGGTTCTTGTGAGCCACAGAACTCTTCAACTACCTCTGAATAAAGTCCACGTATTTATTTAATTTTAAATGGTGAAAGGTAGCCTGAAGTAGAATTTATCTCACTCCACCATGAAGACAATGAGGCAATGGCTAATGTCTTCAGTGGAGAAGTCACAACACTAAAATGTAAACACTTTATTTAACTAACACTTTTCATGTCTGTTGACTTTAATAGCTCTGTTGACCAAAAATAAATCAACAACAAGGACAGGTTATATCTTTAATATATTTGGTGAAATAAATAATTTGTGCTGCTTGGGTGTACTTGGCCCAAAATTTACAGTTATGAAATTCAAATTAATCCTGCCTCTAAGAACTAGAAGAAGAAAGCAATGGAACATCCTAAGTGTTTAAAACCAAATACAGTTTCAAATACACAATAAAAATAAATTGGTTTATACCATAATAGTCTGAATTATCTCAGAATAAACTTCTACCCTGGCTTTAAACTTTTTCAGTCTGTGTGTATTTGATTTTGCTACTTGATTCATGCATACATCATAAAATACTGTTGTTTAAAATTCCTGATTAGCAGGAGCAATAGCATTGGAAACATTGTATTTTGCTAGTAAAATATCACAGAAAGGAATATTAAGTGGGCAGCTTTAATAAATAGTTACAGTTACCTTACAATGGAGGTTGTTTTTCCTCTCTGCATCAATTTGTAACTAGTCAAAAGGGGAGGTTAAATTCTGTTTTCACATTTCTTTATGTCCCTTTCAACACACACAGCCTCTCACGGTGCAAATTCAACTGACAAACGAGGATTATGGATGGAAAATTAAAGGATGCATCCAATAAGACACAGTGAAATGGACTCCAGCCTGTTGTGTTTCATCCAGGGACACACAGACATGGTACATGGACAGTGAGAAGAACTGACACAGTGAACAGCTTGAAGAAAACTGACTTACCTTCTTGTAGGCACACAGGTTTATCACTGGGTTTCCAGCTCAGGGAGCCATTAAAGTGTCTCACACAAAGTTTTTTGGAAGTACCATTGAGCCTGTATCCCTCTTGGCAGTGGAACCGGACCACGACGCTTTCAAAGAAAACGCCGGCGCTGGGCGTCTTGTAGCCGTGCTCAGGAGCTCCAGGGTCAGCACAGGCCTGCAGGTCATCAAACCCTGTGTCACACAAAGGCACAATCAAACTCTGCTCGTTCACTCCTCATGCTGTTTCCATCTTTATCCATTACCTTCATGAGGACCTTGCATCTTCCATACTGACCGCTAACAACCCTGCTTGGGTACCAGGAGCTCCCCCAGCTACAGCCGGAATGCCCAGGTGGCAGAGGCACTCCTGCCTTTTCACACAGCTACTGGGGAAGCAAAAGTCAACCACACTCCTCAGTAGCTGCCCTGGATAAAAATAAAGCACTTGACCCAGCCTACCAGTGGGGATTGCTCAGTAATGTATCCGTAATTACTTTTGGGGACTATGGGATTTTGGAGGTCTCGTGCAGTCACTGGTAAGAATAATAATGTGTCAGAAGCAGGGAGGGAGAGGAAATAAAGGAGCACGAAACTTAACTGCCATCCAAAGGCACAGTAATTGAAATAGGAGCACTGCTAAGTACAGGGAGATTTCAAGATGGGAGGGAGATCTGCCACAGGGCAAAGAGACACTGTGACGTTGGATGAATGTGACCCCCTTATCCCTTTGGCTTGGTGGCCCTACCACACTTTCCAAACACTCTTATGGGAGTGCTGTATTACTTCACGGATACCAGAAGGGAGTTTGTAAAGTCCTTTACCTCTACAAAATTAACTGTAAAATAACAAACTAAACCCCAACAGTTGCAATCATTAAATGTGCCTGTTTATCACTTTATCAAACTCATTTTAATGCCATTTGCATAAGTGTAAGCTTTTTTTTGCTGCAAAGCAGCAGAGGTTTAGTGCAGCACTGAACAAGGGCTGCATACAGAAAGAGCAAATAGCTTTGGAACAGGAACAGCAGGGGGGCAATTAATGCTGGCAGGAGGGATGGCTGGAAAATGTGAAAATCATTGCATGGTAGTTTTAATGTTTTGATTTTATAAGAATAGTATCAGAGAGCCTCAGCCACTTCCTGCATGATAAGAATGAGATGCCTCCACAGTGCAGTCAGAGAGAAGGAAGATATTACAGGAAAGGACTTTTGGAAATAAATCTCCGTTTCCCGAGGCTAAATCATTCCCTCTGCCAAGGGCTCGTTGTGACGCTGTGGCAGTCAAATGGAGAGCACTGAAGGTGATGAAGGGCTCTTGCACTGAGCACTGAATGTCTCTGCTCAGTCCCCTGGCTGACAGCTGCCAGGGGAGAAGCAGGAGGCCCACACCAAGCCACTGTGTCCCACATCCCACTACCTGCTCCTGTGAGCAGAGGCAGGACACACTGTGGAGTCACCAGGGTGGACTGCACATTCCTGATTTCCAGGTCCTGCACTGAACTCCCCAACCAGGCTACAATTCCCAGGAGGTGACATGATGGACAGAACCCAGCCCGAATTCCATGACCAACAGCCAGCCTGTGCCCCTCTGCAGATGTCCAACCCATGGACCTCCCTCTCCACTTCACCAGCATCCCCTCTCCTGGCTGAAACAGCACAAGGGCAGCAGGGCAGCTGCTCCTGTGCAGCTGCACTCCTCCATCCAGTTCCATGTGTCCTGGGAACTGAAGGGTCAGTGCAGGCACCAAGTCAAACACGTCCCCAAAACCCACCCACGCAGCTCAAGTCCTCCCGTGCAAATCGCCCCAGACTCTGTCGTTTGCCATGGGATGAACAAGGAGAAGCACAGTCATTACGATCATGGGATTACACGCTGTAGGCAATACTTATTAACAGAGAAAGGCTGTCCATTTTTACTGGAGATTAAAAAGAAGCTCCTTATGCTTCAGACAGCAAACCCACATCCTTTAATAATGTCAGCGAAGATCTTAATTATTTCCCATTAAACCAAGGGATAACATGACATTTAGATCAATTTTGTTACTTCAGTAATCTCGGAATTTGCAGTCAGGCGAGGAATATTGTAACCCACCTTGAGATATGTGTCCTTTCTCACTAGCTGCACCAGGGAAAAGTACACTACTGCCTACTACTTTGCCTCTGCAACAACACAAAAAAAGGAAAGGTGCTGAAGCCACACATAATTTGCCAGGTTAAAAAAAAGAGCCAAGCTCATTTCTCAGTTTTCATTAAGGCTAATATGCAAAGTTGGAGATTTTGTTTCTGTCAGCACAAAACCCGACATGGAAGGCAAAAATGTTTTCTCCCCTGGTGCAGGCTAATTCTGTGACCCTACTGCCACTTTTCTGGTGACCCTACACAAGCAAAGATTTCCATTCCTCCTAGGGATCCTTTTGCAGTGTGATGGTCTCTCAGGTTCTTTTTCTCAAGTGCAGTTAGCGAGCAGACAAATCTATCCCCAGGAGGAATTCCCAAGCAGAAACTGGAACACGAATGGGAAAATTGAATTATGCACCCTCTAGTTTCTACAGAGCCAGCAGCCAGCTGTTATTCAGCTCCTGCATGAGAGATGACACAGGGACTCGGCACAGGATCACCGCTTCCTCACTTGTTCCTGAAGCAGGGAAGAAGGAACGAGCCTCAGGGAAGAGCCAGTTAGGCAGATGGCACATGCAATACAGAAACACCTCATGGTAAAGCCGTGAAGGCAAAGCAAACAAAACCCTAACCCCATCTTTGCCCCACAGTTAGCAACAGTAGACTCAGCCCACATCGAAATCCTGCTGGAATCGGTGGAAGGCACCTGTAGGTCAAGCTTCTTTATGAAGATGGGGATGATCCAGGCACAAGGCAGTGAATCCAGGGCTGTGCTTGGGCTGGCAAGGAGGAAGGACACGTATGAGGAAGGTGTGGGGAGGCTGCCCCTGTGCTGAGGCTCTCCAGTGCACAGCAGGCGCTGCAGATGTGCCAAAGGGGCAATTGCCACCACCCAGAGGAGCCAGGAACTGCTCTGATTCTCACCAGGGCTGCTCCTCTCTTGCACAAGAGCTGTGCTGAAGTTTCAACAGCTTATCTAGCTGACAGCCAAGTCCATCAGTCTTTTCCAACTTAAGTATAAAACTTATGGTACAATATTCAAGGACAATAGTGCTCAAACGTCCCTGAGAATTGCCATCTTCCAGTTATTCTTAATGACAGCAGACTCGGACCTTTTATATAATAATCTTTTCCATATAATCTCATCTAGCTAAGCTCCACCCTATCAAAAATTTTTAAATACATGTCTTTAATGAGATACAGCTTGGTAACATTTTTTTCCCCTCATGATCTTTGTTTTCTTTTCTTTTTCCAAACGATGCGTTTAAGAGCAGCTACTCCAAGTTGTGATACAGTAACTTTCTAATGGTAGAGTAATCCTATATCTTAGATGAGATGCTATAGATACCTTATGCTCTAATCCTTTTAGAGCCTGATGAAAAAAAGTTTAAAAACTTCTCAGCCAGAGACACAATATAAATCTTTGGAAGAGAAAGCCAATCTTATGGCTATAATAAAAAGCTGCAATCCTTCAGGAAAAAGGTATCTCAAAAAAGATAAAAAGTAACTTTGAACTACAATGGATTCTGTTTCTTGACAAACCCCACAATGAGTCTTTGGGGAAAAGAAGATTAGTGGACTTTTTCTCATGGTTAAAAGGAGGGAAGGGGAAATCATCATCACCACCTACTAGTAAAAATTATACAACACACTTGTTAAATAAAGTAGTAAACTTTCATGTTGCCTATATAGTAAAAATCTAGTAAGGCCAGCAGCCATCACAATCAATACTACATCATTAGCAGCAACTTTATGGGATGCTATTGCATGGCTTTAAAAACAACACAATTACTGCTGGAACTGATTATTTCAGCAATCAAAATATTAATACTTGGTCCAAGTTGTAGACTTTCTGTATCACAGCACCTTTAAGGGATATTGTGTAAAATATCTTGGACAATAATGTCTTCTTGGCAAGGTTAATGAGCACATAAGGTCATCACCACCAACAAAGCATGCAGTTGATACAGAATGTATTTTGTGTTTTGTATTTACCAATTTACCACATTTCTACAGCTGGGCCCACCAGAAAATAGCAATGCTCTTATTTTGGATAACCCTCAAGCAGATTATATGGGTGCTTACTTTACCTAAATTACTTGGTATTGTCAGTCAGGTAAAATAATGTAAAATTAATGAGAAGATTGAAAAATAAGCAATGCACTCCTTGGGGTATAAAACAAACCATTGCAAATAACTTTATCAGATTGCTCCTAGAATTCTGCATTGTACATTCTCCAACATAAAATGATTCATCTCATCCCCAATGAAAAGCCTGAAATGTTAGAATCCGGGGGAAAATTGCATGTGTGTGATGACAAGAAATCATGATAGCCACAAGTGAGCTTCAGACACACCTAAAAAACAGGCAGGAGGAAGAATCCCTCAGTTCATCCCATAAATCTGTTTTTCTGTTTCTTTTTCTCAGCTTCATGGTTTGTTTTCCTTGTTTCCCTCTTCCCTCACCTCTATGTCTTACAGTTCCTTGTAAATTCATGGTACTGGCAAGGTGATTTCTAATCTAGATTTGATGGACTTCTCTGCCTCTAAAGCTGCTATAAAACATTTCACTGACACACTGATGATGCATGTGAGCTCGGAACCGGCTGCACTCATTCTTGAACAGAGGCATCACCCTCGTTTCAGTTTGTTACATACACCCAGTGAATGAGAAGTGACATATAATGTGCAGTAACATTCAAGATAGAGAGTATTTTCAGTGTTTGTCTTCAGTAGGATGGAGAAGGGGCTTCTTGTACATCAAGACCTGCTTTTGGGCTCACTAAATCTGTCCCAGCTGGAGGCAGAGAGAGGCAGAGTCTTCACAGACAGGGCAGGACCAGACTGCACGCACACTTTAGCAAGAGTCTGTAAATACTGCAGGAGCAGGTTATCTTAGGCCAGCTCTCAGTAAAAAGCCATTCTGGGGCTAAAACAGAAGGGCCACGAGTGCAAACATGCCAAGGGTTTGTCTTGTACAAAGGAAAAGGCGTTTTCATCCCTTTAGGAGTTTCTGCCCGGTTTGTGTGAGAGCCGCGCCGGCAGAGCGCTCTGTGCCTCTGGCTGTTCATGCTCCCTTGCTGTTGATGATGTTAATTGAACTATCCATGGACCCCAGGAACAAGAAAAGGAAGGATGTGCTTCGATTAGCATCTAGACTTGGAAGTGAAATTTAATTATGAAGCTATGATTTCATTAGTGAAATGCCTGCTAAAATCTAAACTCTCCTTAATCCCTGAAGGGTCACTAACACTTAAGCTTCCCTGAGACTTCAGCAGCTTTGGAAAACCTTGCCCTGTTTAAGATGTGAATCACAACCTCCCTTGCTGTCCTTGCAGAACACGCTCCCAGCTCCCAGCATGGTTGGATATCCCTCCTCACTTGGCTAAGCCTTACCCAGGGCAGCCTAACAAGCCACTGGAAGAAAGGGAGAGGTTCAAATTGTTTTGTAGGGGAAACAGAACAGCAAAAATGACCTCCAAGGGCAGGTATTTTGCTTAAGTCACAAGCTGATCTATCAAATCAACACCATTAAGCTTCTTTATCCTTCTTATAACACAAGAGCATCATAGCAGAAAAAAAAGAACATCAGTGTGAAACAGGTCATGAGCACCAAAGTGACCCATCTACAGTGAAAAACGAACATGCAAGCCTTGCATGAAGGGCAAAAGACTCCAAGAGAGGCAATTGGTCATTCAAAAGGCTGAAAAGTTGACTGATTTGCAATTCCTTGTTTTCCTGATCTTTCATCTTCTCCCACAGTCCTGGCCTCTCACCTGTATTCTCTATCCTCCTTCACCACAGTCCACCCTAAACCAACCCACCACCTGCCCTTGCTCCCTCCTCCAAGACCTCTGTGCTCTCAAATCTTGCCCACCACCACGTTCACCACCTCCCTTTCTCCTCTTCTCAGTTGGCCCTTGGAAAGGGGCCATCGCTCAGAGATGCTCCTAAGGGTGACAGTCAGCTCAACCTTAAAATCCCTACTCAGGTATCACAAGTCCCTGGGTAGTTTTGTGCTAAAACAAGCTGAAGTCTCTCTAGAAAGCCCAAGAATTGCTGCTCCCTCCAGGGCAGGTGCAGGGGAAGGAATGTGAGGAGCTGTAAGCAGGACAAAGTGTCCTCAGAGGACAAAATGGGTCTGCTAGGAACCACCCAGGAGCTGCTTCTGCCTGGGAATACCACCAGGGAGAAAGGAGCACAAGCTGCAGTGTCAGCAGGGCAGGTTCCTGGGCCCTGCAGAGATGCCTGCAGATGTAATAACAGCATCTTTATTCCAGGGGTCACGCCTCCAATTAGTTCCTCCAATTACCATTCAACACTCACGGCTGGCAGCACACCCCGGCTGGTGCCTGACCAGTGTCATACAGCAGGCAACAAGCTGGATTTCCTACCCATGGAAACCATCACCAGCTTTAATTCTGAATGTGAACCTTGATGCAGGATTCTTTTATTACCTTGACATTAGGCTAATACTCGAGGAAAAAACACTTAAAATCGCTGGAAAAGGAAGGCGGTTCAGAATACAATCAGCAAAGCACTTCGGTAAACCCACAGCAAACTGAAAAGATGCATTTGTTTCTTCTGGAAAAGGAGTTTCTTCTAATTAACATCTTAAACAGCACGGGCCTATCCCTTTAATCACAACTTCTCACAATTAATATAGCTATGTCATCTTTGTAAATAAGCCATTTCATTTATAATGCAAGAAGCACTTGTTACTCCCAGGCTTTTGTAATCCAACAAGTCTGACTGCATAATTTATGAACCCGCATGAAATGTCATATGCTGCTCTGTGATCCTCTGAACTTGCCATCACTTAAATGAAAAACAAAAGGCAGAAAGCAAATTTGCTGCTGGTTCTGCTGACAGAGCTCACTTCTGTGTTTTTGTTACAGAAAGTTACCATGGCTATCCTGGGATATGATTCAGGGTGAATAAAAGCCAATTTATCACACAATAAATCCCACAACCTCCTCCCAGCTCCTAAACTTTTAAACTGGGCATTTATTTTTCCAACAAAGCCATTGAAAATGATAAAACTGGTTCTCTGAGGCCTCGACTGGGGTAAGCTCAAATGGAGCATTAGGCAGAAATAATTGAAGACCCAAAGACAAAGTTTGGGCAGCTTTCTGCAAATATAGGGTGAATATTTTCCATATCTCCATTTACTCAGCTAGTTCAGTTTAATGACTAGTTCTATTCAAGCTGCAAACTCCACCAGAAATTTGAAAAAGTATAAAACCAGAGAGGATTTTTTTCTATTCTGTGAAAAAGAAGCATGTGAGAATAAATGACTTCTTCAATTTCCAATAATATTTCATGTTTCTAAGTTAATTTAAAATACAAAATGTGCTTAAACAAGCTTCTCTGTGTGCATATTTATTATCCTTAAGGTAATTTAAGCTACTTTAAAATGGTTCTTCTTGGAAATGGTAGTACCCAATTTCTTATCGGAACGTTGAACATCTATGAATTCTAATTTCTATCTATTTTATTTAATCTAGTTTCTATTGAATTTACTTATTCTGATTTCTATCTATAAAATTTTTTTTAACATCGTTTGAAAAGGACAACTAATTTTTGAAACAATCCAGTTTTAAAAAAGAATCAAACTCCACCTTTTACCGTAATAAAAACAAGAATGCACACTCAGCTCTCTGTATGCTTCAGTAAATGGGCAAATACCTACACGATCTCCTATTCATTTTGCTGATAAGCCACACTAATAAAGATGATATTTGCCAATGTGTGCTCATAGACTGGTGACCCATAAGCATCATCATAAGGAATTAAATATGTACAAATCCAGAATATAAAATATTAATACATCACTTATGCCAAGATTTTCTTTTTACTGATTTAAATGAGTAAGTGAGCTCATTACTTGGATTTAAACCAACCAAGCCCATTTCTGTTTTCATCCTCAGATGTAACATTTTATATATTAGATGTCTAAGGATTTCATTAGAGTTGCAATACTGTCAGTGTGGGAATCCAGCCTTAGGTCACTAAACTGGATTAATAACAACATAGAAAGCCACTAATAAAAATGTGACAAATAAAATAAAACAATATTCCCATAATTTCAAGAATGTTATGGGCCTGCTGTGTTTTTCAAAAAGCAGTATCTAAGTACTGTTGTTTATCTGTCTCGTATTTTTAGCACTCTGGAAAAAATTAATTACCATGAGTTAGTTTAAACAATCTTGGTCTAGACAAGCTACCCTTAGGAAATACAGAAAAAAAAATGAATCATGAGCTAGTTACTATAGTAATACTTCTAGACCAATAGCATGTAATATTATTCATCACAGCAAATCCAAAGTGATGAAATGTCACAGTGTTCAGCAGAGATCCTTGTTTCTCTAAGATGCAGGAATCAAATACTCAGGGGGATGAGTTGGGGGGTTGATATTTATGCTCTCATCAGCTACAGGCTCCCCTAGATAACACTATATTTTTATTGTATACCACAGTATAGTAACCCAACATTTTTTTGCTTTTCAGCTAAGGTATAAATCAATTTTATACTTTCCCAAGACCAGGCAGAACTGGATATGGGGACAATCAGGATTAATGTGTGAATATTGTAATATTAAACTTTTAAATGAAGTGCACACTAGAGAAGACTGAGAGACAGGGGATTTTAAAAGCTGGTACATACTAAAACAGGAGAGCAGACAGTGTTTCCAGCTTTTGCAATGATTCCTTATCACAAATCCTCTGATGCTCCTGGGTACTCCAACAGCTCTCATGCCCTGCAGTGATTTTTCCCATTTTGCACCTACCCACGAAACCATGGTCTTTCCTCTTAAATGGGGACCTCATCACAGCCATCCATTTTTTATTCATCTTTTCCTCTGTGTATGTTTTACTTGCAGTTACTTATTTACTTAGCCTTGCCAAGCTGGGATGTTATTTACCTACAGGTCTAGAAGATGTAAAGGAAGACGAGGTGGCCTTGTGGGTTCACCAGGTATTTCCCACACAAGGACTGGCACTGCACCTTCCACATTTGCTTCAGAGCACCCTGCAAAGCATTTCTACTCAAGTAAAGCTTTTAGAAAGCAAGCAGATAATATCCACTGGGGAAAAAAAACAATACCCTTATTGATTTTGGTCCCAATCTGGACCAAATGAGAACTGCTTTTCTTCTATATTGAAAATTCCTGTATGCTTCTGTGTTCTGCTAGTGCTGTTAGCATAAAGAGAATGCATTTTCTGAAGAAAAATTGAACATAATCATCTAGCTCTTTTCCAAGTATGTGATAAACCCCAAATTTATATAGAAAGGCAGCAGGAGTCTGGCTGGGCACTAATAATGAAGTATTGTCATCATATCCAAACACTTTTAACCTAAATTACTCATTTAAAGTGCTCTGTCCAGTGAGTTATTCTGTCCATACTGAGAAGACTGGAAAAATCAGTGGGAGGTTAAGATGATGCAGACACATTTTTCTTCCCTTTCTTTTTGATTCATAATTGTGTTACACTTAACCCTCCTGTGCCCATTTTCCTCATAAAGTCCCTCCAAGGAACTCCCAAGAGATAGAAGGTGATGGGAGGCTTCTCACAGCATTGGAACAAGCAACTCAGAGCAAAGCCACAGAAGAGCCAGGGAGCAAGATGGAAACATTTATAATTAAAATGCTGTGCAACTACACAGCCACCATGTTTAAGCGCCTAAAAAAAATTCCAGAAAAATGTCAATGACAAATTCCACTGGCATACCCAATCTTTGTGGCATCACCAAAAAATCACTGGTGTACAAAGTCCCCTCTGGTCCAGTATTTCCCCCTTCAATGCAGTCTGTTTACCCTCTAGTTAGTTTTCTATCAATTCTCCAATTCTTCCATGACCCCAAATCTTCACAAACACTTTCCCTAGTGGCAGTTTACAAAAGTCAAGGTGGACAATATCTGCTATATTTTCCATCCTTGGGAAACCAGCTGTTTCCTCAGGAGATTAACAGATTATTCTGACACAACCTTTCTTTCAATACAGGTTTTATTTCTTTTTAAATAGGCTTTATTTTATATCATACCTCCAATATTTTTAACCTTACTACCTTAAAACAACTCTAAAATCTCAAATTTTTGAAGTGAGAGAACCAAGTCCCTGATTGTCAGATCCTGTGCTTTTCTTTCTTTTTTTCCCCTTTAATCTGTGAATATTACAGATAGTGTCTTAGGGAAATACTGGAAGTTGCTCCATTTCAGTTCCATGGCAGTGAACTTGGGCAGAAGAGGAGGAAGCTGAGGATGGAAGAGAAACCAAAGGAACTGGAGCAGGAACAGCAGGAGAGACTTGGCAAAGGTACAGAATTGGGATGTAGGGACACACAAAACTGTGCTAGCCTGGAAGGGGACTGACAGCTGTTTGGATGGTGATACCAGTAGCAGATGAGAGAGCAGGAGATGGGAACACAAGAAGCAGCCCAGGAGGGTTCCTGGGAGGCTAAAACATGGAACTGGAGAGGGACAAGAGGGAAGAGAGGGAGGGCCTCTCAATCACAGGCGACAGAAATGGGCAGTGCCTCGCAGGACAGCTTTGGAGGCTGGTAAGACACTGTGAGATCTTCCTCAAGGGTTCATTTCAGACCCTTTTGGATCAGAAAAACCTGATTTTTTTTTGATTTTTTTTTTCCTGATGACACCTCTAAAAACTACAGACTCCATAACATACTTGGCATTGACAACACTGAAGTGGAGACTGGCAGATCAATTCTAATACAATTTATATAACATATACACATCACTATTAGTCAGCTGAAAGATTGAGAGTTAGGGTATTCTTGTGCACAGATAATAGCTATTGCTGAGCTACCTGATGCTCAAAATATTTTCATAAAAGCCAATCTGAAAATCACATATGCTAGTTAAATTTAAAGATTATGGGCTTTTGTTCTTCAGAAACCAGTCACATCTCTACCTTTCATGAAAATAGGTTCTCATCATTTTGAAGAAACAGAGGAAGAATAAGCTGTTATTAAATTGTTATGGTACTGTAAGTTGATTAACTG
Source organism: Brachypodius melanocephalos (assembly GCA_013398615.1). Taxonomy (NCBI): domain Eukaryota; kingdom Metazoa; phylum Chordata; class Aves; order Passeriformes; family Pycnonotidae; genus Brachypodius; species Brachypodius melanocephalos. The sequence goes on along the minus strand of VZSR01001479.1, from coordinate 5,176,587 downwards.
GGAACTAGGAAAGGTCTAGAGCTAATAAAGTGATAGTTCTTTGTTCTTATTCAAGGGACAGGAGTTTTAACCATATACACAAGCAATTTATTTGAAGCTTATTTTTCTTAATAGATATTCATTTGAGCATTTCTGCAGCCTCTCTTTCCCCCGAGTGTTAGATGGTTCTTTTCAGAGCAACAGCTGCAGCAAACCTAGTTAAAATAAAGAGCAGGCAGCACACAGATCCATACATATGCTTTGCGAGAAACAGGCAGCATATCCAGATTTATATGTGTGCCACTCCCCTAGGATATCATAATTGTGTTTGTTCTTTTAATAACTTTAGGCTCCGGTGATCAGAATAAGAATTCCATGCTGGAGCTAATGCTTCATCCTTAGTTCACCTCACTACCCTGAATTATATAGTAACCAGACTTAAATAAATGCAGAAGTCTGGCTCCTTCCTTACGCCAGACTCCAGCCACGCACATAATAGGTTGCCTGATTTAATTCAGGGTCTCTCTCTTCAAATCTTATTTTGTTTTTACAAAATATTTGGCTCAGCCATTTCTTCCCGCGCACGGCTTTCCGAGCCCGCCTTCCAGCATTTGGTGAATTGCAGCCACCCTGATAGGAGCAGCACATCAAACCTCCTGATTTGCAAGAGCAGTTGGGTTATTTAGACAATCTTGCTCTTCCTAATTATTATATCTGCACTTTACATTTACAGCCTCTTTCCACAAATGTACCCCGAATAACCGAGTTAGTTGAGCACCTTATTAAGTAGGCATGGCCTTTCAGCAGCTATTGTGACTACAGCATGCCAGTCCCAAGCTAAGGATTGCATAGGATTTTTAAATTCCTATAACCAGGCTGCAGATTACCTTGTGATGAAGACAGACCTACAGATTACCAATATCCATGAGGGGTATTGAGACAAACAGGGGTCACGGGTAGCACTATGGGACAGTGGTGAGCAGAAAGCCAAACCCCAGTCAGCCAGTGCCTAGTCCAATGTGTCCTACAACATAATGGCTAAAAGGGAGCTGAACATGACTAAATACACTCCCGTTTTCAGTTTCTGACCACCTTGAAGGATTTTTTCCTTACATGATCTGACACTATCTTGAACTTTGTTTGAGACCAGACAGAACTGCTTTAGGAAGTTACAGAATCATAAAATGGTTTGGGTGGGAAGGAATTTTGAAACCAATCTAGTTCCAGCCCCTGTACTACGGGCAGGGACACCTTCTACTAGAGCAGGTTGTTTAGAACCCCCTCTAACCAGGCCTTGAACACTTCCAGGGATGGGGCATCCACAGCTTCTCTGGTCAACCCATGCCAGTGCCTCACCACCCAATTCTTTCAAAATTCTTGGAGGTCTTGCTGGATTAGGCAAGACTATTTGTCTTCATTACATGAAATACATGGGTATGTTTTGCCTCCAATAACTCAAAACCAGTTTCACAACAAAACTCCAAGCTTGGTTGTTGATAATGCTGGTGGAAAAAGAATATTGATATGGTCCCTGCACCAGTTCCCTGACCACCACATTATGTTGACCCTTTTCTCCTCATCATTACCAGTCTTACTGTTCTCCTGAGAACAATAATGTCCCTTTGTTTCCATATCTTCTCTATCCTTACTTAACTTTCCTCTGTGGCTCTGCTGGGTACCACCTTCCCAACACCTCTATTAAAATATTTTCCTTTCTTCCTTCCCATGGATGGGAATCACCCAGCATGATTTGACATCCAGGGTCTGGTGCCAAAACTGCCCAGGATCCCATGTCCCTGTTATTCCCAGCAATCTCTCTGCCATCATGTCAATCTTTGCCAGGACCCTGAGGGCACTGACTGGCCCCACCTGGAACCCCCCCTCACACCCTCTGCCCATGGCCAGGAGCTCCAGGTGGCTCAGCCTTGGGCTCCCAGACCTTGCCTGGGCTGTGCTGTAGCTGTGCCTGTCTCCAGTCCCATCTTCTGGGCGACCCTTGGAGCAGTGTTGAACCCATCAGCACATTCTGCTGCCCTGATTGGGTTCACCCCTGGCTGCTTCTGGGGCTCTTCCTGGACCCCATCACCAGCCCCCAGCTCTGCTGAGGCCCTGTAGGACTGCCCTGCTCAGTGAGAACACAGCCCCAGTTCTCTTCACTTCTCTTCTCTTCTTTTCCCTTCTTTCCTTGTGAAGTTCAAGCCCCTCAGCCTGTTCTTCCTCAACATCCATCACATTTTTTCTGTGTCCTGATTTTCTTCCACATTCTCCCCAGGATATCATTTTCGCTGCTTTATTTTTCTCAAGCTTGAATTTATCTTTTTATGACACCTTCCTGTTCCCCCATTTTTCCCCTTTCAAGTCCAGTTGTCTTTTAAACCCTGCCTCAAAACTCCATTTAATTCATTTATTCAAGCTGCTTTCCCCTTTGAGGATTGTCCCCCATGAGATCTTTGAGTTTAGGTAATAAAATCCACAGACAAGAAAGCATCTTACCACACTTGGTGGTCTCAGACATGGTCTGCCCTAACCTTGGACTGAAAATCTTAATCTTTTAACTATTTGTTCCTGGAAAAAAGCCACCTTTCTTCACATGTCATTAATTTTCTGTGAATACGTTGCTGTACCTACAAACAGGGAGACTTTGATTGATCTGACCTGGCTTATTGTTAAGAAATACTTGTTCCTGGGATGAAAAGAAGTCTCTCTGCTCATGATTTCTGACTCAAGCCTCTTGGTAGCCCACATGCTGCTCACCAAAGGCATATCAATCATCACAGGAGGATGGCTCACCAAAGACATATCAATCATCACACACTGGGCAGGAGTGACCCCCTCACTGAGATATCACACATGGCTTCAGCTGAAGCTCTTTCCCACTCACAAAGCAGCCCTGTCCTCCAAGCACTCAGACCTTCTGCCTTCGTAAAATGCAGCATCTTGTGCCTGATCAGCAGCCTGATGAAACTAGGCATGGATATGGGAAAGATAACTCTGTATTGTTTTTATTTTCCGCTGTCTTAATGGAAAAAAATAATGTATAGATATATGTCCTTGTGCATTTTAAAACTCAGCATATTTCCTGTGTTATAGATGCAATTATGCACACAGTGCATCACATACACAAGTCTAACTGGAAACTGAGTGAAGACTGAGGTAAAATAACTGTATCCTATGGAAAAATTGAGGAAACTGCTACTTCTCAAAGTCTCTGTATGCAATCCTGGCTGAAACATCTCAGCTCTCTCTCAGGAGGCAAAGGATGCTCTCTCAGCGTTATCACCTGTTCTACACGGTATGGAAAAAATACAAGAACAGATACTCCAAACTGGGATGAGTTCAGCATTTTTCTTACAATTCATTTAATCAGTAATCAGGTAAACTCAATCTGGTGCCAGAAACCCACATGGTTACACCTACTTTCGAAACCCAGCATACCCAAATGAGGGAGGAAATTGATTTAGTGTGATTTATAACGGCAATGAAGAGTTATATTCTTTTTGGTAATGACATTGTGTGATATATTTTCTCTTTGGGGAGAAAGGTTCTGAAGTGTTTTAATCTGTCTCATCCACTGCTACAGACTCCAACTAAACCGTGAAATCCTCACGAGAATCACGACTGTATAAAAATCCAGTTATAACCCACAAGCCTCTCTGCACTTTGGTTGGGGGTTTTTTTTGTTGTTGTTGTTGTAGATTCTAGGCTCCATCAAACTTTCATGGAAAATCTGCCAGTTTTATAACTCAGGTTTTAGCTGTATATCATGGCTGCTGTGTTTGTGGACAGCTTTCAGAGCGAAAGGGGACAGGCAGAACACAACGAGGAGGGAGCGCAGCTTGTTCATCACCTACAGAAAATGAACGAACCGGGCAGCACAAACCCCCAGTGCACAGATGGGAAGGGCACTGCTTAAAACCAGTCCTTGCTTTGGCAGCTGGGAGGGTCAGTGCCACTTGTGGGGCTGGCAGAGGCTGCCTGGAGCTGTGTCAGTGCCAGCCCCTTGCACAGGTAGCGTGTGGCAGCTGAGCTGTGGCAGCAGCCTGTGCTCTCTCTTTGAGAGCCCATGAGATGAGATGCATTAGCTCCCACTTCCTGCAGCCACACTATTTACCAGATGGATTCCTAACAAACAGCAGAACGCGACTGCTGAATTATTTTACATATGCTTGGAAAGCCTGGGAGGAAAATAAACACAAAATAAATTACTAATGGGAATTGAGTGATGCATTTTTGAGCACAACAGACCCCATCATTATTTCAAAGAAAACCTCTGCGCATTACAATTCCACTTAAAAAAAAAAAAAAAAAAAGTCAGAAATCAAAGTAGTTTCACACTCTAAGCGAGATAACAAGTCTAATTTTCACTCAATAGAAATACGAATCCTCTTCCCATCTGAGCACCTGTTCATTAGCAATGGTGTACGACTGTGTTAAAGCTCACATTGTGCTGCAAGTATGCTTCAGCTTTGCCTGCAAGAAATTCCCTTTTCCCTCTTCACTATGAATCTACATTGCTGCTTCTGTACAACAGCAATTATTATTATTGCTATTATTATTATGACGACTTTTTCTTTTGTTTTGGGCTTTCAATCTTAGGAGGTGCTTTGCTTTTTTCAGCTTTTTTTTTTTTTAATAAGATCCAAATGAAGTTAACACAGCCACGAGAGGGAGCCTCTGATGTCTTCGCAGAGAAGAAAAAGCTATTGACAGTGACAGAGAAATTAATGAAAATAATTATAGCTGAGAAATTGAATTCCAAGAAGCAGTGACTTTCCCTTAAGACCAAACTCTATTTCAGTGTAAGGTTTTGTGAAAAGATGTAATTTATGGCGTAACTGCCTCCTTTCAATATGCAAAGCATTCAGAGGAAGGACAAAAATCTGACTGGGATGAGAGCAACTTTGATTAACAGTAGCTTAATCTAAAAATGCAGCAACTCTTCAGCCACGGTGAGCAGCAGAAGCAATTCAGGCTACTCAAGAGAGGCAGCCCTTTGCAAGCAGATATTAATATATAAATAACAGGAGGGCAGTAGGACAGTACCAAATTTTCATTATCTAGGCATAAAGTTTTTTATGGATTTTGCAAAAGAAAACATGCAGCTTCTTTCTTCTGTGTGAAGTCTGTGTGAACACAGGTTTTATATAAGTCACAACTGCCTTAGCAAGAAGGGGGATGAAACCAGAGCTCCCCAGAAAAGACAGAAGAGCTTTCTCAGACCTCTCAACAACTTGCATAACCCTATCATGTTCCCTAGACAGCTGACCTTCAAAATGTCATAAAAATAGACAATATTAATAATATTAATAATTAACAATATTATTATTATTATTATTATTATTATTATTATTATTATTATTATTATTATTATTATTATTATTATTATTATTATTATTATTCACTTCTACAGAGTAGCATCTGTGCTTTATATCCTATTCCTGCCATGGCTCTTCAAAAGAAATCTGCCTTACAGCATATTTTGCTTAAAGGATAAAAAAGGATATAGTATGTTTTGCAACTAGTATCTTCAACTAGTACATTTAGTGAAATATTCATCACTTGTTCTAGTCCCTGAACTACTTCTGAATTGCTTATGTCATTTTTTAGAAGATACTCGCCATATAAAGACTTTTCATGTTGGTATTTCTTAACTATCATCCTTCTAACCAAGAAGTTTCGCCAGAGGGACTTTACTCCACAATTACAAAAATTTATGTTTTAGTTTACTTGGTCTGGAACTGTGAAATTTCCCTTTCTCTTCCTACTAATGGAAGAAAAAACTGCCAGGGAAGTACCAGAATGATTTCTCAGATGTATGGTACTTACCATACTCCCTTAAGATGCTTCTCTTGCATGCTAGGGGACTCAGTCCTGGGCTTTCCTTTCCCATAAATGACACAAATATGATACTGGAACCCACACCAGTAACACTGGTCACTTGAAGCTATCTTTCATCCTCATATCCAAAATAAGTCTGCACAGGCTACCCAAGGAGTAACACAGTGGGCACAAGTAGGTATCTAAAAAATCTTGTCCTAATATTTCCCAAAATCCAAACTTATTAAGCTAGAGATAAAACAAGAATGGAAAGTTTCATTTAAATGCTTCAGTACAAAGTGATAGGGCACTGAAAGTAAGGATTCCTACTGAAGCAGCTTTAGTTACAAACTTCACTGCCAACTCCACCTTCCCCAACACAGCACAACCCCTCTCACTGCACATCTGTTCATCACACCTAATATAATCTCAGTTATATAAGCAGCTCCAGCACAAGGCACTTGATATAAATGTTGATGTCATGGTGATTTTTAAAAACAACATTTCTATTAACATTCTGTCTTCAGCCTTCCCAGCTGGCTGACTGCAGACCATTTCCCAAGATGTTCCAGTCCTTCCCTGCAGAGCTTTCTCATGTATCTTAATAATAATTCATAACATTTCTATTGCACCTTTTACTTTGACTCCCACTGACATATTCAGCTGTGACTCCAGAGCAGCAGCAATGCTGTTGTAGCTGTGATTGCCTCCAGGATACATCAAGGCAACATTTGTCAGGAAAAGAAATATATTTTACTAGACCAATTAAGATAATTATAAAAAACAGACCGTCTCACAGTCACACAAGGCCTTCCTCACAAAATCTGCTGTATTGTCTCTCCTGCAGTTATGAACTAGAAAATGTCTCCTTACTGGTGTGCTGGCCAGAAGATTGGATTGATGGGAATATAACCTAACCTCGTTACAGGAGTTATAAGTTTGCAAAGATTTTATATTTTGAACCAGGGAAAAATCTAATCAAACTAGAAATATATTTTCAAAATCACTTTTCCTCTCCCTCTCATCATTAGACTCTTCACTGACCTCCTTAACCTTTTCATATACACGTGGATCAGTGAGTAACTATTTACATTTTATGCTGAAAATTAAGAGGCCAAGAAATGCGTGCCAGAACAAAGAAGAGAATGTAGATCAATCTAATGCTAAAGCAATCAAGGAGAAAATGAGGTGAAATCACTTTGCAGATCTGTTCCAGCATTTTCCCTCCCCAGTTTCAGAAACGAGTACAACAAGAAATCACATGCCACTATAAATTAGCCTACCTCTAACAGCATACACACAAGGCCAAAAACCAGTGAGCAAACATCACCAAACATACTCTAAAAAAGCATAAAAATTATTGTCCTTTTGGCAAGAATGCAAAGTGCTATGAAGTAAAATACCAGAATCCTTAGTAGAGAGTGATGGCAAATTTCTCCCATTGCCTCAGCAGTACTCTCTGATCTCAAGGAGTTAAATTCTACAATCAAGCACAGTTCAACTTCCACAAACTCATCCCAAACTGACACCTCTGGATGAGACTGTGAAAGGTCATGAGGAGACCATGTGGGACACAGACATCTGAGCAACCGGAAAATCCATTTTACATGTGTGAGCTCATTTAATTATCTACTTAGATGGCAGGAATCTCTTGTCACTGTTGAACTAAGGTCATTGAATCATGAGCTTAAAATACAGTATTCTTCATCCTTCTGCCCAGATTCAAGGTTTCAAGGCCATCGTGGCTTTTATGTAACCAGCTAGGAGATGCTGCCAACAGAGCAGTCATTCCATCGCTACACAGCAGAAATGTATCCACACGTTCAGAATCAGATATGGGAAGAAATGTCTCAAAATGCATGTATGTCTGTGAAATCAGTTAACTTTGCAGCTTCTGGAACTCTTTATTTCCGTGTGGCACGTGCTTGACATATTTGAGAGGCGTTTGGTAAAATCTGTGCAACGGAGAATTACATCTAGGACCGACTGCTAGACAACACCTAACTGTAATAGCCAGCATATTCCAATGAAAGCCAGTTCATTTGACCTTCTGCATCTTGTTTTAGCCAAGCCAGGAACACTCCTGCTATGCCATCTGTTCCTACCAGGAAGCAGCCACACAAGGACACTGAGGAAGACGAGCTGTGCCTCAGCAGCCTGGTCCTGCTTGAGCCAAGGCAGCATACGGTCATGTTGTGTGTTCACCAGGACACCAGTGCAACCAGCTTCCTAATTTCAGCTGAGGATGGTAGCCAGGCTGTGCTAAAAACAACTGTGTCACTCACAGCAGCAATGACAAGGGTGCTGACAGCAACAGCAAACCACAACAGCACCGCTGTGCCTAATGTCTTTGTAGGTTTAATTTTCTCTCATCCCTTTCGCTTACATTGCAACACAGACCTTTAACTCTGTATTGAAAGGGTTACTAAATTGTTTCACCCTGACCAAGTGCTCCATTTATCTGGACTAGTTAGAAGAGAGATGAAAGGGGAGGAAGAGTAGTCACATATGGCCAAAATAAAGTATTTCTCAGGCCTTATTTCCAGGCTGGAATTATTCAGGTTCTGGAACATGAGCAAAAATGTCCACATGTGTGTATACAAATCTTGCTGGATACACTTAAAATTTCAAATAGCAGGTCTGAGATCTTCATCCGCTTCTTTATGTTATGAGTACACAGGCTTGCACCCAGCTTGCCATAAGTCCATGCACTTGGACATGACCTGCACATCACATTCAGGCATTCCGTAACTACACCATGTCTGTACAATAGAGAGTCTCTCGCACTTCCCATTCCCCTGACAGGACAGATGGACAAGTCTGACAGAGAGGCTTCCTCTGATGTGTGTTGATATTTGGTGTATCACAGAACAGCAGAACTGCTGAGGCTGGGAGGGACCTCCTGATCCTCTGGTCCACAGCCCCAGCTCAGGCAGGGACAGCTGGAGCAGGCTGCCCAGGGCTGTGTCCAGGACCTGAGCATCTCCCCAGATGGAGACTCCACCACCTCTCTGAAAAACCAGTGCTTCGTCATCCCCACAGTGGAAAACTGTTTCCAGATGTTCAGAAGAAACCTCCAGTGTTTCAGTTTGTGCCTTTTACCTCCTGTGCTGCTGCTGGGCACCACTGAAAGCCTGGCTCTGTCTTCCGTGTCCTCCCCATTCAGGTTATTTTTACACACCAGCAACAGCTTCCCTGAGCTTTCTCTCTTCCAGGCTGAACAGTCTCAGCTCTCCTGGCCTCTCCTCACAGGAAACAAGCTCCAGTGCCTCTCTCTTCCCAGTGCAGCCCAGGATGCTGTCAGCTGCCTTTGCTGCAAGGGCACACTGCTGGCTCATGGTCACCTTCTTGTCCACCACGACCCCAAGCTCCCCCTCTCCCAAGCTGCTTCCTATCTGCTCAGCCCCAGACTGACTAACAAGATTTTTAAGTGTCTGAAAATGAACTCCCCTTTAGAATGTGTTTCTGCAAAACACCAGAATTGGATGTTGATGCACAAATGGCAAAGAAAAAAAAAAAAAAAAAGATCCTTTAGACTAGACCAGGCAGTGGAATTTGTTACAGCCAACTGTGAAGTGTTGATGAGTCAAACATGAGGTTTGGAGTGCTCAGCTTGCAGCTACCCTGACTCAAAACATTCCTCTCAGACATTCACATAGGACCAGAACAGACAGCTATAGTCTTCTGCTTTGAAAACATCTCCCTGGTGCAGTTTGATAAGATTCCACTCTCTCCTGTACAACAAAAGAAGATAAATACCCATGGACACCAGTTTTATGCCTCCTACGAAAAACAACTCATCTTCAACCTTCTACATCCATCATTTCAAACACAGAGATGAAATTTTCACTGGGCTATCTCGATCCTCATGTCTGGCCAAGGAAAAAGTGAATCCTTGAAAAGGAAAATATTCTACACCATTTACTACATTGCCAAGATTGCTTCCAAAAATCAAAGGCGAGTGATCAGTAGCCTTCTGCAGTCTGAAGTGTCTTCTGGATTCTTAATTCAATATCCACGTGGCTTCTGTAACTATAAAACCTCCTTCCATGGTTAAAGGCTTCTTCCATGACCTGAAGACACGGCCAAAGCACTCTACATCTTTCTCTGGATCTTCTGGATCAGCTACCCTATCCCACTGTACATGGTGGCAGACAGAGGCTACAGAGGAACTAAGGGAAGGAAGAACACATTCCCAATGACCCAGAATGCCAGGAACCAAAACCAAATTGATTTTCCAAATCACACGGTGAGAAGGTTGCACCCTCTCCTGAAATGGCCCCTTCATGGCCACAGCAGTGTTCTTGGGATCAAGATTCCAAGGGCAAGACCTGCAATACAGCAGATGCAGTGACAAAGGGCGGCAGAATTCCACCTCTTCTGCTGAGATCCCACCTATGGAATACGACTGTGATCTCAAAACTTACTGTTACCAGAATGAAGCAAAAGGCTCACCTCACAATAGCTCACGATTCTATAGGAATTTTCTCAATGAGAATAAATGGAAAAAGCATCAATAAAAATTTTGCCACATTGCACTCCTGCTTAATGCACTGCAGAGAAAAGGGAGAATATATACGGTCAATGTTTCCTTCTCTTTCTTTTTTTCCACAGAAAGTTCTAGCCTTAGACATCTGCACACATTAGACAGATGCACAAGGGCAAACATGTTAAAACTGTAAAAATCTAAGTGCATGGTTCACAAAATTTCTGCAGTTCTCTCAATGCAAAATTCTACTGAGTATCAGTCAGATTAATTCTTTTGTTGAAAAATGAATGCAGGGTTGATTACCTATGACCTCTACATCTCAAAGGACTGTACCTAGTACAAGGACAGACTGTAAGCTACGAGTGATCACACCCTCCTTCCAGGAGACTGAGAAGACAGTGATTTAGAATGTGCTAGTCTTCAAGAGGCATTCAAAACAAGGAATATCCCGAGTGTTCAGCTTTGAGGATTTCTAAACAAATATATGATTTATTTAATATATTTCACAATTGAAATCTTTATAACTCCAGACTCATTATGCAAGTCAGAACTTTCCAGAGTCTGAAACAGAGCAATCAGAAACCATGTGTGCATGATTGCTTATAAAACCAAAATGTTGTATAAAACACATACAGGGTATAAAGGAAACCGAGGTGGGAGACCAGCTCCACTAATTTCTTCAGCCTACACAGACATATGCCCAAAGGATAAAACTATCATCTTCTAGATATTATATCTATTCTGCATGATTTTAATTTCTAAGCAGTCAGATCTTTTGCCCAAGGAGTCTTCCAACTTGGCACTGCTAACACATCCCTGGAAAAATCACATATTCATTTCAAAATTGAATAGAAACACAATGTACTAATAATTACTTCAGCTACTTATTCCTCCAGATTTCAAATGTAAGGCCACAGCTTTGCACCCCTGAAACAAACTCACCCTGCAGGCAGGACAGGCAGGATATGGGCTGGATTCTCACCACTGTGAACCAAGGTGCACCGGCACATCTCAGCTGCTCCTGCCTGGCAAGCCCCACGTGCAGTGGAATTGCAGAGGATGAGCCCGTTTGAGGCAGGCTGGGGGCAGGCATTGCCTTCATTTCACACAGCAGCTGTTCAGTGCGGCCATACAAACATGAGAACAAGACAAATCCAACACAGCTGATTCCAAGGGTACCTGGAGGCACAGGCAGCCCCTGGAGAACTCACATGGCAAGGCCAGAGCAGGGACAGCATCTGTGAGCAGAAGCGGTGACCAGTGCAGAGTGGGACAAGGGCTCTCCTGCACATGCAGAAGACAAATTCGTGAATAGTGAGGTGTTCATCCTGAATAATCAATCTTAGGAGCTGTCACCTGCTCGGGTGGAGTGGATAGAAGATCCACGCTTAAATAAATATAACCTGTTTGATTTTAAAAATCACTGCCTCCAGCAAACGCTCGAGTGTATATTTACATGAAGAACAGAAGAATGAGTAGGCAGAGTACAGTATTCCACTCCATTCCACAAGCACATTGCATAAAAATCCCACAAATACAAGCCTGGAGCAATGTCAAGATTATTTCACTGCCTACTTAAAACCTGCAATTTTGCTGTTCAGCTTGATGTTTGGAGCCAGATTCATTAATGGTCTAACAAGAGGTGAAACCACTCACAGCACACAGTCAGTTTTGGTAGCAAGGGACACATGACCTCACCCAGAGGCCATGGGAGAGGTTCTCAATTCAGAGTCAGAAGCTGGATTCGAAAGCAGGGAGACATCCCTGAGAGCCACTGCTGTTGAAAGGGCAAGAAGATGCAGGCACTGCCCTTGTTAAGCAGGCAGCAGGTCTGTGAGCAGCTTTGCAGACAGAGTGAAACAGAACTGAGCAGCGTGGCTGAAGAGCAGCCCACCCAGGGGCTTGGCTAAGGGGATCAGACTCTGTAGTTCCAGTTCTTAACATTTATCCACTTAGAAACCTTTTCGGCTTAGGTCGTTCAGCTCATAGCATGTACAGCATCATCTATTGACAAATAACCTTTGTAACATTTAAGCACAGGAGCACATCTACTAAAAACCCGTCAGATTTAATATTTTCCTGCTTGCAGCTGACTCATTATGTGACCTGAACTTTATATTCAAATCCAGTGTGCGTGTGCACAGTGCGTCTCTTGGTATTTGCTTTGGTTTTTCAAATATGTTGTTAAGTGAAAAATGTTCTGCTGTACAAGCCAAAGATGCTGAACACAGTAAGCTCCTGTCAGTCTTAAAATACATACTAACTTTTCAGCTGCTGCATTGCATAAATAGGTATTTAGAGGCTGTTTAAAAGCAGATTATTTATGTAACAGCTCATAATAAATCCTGTAGCAACACTACCATTTTCATGCAAATTTGAAGTGAATGCCTTTTTAAAATATACTCCTTTTGTCTAATATACTTACACAAAGGTAAAGCAGTTCAGAAAACAAAGTGTTACTGAGCTGTGCCATTCTCAGTATACATGAGCTTCAATATCGTGAATATACTGGGTCAGGTTCAGCGGTGTCACAAGTCCAGAGATGTCACAATATTCTGTAATTAGTATTTCCTGCCTTTGCAGAACACTGGGCAGATGGTGACATTCCAAAGAGATTTCAGTACAGTGGCCAGAAGTCCTTCCTCACTGATGGTGCCATATGATTGAGCAGTCTTAGGTCAGGATCCGCTTTCAAAAAACGGCACAAAATCACAACTTCCACGGACTTTTACCAGAAATTTGGGATAAATCACCTCTGTAAATGAAGGCCTTTAATTAATTCAGTGGTCTCCAGTGGGTTTTTTTTAGCATTTATAACATTTGATCTTGAAATGCCACCTCTTGTGTCAGGGCTCAGCCCCAGGCAAAGATTTTTCATTAAATGGGGGAAAAAAATGCTTAGAGGACAAACTCTGGAACCTAAAAGAAATTCAAGCCATCAGTGCAAATAAACTGGAGTCATAATCTAGCCTTCAGAGAGACCCAGGGGCTCCCCTGCTCAGTTTTATAAGTTACAGGATCAAGTAGAGCAGAAAGGTTCTGCTGTGGAGGCATTAGCCTGCTACAACTGAAGTCTGTTGTACAGAAATATCAATTTCTAAAGTGGCACTAAGTTAAAGAAAATTGAGAAGTGAGCTAAGTTTTATATTTCAAATGCTTTCAGTGTATCTCTAAAAGTATGATCCTAAATGGATTATCCAAGGGACAATCTGTGCAGAGCCAGGAGTTGGACTTCCATGATCTTTGGGGGCCCCTTCCAACCCAGAATACTCGACAATAAGAAACTGTTCCATGGAAATTTGGAAAATGATTTTCTCCACTTAATTGTGTCATTTTACTTCTGGGGCAGAGCTCCTGTGGTCCTCAGTGAACCAGTCAATACTCAGAAAATACACAGGGGAGGCCACGGCAGCCCTGTGGGGCAACTGGGGCTAAATGTCAAATTTTCAGCGACGGCAGAACAATTCCCTCTCTTTGCTGACTCAGTACCAGCTTTTCCTTCAACACTGACAGCAATTACTGGGAATTAGTGTCAAGTGGGCCAGGGCTGTGGGACAGACAGGCATCCCTCAAGAGCATGGTAAGAGAAAGCCTCCAGGTGAAAGGAGCTTCACATTTGGAGCGAACAAGTGCTGACCTACTGAGGGAAGAAGGATCAAGTACAAATTCCCTGTTGTGCTCAGCCCTCTTGAATATACAACCACTCAGCGTGAATTTTCCATTTATTTTTTTTTTCCCCAAGCTGACATTTCAACCTCCTGCTCCTATTTCTGGCTGCATAACTTTGCATCCTGTATTCCCCGTGTATAAAGAACAGGATTCTTGTGTACAAATGTATTTTTTTCCTCCAGCAAGGCATAAAGGAGTGGGTGTTCACATATGTGTAAGGCATATGTGTGAGCATTCACCCACATTAACATTTCTGGGTTGTCAGTGGCTAGGTCTGTGTGCAAGTAATCCTAAGACAGGTTGAGACACAACACAGAAATCTGTCCCATCTGCAAAACCCAATCAATCACGTGCTGTCAGCAGAGATCTAGCTCATTAAGAGCTTGAGTCTTACAACAAGTTATTGACTTAAAGGCTGTGCTGGTAAAGAAAATGGTATAAATTGGTTCACACCACAACATTATGGCATTCATTTAAAGGTCTAACAGAGGGGCAAGCAAACAAATGTCAGGTCTGTAGTTCAGTGACCACTGCTAAACCAAGGGGACTGGGATTCTTTGGGCAACTCACCTTACACACATCAGGGATACTGTCTGGGGGTTTTTTTTACCTGCCAGCTCAGGGGTTTTTGCATCCAAATAGTGTATTGTAGCTGACACAATTTCCTCTCTCTGCGGAGCAGAGAGAAAAGAAGTATTGTGAGTTGTGCTTCTCTGTCTGCTCAGGGGATCTGAGGAAGCAGGGAGAACAGATGGGCAAAGTAGCACGTGCAAAAGCATCTCTGAACCCTGCAAGTCACTCAGCAGAAGATCTAGAAGGGTCCCTTCAGCTGTCACTTTCCCAGAGGTATCACATAACATTTTTGGGGCTGCGTTTTCAGATTTTGCGTTTGTTGGTTTTTTTGGGGTTTTTTTTTGTTTTGTTTTGGTTTGTTTTTTTAATCACAGGCATTTTAATACATTAAGCTGAAAATGAGTATAGCTGTGGGACTTTTGGCATTGACAGCATCCAGTTAGTCCAAGAAATCAACAGGCTCTGTCCACTGGGCCACAAATTATGACCTTCCAGGAGAGGGCTATGACTCCAGAACTGCCCAATTCTGCTATACAGAAATCACTACAATGAGCGTGGGGAGGGTACAGATGAGTTCTGCTCCCACCATGGCATTTTATTTCCTGAGTCTGGGTAGCTCCTCACAAGAAAAAGGAATTACATCCTAGCAGCATTTACCACCCACAGACCCTGACAGATTTAGCAAGAGGTGCAGTGATTCAGTACACAGAGGGTGGATTAAAAATAGTGACGTTGTGGCTAAGTTGCCTCCACCGTGTCTCTAAACACTGACAGCCTCACAGCAGCCACTTACAACACTTGAAAACTGTCTGTGCCATTGGCATTGTGTGCCCACACACCAAGGCCATGAAACATCTTCTGGACAGGAAGGCAACGAGGCCAGAAAAAAGAAAATCTGGCCAAAAATCCTGATTGTACAGACAATTACTGAACAAAACCACTACTTCCTACTCTGTGCATTACAGCTTTAAAAAAGGATGAGTCAAGAAGGCAAGTGGAGAGAGCAGCACAGCACAAACTCAGTAGCATCACTGTGCCCCAGGATATAATAAAATGGATAGAGAGGAGCTCAAATATACAGAGAGACTGTTCTACTTCCACTATCTGCAATCAGTATGTTTGTCCTGGGATAAAACAAACATCCCTAATCAATACTGAAGGAATGCTGGACTGCGTCTCATGTACTTGAGCAAGTGATCAAGAAATAATTCCTCCCTGTGCAAGTCTTACCCTTGTAAGTCTGCCAAGGTCAGTGTCACTTCAGGTTATCAGCTCTTGGAAGCGCTGGCTAGGTTAAACTGCCTAGAGCAAGCTTTAAACTTACATACCCAACTTCTTTGACAAAATGTCTGTGTCTTACTTTATCTGAATTTGCAATCCCCTGATAATGCAAGGCACATCCTTCCCCTGTGCTGCTTATTCTCTGCCCTTACTTTCCTTTTTGGCTCAGACAAGTCTTCCGTATGTAGCAGACCAAGACTTCACCATGGAGAACATACAAGCATCACTCAGTTGACATTCACCATCACATGGCCCTCTTAAGAGATAATTCAAATTAGATTTAAATCCTGGTAAGGTGGAGTTTTCCCACTAAAAGGTTGCTGTATGTGCAGTTTCTTAAAGTGATTAAAAATATTTTTTTTTCTTCAACTCACCACAGAACCAGTAATCTCCTTATCAGATATGCTGCATCACCATTACGAGGCACAGATTAGGAACTAAACCCCACTGTTCAGTAATCTGAGTGCAGGTTTTTGCTCTGGTCACAGTCTTAGCAAGTGTCCCAAAGGCAGTAGCATCTCTCTGTACCTTCACAGTAGCTCAGGCCCTTTGTTTCACTGGAAGTTTGGGAACTTTAAGGTTATTTCAGTGCTTAAGCTAAATCTAAAGCAGTTCTTAAACTACAAAGTCACTTCACTGCTTTTTTAAGGTGTAAACATGGGGTTTTTTTCCTTCCAATCTGTCAGTATCACCACTCACTTTTACTTAGAAATTCAGTGTTAGAAACTGGACCTGTTTGGGTGTAACAGAGGATTTTAATGACCAGGTATTCCCCAGGTATTCCCCAGGTAACCCAGGCCATGCAGCCTGGCAGGCTTTGCAGCACTCCATGAGATTAGGAGCAAAAGCTTTCAGAAATCAGGGCACTTTTCCAAACTGAAGCTGGATCAGTTATTCCACGGGAAAATGTGATTTTTCCTTTATTATACCAGTACTACCAAATGTCTCACCTCCAAAAATCATTCTTTAAACATAAAATAATTAGCGCTCTGAAGCAAAGGGGAGAAAATATTTATACTTTAAATAGCAGAAACCAAATCCACAGACTTCTGTGTTGCTGTTTCAGTTAAGTCAGTCACATTTTCTACTTTGGCTGTTTCCAGGAACAGTTCAAGTTGCAAAGTCTCTGTCCTGTGCAAGGCACAGAACCAGAAAAGCAGAGAGCCATTCTCTCAAGGAATGAGCCTGTTATGAACAGAAGCCAAACAGATGCATGGCATCTTGCAGAAACCTGGTTAAAAACAGAAGGATGGACATTAAACCTCTCAGCAATATCAGATTGTTCAACAAAAGGCACAGCTGGTATGGAAAGATGAACCTTTGCTGCACTGTCTCCTCTTCAGAGCTAAAAATACTAGTGAGTCATGGCAGCAGCAGTTTTGCTATTGAGCTTTACAAATTCAGGTCATTAGGCTTGGATGTACAGAACCATTCCCTTCCTACCACAGACCATATGAACACCCAGGACTGGACACTGAGCAGCTCTTGCTTTCAAAACTCACCAACACAGCCCAGAACAAACCAAATGACTACAGTCAAGTTCAATCAGAGAGTCAAGACTGAAACTACCATCACAACTAGGAAAAAAGAGGAAACTCTACATGAAGCTCTGAATAATACATCCCTTGACTACCTTTTTCCCCATCTAGCACACCCCTGTCTTGTTTCTCTGACTCTTTTCTTGTATTTCTGATCAAGGCAAATGGTTAAAAAGAGTGTATGAAGACATTTTTTAAAAGCTACTTGATCTAGACAGCAGAGAGACCAGATGATCTGGAGAAGGCTGAATGGGAGCCAAATTACAGAAAGAGACATATTAAACGTTTTTTAATTGCCTTGTAGCTTCCCAGAGAATCTCCCAGAAAAGGCACCAGTCCACCTGTTCATTTTATTTTCAGGTAAGTACTTTTAAAAATAAGTCAGAGGAAGAGATAAGTATGGACTGACAAGGATGCAAGGGAGAAAGAAATAGCTAGTGGTTTTCAGATGCTGAAAGGAGAGGCTGTGCATCTAACCAGAAGGACCAGCATCATCCTGTGTTGTAGAAAAAGCAGATTTTCCTCACCCCCACATGTAAATTGAGGGGGGCATCATTTGAGAACTGTTTCATGAGGTCAAATCTCTTCCCTACCTCCTCCATTCCTGAGGTCTAGTGTAGGAGGTAACAGAGAGGATCCAGAATTGCTCTTGTAGGAAATTTGGCTGTGCTGCTGGTGCCCAGAGTCCCCATGGCCTGAATGACTGCCTTGGAGCAAGATAGGAAATCCACAGGAGAAACGGAAAGCTGATGAATAGGAAAATCTCCGCATCATCCTATTTCCAAACACGTTCAGATCAGGGAAAAACCAGCAAATGGATTTCCAGGCTAACAAACAGCAGCCTGGTGTTAAAATTCACAGTAAGCTGCCAGCCCCACTGGCTCCTGGAGCCCTGCTGCAGCTCCCTGCACTGCCTGGGGTTTGCACTTCAGAGCAGACTTTGTGATAACAGAATCACTTGACTGCAAGGATAGAAAACATCAGCATATGGAAAATGTTTTTTCTAACACTACAGGTATATGTGTACTACCAAAGGACTTTTCCCTCTCCAAGAAAACAACCAAAGAATTAAACTGAGATTAAGTACGGCAAAAAGGGATCATAAACAGCAAATGCTAAGATGAATAAAGAGGTGCAGCTGGGAGCTGCTACATCTTTCCTTTGGAAAAAAATAATTATCAGATCAGATTTATAAAATATATTAAAGAATCAGGTATGATTTATAACTGTGAAAGTCTGCATTTTTAAATCACAGCTTTAAACAGGCCAGGATGGCAAATGTCATGAATCATTTACCTGTGGTACTAATGCACTGCAGCAAAACCTCTAGTTGACATAATTCTGAGCTACTTTAATTGAGTGCCCCCTTACATCTATTAATATCCTAATAACGTTGGCATCCTAAAAAAAAAAAGTCCAAAACACTCTTTTTTTCATTCCTGTAACCTTGACCTGGCTGACATTCTGACTTCCTGAGCAGCACAGACCTGCTCTAAGCACAAGTTTTCTCAGACAGCCTTTTGGAAGAACCAAGAAAACTCTTCCACATGCAGAAGCCAGGGTTAAAAACACGCCTGTCAGTAGCATCCAGGAAACACACCTCCTAGAACATCAAGGCTCCTGCAGAAAGGCATCTTTCATCTTGGTTTTGACAAAATTCCTCTCCCCGCAGTGAACACAATTTATCTGATGGATTTCTCTTTGAAATGAGGAATGAAGTCCATCTCCGTAACGTTACTGAATATGAAATAAAAATGAAATAGAATCTAAATATATCCAACACTACCCCCCTCTCCATCCTTCAAATGAATCCAGTATCACTCTTGTGCCTAAACAGAAGCATTAGAGGCAGCTCTCATCCATATTTCAGTGTAAAAAGCAACCTTGTAAATGCTAAGAACCAGCATAAGAACTTTGGAAAGACTGTCAATGAGAGTAGCATATTTTTTGCCGTTTCATTCCTCAGTTGTGTTGGCTTTTTTTTTAGTTTCTTACTCTTATTCAGCACATATGCATACATCTCTCTATTTATGTTCCTCCCTACCCATCCCCCTGTCCATAAGATTAATAAGTGGCATGCTAAGTGCATGGCTGCATGCAGAGACAGATATCATAGAATCACAGAATCACAGAATTTCTAGGTTG
>VZSR01001479.1:5089506-5156996 GCA_013398615.1 Brachypodius melanocephalos | reverse complement strand
TGGACACAATACTCAATGTACCCCTCCTCTGTAACCTGCAATTTTTTCCCCTGGCACCCCTTACAGCCACTGTGCAGAGGTGTGTCCCATCATGACTGAATTTCCAAGAGACCACAGGCATAATGGAGTTGGGCTTCATCTACACATATTGTGCAATCATTCATATATTTTATCTGGTGAATATTTTCACTGGGATTTTCCCTTTGAACTAAAATATCCTAGCCTCTGCAGACCAGCCCAGTCTTGACAAAACCAGTCCTAGACTGGTTGTGTGCTGGTTCTCGAAGACAGACGCACTGGGAAAGGGCAGCAGTGACAGATGATGCACAGAGCAGGGAAGGACTCTGCCAGACTTGAAAGATTCTTCCATCTGAGCCAACATTTCTGATTGTCAAAAGAGAAGAGGGCAAGGCCTGAAACAACAGCTTTGCTTGTTGGGACATGAATCCCACCGTGCAGAGCGAGTGGGAGTTTTAGGATGTGGGTACTGTGCTCACAAGCATGCCACACCCTCCAGCTCACCCATGTAACTCCAGATAGTATTAACCTGGAATTATGTCTAAAGAAAAGAGACTGTATCCTCCATACTTCTTCCCTGGCCCCACAGGAGAACCTCAGGCCTTGGAGAAGAGAACAAGGAGTGCAGAGAAAAGAGCATGTGATGTGATGAGTCAGCAGTGGAAAGAACTGCCCAGGATGATTATCCCTCTGAACCCAAGGAGGCGTAGAGCAGGACCCAGGATTGTGGTTGCAGCAGCTTGGTCCTCCCCCAGAATGGTTGTGACTACTTTTTGGGGGGCTCATGGTCCCCCTTCAGAGGAGAAAAGAATCTGCACTTTTACAAGATCAAGATGAATGTCTGTGTATTTTCATTTTTACTATTGCTCATGATAACACCATTTTATCTTAATTCCTTCAAGATTACTGCATAGCTGGTAATTGCAATCAAGCTATTTTATAAGTCCAATTTACAGGAGACCAAATTATTTATTATTTATTTTCAGTTCTAAGTGGATCATTTGTGTTTTCTCTGAGTAAGATGATGTGTACAAAATATCCCTAAAAATGTCAACTAAGTGGAGAGATACAGAAAAATGCCTCTCTGTCTCATAAGTACCCATTGCTTTCAGAATACAAATCATTCTTACACAAACACAGCAATAACGTGGTAGGCTTCCACAGAGTATTAGAAATACATTAAAAAAACCACTGTATGCCATGAAGTTTTTACAGCTAAAAGATTTACCCAAGCAAGCTGTGCTGTTGACTTCAGTCCTCACACCATGGCAGATCTCCTCTCTCTAATTCAGCTCTTAGTGCTGCTCTAAATCTAACTTCTATTTTAGCCTAACCAAGCAACTCCTCCCCACACACTCCCCAACATCCCCCACCTCTCCCCCTGCCATTCCTGAATGACACAATCTTTCTGGAGACCCACAATTAGCAACCATTTCACTGGAAATGGGAACTCAAGCACTGGGGGTGACAGCTGTTAAGCAGCTGCATATCAAAATTCCAGTTAAAATTGTTTATTTGCAAACACACATGGAAGTCTCAAGCTATTGGCTGGCTTTTGTGTGGATCTAATCTATTACCACAGGGCTGCTCAGTATATACAACTTCACTCAGCCTGCAGAAGTAAAATACAAATTCACTTGGGCGCAATTTACTGTGGCAATAACCGTACTGTTTACATCATGATCAAGTACAAAGAGTTGGTCTAATATCCCCAAGGAGGACAGACTGTGTAAATAAGCATCTTTTATGGGAGGGCTCTGAGATTTATTCCTGATGCTTTCCAATTGTGATTTTGGAAAATCCTTGCAAGCCCTTCAGAAGGAGCAGGGCAAAGCTGACCTTTTTGATAGCTGCTGGTAAAATATCTGATCTTGTGTTAAGCACAAACTTAGCTGTGACCTTCAGCAAACCAGAAAAATGGAAGTTCCACCATGGAGAACCACAACAGCTCCTTCTGTGCTGGCAGCAACACACGAACACCGGGCAGCTACAGCTAAACTCCAGCTCCCAGGCTGTAAATTAATCCATAACTTTGGAAAGACTCTTTGCTGGGGCACTCTGCATTCTTCCAGCCTGACCCAGGAGAGGGACAAGAGCACTCAGTATGGCCCAAGACACAGCACTAATGGATTTGCACTGACAAGCAGCACAGTGGAGGAAGTAACCCTTGGGAATCCCACCCTGGAGATGGAAACCATCAGAGCATTGGTGGTTTGAGTTAGACTTGACAAAAACTTTCATAAAGATTAGAGAATGGAGCATTTGGATAGATGGTAGAGCTTCCAACCTAAAGTCTCAAATGGTAACATGCCTGAGGTAAATGTGTTCTGGCCACGAAGATAAATTACAGGTGCTTCTAAGCTCTTTTCCACTTCTATTTCTGTGACTCTGCTCTCAAGTGTGTTGTCCCATGTCTTGAAAGATGGAAATGAAATTTCTGTTCCACAGTTTTTTACTGGACACGCTCGTTGGTGCTAATGACAGAAGTGAGAACAGGACCCTGTGTTTACAGGAGCATCTTCTCCTCCCTCCCAGCATGTGGGGCAGCTTTCCTCTTGAATCTGTATGGTGTTCTCCAGCCTCCTGACAGATAAACAGCTATGAGTTCTGCTGCCTTTCTGCAGGACCAAAAAAGATCTGAAGGCTTTTCATTTTCAAAGACAACCTCTTCTTTATAACATGTTCTCTCAGTCTCCAGAATGGGAGTCCAGTGATATAATGATTCCTCTGATTCATGTGCATGCCATATCCCATTTTTTCTTTAGCAGTGTACAAGAGAGTGTATTTTTAGGACATTATCTCATGATACACTTGATAACCCAACTTCTACATAATCTAACCCTTAGTAACATAACCTATTTTCTTCCTCAGGCTATTGTAAGCTGCTTCCTCTTTTCAGTTTCCAGATTTTTTTTTCCCCCAGTTTTTGTAAACTTTTCTAGTTGCAGAATTTGGCTTTACACAGAAACTCTGCTGCACCCTTAGCCATGCTTCACCATTTGCAGAAAGGATCAAGGGACCAGACCTGTTTCATCCTTCTGTGCCCTCTGCATTACATCTTATGTTTGCATGAGCAAACATTTTTAAGCTGAACCCATATTTTTATGGAAGCACATCACACATCCTCTGATTTCTAAAGTGGGATGGGCAGTATAAGGCAATGGCACTCACACCACAGCCCCCATGGAGCTGCCTGTCATGCAATGATCATCTCCTCTGTAACTGTTCAAGTATGTTAGAATTGATTTAAAACACATGCAGTACTTCTCTAATGTTGCCCTTTTGTGTAAATTGTGATCATGAACCACATGACTGAGCAAGGCAGAAATACCCTTCCTGTTAATATGGGCTGTACACCATGAGAAACCTGCATGGCACCACTGTTCAGGGCTCTACCCTATCCCATAATACTTTTGTCGCTGTTATTCTGAAGATGTTTCTGGTGTCTGGAAAAACGCCATGGGCTATCTCAGATATAAAGGAGTCAGGAAAATAAACCACACTGGAGAAAGTCTCTGATTTGCTTAAGTAGCAATTTAAGTGAATAGGAAATCTGCTGCTCATCTCAATTAGAAGACAGTCACAGCCAAAAAATCTTATTATAGAGACCATATTATAAAAATGTGGATTAGGAATTTCCCTAAATTCTATTTAAAGAAGAAAGAGCCGGATGAAGATCCAAAGGATCTCGTCCTTGTACATGGCAACATCTGTTTCTCACGTGAAATGTGTCTTCAAGACATTATATCTTTCTACGGTCATTTCTCCATCTACAAAGGAGCATAGTAAAACTTATGTTCCTTTATAAAGTGCTTTAAACTCTATGGATGAGAAGAGATATATGAAAAAAAGTCACATTTTTATTACTGTTGTTACTATGAAGCTACCACAAGCAAGACTATTTGTCAAATTATGGGTTTAATGAGATATGTTTGTCAAAAGTAAGTAGGGGTGTTGGCAGAAAAGCCCCTATGCTCCTTTCTGATGTTGGTCACACTGACAAAATCAATTAATGCAGAAATGTTCCTGCTAAATTCTGGAATCTCCCTAGCTAAAAAAGCTTGGCACAATCCCTTAACAACAAGCAGAAGAGGAACCCAGGATGGACACTACTGGGATTTAAAAGATTCAAGGGTCACAATTGTGGAAACACATTTGCCCCACAGGATCTCAGTGAGAACAGATGGCACCACCAACCGCTCCCACTGTTTACAGTACGAGGAGAAAGAATATCCCGACTGCATCAATCCCATCAGCAGCCAGGCTGCTCAGGAAAAGCCATGGGGATACCCCTCTGAAAAAGCAGAAGGCCAAACTTGGTGTCAACAGGAGCCATGGGGTAACACAGTCAGATAGAAGGTGAGTGTGGGCACCAAAAACTGCTGTTACAAACCATGCCACTGTGAGAATTAATAGATGGACAGCCCCTAATTGGCTTCACAGTGCTCTGCTCCAAGGAAGCAGCTGAGGAGACACAAAACCAAGGGAGGAGATGCCAGTTTCACAGTTAAATTGCTGAATTTGGTAGGATCCTTGTACCTTCAGTCCCTTAATATGTTAGCAAAGCAAATTTTTCCACTTAGTGAATCAAATTGTACACACTACACCACTTTATCCCTCGAGCTCATTTTCTGACAAAGCAATGCTCACCAGTAAGTGTAGCCCAGCCTTCATTCACATTTGCTCTGGCACACAGCAAACATGAATTCAGGCCACACTTTGTTGTCCTTTTCCTGCCTAAAACCTCATGAAAATGCACAGCACAAGTGCAAGGTTTCCTACTTCTATTAACATGTATTTGTTATAAAAATAGATGAATTGCAATCAGAGTTAGACAATATTTGAAAAAAGAAGTTGAGTGCATGATCAATACTGTAGAAAAAAATCTATAAGAATCTGTAAAAGTTAAAAAAGATAGCATTTTCCTAATTCTGGTAAGGATATTTAATTATTAAACCCCGCAAATACCAACAACAAAAATCATGAATAGTAAAGAATCTTCTACTTTGATAAAGCTGTTTATACTTTGCTAAAATTCCTGTTTCTCATTCCGATAGCATTTGCTTTGGGAGGTTCTCGAACTCCCAAAAATACATCGCTTATCTGATTTACAGATGAGAAAATCAAGCAAAGCATAATTAATTAATTCTCCAAAAGTTGTAATCGTCCCTAGTACGGAGATCAAAGATACTCTATTGCAATGCTGGGAGTAAGGGAGCAAAGCAGAGAAGCAAAAGTTAACCTCAGTCTCCAAATGACACAGCACGTCAGTGATAAAGCTCCTTCTTGCAGAGTGCTCAGAAACTGATTTAAGATTAATCTATCACATATGCCCACCTCTCTCAAGGCTGTAGGCAGATGGATGCGCCACTAAGACAAATGATGAGCTGCCATCCTCTGATGTCACTGGCCTTGCCACTTGCCATCAGAACAGCACGGGAATGGTGCTTAGCTGCTGAGAACAGAGGCTGCACGAGGTACATCTGGGACTGAGATCCTGTCATGGTGGGAAAGATCTTTTCCTTCCAAAACACTGAGCTCCCCCAATAAGCTGGAGGTTAAAAACAATCCTGCAAAATAACTGATGATTTCATCAAATGTACAGGGAACTCGAGGCTGAAATGTCTATTTTGCTTGTCAAGGAAAGCAGATGCACTGAGAAGGAGACAGTAAAATGCATTAACTACAGCCTTAGCGAGAGGATATCAGAAAACATTTGGAGTTTTCAGAAAACCTTCTTTATAATCCCCAAATTACATGCAAGGCAGTTATGGCAAATCTCTGGCTGGCTTTTCTTGCCAGAAACAACTGCAGGTTACCAAAAAGTCAGCCCTATCACAGGCCTGATCAGCAGCACACATCAAAAACTTGTATTACCCCAGGGAAACAAGTCCACCATGCTCAGAAACCTGAGGGATGTGTTTTTGATAGCCACTACACCCACAGCCAATGGTTACTTACCATAACCATAACCACAGCATAACCAAAATTTCAATCAAATGCAATGCAATCACCGAACAAGAACAATTCTGCCTTGGTCTAGAGAAAGAAGCTCACCGCTATTTTTCATGGAATCACTAAAATTTGAAGGTTTCACAACATGCTAGATTTCTTTCCCAGCTTAAAAGCAGTACTGATGTACAAGGCTGTGGCTGGCAGAACGTGCAACCAGGGGAACACCACAAATTGATTACAATGCCAATAAAAACCTTTTTTTTGCCCTGGGAGCTATGGGGGGCTAGAAGCTGAATACAACCCAGCATCATCCTATAACAACAACAAAGGAGCCCAGGACGTCAGAGCAGGAGCAGAGCTCCAAGGCACAGGATATTCCTCAGCTCTGTTCAGTGTCAGTGAGGTGCATTCCATAGGGAAGTGCTTCCATGAGAGCAAGCTCATGGTCTGAATGACCAGCAATCCAGAAAGTATGACAAAAACTTTAGAAAAGTTCAGAGGAACCGGAGCCATGAGGCTTCGGAGGAACTGGAGTGTGCATTTCTGCAGCAGAACATCGAAGAGATGGAACAGACCATGAAAGACAGCCAGAATGTTGACCCTGCTCGAGGCCAGGAGGCAAGACAAGGGCTTGGCCCTCTCCAAGCCTATGGTGATGTGTGCTGCAGCCCTGAGACTCCCCACTGGACCCTGCAGAAGAGCTGAGTTCACCCAACTGACCCATGACAACAAAGCAGACACATGCCCAAGTCACATCTGGGTAAAAGACCACAAAACAAACCTCAAAAACAGAAGCTTATTGAACTTTTTTTCTCCCTCTCCTTTTAGATTTCATCATCCTCCACTATTTTAGTACAGTCACAGGAATTTGAAATATATTTAAAAATTATTGTTACAGCTATTGTCCCCATACTACAGTTTGCAGAGTGAACTCAGTATAATACATTAAAACTCCAGAGTAAGTTGTCATCAGCTCCATCCACTATGCATTTCATTTCTCCTCATACCAGCCTTCCCAGCCTGCTCCTGCTTTCTCTCTTTTTTTGTCCCTCCTGATGAAGAGCAGCTGAGGGAGCTGGGGAGGCTCAGTCTGGAGAAAATGAGGGCTGAGGGGGGATTTATCCCTCTCTACAACCACCTAAGGAAAGGAGGGCATAGCCGAGTGGGGGACAGCCTCCTCTCCCAGGTAATGAGCACCAGAACAGGAGGAAATGGCCTCAAGTTGCACCAGAGGAGGTTTAGATTGAATATTAGAAAAAATCTCTTCACTAAAAGGGTGGTCAAGCACTGGAACAGGCTGCCCAGGGAGGTGGTTGAGTCATCCACCCCTGGAGTATTTAAAAGATCTGTGGATGTGGCACTTGGGGTTTGGTGTTGGGCTTGGCAGTGCTGGGTTAACTCGGGCTCGACGATCATAAAGGTCTTTTCCAACCTAAATGATCCTGCGATTCTGTAAACAAAAATGATTAGATGAGAGCCACAGGCTGAAGGATGAGAGCTACACTTTATCCTCGGTATCAGCAGAGTTTTAAATACATCAGGGACGAATGAGGGATATTGATAGCTGAAAGGTTTGCTCACTTGAGTTCACTCCTACAGCAAATTTTTTCACTACATTCACTTTTGCGAAAGTCAAAGTGTAATAAACAAAGTTATTCTCTGTGGGGTTATTGACAAGAAAAAAAGAGTTATAAGTAGTATTGATTTGAGGTGAAATGGTAGAACGTGACAATCAATAGAGCTTAGTCAGATATAAAATAGAAGGAGTCACACAAGTCATGACAGGATTTTTACAGGAGATGAATCCTGGTATCAGCCAAGGAAGAGAAGAAGCTGTAAATGGGATCCAAAATATAAGCTGTGGATTGCTTTCTAGAAAAAAATAACCCTAAATTATTCATTTTAATGTTTTAATATGTGAGGTAGTTTTTATTTCAGCATATTGTCAGTGCTGTTTTTCTAAAGCTTTTGAAACAAATTCTTTCCACCTCCATAGTATTTTCATTAAATGTCATCAAAGCTCCTTTCAAATCTCTGAGAGAAGTATGATTATCCTTATTTAACAGATAATGAGAGGATAGAAAGAGGCTGGAGCTACATTTTCCAAACCAGTCAGTAACACCGCATGCTTTGTGTCCAAATACACAAATCCATAAAAACCAGAGTCCTACAGAAACAAAATTTTCAAAGGTCCTGGGAAATCACAGCTTTGGTCAACAGCTGCTTACAGGTTCCCAAACTCTGGGTCACAGGCTGGGGAGCCAAAATCTGAGCCCTCACAGCAAACACAGCAAGCTACGTAAGCACAGTGAGCTTGCTCACAGATACAACAGAGCCTAAAATAGGAGGGATGCTAATTCACAGCCCTCTGTTCTAATTACAAAGCTCATTATTTTTACCACTCCAATGACTCAGGGTGAAAGAAACCCAACAACCGTATATTCCACCACATGAAAGGACTGTACATTTGCTGGGATTTATACAGTGCCTACCTTCCGAGCACAACCACGCTGGAAAATAATAGCAGTAATCAGAACAGCAATGAATGTTTTTCACTGGTGATTATGCCCATGCACAATCGTTCAGTGCACTGCCTTTTCCTAGACTCTGGACCAAAGAAAACCCCCCAAATTATTGAAAGATGCTAAAATGATTTACAAATGAAATTGGATACAGAATTAGTTACACTATCAGGTGAAAGGCAGCGGCATTAATAACGATCAGCGTCACACAGAAATTTATTGCAGGCTGTGATGGAAACTGTTCCATTCCAGGGAGATATAAACCATATTTTGAAGAACCTCTTGCATTAATCCACTAAATAACTGCTGACAATCAAACAGTGGGATATGCAGAGCCTCAGGGAGGAGGGGGCCTTGGAACAGCTTCATTTTTATGAATGGAGCCATAAGAAGGAGGTTAGAGAAGGACAGGAGCACGCACAACTCCAGTCCCGAGAAAGGCACAGGACAGGCTGAGCAGCACCACCACACTGAAACATGAGCTGCCCAGGAAATCAAGGGTTACATAGTTGCAATAAAATAATTTTTTTTTTAAAAAAAAAAAGAGCCACTGATTTCTAAAGAGGGATACGTAGTCACTGCAACAGTTTAAAAGATTTTTTAGCTGGAATCACATTTGCAGTCACGGGATTTCTATTGGAAAATGGCATTATCGTCTCCAGAGAGAAAACTAGGGCTGAATCACATCAGGAGGAGGATGGACAAGATGACCTTTTGAAGTCCTCTTCAGCTGTATTCCAGTAAGTCCATATTCAGTGACAGAAAACACATCTGGACTGGCGCTGCTGGGGCTTAGGCATTCAAGTTAGAAAATTTTGGCATAAATCTCTGGCATGAGAAGAAGCCCAAGCAATTTTTATATTGGGCTCCGTCTGCCATTAGTGATGCGATTCAATCATAAAATGGCTTATTCCCCCAACACAAATATATAATACCATGCCAGAGTAGGAATGTGAAGCTGCTCTCATTATCACAGCTAAGTTCATTTTACAGCAAAGCAGTTTACTTTAAGACTTTTCCAGTAATCCAAGTCTAATTATGGAATCAATTTAAAACAATTTTGTAATTAAAAGTACCTGCTGAAAATATCTCACAGGCTCAATAATTTAAATGATAGTGTTAAAAAGGTAATTAAAATTAAAAAGGCCAAATGAGGCTGGGTCGCTCCTCCACTAGGAGGGTGCTGAAGGACGTTGCATTCACAAACCCGAACCGCCAGCTTTCTCCCCAAATTCCTGCTTTCCCCAGCTGCACGGGGATGTCGCACTAAGAGTCATCCAAGAGATGTCTGAGCGGACCGCGGCGGGGCAAGGCTTTTTTTCCCCCTTCTTTTTCTTTAAATTCAAAGAATTACGCTGTTTCAAAATGACGCTGTACTTACAGAGAGCCAGTGCTCCCTAGCCGCGGCGGGGGTGAGGCTCTCTCCTTCCCGGGGTCCCCACGCCGGGTGCCAAAGGCTGCGCGCCCCCGCGGCGGGCAGGGAGGGGGTGGGGGGGAACTTTCCCCGCTCTCCCCGGGCCGGGGCTGCGGGGGCGGCTGGGGACGGGGAGGCGCGGGCCGGGGCCGGGCGGAGGAGGAGGGGACCGGGGACGGGGACGGGGCCGCGGCCCCTCACTCACTCACCGCCCGCCGCCAGCCCCGGGCCGAGGCTCAGCGCCAGCTGCAGCCACAGCGCCGCGGCCAGCGCCCGCCGCCGCGCCGCCGGGAGGGCACCGCCGCCGCTCGCCTGCTTCCCATGACACATCTTCTGCCCGCCAAAGGCATCCGGTTCGCCGCCACCTGCAACGAGAGAGCCGCTCCGCCTCGCCGCTGCCCGGGGCTCCGCGCCGGCTCCGCGGGTCGCCCCCGCGCCGCCCCCCGCCAGCCCCGGGACGCGCTCCCGCCCGCCCCGCCGGCCCCTCGGCTCCCCCGGCCGTGCCCCCTCCCCGCCGCCGCCGCTACCTGCGGGGGCCCCCCCGCCAGAGCCGGCGGTACCTCCGCGGCCGCTGCCGCCGCCTCCGCCGCTGCGGCTCGGCAGCCTGCCGGGGCCGGGCGGAGCGCACACGCACACACTCGCACACACCGGCACTCACACACACACGCCGCACACGCACACAGGGACGCGCACCCCGCCGCCGGCCGGCCCTACCTGCGAGCGGGGCAGCGGCAGCCGCAGCGCGCACCTGCCCGGCCCGCCCGCCCGCCCGGCCGGCGCGGAGCGCAGCGGGGGCGCGGGGAGCGAGCCGAGCGCGGCGGGAGCGCGGGCAGCCCCGGCGCGCCGAGCACGCATGGCAGCCGCGGGCACGGCCGCGCCGCCGCTCCGCGCTGTCCCTGCCGGGCACCCCGGCCCGAGGGGCGCCCCCTGCCCCGCGCCGGGGGCCGCCCCAACGCCGCCGAGGGTAGGGGAAGGCGAAGTTAAGGCTTCGCTCCCGGTAGTTTCTGCTCGTTTTCACCTCAAACGGGGTTTCGCGGTGCGCAGCTCTGACGGAGCATCTTTGGAATGCCCTGTGCTTCGTCACGTAGGCAGAACGTTAGATACCAGGCACGGTTTTAGCAGCGCCGATGGCAGGGCTGCATCTTTCACAGTTTTGGAGAGTGGGAAGGTGAATTCCCGAGCACTCTCACCCATCAGCTGCCACTGGGGAAAGGCAGGACGCCTGGGCCTGCCGGCTTGAGCAATTCGCTGTTAGGAATCAGCATCCAGCTACATTGAGTGAATCTGTGAAATTCACAGCCACGAATCACTGAGTCAGAATCACGGTCTCGTGGCTCCAGAAGCTGTGGCAGCTCTGTGGTTCCTGGTGCCGTTCCCAGTGTGCTGTTAGCGGTGTTGCCCCTTTGCCCACAGCCAAGAATTGCATCTATTCCCTTGCTCAGAGGTAGCAGAAGGTGTCCTCTAGCTGAAGAGGACTCTGCTAAGCAGATTAAGGTGTTTGCAAGGGGAACAAAACCAGAGACAAGGGAAGATACATTTGTAATGAAATATACCTATGCTCAGTACAAATACAGACCCAAAGGTATGTGGGATAATATTAACAGCATATGGACATAGCACATCCCGATGCTTCAAAGTCAATAGTAAATACTGGTAAAGTTAAGGTTCTTTTCAAGTGTTTCAGCTACCTGATGCTGTCTCTTCCAAGTTAAAACTTAAGGCTCTTCAGGAGAGATTTTAGTTCAAATCATGTATCAGTTGAAAGGCCAGCGTAAGAAGCATAGTTCTTTATCTCCCCTGGAGAAAATGGGCGTCTCACAGTGAAACGCAGGTATTCTGCTAAGAATGGGGAAGTATGTGGCCAATTTTCAGCTTAGAAAATGCATTATCTCTGAAATACCTTTGCTTCTCCTTTTAAATGGGAAAAGTTGGAGACTATAGAGCATTTTCACCAGGCAGCATCTCCAGATCAGGACAGTTTTCATGTCCCCAGCCAGCCCAAAGAGGGAGCTCAGGTCAGTAGCAGCCCTGGAAAGCCGTGCAAACACAGCACAGGCAGAGTTACACGATAGAGGTTCTCCTCAGACTAAACAAGCCATTGACCACTACAAGTGGCAGGACAGAGCAATAGTGCAGCAATTCCTATTATCTGTAACAAGAGGATCTTTATGCTGCTGGTTTGGCGGCTTTCATTTTTTGAAATCAAAATAGCAAAAGATAATGTCCCGAGCAATCTGATGCCGTTCACGTTCTCCATCAATTAAAATGAGACGTGCTGGATACAGTTCCCGCCTTCAGTGTGGATGGAGCACCCAGATACTTCTGAGGAGGAAGAATCCAATGAGCTAACGTCTGTCAGTGTTGATAGGCGCTTCTTAACCCTTGTGTCTGCCATTTACTCCTATCCCCACGTGTGCAGCTGCACCTCTGACATCATTCAGCCTGAGGAAGGACAGCTGAGGGCTCCGGGCACCTGTCAGCCACCCCACATGAGTGGGAGCACCACTGCTCCAAACAGCACCAGGAAATCAAGGTTTTGTTGTGCAGCAGCTCTTCTCCAAGATCTTAACGCACTGTAAAAATTCACCTCTTGCTGAGCAGGGCATGTATGTGCAAAGGGGTGGCAGTGGCTGAAGGGGCTGGGGGGGAGCTGGCCCCCCCAGTGGCTGAAGGAGTTTAGTGGGAATCCGTGTCAGCCAAGAGCAGGGAAGGGCTCCTGCAGCCCAGGAAAGCCTAAACTGAGTGAGGAGCAGCAAAAGGTGAAGAAGGATGAAGCCTGAGGCAACCACAACCACAGAGAGGCAGAGGGGAAGGAGCTGCTTTGGTTTGGCTTGGACTTTGTTTCTGCAAGGGATGGATGGATTGCCTGAAGGGCTACAACCACTCTGTGGCCAAATCTGACATGCGTAATCAATTTTAGTGCATCCTCCTGAGCTGCAGTGGGGCCAGAGCAGTGATCAGCAGGCTGGACCCGAAGCTCTGAGCTGCTGTTACGTAGCACAGACTGTAAAATACAGGAGGATTTGTCTCCTGGTTATCCCACCCAGATGCCACGATTTCTGTGCCTTCCTACACTTGGCTGTCCATCCCCTATGTGTTTTAGAGCAAGTTACAGATGAGCCTCAAACCTGTGGGGACCAACCCTGAATTGCCTCCGGTGGGGATAAACCCTCCCTGGTGCTGGTGCAGACGGGCTGGAAACAAGTCCAAGCGATTATGTGATTTTTTTTTTTTCTTCATATGTACTCACAAAGCTGCTTCCATCTCCCTGCACCGCTTCTGCAGCTAAAAATGCAACCCCTCAGAATGAAGGTGAAAAGTGCCAGTGCCCATCTGCACCCTCCAGACTCATGTTCCTGTTGTTTGGGCCCAGGAAGGTGGAGGTGGTGGTGGGAATGGGGGCAGAGCTCGTCTCCCTCGTGGCAGGTTGTGGGTGCTGCCATGTGGTGAGAGGCGTTCCTGGCCAGCTTCGCTCCCCTTGGAGGGAGAGGCTCCATCTCTGCTCCAGCTGGTACACACAGTCAGCTCCTGGCTGCTTCCAGCAAGTGCAGGGTGGGCATCCCAGCCAGATTCTGGCTGGCTCTGGGCTTACAGCTCATCTTCTCCTGGGGTTTTGTAATCGCCTTCATGAATAAACAATTGTGTGGATAACTCCTGTAGCTGCAGGATTTTCATTTTGTCTTGCCATGCACATTCATCCGCTCCATCCTCTTATTTTTATCTTCTCACGTGCCCTCTTTTAGTTGATTATCTTATTCTGAGGTCTGTACTGGGTAAAAAGCTAGATTGGAAAATTCTGTTAAATGCATCCAACAAAAAAAGTGGCCTCTCAGTCCAAACCAAGTGACAAGAGCAGCAACATTGGCTCTGCCCAGGACTAGGAATAGGAAGGCCATGCCCACCCTAAGCAGCATTTGGCCCTGAGTCCTGGATAGAATGAAATTATTTTCTCTCTGTCTGCAGGAGTGGGGACTCTCTTTCAGAACATCCAAGGCAATGTGAGAGTTGGGGGAATCACCAGTCCAAGCAATGCCCTTGCAACATGAACCTGAGCTGCACAGCTGCTGCCATGGCACAGGAAAGTGTTTGAGAACACTCAAAAACCAGGACAAAAATGGGACAGGAGCAGCCAAATCTGCTGTGGTCTCATTCACACTGCTTATTGGGAAGGTGTCTGGACTAAATTATTATCCAGAACTGCTGACAGGTTTTGTTTCAAAGGGAACAAATTCATTCACTCAAAAAAAAAAGAGCTAGGGAATGAATGAGCTCACCCATTCCTCTGCCATCCTGACAGGAAGGGGGAGAGAACTGGAGAAAAAAGAGAAGAAAGTCACGGGTTGAGATCAGAACAGTTTAATAATTGAGATAAGAACAGTTTAATAATTGAAACAAAGTAAAATATAGTAAGAATACTAATGATAATAATAATTAGAATGAAAAAGATGGACAGAGAGAGAGAGGGAGAGGAATAAGCCCCGAGAGAAACAAGTGATGCACAACACAGTTGCTCACCACCCTCTGACTGATGCCCAGCAATGATTGGTCCCTCCTGGCCAATTCCCCCCAGTTTATGTCCTAAGCATGACCCTTTATGATGTGGAATATCCCTTTGGCCAGTCCAGGTCAGCTGTCCTGGCTGTACTCCCTCATGGCTTCTTGTACAGCTCCTCACTGGCAGAGTATGGGAAACAGAAAAGTCTTGGTTTGGAGTAAGCACTACTCAGCAACAACTGAAACATCAGTGTGTTGTCAACATTGTTCTCATACTGAACCCAAAACACAGCACTTGCCACCCACTAAGAGAAAATCACCTCTATCCCAGCCCAAACCAGGACACTGTGCTGAGAGTCAGCTGGAAAGGAGGCTTTGCAGTCCAAATTCTTGGTACCTAACACTCTGGTTGGCCTCAGTGCATGCATGAGTGGTCATGCACACCTTTAATTTGCTAGCAAAATGTAACACAAAATACTGGGTTATTGGATTAAGTGTTTGGGGGTATCAATTATCACATTAGGATGTTCCTACTCCATGTTTTACCTGCTCAAAAACAAGGCCAGAAGGAATCGTCCTGGTGATGTGGCTGTGGGGTAGGTAAGCTTCATCCTTAAACTGAACTCCAGAAAGGATGAAAAGGGGGTGGTGAGGATTGTAGCTGAGGATGAAGAGAGAATTTATCTGTGGCAGTAAAAAAAGACCCCAGGGCATGTTAGTGGCAGTTGAGTGAGTAAAGGGGTGGTCAGTCCATGGGGAAAAGAACAGCTTAACACAGAAGTCTGCAATTAATTATTTTAAAATATAAAATGGCAATGACTGGCATTGAGATTTGGCTGCAGAACATCAATCCAGACTGTAAGTACATATTGTTGCAAAACATCCTCCAGACCTGCTGGCCACAGACCAGCTTCCCATTTCATCGGCCACAAGGAAGAGCTGTTGCCTCGAGCTCACAGGTATTCATTGGTGTGAACACAATTCCGCACACAAAATTAAGAAAAAGAGCTCAAGCATCAGCTAACAAAATGCAGGGAGTTGCTGAAGGGAGTTCTGAATGCCTTGGAAGGCACAAAACTATTCAGGGCTAAGATTCATAACGACCTTGCTGTGTCCTTATGAAAGATAATAGCCTGAGATATGCTGTATTACTTGTATTCTTAACAGGCTCAAGTATTTTCAAGTAGAAACTCATTTGTTGAACTCCCTGATATATCAGATAAGGCATTCAGTCACTTCCTTCATGCCTGGAGTGCACTGTTATTTCCCTTTGAACTTGGAAATATTAATGAGCTGATATTTCACAAAAATAAGGTGTGAATGGGTGACCCGGGGAGGTGCCCATTATTAAAACCATATAAGAATGAATAGATGCTTTGCAAAGAAAGGTTTTATCTTCTTAGATGCTGGTGGTGATGTCTTAGTGTCAATATTCAGGAATTAATGAGTTCCTGAGTGCTTTCCAATCTATTCCCAAGCGGGCTCTGGTCCCCAAAAGGGTGCTCCTGGAGACCCTCCTCTTCACCATGACATTGCCTTTGCTTGATCCTGCAGGAGAATGGCCCCCTACACATCTCTGGGTAGATTTGCACTGGAGACTTTGATTTCATCCTTTCCCTCCACCCATGTCTGAAAAGGGCAGCTCTCTCACCTACACCTCAGCCCGAAGAGGGTGATTGCTGGACACGCAGCAATTGCAGGGATTGCAGGAAAGCAATTATTCTAAACAGGATACTTTCAGGTGATTGCTTATAAGAGAGGCTTCCCCCATAAATGTGCTTTCAAAAACAGGTAAGCCATTAGGAGGATAATTATTTTGATGAATTCTGAACCACTAACAGTTATGATGGCTCAAGTAAAGCAGCCCTAAAATTGTAGAGTCCTGATTCTGCAGATGCTAAATAGTGCTGGCTCCTTTAAAATCCTGCATAATTAAAGGGAGAGCTGAAGGCATTCATTTTCTCACAAAGTCAGGATTTAAGAAGAACCTTTCTCTTCCCTAAACTCTTGTTTCAAGGGAGCAGAGGGTGCCGTGAAGAAAATGACAGGAATATGAAAGGAGAATTCTTTTTCCTTCACCGAGCCTTTAGTACTGACAGCCATAAACTCACATCTGGGACTGATACACAAACATTAATAACCAGCCATCAGTGTAGTTTTACCAATTAGTACTAATTACATTTCATTAGAAAAACTGGCAGTGTGGGGAGGATGGAGTTTGAACTACTTTTTTTTGTTTCCTACTGACCTACATAACTAATGAAAAGTTTTAGTTAACAGAAAACCACGCTTTATTTTAATTTCCATCAACACAGTTTAGAGGACATTGCAGAAATAAATGATACCTGGCTAATTGGAGAACTGGACCGGATCACACTTGCTGGGAGGCCAATTCTGCAGCTGAACACATGGAGATTTTTGTACCCTTCTTGCCACCAGTCCTGTGCCTACATTTGGCCCTTGCTTTCCAGTAAACAGTAATTTAGAGCAGATGAATGTAAAATGAAACAATTCCAGGAGCTGAAACAATTTAAATCGGTTATGAGTGCTTTTCATTTCATCCCCCCAGACCAGAAGAGGCTCGAAAACACAAAATGCAATATGTAGTGTTTGATTTGCAACACCGTTCTGAGCCCCGAATGGCATTCATCACCCTTAAGTATAAACTCATGATCAATTTCCCTATGCCCACAGCACACTTGGCACAGTTCATTTCCTTTGCATTATGATACCTGAAGTTCTGCAGAAGAGGACCCAGTGTCTTTCACCCCCAGTTTACAAGTTCATTACTCACTGGTCTGTTTAAATTAAGGTACTCAGCCCCATCCATTTACCCCCTGGAAAAGTTCCCAAATCCCACTTTCTGACCTTTCCATCAGTCTGGCAGAAGCAGACCTGAGTGCCAGGGTGTCTTTGGGGTGGGCAGCACAGTCCCTGGCACAGGGAACTGTTTCTCCAGACAACAACAGACAGAATGAGAGGACACAGTCCCAAGCTGTGTCAAGGGAAATATAGGCTGGATATCAGGAAAAAGTTTTTCACAGAAAGAGTGATAAAATACTGGAATGGTCTGCCCGGGGAGGTGGTGGAGTCACCATCCTTGGATGTGTTTAAAAAGAGACTGGATGTGGCACTTGGTGCCATGGTCTAGTTGAGGTGTTAGAGCATGGGTTGGACTCGATGATCTTGAAGGTCTCTCCCAGCCTAGAAATTCTGTGATTCTGTGATCTGAGAACTGCACAGGGACAGCAGGACAAAAATTCCTTCCCACCACTGCCTGAATTTACAGCTACAGGCAAGTCCCTCAGACTCTGCTCCCCCAAAAAGGCACCTACATTCAAAACTGCAGCCTCCAGACCACAGCTCAGCTGCAGTTTAAGTCAAAGGCACTTCACTATCTCTTAGCAAAAATTCCCAGGAGTTTGTGGTTGTGTTTCAGGCTGTGGGCTCAGCCCTGGCAGCAGGGATCTTGTGGCTCGTTTGGTAGGGTTGTACCTCTGTGTGCTGGATTCACAGAAGCTTTCACAATGCTTCCGATAAGCAAAATGTCTTTTAAACCAGAAGGGATGTGCCTTCCTTTATCCAAACGGAGAAGCTGAGCTTTCCACTCAGATGCAGAATCCACACAGCCCCTTGGATTCTGGCCCTTGCATCTCATGTCTCTGCAGAGTTGGTGTAGAGAGAGTGTGTTTGCCTGGAAGCATTTAACCAAGCCATGTAGAAAAGCAAAGAATTGTGCACTACCTTTTCCCTTGCATGGAGAGCAGCTTTATGAATTCCTTGAGGACACAAGGAAAGAAGAATAAGGAATTGCAGCAGAGTCCCCATGAGAGAAGAGAATGAGAGAGCTGAAGCAGATGTGCTCAAGCACATTCTTTGAAAAGCTGTGACAAAAAGAGAGCAGCTGGTTGAGAACCCTTCCAGTGCAAATATCTGTACCTTTACAATCCTAAAGGTGGAGTGACTGAAAAAGTTAAAATGTCACAATTTTATAGCACTGCATAATGACTTCCCAAGATGTTGAGATTTTTTTATATTGAGTCCTAACTAAATGCCATTTA
The DNA here is from genome assembly GCA_013398615.1 of Brachypodius melanocephalos. Classification (NCBI taxonomy): domain Eukaryota; kingdom Metazoa; phylum Chordata; class Aves; order Passeriformes; family Pycnonotidae; genus Brachypodius; species Brachypodius melanocephalos. The sequence goes on along the minus strand of VZSR01001479.1, from coordinate 5,138,532 downwards.
AAATCTTAGCTTCATAACATATGGTCAGATATGAATTCAGAGAATTAAGAATTAATTTACATGCATCTTATGTATTCCATGTCTACACATTTTTTATGTTTCTTGGTAGGCATACAGCAATTTGCATTAACTTCATTTCCTAGCAAAGCCGTGGAAAAGCTGCAAGAGGATAGTTCTGTCAGTACTACACTAGAATTTTGTAACTTCCTCTGGCACCTGTTCTGATGCACATGCTAAAAACCACCAGTACTGGGCTCCAAAACTGTTCCAAAATTCCACAATGTGGAGCAGCAGCCATACAGTGTGAATTAGTGCAGCCAGAAGAAAGGGATCAGAAAGAAGGATCCTAGGCAGAATCCAATATGATCAGACCTTGAAGATGCTGAGATTTGGATTCTCGTCTTTAATTTCCATGTTTATTTTCTACCTTTTTCACACAGACGCCAAAATAACTCTCTTCTGCTGTAGCCACATTACCACTGAGTTGTGCCAATTGTATCAGATGTTCATCTGGCTCTCAGCACAGGCAACAGTTCAGGTTTGTTCAGGTTTCTCCCTGCATGTGAGCCTTTTCCTCCTTTTCACTGATGCATTTCTGTAGTTTAATATCTGTCAGCTCTTATCAGGTGAGATAATAACAAATCTAAAGCTGTCTGGAAAATACATGATCACCATTCCTGCTTGCTGTTGCCACCCTGAAATTCATAGCAACAAGAGGATTAGCTTGAATTGAAGACTAAACAAGATTAGGTTCGATTAGCTATTCTCCTCTAGCAAAAGAAACTCTAAACAAAACCAAACCCCAAACAAACAAAAACAACTGGGAAAAAGAATCAGCAGTTCCTAAAAGGAGGGGTGCAAGAAGGTCAGGAAAAGTCCAACCAGCCCTGAAGGTCATGCATTGGGCTGTGCCTGGTGGCTGTCCCTGCCCTCTCTGGTCCGTAGAGGTGAAGCTGTGGGTGGAGAACAACAGAAGGTGGAAGAAGAGGGTGAGGAAAAAGGAAATTGTTGGAATTGGGGTGAGTTACCCCGTGATAATCTGTTTGGGAACAGAAGACATGACAGTGAGAGCAAACCCTCCAGGGTCTGGAGAAGGAGGGGGCAGCAGCCTGCTAGGGACACTTTGGTGCAAGTGGCAACAGCCTGGATTGGGAAGAGCTCTGAAATGGTGCTGCTTTCCTCTTTTCTTCATGTCCCTGCCTTTTCTGCACAAGGTCTGCTGCATCCCCCAGGGACAGCAGCTCCCCAGAGCAATGGCTGAAACCCAGCACAGAGAAAGGAATTCTGCCTTTTTTTGTTTGTCATGCATAAGATGACTTTCAGATATTGAGATCCCCATGGGAGTAATCTAATTCTTCATGCTTTCTAATGAAAAGCAAATCCAGCCAGATTTAGTCTTCCTCAACAGATTAATTGTCATAATATTAATTACTGTTTTTTATGAAGTTTAGGCCATTTAAAGCTTTGCCCTTCTTTTTACTATAGGTGTTAAGGCTATATTATTTATATGTGATTGTTTTGTTTAAAGTGTAAAACACAGAGACATAAACAAACTTTTTTGGTATAACAATGCAAGTACATTTTTGGTGCAATAAAGCATCAAGCATTAAATACAGGGATGAGACAATATGTCGTGGTGAGATGGCAAGAACTTCACATGACAGGCTTTCAAAATCTAATGCTAATTACATCTTCATCAGCTCAGAACTTCCATGTGCCTCTGACCTCTCTATTTCTTCCAGTTATCCCAATATATTTTGTATGCTGAAGCTCATTAGTGTCTGGTTAAAGTGAAGTCTCCAGGACATCCAGTTTACTTGTGTTAGTTTGTTCAAACACTCAGTTACCTTCCAAGTGAAAATAAGATTTCCAACCACCCAAATTGAATTTGTCAAATTCAGCTCACAAACAATGATTTCTCAGAGGTTTTTTCCCCACTTGGATTTCCCCTTACCCTCATTTGGAGTCCCTTCATAACTGTACTTCTTCTCATGAAAATACTTCAATAGCACATTTGAAGTACTTCACAGGATTCTTCAAGGCAAGAGGGAGATCTTCATATTTCTCACACTGAGAGCATTAAAAAGGAGCTTGGTCTGAGCAGCTCCAGGGCCACCTGGCACAGAGAAGACTGAGCAGGGGCAGGACCCCTAGATGGTCCAGATGATCGTTCTACGAATCTATGATTCTATGATTCTATGATTCTAAACCTGGATGGTCTAGATGATCATTCCATGATTCTATGATTCTAAACCTGGATGGTCTGGATGATCATTCCATGATTCTATGATTCCATGATTCTATGATTCCATGATTCTATGATTCCATGATTCTATGATTCCATGATTCTATGATTCTAAACCTGGATGGTCTAGATGATCATTCTATGATTCTGTCCTGTGACAGGGGTGTGCCTGAGCTGGTGGCCCGTGGGATCTGGGCCTGCCCAAGCCCCACTCTGTGCTCACCACTGCTGTGGCACCAAAGGGAAAGTGCTGCTGGGCAGAGAAAGCCTTGGCAGAGCTTGCTCCTGCATCGTGAGCAGCAAGGAGAGGAGGGTTTTGAGCGCCCACCTTTGCCAGGCACTGCCAGCAACTGGGCTCTGCTGAGCTCTCGTGCAGGCAGCCTGGCCCGGGATGGAAAAGGCTTTGCTCAGTCCTGAGAGGAAAGGGCAGGAAGAAACAGACATTCCTCTCTTAAGAGGTGTTTCTTCTCTTCTTTGGAGCTACAAACTTCAGGCTTGGTTTCACTGCTGAGAGGTTCACAGTAGCCCCTTTTTCAAAAGGATTTCTCCATGCTGATGAGGGCAGCCACAAGCCCCAGCACTGGGCTGTCCTGCCCCTAAAGAAAAGCCCAAACTGCCTTTTGCCCAGCCTGAAAGGAACTGAAATTTTCACTGTCATGTCTTTTGGCCCCTCCTCCATTCCCCACACTTCATAAACTCTCATCTATAATTGATCGCTATATGTTGCCCTTATTTATTGATTGTATATCACTGCTTATCCCTAATTACTGCTTTCATTTTTTTCCCCAGAATCTGGCTTTTAGGCAATGCTGTCATCTTTCTTGGCACTGGAATCACAGCTTTTTGGCTGTTTAATGAGCTCCCCTTGAAAGAGCTCACAGTTCTCCATCACATTTGCTCCTTCTGAGTTTTTTCTGACTATCACTCTCTTCATCTGTGGGAAACTAGTCCTTCTGAAACACTAAAAATGCGTCAAAGGCTGTTTTCTTTTTGCCCATTTTGAATACTGGCAAGCAGTGATTACCACTCCATGGCTGACCACTTAGCTTTACCTATAACAGAAGAGTCCAGGCTAGATTTGCTTAGGATGGGTGTTCAAGGCTAGAAAGTTACACTTTCAGGGAAAAAAATGCTTTTGGAATAGTCTTGAAGGATATTGTAGCTCTTTCCTTACAAAGATTACGAAGAAAAGGAGGACTGTGAAATTTTGTTGTAACTGATTTGAATCCAGGAGTTCTTGTTCAGTCCATCACAGTCAAGTCAGAAATTATTTTTCTAACATTTGAGACTGTTTGGGTAGCAGGTTGTATTTCAGCTGATGATTTATTTATAAATCTGAGGAAAAGCATTATTTATGACTGCAAATGCAGGATAAATTGTGAAATTTTACCTATAACCAGAGCTACAAAAATTCAGCATATATTTTATTCACAAGCTTCCTCCCTTTTGCATTATTTAGCAAACATAACGTTATCTCATTTTGTGTGGTCTTTGCCCCAAAGAGTTTGCAGCCTCATTCAGGCACCAAAGATTTTTTAGCAGAGGAAAGCATAATGAAGTAATTAGTTTTGAAATAAACAGACATCATTGCAGATTAGAGAGGATGCACGTTAAATCAAGGCATCATCCAGAACCCTTCTCCTGCAAGGCACCAGTTCTGCACCAGTCATGGCTAAAAATGGTACAGAAAGGATTTCCCTGAAAGCAGAGACATTTCCCTTTGGATTATGACCGTGAAGTCATTCTATCCCTGCCAAGACCTTAAGGCCATCAATAAACCTGAGAGTGATTTCAAAAGCCATACATTATGTTTAGCCCTCCTTGCAATGCACTCAGAGCACTTCCCCGTGGTTTGATTTTGCTGGGAGCTGAAACCATTGAGGTGCTCAGTCCCCAGGGAGAGTTACAGCACCGGGAATTATCCCACCACAGTTCAGTGCCACTTACCACGCCTCAGCATACAGACAGCCCCTGAATGCAAATGGGAAGAATAATTTCATTAAATCATTTCTGTAACTGCATAATTTGGGTAATTAAAACCTTTACTTATACCTGTTCAGGAACAAGCAGATTATTATATTAATGCACTCCACTTATTGAATTTTTAAGCTTGACTGGTAAATTTAGGGGTGATGCAAGACATAGTTAAACACCTTTGAGAAAAAAAAAGTGGTCAAACAGCATTTTGATAGTACAAATACATGGGAATTGTTTCCTCAAATTTAGTTTGGTGGGAACAGATGGGCTTTTCCACGTACCTGATTCCATGGCTATTTTGCTGTGCTTCAGATGTTTCTGAGGCACAGGTGTTTCTAGGCAACATTTACAGAATTCCCAGAGGAAAAATATCAGCATAGGAAAAGCAAAACTGAAAGCTGCGTGACCCAGCCCCTGTACTGAGTTAGCATTTACTTCTTCAGTCATTCAAGGCCAAAGAAATACACTTATTTATTTCTTGGGGCTTTGTGTCAAGCTTTTAGGTTATGATTTGCAAAAACAGTGGGAAACCCAACCAGAGCAAAGCCCAAGAGATATGTAATGAAGACATTAATCAAATACTGATAATCATTCTGACATCTCCACAAGCATGGACAGGACACAAAACAAATGCGACAAAGCACATGTGGTATATTAAAATCCTGATGTTCTATATATTTTATCATGCCAAAAAACCCTGGATATCTCATATACACACCAAAAAAAAAAAAAAAAAAAAAAAAAAAAAGAGAGAAAGCATGTAAGGGAGCAAGGCTTGATACAGATTTAATCACAATGTCTGATCCCAGGTTAGTCTAAAGGAAAATGAAAGAAATCATCTCACCTTTCATTCATTAGAAATGTAAGTTAGACACTACAATTGATTCAGATGAGTACATGACACTTTTTTCATTGCCTCTCCTCTATTTCTCTGCCAGAAAGCTCTTATATCTCAGCTTCTTACAAGATTGTTAAATTACTAGTCAGAAGAACAAACCTTTGGAAAGATTTAGAGGTTTTACCTTCTGGATTATATACCATGGTAATTTAATGCTAACAAGCTGCAGTGCTGACCAAGGCAATTTGATTCATAAGAATTTATGGGCTATTCAGAATATATCCCAGAGCATGATTACAATTATCTGACAAATTGTTCTGTGAGGAGTGGGACTGATGCTGCATCCGTGTCCTCTTCCCATCCCAGGCATCCCAACTCTCTGCTTCCTTCAGGGCTGTGGCTGGGGCAGAGCTGCAAACATCCCAGCCATTGCTTCTGGGGCCAGACAAAACCTGCAGTGAGTTGATTCTACACCTAAAACCAACGTGCACAACAGAAGGAAGAGCTGTTTAATAATCCTGGTAGAAAGAGGCTTTGTTTTCCTGGTTCTTTCACGTGTCTGTTTATTCTCACTGCTATCCAAGCAAAGGCAGGATTGCCACAACAGCTCCAGGCACCTGCTGGAAACCGAGATCACAAGTTCTTTGTAATTCATGGGGATTTGCCTTTGTCCCTAGCAGTTAGAGGATCATTATTGAAATCTTTCAGCACTCTGTTCGCTCCTGTTTGTACCAGCACAGGTTATCTCCACTGTACCTCCTATGCTTGATCACATCCAAGTCTTACAAACAGAAAAGTCCTTGGAAATACACAATTCTGAGGATATACTATTTACAGTTTCACCTTATCTGCCATGACTACAGGGCAAAAAATTGTAAAGAAAAAGACACAACAGCAAAAGAGTACAGCGGGGTGAAATTCTGTTCTCTCACTCTGGAATCACTCCCAGGAGCTATGCAGGTGGAGTAAGTGGATTTACACTCAAGTAGATTAGAGCAGATTTAGTTCCTAGACTGTCACCCATATCTGCCTCTCATCTCATCATTGTCATGCTTGCACTACACTGTTAAAACTATTGAGGACTGATACCTTCATTTAACATTGCCCACAGATCTGTAATTCCAACTGTAGGGGAACAAGGTTTTAGCTGCTGCTGAACTGGGCTTCTACTTCAGTTCTTGCAGGAGAAGAAGATGTTCATTGCCCTAACACTTTTCCTAACCCTCATCCAAATGATTCTAACTCGTATCAGCACTACTTTCACTTCAACTCTGATCAAGCAACATCTCGGATGGCTTTGGAAAAGGAGAAATGCAAAGTGGCTTCTGTTCTTTCTAGCAGCAGAGCAAATGAGCACCCCAGAACTTCTGATCTGAGCCACTTTCTTTTCAGCCTCTGCAATATCTTTATCACCCCTGGCTGTTTCATTACACATCTGTCTGTGATAATCATTCTGGAGTCATTCCAAGCTCTCATTACTTGGTGTTCAGGTGCAGTTGTTGTCAATAATTCTAAACTAGAAGAGTTCCTGCACTCTGAGGAGCTAAACTGCTTAATGCCCTGAGACTGAGTCTCCCCTGGCTGCATTCTCTTGGTGTTTAGACTGGCCCTGCCAGCTCCCCAAAAGTTTGCTGCCAGCTTTGTTTATCAGAGACTGCAATAATTAATTTCCTATTACTTCCCTGTGATGATGGATGAGCATTTCCAAGGATCTGAGGGAAGACTCTAGCTGTGAAAAGCACAGCCACGGTGGGAATTGCCATTGCAGGCACCAAGGAAGTCTGAGAGTCTGCTGCCTGCTCAGAGAACCCCCAAGTGAGCATTTCCATGTAAAGTGCTTCACACCATGCTCAATTGCCTAGAATTACAGATGGGAAAGTTAAAGGCTGTGCACTGACACCAGTAAAATAAAAAGGTTTTATGCACAACAGAAGAAATACTTGACCAGTCTAGAGTCTTTGTAGGAAAAATAATCTTCAATTCCACTCTAACTGCAAAAGGAGGAAATCTGTTAAAACCAAATTACATTTCAGTGTTTATGCTTATGTCTTGCATAAATTTCTTGCTCTCTATAAAGTTTGACTCTGATGAGAAGGAAAGCTGTGTTAGGAATGATTATGTGCTTATTTTCATAGAAATGATCCACCAGTTTCTGAAGAAAACAACAGAGAAATATGCTTGAAAGATACCAGCTCTGACATCACGTTGCCACACTTGTTTTCTTCTACAAATACCAAAGTGTCGAGATGAATCTGAAAGATCTTTATTCTCTCAGACAAAAATGAACATACTCAGTTGTGAAATGGTAAGTTTCATACTGAAATCTCAAAAGCTCTGGAAAAAACCTCCTTCTGTGGTAATATTTGGGTTTATGTTTTGTTTAGGGTAGAGGCACTGGAGAACCTGATCTGTGACAGCAAAGTGGATATATCACCCTCTACAGAGCAGTCAGATGGGCATTCATTTTGAGAGAGAAGCCAGCAAGCTGCTGGTTCTCTCTCTTTACTCTCTCCCCACTGGCTAAAACCCAAAATAGCAAAAAACTCCAACCCAAGCCCCTGTACTAAACAAAACATGGATGTAGTTATATATTTGATTTAAATAAGCATTTGTTTGAAACCTTGTAAGCCTTTGTATCCAGCAGCACTGGAAAGCCTGAAGCAGAAAACACATTAAAAAGCAATCATAACTCACATCCAGGTACAAAAGGATGCTGCTCTCCGTGTGCAGTTCACCAAGCCTTATTCAAATAACTTCTGAAAACACTGCCCTGTATTCCACTGTTAATCACAGAACAAAGAATAAAAAGGTTACTTCATATACATCTCAACAATATCATCTAGTTGGGCTTGAAGGGAATAAAGTGTTTTCTAGGCATCTTGGACAGGATATCCAAATTTAAAATCCAGAGAGGGTCATTAGGCACTATGAAAAATTTTAACATTTTCCCTCTTCATCTTTAATATTCTGTTTGCATTAAATAGTGAAGTTCTCATATTCCCTCGTGCCAAAATTTTGGTCTTCCAGATAATGCCCTGCAGATTTGCTGGACAGAGAGGTAAGTGAAACAAGCAGTTTCTTGTGGGGTGTGTCACTGCTCCCACTGCTGTGAGGATGCTCTCTGTAAACATAAATGGTTTTCTGTTGTAGGAATTTGAATATCTCAGTACTCAGATCTTTTATTGACTTTCAAAATCTGTATGGCTGAATTATATGGCACAAAACAAGGCTTTTATATTTAAATAGGGAAAACAGGGAATGCCACAGTGGCATGATGAAATTAATTTCTTTTTATAACAGGAATGTTGTTTGCTGCAACCATTGCAATAGAAAGATAACTGGGTGAGCTTGCAGGTTATTAATTCCTTTTCATTGTAGAAAAAGCTAGTGATAATGTATTTTGCTTTGCCTTTCTAAAATGAGCTTGAGTTTTCTTTAGTTGAATCCCTTAACATCAGGGGAACCGTTCAGCTGAACTGGTCATGCTGAGTCATAACAATTCAGAAGCTGAGCAGACATAAATCTAATTATCCCCCAACCCTCACCACAGATCAAGTCTCTCTGGGCAAAGTTTGGTGAGTATGACCAAATGACAGTGGAAATCTCATCCATTCAGCTTCTTCAAGCTAGTTATTGCACTAGGGATCAAGTAACTGTCCCAAACTCCAGTTTTCACACTGCCTCCTGCAATTTCAAAGTAGCTGGATGTAATACAGAAGAATCTGCATCCTTTTTAGATGGCATTGTGCAAATTACGTCTGCTTTATCCAGAAAAATTGCAGCCAAGAGGAATCACGTACCTGATACCATCCATGTCATGGGGCTGCCCCTTCAAGGGAGGTGTAGCCAACAGGCAAAGCAGGTGACACCAGTGGAGCAGTTCCCTGCAAACCCAACCCTTCAAAGGGCTCCTGCCTCCTTGTGGCTCCTCAGCAGGTGGGATCAGGCTCCTCTGCAGAAATCCTCTCCTCTCCCTTTGATGCTGATCACCAGACCTGGCGTGCAGCCCAGCACTTGGAGTGACACTGATGCACCCTCAGGGCTTTCCTGGTGGTCTCAACACTTCTGTAGGCAAAACCCTGAGAAAAAGGATCACTGGCCTCGAGAAACTTCAGACCTTGTGGTTGATGTATCTGGAAGATGTGGAGTAAGAGGCACATTTGAATAGAGTGAGGGAATAGAATGAACCCCCTGAACATACTCAAGGAGACACACTTAGGGGATTGACTCCTCATGGATGTCCTGGGACAATTAAAGCTAGAGGGTGGGTTTGGATACTGATAAATCTACATTGGAGGACCATCCAATCATCTTCTTGTGGTCTGCTGAAGGTCTGAGAAGATATTAAGATCCTCGAGAGAAAAGCAGATAAACATTTCCAATCTGAATTAGATTGCTGAAATCTTATTAGAAAAAGTCCCACCTCAAAAAAAAAAAGGATCTTTCATCATTTCAGCAGTTTCCTAGGATATCTCTGATGTCTTGCACAACACATAGACCACTATGTCTCACTCCTAAAGGTCACTGACCGTTAATTAAAGCTTCCCTGTGCACCCCTCTTTCGAGGGATGTCTCCTCAGCTTGCCATCTGGAAGGTTAATGACGCACAGATTCGCAGGCTGGGCTGCAGTGCTCGCCCCCAAAGATGCATTTCAGACACCACTGATTGCAGCAGCTGTTCAGAACTGCATTTTGGGTGGTTTGCATAGGAAGGGCCCTTCTGAAAGTTTGGGTTCAATGTCAAGGCTTTCACAGGGTTCCATTCCAGTGCTGGAGATGCCGATGGTGACTGCTTGAGTGCTGGGCATGCAAATAATCAGAAAGGGTCCTGTGAAAAGATACCAAGGGATTGATTCTCTGTGGCCATCTGGGTGGAGAGAACGACTAAATCACCACCTGGGACTGCTTTGACAAGCAAAGAGCTTCAGCCAGTTTTGGTGCCACCTTTCCTTACATGACACGGAGCCTCAGGGCTGGAATTCAGGGGCAAGTAATAACACAGACAGGTTATAACACAGTAATAACACAGACATCTTCTCTTTTAGCACCAGAGAGAGAAAGATTAGCAAAAGTTTCCTGAACAGTGGACTTTCATAGCTTCTCTGTGACTCTTTTGAGTGTTTTTGGGGAATTTCTGGTGATAGACTCATGGCTATGGCACTGGAAATACAAACCCCCTGGGATGGCATGTTTAACCCAAACCCTTTCAATGGTCTCAGCTCTCTCTTTTCCAAAGAACAACCCACTTCATTCTATCTTTTAGTATTAAATAAGAGATGTTTTCTCATGCCTGGCATTTGTAAAGGTCTCCAAAGCAATAAATCCTGTACTTCAATATAAGCGTGTGACTTTGTCTTCCTCTTACAGTTTCACCTAATTTACCCATTTTTGCATCCACACCCTTGCCTAAGAAGTGCAGAGGAGCACAGCAATATGTAACCCAGGAATGCTGTTCCTGGTTGGAAAGTGGTGCTGCACACCTCACCCTATCACCCATATGGGGCTGCAGTCCTCTACCACACACCACCCATCAGCCACGGAAGGGCAAAGACGTTTGATCAAGCTGAGCTGTCCCCTGTGCACAGAGTCTTGTTTCCTGGTAACATCTTACAACCCATACAATAGAAAAACAACATCCAGAACTGTAGGCAGAGTTCTCCAGAGAGGAAAAAATTTGCAGCTAGAGAAAAGGCTGCTATTTGGTACATTATTCTGGCACTGCTTAGCATGTGGTTCTATTTTTGCTTGGGAAGACAGCTCGTGATGAGGAATGTCTCACCTTATCAGCGATGGACAGCAGCTGTTGCATGGGGATGGGAGGTCTTTAGGTGATCAGCTGCACTGGGAATAATTTGAAGAGATGAGAGTTAATTAGTCCAGGATAAACTAAGAAGGGATCTGATTAGCCAGAGTACTAAAAGCCAATTACTTCCAGAACGCAGCTAAATGGCTTTACAAAGCTAAAAAAAGACAGCATCTGATAGCTTTTCCAACACATGAGCTCTGATCACTAAAAGAACAACCTCTTCTTGCCCTCCTCCAGAAAATTTAGTTCTGGATGAGGACAGACTTCAGAGACAGTTTGCTGCCTTTTTTTTTTTTTTTTTTTTAAAATAAGTAACTTTTTCAAGGGTTTGTAAGATACCCAGCTACTCATGGGCAGGCTTTAATGTGCAGAAAAACTCATCACCACAGAACGTGGTTCTTTTGGAGAGCCACTGTTAAAGAGCAAATTGATGTCTCTTGCTGAGTCAAGTTGTCCCTTATTTAAGTGGAGTTGGCACTCAGGCAGCTTGGCCACCCTGGGAACTGCATCAGGTCAGCCCCCTAACAGCTGCTCCCCTCTTCTCTGGCACGAAGAAAATGTCCTGTATGTAACCAATGACCTGATTATTTTCTTCCCGTGGGTTGCACATTAAAATACCTACTAACCCTTTTTGTGGGTGAAACATGAAGAAATGCATTTCTGGGTATTCAAACATATTCAGTATCTTACATAATGTCTATAAAAACAAAAGGATGCTCAAGGCGGGCAAAGCTGAAAAGGTGAGCAAGAACTGGTCCATCTGTGGGCTGGTGTGTGGCTGCCTCTGAGGCTGCTAGCACTTCATTCCGGCTGGACTGTCAGCTCCTTCCTTGCAAGCATACTGTCGGTGTAAATTGATGGGAATCCCCGGGATCCAAGCTTTGGAATGGATTCCCTTTTGCAGTGCTAATTGTTCACAACAGGGCAGATACGGCAGGGGAGGGTGTTGGACTAATTGCACATAAAAGTGCACCCAAGCCAAAAAGCAGCCACAGAAGAGGCAGTGTGCAGCTTCAGATAGGGCGAAATGGGATCACATGGATGCGTGAACTCAGCCACTTAAATTCTTAAATTCTCCCTGTAAATACCCAGCAGAATTCGCGGAGCCGTAAACCCGTGCTCTGCGTGAAAGTGAATTGCGTCCCCAGCATTTATAAACTGTGCCTTGGATAATTCATGAGGATAGCCACACGGGGTCACACCAAAGGTTCATTTAGCTCAGCAGCCTGTCTCTGAGGCTGAACAGTGAAAGGTGTGTAGGAGAAAAGCATGAGAAATGGGATAAGCATAACATGCTTCTTCCCCCGGTGTGCTCTCTATCTGCTGACAGTCTCTGGTTCACTCTTCTGGAAGCTGTTCCTGCTTCCCAGAGCTTAATGGCCCATGAGAGACCTTTCTTACTGATTGTGTCTAATTACTTCTTCTGCCCATTCTTGCTTCTATCCAAAACATCCTGTGGCAAAGAGGTGTACAGTTTAATTGTATGTTGTGTGCGGATGTTCTTAGTTGCATTTATTTTGATTAATAATTTCATGTGTTTCTTACTAATTCCTGACTTATAATAAAGAGTGAACAATCTTTTCTTACTCGTTTTTGCAATTTGCTCCTCTTCCCGTAGATTGCTTTGTATTATCTGGAGAAAATTAAACCTTCAAGTGTCTCATTTCAAATATTAAACTGATAAGAGATCACACCTATTTGTTAACTTCCAGCTGTGAATTGCGGACCTGTTCTGAATTTCAGGTGCTAGAAATGGTCTGTCTTTAATGTTCAGGCTTTGAGCACAAATTACAGCGTGAACCTGCCTCCAGCATTATTATCCACTGGACTACTGGGATTCAAAAACTCTTTGTATCTTGTGTGGTTACTATGGCCATTCTCAAAGTCTGCAATGTCTGTGCTTTGTACCAGACCTGTAAGTACAAGGCAGTTTAAAAGGTGCAGCATTTCAGTGAAAATCTCTCCGTGTTCAGACACAGAAGGTTCAGTAGGCCCCCAGATGGGAAGACCAAAAGGAACCCAGAAACCTTGGATCTAAAAGAAAAACAATCCTGTTTCTCTTTTCCCTCATCTCCACACATAACATTGTGCAAAATGCTCCTAGGAAGGTCTCCCTCTGCAACTGCTCCACCCCTCATTGGCTTCTGCACCTTATTCAAAGTCTCACAGGTCTCCTGTCTCACTTTATGCAGTGTTCCTGTCTCCTAGTACTGTACCAGATGCATCTTCCTGATTGCTTGCCATGGACAGCAGTCATTTTTCCTTTCTCAAGGGAAAGCCATATCCATACATTAATTCTCCATCTTCATGCCAGAGTCTCTCTCCCTCACTTCTCGTTTTCAAAGCCCCTCATATAAAATGCACAAGGGGTAAGAAATGACAGAAAATCAGAGCATCTGTATCTTATATTCCTCTGGCACTGGCTTGAGTGACTGCACAAAAACACAAGCCTGGAATTTTGAGGTCCCCAGCTCTCATCACCCTCATATCTCTGCTACTGTTAAAGACTTTATTCCCTTCTGGCCCGTCTGAATTGGAGTCACAAAGGCAGGAAAAAGTGATATTCACAGTGCTCCTCTTCTCATTGCCAGTGTCTGGGCATATTAACAAGTCAGTGCACCCTGACAATGGTTCATTTCAACTGTGGAGCATTACAATTCTCATCGAGGGCAGAGAACCCAGAGCAGTTCACGAGAGCTCAGGTGCTTTAAGCTCCTTTCTAAAATTACATTTCTGCAGACAGCAGACCATTTAGTTGAGTCATTCTGTGCAAACTGAATGAAACCTTCCAGTTGCAGTTCTGTGTGATCAATAGCGGGTGCATCATTTGAGTGGAATATTTTAAACCATCCCAATGTGGAAGTTCACCTCTGGCAGCCTGGGCAGTGGCTGGGCTCCACCACAGAGCAAAGGGCCAGGGCAGCCCTTTCTCCTCCTCCTGCTGCTGCTGCTGATCTTTTTGCCACTGCAAAACAAAGGAGACCAAGAGCCCATCAGTGGAGACAAGGAGGCAGTGCTCCCAGCCCTGCCCTGCCCAGGATGGGTGGGGAGCCAGCAGCTGGAACCGTGGCTGTGGCCTGGAGGCTCCTGAGAACTGGCACATGACCAGGACAGCCTGGCCCAGCCCTTGCCTGCCCTCCTCCCAGCTGTGTGTCCCCACAGAACCATGCCCAGCAGATGCCCTCGCTCTTCCAGATGTCCTCCATCTCTCCACCCCTGACAACACTCAGGGGACCAGTGAACACAGCTCCTCCCAGCTTCAGCTGGGGGCAGGGATCCATCTGCCCAGTCCTGAGGACAGAGCTGAAGCAGGCAGCACCTGGAGTGCTCAACACTCTTGAAGGATCCCAAGGATTTCTCTCTCCCCTTCTGCAGCGTGATGGGCACTGACTTCCTCTGGGCAAAGGGCAGCAGCTCCAACCACAGTTCTGCAGATGTGTAGGTTCAGGAGAAAAGACCAACCCTGCCTTTATTTCCAGGATTCAAATGGTGAGCAGGAAGACTCCCACCATTTTCAGACAGGGCAGTCAGAGCCCTTTGCTTGGAATCATCCTGCAGAAACCAGGCTGTGCTCACAGAGCAGCCCCACAGCAGAAAGGATCTCTGGAGAGCTGCCACCCAGCACCAGCAGCCCGAGCATGGCACAGCTGGCACCCTCTGCCCTCTGGGGCTCTCTGCCCTGTTGCTCTTCACCTCCCTTTGCTTTGGCTTTGCTGCTGCTCCTGATCTCTGATAAACTTGATGCCGCTTTGGGCCACCAGCCTTTGGGCACAGCCACTCAGCCAGTCTTCAAACCACCTTCTGTTCTGCTCAGCCTGCCCACACTCCTCCAGGTTCTCCATGAGGCTCTTCTGGCACACAGTCCTCCTGAGGTGGACGATGGCCACTGTACTCCCCTCATGTCCCACCACAGAAGATTATCAGGTCTGGCAAGCAGGATAAGTTTCCTTTGCTGTATTCATGCTGGCTCCTAGTCCCAATCACCTTCACATCCTTCACATCTTGAGGATGTGCTGTGGTATTCTCAGCATCTCCATGAACACAGGATCCCCTTTTTCTTACCAAAAACAGTAAGAAGTTCAGGGTACCTGGTGATCTCGGCCTTAAGTTTTTGTGTTTGGTTTCTTTTCCAAGCTTCTCCAAGAATGTGACAGTGAACACTCCAGCAAACATTTAACAAGGCCTGTGGGCTCTGTCCTCATCGGTCTGAACATGAGAGGTGAAGCAGCAGATGCATGCAGAGCAGGCATTGCTGAACCACACGGGGTTAATTTGAGCTTGCAAGAGGGGAGCCTTTGACTGGCAGAGAGCCCTACATGAACCAGCACCTGAGAGCCCTCAGCCACATTGCATTGCCTGTTGACCCAGGATTCTTCACTGGAATATGATTTTAAAACACCCCAAAAAGCCAAGGGCAAGTGGAACAGGAATTTTAGATCGACTTGTCATCAAAGCTGTTTTGAAACCTGAGTTCACCTTGTAGCTGAGAGCTTATTTCCTCGAGCTATGTTCACAGCACCCACTATGAAATTGTACTTCCAGGGCATTTTTTGCTTGCAGGCTTGCTGTACTATCACCCAAATTTTACAGAAAGGGAACAGAGATACAGGGTGAGACTTGCTCAAGGTCAGAATGGGCTGATGTGGTAGAAGTGGAAAAAAGCACAGAAACAATGTGGAAAAGATGAATCTGATTTATACAGGAGGACTTGAATGACAGTGATTTATACACATATTTATACCAAGCCTGAAATGAAAACACAGTGTCAAGACATTCACGTTATCATTTCTTTTTATTCTTAATAAAGGCAATGATTTGGCTTGAAAAATAGAATTAATCTGACCTTAAACATTGACTTGATATTTTCCTTAGGGATTTTAAACTTCTGATTATTATTCCTTTCACTTTCTCATCTCATCTTTCCCCTTCTCAAATTAACTGTCATTTGTTTATGACACCACCCACGTCTGAGCTGCCAGGATGTCTCCTGTGAGCCATCCTCCCAAAGTATTTCCCACTGAGGCTTAGGAGCAGGCCTCTTCCTTAGTCTAGCCACAAAAGCCTCCTGCTATAACAAGAAGATCCAGATATAGTCACTATTTTCAGGGAAGTTCATGAACTAAAGGATTGCATGCAGCATTTTTTAGAAAACATTAAAACAGCCCTGCCTGTTGTTTGGCTTGGGGGAAGGTTGGAGTCGGCCAACCTACAGGACACGAGGTGACACACCACAGCTGCCTCCAGCTGACAGGACTTCCCCAGGAGCACCTGGGGCCAGTGTAGCAGTCTGATAGCCCAGTGGGGAAAGAAAAAACATTTTGCTGGAAAGAACCAGAGACACAGGCATCAACTGTGATGTGCTTGGAGTCCCCCTGAGAGGCACCAGTTTATGCCACCAGCGACAGTCCAGAGCTGCAGTGATGCACATCTCGCCCTCAGACTCTTCATAAGATCACAGGGATTTGAAGAGAGAGTCCAGATCCAAGCTGCAAGAATAAAACTCTCTCTGCTTCCTTGGGTAGATCTGTCTCAGCCACAAATGATATGACAGGAATCCTATACTGCAAAAGAAGATTAAAGCACATGAAAACTGTGTGGCCCAGGGAGGAGAAGAATGGGAAAGACCTTCTGTGATGCTACAGACAAGACCACTGTGCCTGTGTGGAGCGGATGAGTAAAACCACACGTTTTAAATCAGTCCCCTGGCAAACATATGGCTCTTGTTCAGTCCCACTGCACAGGACATAAAGCATCTGCCTGGACCCTGTGGCTCCTCAGCACACTCTGAAGAGGAGCCATTTGTCAAGTTGTCCCTAATGTGTGTCAGCAGCTAGAGAGGAGTCAGAGCTGAGGGTCACAACATCTCCCTCTTTCAGTTCCATCCCTGATGCAGAGAGGCAGCGGGATCATGTGAGCTGGAACAGCTCCCAGCACCATTTTGGTTCCCAGTCTGGGCTCCCACGAACACAAAAATCAATATGGTACAAGTGTGGAGAGTTCATTGATCTGCATCATGGGCAGAATGGGAGCTTCAGCTGAAGTTTATTGGAGAAGCCCTTCTCTTGAGTCACAAGGGACAGAGAGAACCCCCTTGCTTTCTAAACTCCTTCCTAGAGAGGAGCCCAGGTGCTGCTGGATCCCATCTTAGATTTGTCAGTGATTTAAGGCTAAAGGATTGCGTGGGTGTAATTGAACCTTTTACAACTTTGACCCACAAGGTGAAAGAATGGTGAACCAAATATATGTATACAAAAAAAAAATTATAATGACTAGACTAAAAGATCTTAATCAAAATTGTTTACTCCATGGTAGAGGAAGCTATAACTATTAGTATTAAATGCTCTTTTGAAGCAATATTGAAGCAATTACATTGCAGCAAGCAAAACCAGTTATTAAGTAGAGACTGATATCACTCACTTGTGGCAATGACTGCAGGCAAATCTTTCACTCAGCCCCAAGGAGTAAGGAGTGTGTTAGAAGGTGTGAACCCTGGCACAGGATGCCCAGAGAAGCTGTGGATGCCCCATCCCTGGAAGTGTTCAAGGCCAGGTTGGATAGAGCTCTGAGCAGCCTGCTCTAGTGGAAGGTGTCCCTGCCCATGACAGGGCTTGGAACTGGATGATCTTTAAGGTCTCTTCCAACCCAAACCATTCCATGATTCTATGAAGACCCTGCTGTTAAAAAGTGGGACTGTGTTTTTATATATAAAGTGATTTTCTGCCTGCCATATGTCTCCAGGCCAGCTGTGTCAGCTCAGCATCTTTAGATAAGTTATCAGCAGTATCACTTGCTTGTCCCCTTATACCAGGCACTTTATCAGGTCTGCCACATCTTCAAGTCACTGTCAGGATGTTTATCCTTGGGAATGATGAGTCAGGCTGTTTTCAGCATCACTCAACACCAAAAGCAGTGTGCCAGCCCCCTTCTCCCTTCACTGCTGACAGCTTTGCAAGCTGGTTATTGTTCCAGTTCTGTCCCCCCCACTCCAGGCAGAGCATCCTGCTGCAGCTGCCCTTCCGAGCACTCACTAGAAACTATTTACTTTGGCTAGAGTCTCAAGTCTGTAATTCACTCCTGCTCCCACCAACCTTGAATTCAGATCAAACTTTTTGAAAACATGTAATAGCATTTGTCAATTAAGTCATTAGGCCCAGTTATCGTTAATAGAGTTAACTTTTACTGGAAAAACTGTAAACAGCTATTGAAAGAGGAGATCTCTTACACTACAAGTGATAAAATATTGCTAATTGGGCAATGTTTCATTTTCCTAGGGTGAAAATATGACTGCTGGGAGGATACTAATCATTCTGATTCTTGCAGCTCCTTCTAAACTCCTGCCTCTTGAGCTTTGCCACTCTCTCTCTCTTCAAAGAAAAACGTCTGCAGAGGGGGGAAGATTAGTTAACCTTGTGCTTCTCTTGCAGCTCATCAGCAGCATGATTAATGGTTTGAAGGGAGAAAATCCTTCTTGCATGAGCTCAAAGAGTGACCTGAAGGATTGCTGTAATGTAGTCTCTCCTACACAGTTTGTGATAGCAGTTACTTGCTCCCATTTGTTCCAAAATTGAAATTTGTGTCCAGTTTGGAACACGCCGGGCCAGGTGGGGAATATTTTGCTGGCCTAGGAGAGTTACCATTACTTTGAATATCCTTGCTTCTCCTTTATTGTTTAAAATCAAAACCATGAGCTTCTTTTGCTTGAATATTATATTAAAATCATGTCAATGTTTTGATTTCAAACACCTTTCCCGTAAATTAAAATTTTGAGGAAGAAGAAATTGCATCAATTCATTGATATTCCTCTTCTGCTTCAGCCCTCTTCTGAGACTGAAAATGCAGTCAGCCTGATTTGTTTCAGCACAGAGGCTCTTTCTGACAAAAAGAGCATTTTGAAGGATCATTTCTCAGGTAGCTCTTACAGAGGCAGGCTGAGAGCTTTCCAAGATCTCCCTCTGCCCACTCTGGTACTTCACCATTACTACAGCTCTCCTCTCTCCAACTTGTCAGTGCCATTTGTACCATTGGAATATCAAAGTAAGAGGCTGCTTTGTCATCCAGCAGACTCTGGGTTTGGCAAAATGGTTGAGGGAGCTGCTTTGGAGCAGAGCTGCACACGGGAGAGCTGAGTCACAAACTGCAGGTCTGCATTTGGGTTGAACCCTAGATAACCTGGAGCAGCTGAGGTGGCTGTAATAACCCTGATGGCATCAGGCAATGCTAAATGAGAAGGGAAGAACTCCCTGGCTCTCCCTGCATGGTGAGCCTGGTTCATCAGGACATCAGGACATCAGGAAGGTGCAGGCAGTGACACACAGACACACTCAGTGTCAGCTGCTGCTCCAGCACTCCCAGGTTTATCTGCCAAATTAATATATTCAGTGCTGATAAAGTAATCCAAGATAAGATAGGAGACAATCAGAGCTGGTCTTATTAGGATGTGATGTAATTAATTTAAAATTACTTATTTGTGGAACTGTGATGATCAGTGTTGTGTTTTCTCTCCAGATGTCAGGGTTATTAGTTAGCTTCAGGCTGTCTGGGGGTATGAAGCAGGCAGGAATTGTAGTTAAATAGCAGGCATGTACATGCCACACATATTACATTAATACCCCTTCCCTTTTTCCTCCCCATCATGCCCCCTGGCCATATCTCCTTGGTCTTTTACTTGTTTGACCTCTGGCATGTATTAAAAAAGCCACTGACAATCAAAGGTCGGTACAGTCACTTGCTACTGCTTTTGAACAACATTAATCAGAATTTAATTTCAGCTGCTGCAAGGCAGTGTGAAACAGAAGCACTTTCTTTAAACACCTCCTGAATTTTCTCCCCCAGCCTCCAAGATTTCATTAAAATTACCCAGCGGAGCTTTATCTCGCAGTGTTCAGGTCATTTGTAAATGTGACAAATTTAACAAACAAACAAAAAAATATTCTGACACAAAGGGTCAGTCCTTGATTCCTCTGCCCCATGCCAGGGCTCACCCAAAGCTTGCCCTGGGCAGAGGTTTGCATCAAAGCAGTTGGTGTGAGTTGGGATTGGGCTCTTGCTCGGGATCCATCGTGTGCTGGCAGTTTGATCCTGCACTCACCTCTGTAAGGCAGCTCCAGCACTGGTGGCAGCCACTGGCAGCACAGCTGCATTGAATATAAACTCAGGGGCATCCCTTCCTAGCTGGAAATAGAGGATGCAGCCACCTGGAAAGCCAGGGGCGATGCTTTATTCTAATTGACTTTTCAGGCATCGTGGAGCCCTCTGTCACATTCCGTTTTTTTTTCCTTAAAGAGAAAAGGGTATGTATCTCTATAAAATCCAAATAAGGTTTATGTTACATTTTAAATGGTTCCTACTGATTTTAGTGTGTTTCAATGGAGTTCTTTTTAAAAACAAATTCACAACATTCTTTATACCTGCTCAGAAATCAGCTCAAATTTAAAGTTTAGTGTCAACAAAATCAATACCTAGCAGCTTTTGCAATCTGTCCATGTTTCTTTAAAGACAGAAGGTGCTACGTACAGGATAGCAATAGGCATAGCAAATTCCACCCATTAAAAAAAGAAGAAGTGTTAACTGAAATTTCAACACTCAAAGTGAGACCACTGCAGCAGGGACAGACCAGACTGTGTCACTCAAGCCTCTCTGGGAGAGGAGACACTTCCAACACCTCTCCATCATTTATACATCTTTGGCTCATTCTGGCCATGCTTCTTAAGCAGGTTTCTCAGCAGAGGACCTTTCAAACGGGGTGGAACATCCCTGTGAGGACCTTTCCCCTTGATTCTCCTCTGACAGAGCCTGTTCTGAACTCCCAGGCAGGGCATATCTCTCCAGCAGCACCACGCCCCAGCCAGACAGGAGCACATCCCAGCAGAGCCCGAGGGGAGCTGGAGCTTTCCTCTGCTTGGGAGCAACTGAGCTGGAAAGAAAACTTCCAGAAAAGCTCTGCTTAAAAATACCCAGGCCCTGCCAAAAGGAGCTGGCATGTTATCATCTCACTAGCCCTGCCATGCACAAGTACTCACTGGGTCTCTGTATTTAAACAGTTCCAGCCTTGAAAATGCTTTTGAAAACAAGTGAAACCAACCCCTGACTCTGAGTAGGAACTGGTGACATCCCCTTGGCTCTTCCCTGTGTATTGAGGCATGATCCTCATAGTCAAAAATGTATGTCCAAAGCTAAAATGAATCTTTTTTATTATTTTTACTGCTATCCACTGGCACTGGCATATGTGAGTACATTCAACAAGGTTGTTTTGAGGATTATAGCACCCTAATCTGAACTGGAAAGAATGAACTGTTTTATTATCTGATCTGACCTTTGCTTGTATTAGAGTCAAGCTTGTGACTTCAGTGATAACTCATGTTTTATTGTCTTTCATTCCTGTTACTCCTATAAACCCTGAAAAGCATGGTCCAGATTTTATTTCCCTTCTTTATCACCAGGGAAATCATGTACTGAATTCCCAAACATTTATACACTGCAAATTCACTTGAAGCAAGGATGCCAACTCGGGGTCCAGGCTGGAAAAAGGTATCAGGGCTTGTTTGGTTTGGTGGAGTCTGTATTCAACACAATGGTCTGGGACAACTGCCCAGGCTGATGGGGGCACTGAGACAGTGGAGAACTTTTTCACTTGGGAACTGAGCATATAAATTGAAATGGATATTGTGGGTGACAGAAGACACAGGGCTCTGCCAGCCTGCATGCAGAAGAACTTTCCCTTTTTGAAAGGAGACTCTCTTCTAAAACTCAACACCGAGATGCAGGGTGCTGCAATTTCAGCAGAGCAGACTGTCACATATCAAGAGACATCCCAAAGCAATAAGATGGGTCTGGAGGCTCAGACAGACCTTGCTGCTGTTTTGTACTGGTTTTAATCAGGCTGTGCTGAAAGGCAATTTTTGGATTTCACTGTCTGTGCAGCCCTCACGGATGCGGCACCTGGTGCACGTCTTACCCAATTTGGGAGCAGATCTGTCTCACAGGTCTTGGTTGTGGGAATGGATGACAAGGAAAGTCTCTGGCCAAAGCCTTGTGTTGCTGGGAGTGAGTTAAAAGGGCTAAAAATGAAAAGGAGGCATTACAGCTTAGATATCATCATCGCTAAGAAGCACGTTTGCAGACAGATCTATTTGTCCCTTTGGGCACCCAGATGCTTCTGCTCTGGGGACTGATCTCTGCCAGGATAGCTTCTTAAATTCTAGTGGGTTTTTTATTCCATCCCACAAGTAATTTTCTAGAGCTGTTAGAAAACAGGAGTTATGAAGGGATGCTTTCAGGTGATCTGTGGGGCTATAGTCGCTGTTATCATCAGATCTGACAATAAAAGCCACGGGTTGTCCCCATGCTGTGCTTCCTGAGGGAGCCCTAGAGACCCAGGGAGGTTTTTCTCAACTGGCAGAGATCAAGATTATATGAAATAATTTTAATATATGTCTTCGTGCCCCCAAGCCCACACATTATAAGTTATTTTTATAGAAAAAAAAAAATCCAATTATGCTCTTCTAGGTTGTCTTTTGCTTTGGAGTAATTGTTACTAATCAAAAATCCTTCAGCCAATTCAATAATTGGCCAGAACTGAGCTTTGCAAATACCCTTCACAGTTTCATTGCCTTACAAATCTACAAATAAAGAATAAACATATGGCTTATCACTCTGCAGCAATTATTTAGGATGCAATAAAAGCAGCAAAGGAAGGAGGAGGAGAAAAAGTGAAATCCTTCCGAGAGGGCACAAGTTCCTTCTGCTCTGTGGCATGGCAAAGCAGAAGCTGACAGGAGGCTCCTGGCAACCCAGAGGGGTGAAATTCAAAGCTCTGGTGGTACCTGCACAACAGATGGGGACAAGTCTACTTGGGGTAACGTGGAGCAAGCACTGGTCTCCTGGAAGGGATCTCTGGTCAATCCAGTGGACCATCCTGTCTCAAAGTGTCCAAGATCGAGTGTTTCAGAGTAGCCACACAGATGGAGGGTTATTTTAAACTTCACAGCAGGTTTGCTCTCAATCTCTACTATTAGCGGTCAGCTCAAAGCCTGAAATGATGAAGTTTTGTAATTTTTCAAAAGGTGGTTTAGCAATAAAGATTAAAACAAAACCAGTGATTGCCCTTTTGTCCATACAAATGCCTCTTTTCATCTTGCCAAATACTGTAGACCAACAACATCCAGTCACAACAAGTTTTGCATTATAGTTAGAATTTGTAAAATGTATTTCCTTTGATCAGGTCTAAGTGTGTTACTTCAATATTATATTGAACATCTTCTCCTGGAGTACAGCAGATGTTTTCTTGAGAGAGCTCCTGGCAAACACATTGGCTAAGAAGTTAGGTTCTACAAAATTTGAAAACAAAGGAAGAAAAGAGATACAAAATCTACCAAACATCACTGTGAAATTTTTGGCTGGTTTCAGCAAAATATGGGGATAGTGCCAACAGGATCCAGACTAGAGCTACTTGCCAGGAGTGGTGGAAACCAAGATGCACCAATGCTGTGTAGAAGCACGCTGGTGCCATTAAAAGATGTGGAATACACTTAAATACACTTCAGGTATTTAACTTCAGTATGAGTGAAAGGGAAATTCACCACTAGCTGGCAGATATATCTGGCAGCACTGGGATGTGTTGGCTTTTTACTGCTGGTTGTAATTATTCTTGCATGGTTTTATTGCCTGCCTGCCTACACCCCTGTGCATTCCAGATACAATGGTGGGATAAATGGGAGTGTCTGGAGGTGGAGGTTCCTTCTGTCTGTCAGGTCATTTGGGGGTGATTTGGCCCCTTGTTTCAGGAGCATGCCATCTACTGATAAAGACTTAGTTGTTCCCCAAATTAGATGCTACTGAAGAACACAGAGCTCCTGGGTATTGTAGGACCAAGGAAACGGTGGATGTGCAGTGCCGATGTCTTCCTGTGGCTCTTGTTCACAGGAGATCTTAACAACACCCTTGCATCACACACTAAGTGTCTCCACAATGGTCCCATGGCTTCAGTGCCCCTATCCAGGCAGGAACTCCGTGGGAGTGAGGGTGTCCATCTGGGTCTGGGAGATGTGGCTGCAGCAGCCGAGGGCTCTGCCGAGCATTCCCCAAGCAGTCTGTGCGGGCTAGCACAAAATTAGGCTGGGACTGAGCTGATACAACCACAGCCAGAATAATCTGAGCAATAGATAAAGAACCAAGAGCGGCTCCCCAGTGTAATTAGGAAGAGCAGTGTTATGCAATTAAGAAAATTAATTAGATGTAGACGTAGGCAGTGCAGGTTGAAGGCATATTGCAGCACAGGCTTGTCTAGCTCTGTGGTACTTTTGAGATCTGCTGGTGGTATAATTGGTTTTACAGTATCTCTGAATGAGCTGTGTTCCCAGATTTCTCTATTGACCACTCCTATGTCATGGAGCATAATTTACTACAAACAGCAGAAAACTTCAGCCTGTGAGAAGCAATATCAAAATATGCTGAGCACTTTCTGCTCAGTGCAGTGAACCTCGTTAGTCTAGCCAGAATCACTCCTCCTCTAGCTGAGTTCTGATTTAGCTGTCTCCATCCCTCCCTGAAATGATCTTGTACTTAGGGATGGAAACATCAAGTATCCTCAAGCCAGCTATCACTGTGTTACCAGCTCCTTTTAAATGAAATGAATGAGACCTGGCCAACAGTATTTTACTTATCTTTTTCTCCGAGGAATCCCAAAACAGAAGAGTTCATTCAGAGGAAAAGAAAGTTGAAATAAAAACCATTCTCCTGGTATCTGAGGAAATTTCATTTGTTGTATGTGTAGGAATCCAGAGAAGCAATACCATGGTTTGACAAACACCGTGATTATTCAAGACATGCTGATGTATATGTTATTCACAAAATGTACCTTGTGTTAAAGGAAATGTACATCCCTAGGGACAGCAGGACTTCACCATCACACAGCTTCAGTATATCACAGAATGGTGATAGGATATCAGGTACTGAGGGGAGGTATCCTTTCAACTAGAATAGTATTTGCATCCTATGGTGGCTCAAGGATTTTTATGAGGACAGGCAAAATTAAATCTGTGAGTGACAGGGTAATCTATAATAACAACACACATCATTTTAAAAATCATTATTTTTTTCTTACTCGCATTACTGGTATCACCATGGAGTGTAAGGTGTAAACTCTGAAATTAATTCTATTTTCTCTCTCCATAAAGCTTGTTCATTGTTTGTACTCTAGTCAGCTTGGACACTAAAATATGGTTAGATAATTTCTCATTCAAGCTTTCATGCACCAGACCGGCATGTCTGCAATTCAAACATTATCAGCATGTATAAAAGCACACACACACACACAAAAAAAATCCCAGCCCAAAACTGAGAGGAGTTCAAATTAAATTAACGTGTAGAAAGCTGGCACTCTCTGCTGGAATCAGCTTCGTTATTATTAAGTTTACTACTGCTGTTTCAGATAGCTCCTTCTCTAGGGGTTCTGGCTAAAGGTGCTTTACAAATTAGAGGTCAGGCAGGTACTTTATAATTTTCTCATTTTTCCTTTAATCTCCTTTTTTTTTTTTTTCCTGTTTAATTAATTCTATGGTGATTCTTTCTGAAACTGAAAACATTTTCCTAGTTTCCTGTATTCACAGTTGCCATCTGCCGGGCGAAGCTTCCCCAGCAAAGATTCTTTCACTCAAGGCAGATGGGAGCATCCTCCATATGACACAACCTGCACACTGGAATATCCCTTGGGAATGCTGCTGCATCCCAACACAGAGACCCTGTGGGATGCCCCCCTGCCTGCCAGAGCACCAATCCCCACCAGCCATCAATCCCACGTCTGACGAGCACCGCGTCTCCTGAGCTCCGACTCCATGCCAATTAATAAGCAATTATGATGAGCTTTTAAAACGTAGCAAAACACAATTTGAAATGAACTGTGTTGGTCACAAAGCTCCTTTAAACTCCCGAGAGATGACACCTGCTCTGGTGTGTGTACTGGGTAAATTTGCACAGTGGTCTAAGAGTGTGATTACAGCTTGGGAAAACACACAGTTTTACAAACACACACAGAGTTTTAAGCTGGCTGGCTTAGGGACTGTGCCAGATATCTTACTCCTATCAATTACCAAATAAAGCTTTGAAATAAGAAGAAATATTTTCTTTCCTGATCAAGAATACATGGATGACATTAAAGGCAGTTAGCATTGAAGTCCAGATATCCAGAGAGCTATGCCCAAGAACTGGTCTAGGAGTGCTGGCTGATCAAGTAAAGGTGTGTTGGGAAGCTAAGAGATATGAGAAATCTCTGGAAATGCCAGATCCTGTGTTATCTGTAGCTAAGCTGTGGCAAAAGGATGCCCCTCATTACTAAAGAGAGCACTGATGATTTTACCATTAAATCCATGTCTCACTGCCTTGGCCTATTCTCCTTCTCCTTTGAAAGCTTCATCAGACAAACAAGAAACCCGACCCCTTTCAGAGGTGTTAGAGGCAATGAGAGCTACTGGTTTAGTAATAAACCAGTTTCTGTGTCTAAATGTAGGCCTTCAGTGGCAAGGAGGTTGGTTGCTTATTTTCTCCTCACGGTCTGTGATGCCCCTGCCAGGGCAGTGATGTTTGTGGTGGGAAGTTCAGTGGTGTCCCCATGGAGCCACAGGGCTGAGGAAGGACACAGGGAAAACACCAGCTTACACTGAAATGTGTACCCATGTATCTGTGATGCAATGGGGACGCATCTTTGGCAAGGTTTGTGGTGCTTTCTACGTGGACAGACTGAAAGTCTTCTTGGGGACTCTCTGGGGACTCTGTGCCCCCCACCTCCATGTACCTGGAGCTGTTTCAAAGTGGCCTCAGCAGAGCACCTGGGTGATGTTTGCCAGTGATTGTAGCTATTCCTGCTGCTCCACCTCTGGTGCTGGTGTGGAGCACAGCACAGACCCTGTTATCTGGGTATGGATTGTGTCTTCACTGGCAGGGAGTGAACAGCTGAGGACTCAATGAAAGTTGCCCTCCAAAACCAGCCTCTTTTTACAAAAGAACACTGAAACATTTCACTGTATCAGCTGAAAAGAAGCATACAGCAGAGATAAAAATGTGACAGTCTGTGCATTTAGGAGAATAAGAGAGAGACTATCAAAAAGGATATGGGAATTCAAGGAAGCCTGAAATGCTTTAAGACATTGGAAGAAGGCCCTCACTGTTATCTCCTCTGTAAGAGTGAGATCAAGCTACACCATTTAAACTAGCCCAGGAAAACCTAATTTGGTGAGGGATCACATTGAGGAGCACACCAGCTAGGTTGAACTGAAAGAAAATACCTTTGAGTTTGGTGGTTTGTGGTTTTTTTGAATGAATAAAAGGTGGTTAGAAGAAACAACTTAATCACTCCTTGGGCTGGCAATGTAATTTTTACATGTTTACAGGTGAGTGAATAGACAAAACTACCAATGTTTTACAGAGTTTTCCAAATAGCAAAAGAGCAATTTTTTTCTAAGTCAGCCCTGTATGTTTTGCAGGGAGTGTACATGTCTTCTTCCCTGAAACTCGCAGGGTTGCAGAAGAACACATTTTCTCCAGTTCCTGACATTGTTCAGCTCCTGAATGGACAAAAATCTGCTTCATTCTGCTTCTTCCTGCTTGTTATCACAGCATTTGTCCAAGTACTTCTTGAGTCCATCCCTCAGATACATTCCTACAGATTATTTTCTTCTGCCTGCTCTTCCTCTCTGCACACAGCCCTCCCCCAAGCACCTCCTGCCCACACAGTGCAAGTCAGGTGAGAGCTGCACCAAAGATCTCAAAGGCTGAGGAAGGAGTTAATGAGTGGCCAACAGTAACAAGTGAAGTGATTTGCTCTATTAAAGAAAGAGGGGATTTTATGCCGTACGTGCCAGTTATACAGAGAGAGACAGACACCATGGCAACAAGCTTGTCAGGCAGGAGCAGGGCACCACTTTAAGATGAACTATCACTGGGGACATCATTAGTGGTGGAGAAACTTCAAAAGCTTTGGAATTTGGGTTCCTTTCGCACCCGGAATCTCACCTGCTTTTATGGAATTTGAATCTGCGGTCTATAAGCTTAGCCTGGGATAACAATAGCAGGCTGGGATGTTGGATGCATCCTGAATAACATGGAGAGGAAGAATGTGCCTACAGTATCTCAGTGCTTTCAGGCCTGCCTGGTTCTCTGAACTGTATGGAAAGGAAGGATGAAAACGCACCATTGAGTCAGGTTTCAGCAGGATTGTCTGAAATAAAGATTGAAAAGGAATTTGTAAAGGACTGTTCCTTCTGTGCTTACTCAGGAGCCATGGATCTGATCATTAGCCTGCTCTGATGAGGGGATCCCCCTGTAAATCTCCCATTCTGGAGGATGAACAGGTGACAGATAATTGCACATACGAGGTTGATTCTTTTTATTCTCCTAGCTCATAGGCAGAATCCTGATTACCTGTGGTTGTGCTGTCCACAATGCAGACATTTACTCTGATGCAAAGCTGGAGTCAGATGCTGATGGGGTAGGATTTATACCTGCAGGAATTTCCTCTGTGGGCAACCACAAAGCAATTAGTGCACAAGGCATTTGGAGCTCTGAATGTGGTCTAATGTGAACCTCATTTTACCAGAGCAATGTACAGAGTTCAAGTTTCCAGTTCACCAACCTGCAGTGCAGAGGAAAACATTTCTATGGGCAAGTGGAGAGAGAAAGGAAAGATCTAAAGAGTTGTGGCAGAGTTTCTGTGGGAGTCTCTTTAGCCCTGCCATATCTCTAAAGTGCTGAGAATGCCACACAGCAGAGTTTTCGTTGTGACATGATCACAAATTCATGAACCTTTGTGACTTGCCTGCATTATAATTCCCCATGACTGAGCTACTCAAATCTAAGGAGAGCTGCAGCCCTTCAAAGCTCCAAACCTGAAGCACAGCCAACATGCAGAGTGTAAGAGTGCAGAGAGCCCAGATGCCCAAGCCCTGGCTCAGCTCACCATGCCCCACTGCTTCCACCGGAGCTGCTGCAGGCATTTTAGTCAAAAGCTATTTTAACCCCATCAGGACTAACTGGAAGAACTGATGAGCACAGACATTTGCCCAGCTTGCAGTGTAGGGAAGGAAAACCATGTGGACATTAATCATCTTTTCACAGACGTGTCAAATAAAAAGGAGAAGCACATTCAATCCCATGAAAAGGCTTATTTTTGAGCAGTTGTTCTCTAAAACCTGATAGCCAAGTGCTGTGCTCAAAGAACAAATGAAAGAAGAGGTGGCTCCTCTGGAGCTGCCTGCTCTCCAAAGATAAAGGAAGATGGAGTGCAGCACTCTGCCCATCCTGTACAGGAGGGTGAGAGCCATTGAGATAACTGTGAGAATTACTGTGATGGGGGCATCAGGCTTGCTGTAAAAGAAGTGGGAGCATGCAATGGGTTTCTGCATATGTTTGTGTTTCCCCAGTCCTGTGGAGAGAGGCCTCTCTGACCATAATTGGAACGGGCTCATGAATAGCGCGTGTGAGCAGAAAGCAAATCTGAGGCTGCAAGCAGCCAGCTCACCCTGCTGCATGGTTAGCAAGGAGATGTGTTGCATATGCAAGATGTAGGGCAGGGAAGGACACGTTCATCCTACTGAACAAGCAGAGCATCCACCAGAATTTTCTGGTGGGTTTGGAGTGCTCAGCTTGCCTCAGGTAGCTCTGTCTTCCAGGCAAGGGGAGGTACCCAGATGTCTCTTGTTGGTCAGCAGGCAAATATCTGCCAGGAGGAACTGGTGGCAACCCAGGACAGCTGCACACAGGTCATGGCCAGTGACATGTGCAGAGGGACAGCGGGGGAAAGCCTGTGGTTCCTACTCCAGCTGCTTTTATCCTGCAACCAAAACCAAATATTTATTTCTCATTTACTGGTAGAGGACATCAATTAGAAAGGCAGAGTTGTGCACTGACACAGCTCATGCACCCCTTTTAGTCAGACAGCAGCAAGGAGAAATGCTGGGAGGTGTGGAGTGGGGTTTGTCACAAGGCATTCTGTGCTCACAGAGAACCAAACAGCTTTCTTCCTGCTCAAGGAAAGAGCTTAGGAACCAGCAGGTGTGGAGAAAAGCCTCCCTCAAACACAGCCCTGAAGAGAAAGGGGGGGACAGAGTCTTGGCCCCACATCTGCCTTGAGGACACAGTTGTCAGCCTGCACTCCTGCTCCTGAGGAGAAGTGTCAGACGTCACCGATCACGACACGCCTGGTCTTGTCAGATCATGACTGCAAGATCCAGAAATGCTTTCTGATTGCTAATACAGAGTGCTGGATTATCTTGCCCGCATTGCTATGATATTACTCTTTAGAATACTATGAAATTTAATGTAGAGAGGAGCTTTTTTTAAGAGGACAAATGTTTTACAAGGTCTTAGGAAAGCATAGCACTGTGAGCCAGTGCAAAGTTTAAGGCAGCTGAAGCCAGCTAGCTTCAATTTCTTCTTTAATCCACATTAGCACATCCCCCGCATTCTCAGGCTCCTAGACCCCCTACATGTGCACAGGTTTTGTTTCTTGCCTTCATGAGCTTCTGAGCTCCAGTCACTCATTAAACTAAAGCTCCAAATCCCATCTTTGGGCACGCATACAGACAAGCATTCATAGGAGAAGATCTCAGCTGAAATAACTGCAGAATGTTGCATCCAACCCTCCATCCTCTCTTCTCCTCCTGGAGGACTGAGCCCAGACTTGTGGAGGAGTGCCATCACATTTTCCTGATTCCCAGTTAATCCTTGGGGCTGTGCCTGTGCCCAAATCCTCTGTGCTCCCAGCAGCTCAGCATCTGCCTCCGAGCTCCTCACCCCCAGCTTCTGCAGACACTTGGCACTGCCAAAGCAGACAATTGTCTGCGAGGGGAGGTTGCCAGGGCAGCAACATAAATTTTGCCCACACTCTTGAGCATGGAGCAAAACATATGCTGGATTTTGCAGCAATGGAGATCCCTTCCAGGACTTTGAACACTGCTGAACTTTTCTGCACAGTCAGAAGTCAAACCACAGCCACCTGGGTCCATCCATGCTAAGTCAAAATTGATGAGATTTCAGCACGGCATGGAGCAATATTCTTTGGGCAGGAAAACCAAAGGAGGTCAGTCCTGGGCTGGTTTATCTGTTTGTTTAAGAATGCATTTATTTTATAACTGACAGTAGGTAATTTTTATTGGCTTAAAGTAACTTGCCAGGAATAAAAACAAATTTCTCTTTCTGTTTTTCACAACAAGGAGATGCCAAACAAGCGGCTTCATGCTCAGAAGAGCCTCAGAGGTCTCTGCTGAATTGATTGTGGTTCAAATCAGTGTGCAGCACAGCCACTGAGGGAGAAACAGAACAAGGAGTCAGTGCATCAGGAAGGTCTACAGGATGCCACCGGGGCACTCTTCCACGCCTCTGGGAGAACAAGCTGGGAAAGGCTGGAGTTGCATTTTAATCTTTTATACATGTAGGATCCATCTGCTCTTGAACTTCAGGGAAATCCACTGCCAGGATCAGCCTCAAACATTGCAAGCAGGGTCTCTTCCAAAGGAAGATGAGTTCTACTGGGCAAGCTGGAGAAAGCTTCAACTTTCAACCTTGAAAAACTCTAGGGTGGGAGTATGGAATGTACAATTTCAGCTAGATTTAACTAACTGTGACTGAGGGTCACAGGGCTTCCTAGCCATCCTCCTCCCCTCAAGCCAGTCTTCAGCTGAGAGGACTAATTGGATGGACCTCTTGGAGCTCCTTCCAGCTGTTTCCTGAGATATATTTGTATTCTGCAAAGGGAAGGCTCAAGCTGATTGCTTTTACAACAGCCTCAACAGGAAAAATTTGCATTAAAAACAATGTGAGAAAAAAAAAGACCTGGCATCTTAAAAGGTTTCTTCCAATTCTGGCAGGTTGATCAGTACAGTCTCTGCCAGAAGAGAAGAGTTCCCTGCTGTGTGTTTTCTAATGAATTGACCACTGCCCTCTAAAAAGAGATAGTGAAATGCACTGTGTAAGCACCTTCTCTATCAGCCTTGGGAGTTTTGAAGGTATCTTTACTTTTTGCTCTTACAAGGTAAAAGCTCCTTCTACTAATTCAGATGGGCCTTGTGGGCTGAAGAACATTTTCACATTAACAAACTTGCCCTTTGAATCACGACCATGTTTCTCTTATAACAGTGATTAAATCACTTATAACAGTGATTTTAAATAAGTATATTTTAGTGTGGTCTACTGCTGCAGTTGGATCAGGTGGTATTTCAGTCTGACCAGCCATACCTCAGGCAGAGAGATTTGGATGACTCCATTCTTGTCTTTGTCCAGGAGATGGAATGCTTCTGAAACGTAGAAGAGTGGGGGAAAAAATGGATATAAACCACAGAGTTTGGCATGTAGAGAATCACTGTCTGACAAAATGTAAAGGTCTGGCTTTTGCCATGATCTACTGGAAAATTAGACTGGTTCTGTAAGATAATATTACAGCTGTTCTTTCTTCTTACAAATAATTTCTAAGCTACTTCATGGGGCGGAATAGATCTACAGCAGCAAAATGGGAGTTGGCATCAGGACAACTATAAAATCTGACGTGGTGGCATCTGGCATGATCTGGGGACAAACCTGTAAATCAGATCTGAGTGAGGACTGTGAGTGATCAATGGTCCCATTTGTCAGAGCTGGGACAATGTGGGGGCCAGAGCAGTGACCTTAAGCTGCTGATGACTGTAAAGCACAAGGGAATGGTGTGTTATGGAAACATGTCCCCGGCTCCCCATGGTCATTCGGACAGAAAGGCTTTTGTTATTTCTCTGCTGCTTTCCCCGGCACAGTTTTGCTGGCACCCTGACCTTTCCATGCAGTTTGCTGCATTCGCAGCTGGAAGACCCCAAACACCTCAGGCAAGCCCAAACCTTTCAGAAGCCACCCCTGGGCACTCACTGAACAGGGTCTCCAGGCGGATCATGCAGGCCACAAAGCCGTCAAAGTCGATGGTCAGCCTGGTGCTGCAGGCGTAGCGGGCGACGATGCTGTGCTGCACCTCCTCGGTGAGCCTGAAACCTGGGGACAGCACGGGGGTCACTGACACAGCAGGTCAGGCTGCTGCCTTGGATGTGACTCAGCTGCAGCTGCAGGTTGAAGGGCAGGACTGTTCCTCCCAGAAGGTCTGTGGGACTCCCACACCCACCTCTGTGGGTCCTTTCCAAAGCCCATTGTGCTGGGTGAAGAAAGGCATAGAGTTCTCCCACAGCATTTTGTCAGACTGCATATTTCACATTGTTTCACAGCATAACCAGTCCTATGTTCCCCAGATAAACCCCTAATTAGTGAGTCTTGGCACTGCAGCTGAATAGCAGTGATTGCAGCAGAGCCAATTGCTCACATAACACATTGGGCTCTATTCAGGCCCATATTCATGCTATTTCTGTCTCTGGATCATTCACATAAAATCCACTGAGCACAAGACAAATCAAAAAAGCAGTGCTCCTCTAGATGCCCCTTAGCTGGCAAGCTCTGCTCCAAAAGTGAACACATCAGAGAGGATGGGGCATGCCTTGATCAGGCTTGAGCCTTCCCTAGAGGAGAGAAAGGTGGTGGAAGGAAATTAGGAAAAAGAGGGTTTGGGCATAGCTCTGAAAGAGGACTATTAGATTAGGAAAAAATGAGGCCAAAAATAGAGCAAGTAATAATCAGATGGATAAGCAATGGTCCCAGCATGGACAAAAGTAGCAGTGGTTCATAATGCAGAACGGAGGATGGGGTTTGATGTATGAAACAGCAAAAGGCTTGCAGCACGTGACTGTCAGGAAGGGAGAATGTCACTGGCAATGCTGTGACCTAGGTGACAGGAGAGGAGCAAAGCCATTAAAAGGCTCTGCTGTTCTCCCAGTGTTTGGTGATCCAGGGGTGTCCCCAAGCAGCACACTCACCTGCCTCTCTGAGGGCATTCCGCATCTCATGGGAGTCGATGGTACCAGAGTAGTCACTGTCCACCTTCTTATAGATTGCCTGTGGCACAGGGGAAGGAGGGAACGGGAGAGGGCACTGGAGTGTGTGCCCTGCAGCAGTGCCATGGTGTGGGCACGGGAGGCAGGCTGGGCTTGCATGGCAGGCTCACAGCAGCCGTGCAGATGTGGTAACACAGGTCTCATCAGGGGCTACAAGCCACAAGGAACTACTCAGGGGGCTCCTCTAGGCTTTTACCTTGGGTTGCCAACCCACCATGCAGCCCATGCCCTGCCATCCTCCCTGCACGTATACCTAATCAGTGCCAGGACAACCATTCCTACCTCTGCCGTGTTCCCATTGCCACTGCTGTGCCCACTGATGGCTGGGACAGGGACTTGTACCACCACAAGCTCCTACTCTTTGAAACATTAATGAGCAAGGGAAGCATTTCAAGCAGTTGGTGGCAAGCCAGGCATAGTGGGAAACACGTTCCCATGGGCTGGCAGCTTGCCTGCCTTCACATTACATGGTGGCAGACAGGCCAGTGAGGAAAATATCCTATCATTTGGCAAACACTGCAACAGACCAAGTCCATCTTGTTTAATATTTCAGACAAGATGACAGATGCATCCTACTGCCAGCAGGTTTGTTATCCAGAATTACAAGCCACCAAGACCTACAGTTAATACTAGATTTGGGTCTCAGGGCTTGCTTTTCTGACAAGCCTTAGGACAGAGCTGGGTCTTCATGAACCCAGCATTTCTCCATGGAACTCCATGATGGAGCTCTCCATGGAACTCAACACAGATGCTCTGTGATGAATAACATCAAGTATGGTGGCAGCAGGCTTGCCTGAAAGGGAGGTGGTCACACCAAGGAAGTCCAAATCTGACCTTCCTTTAGACCACTTCAATTCTGGATGATATTTCATTCATTTCATTCTTCAATTCTTGGGATATTAAGTCCTTTAACAGAAAAACAATTCAGCAGCTCTATAAGATTTCAAAAATACAAAGGCAGTTTTTTGTAGGTCCTAAAAATATGTTTCTTCTGTTTGCTTATGCTCAGCCAGCAATGCAACATATTGCAACAGCCGAGATATGTTCATGTGAGCTTCAACAGAGCAGGCAGCAGAGAGAGCTGTCTTTGCCAATAATCAAAGAGAGTTAATCTGTCTTTCTGTAAGGTATTGCAAATCATGGAGAATGATGGGGCCAAGGTGAAAGAAGATTTGCTTGTGCCCTGTTGAGTGAGAGGTGTTTCAGAGGAGCCCTGGAACAAACTCCAGCTCTGAGAAGGGAGGCTTCCAGTTATATCTGCCTGTGAGGGTTTAATTCTGTCTCAGTCCTGGATCTGTACTTCAGCACTGAGAGGGGAGGGAAGGGGATAGAGTCGGAAATGTTGTTACCAAATAATTTTGAATCTTCATCCAAAGTGTCTTGAATTCCACAAGTCCCAAGGTGCCAGTCCCATCGGTCTGGGCCGTGTTAAGGCATGGTTCAAAAACCAGGATTCCTTTATCCTTAACAAAACTGGAGAGCACTCAGTTCTGATAAAAACAAATCCCCCATCACAGTGCCATCTTAATGCCAGTTTAGTTCTCATTTGTGATACATCTCCATCTCCCACAGACATGCCCACAGCTCCACATTTGCTTGGCTAAAGGCATGCCAAGAATTTCTAGGCTATCTTCACTCCCAAGGAATGATATATGGGATTGCTAAATATATAAGCATGATTAAAAGCACTCATATTTTGTACACTTAACAGTAGATTAGAGTCCTTAGGGGAAAAGGGCCTGGCCTTGCAGCAGCCAATTGTTAGAAGCCAGAGGCAGGAGCTGCAAGTGAAGAGAGCCAGTAGCAGTCTACCGGATGTCCTTCAGGGCCTTGGACATCCCTTCCAATGGAAATTTACGCAGAAACAGGGATTTGGACACCATGACATTGTACTCACTGAGTTACCCCATTAGGCTTGGGAGCCTGTGGAGTGTAGGGCAATGGCATCGCTTCTCCTAACAGCCAGTTATCCACAAGATCCACAGTGAATCCCTGCTGGCCTCAATGTGGCCATGCCACAACACCAACACCAGCGAGATCCTGGCAGCATGGCTCTTCACCCTCCCAGTGCAAAGGAGCACTGGGTAGAGGTGTTGAGCTCTCTTTTTCCTTTGGCTACTCAAACCTGGGCAGAGGTGCTGACCTCTCCTTTTCCCTTGACTATTCAAATCTTATAACCTGCCAAGTGTCCTCCAGTTATGCAGAAGGGAGGTGGGCACAGCCTGTACTTGCAGCTTCCCCCTGGGAGCCTGTCCCTGCTGCTGTGAGCTCGGGGCTCTGTGAGCAGGACCTGACTCAGAGACAGCAGCTGAGGATGTGCTCAAAACCTGCATCCTGCCAAGCATGCTGTGTGTGCACCTGGAACTGCACAGGTGCAGCCAGGCAGGAAGGCACTATCTCTTCTCTCCACTATATTTAGGAAAAAGTTTAAGCAATGAGAGATGCAGTGAGAGAAGCAGCTGATGATTAAATGGTTCAGGTTTCTGCCACCGTGAGCTGATAGGGATGCTTGTCTGAATTTTTTGCCCCCAGCCATGTGCCTAGACAACTGAAGTGTAAACTTAGCCCAGCTTGTCAGGAAGTTTTGAAGAAGAGAAAGTTTAACAGTGGTGAAATGACATTCAAAGGATACATCTAAAAGGCTGATCATCTCCCTGCAAGTGTTAATGCTGAATCCATCACTTTTCACATCCTTTCCTGTACAAAAAGGAAATATAAAAGTCCAAGTCAGAAACAGTTTGAGACAAATATTTGTCTGCAGACAATGCTGGAGATATCAACCATCTTAAACCCCTGGTAGCAAAGTAAATGCTCTGCCGTTTCTTCCACTATGTCCTTTCAGTTGATTAATATGGCACTGGTTTTTTTTTTTTTTTTCCCCCACAGTGGGAGGGGATGTCATTGGTTTTGGTGGAGATAAGCCTCTATCTGTATCCACAGAAGTCATGCAGCAGCATAATGACACCGCCCATGGTGGTCCTCCTGGAAAAGTACAGGGAATGTTGTGGCTCTGCAGAACAGCTGCTGGCAGTGTTTGGAAGGAAAGCAGCAAGCAGTATTTCCACCCCATACTTAGAGGTTCAACAAGCCAGGAGAAATTCAGCTGGGACCAGACACAAACTCAGTTTTTCATCACCCTTAGACACAAACTCAGTTTTTCGTCACCCTTAGCTGACAGAGCTGGGCTTTGTTAGCACAAAGCCCATTCTCAACTCCATCCAAAAAGTACATGATGCCACCTACTCTTCGCCAAAACCCGATTTAGGATCCTTTGAAGTTCAGCTGCAGTCACTTCACAGTCCTGGACAACAAACAAAACATACTGTAGGTGTTGACACAAAAATTGTTTGAAACAGCTCTACTGACTTGCTATCAGACATCCAGAAACTATTTTCTCTCCAAATCTAAGGCATGTAAACCCTTAATTTTTTTTTTCTAACCCTTTACATTTACCCTCAGATATCAGAGGAAGAGGACCTTAAATCATATTTCCAAGACATTCAACCAGGGAATAAGTGGTTTGTTAGGTGCTACGGTGACATGACCAATTAAATGGCAACTTTTTAAAAGGTTTGACTGAATAAAAAGGTTCAGGGAAACATTTGAGATCTCCAGGGCTTGTGGAAACTACAACCAAACAATTCTAAAATTGCCCTCTCAAAACTCAGAAAGGTCTTCCTAAAAAGATGTTTTCCCTCTCCAGTAGCAGTGGCCACCTGTTCATTAAGAGGAAATCTGACATGACAGCCACAGGCTAACACAGTGGGGCTTTGTAGATACTGTTTTTCAAATACATTAGGTAGAGAAAAAGCCCTGCCAACAGTTTTCCAGTTCCTGGGGCTAAACAAAAAGGAAGGAATTGGCCAGCCAAGCAATTGTCAGAATTATACGATAACTCCACAGGTAATTTATTTCACCCTGGGATAATATTTTCACAGTCCTCACTCCTATCGCCCCTATTTTCAAAGTTATT
Organism: Brachypodius melanocephalos; assembly: GCA_013398615.1. Classification (NCBI taxonomy): domain Eukaryota; kingdom Metazoa; phylum Chordata; class Aves; order Passeriformes; family Pycnonotidae; genus Brachypodius; species Brachypodius melanocephalos. The sequence continues at coordinate 5,100,747 of VZSR01001479.1, read as the reverse complement.
CCCTGCCTTGCGTTATCAAGGGGAAAAAAAAAAATCACATTTTGCACCAATAAGAGGAACAATGTAGAAAATCTTCTCCATTGTAAAATAAACTGAACTGAAGCTGTGAGTTAATAAAAGGGGAGAAATACTTGGTTTTTTTGAACAGACAGTAAAAGGAATTGGCAAGTCAAATATTTGTATAATCATAACAGAGAGGTCTCGGTCTTTTTTGTTCACTTTAATCCACTTACCTCTCCAGAGAGCTTTTGGAATAGAGTCTTGAACTCATCATCTGTATCTTTGTTATCAACATGAGGCTGGAGGAAAGGGATGGCCAAGACAGTGGTTAACAACATGGTTCTGGAAAATGAGCTGTGGATATTGTAAAGATGCTGGACAGGGGCTTCTTTAGAGCAACAGAAAATGAGCCTGTGCTCTGCAGTAATGGCAAAACAGAGGCACTGCTTTAGTCATGACCAGCCAGGGGCTGGCTTAGTTTGAAAGCAAATACTTCCTAAGGCTGAGGAGAAAGTTTTCCGCTGTTACCAAGATAGTTTTAGAAAACAGCCACAGTGAAAATGTTGCTGCATTTGGCCAGAGCAATTCAGCAACTCCTTGGAAGCCTTTTGCAGCTTCTCCCAGGCTTTGAGGAAGACTACTTGTTTCTATGGAAATGTGGCCCCTCCACCTTCTCCTACCCATGCTGGAGGTAAGGACAACCGAATGTGTTCCACCTCAGTCTACAAGGGTGAAGTTTCTGTGCCATGTGGCCCAGGCACATAAAAATAAATGTGAAACTAAGACATGGATACATGTAAAAAATCCCCATGAGCAAAAAGTATTTCTCCCCAGCCCAAAAACATTCTGTAATCCCAGCTCAAGTGAGAAATAAAAATCTTGCCCCTGTTTTACTTCCACGTTATGAAGGAAAGCTCTGCCCAGTCAGAGCGTCTAACCTCATATGGCTTTGCAGACACCTCATCACCCATCATCCTAAGGAAAAAAAAAAGAAAAAAAATTAATCAACCAGAAATTATGAGTCTACTTTAAAGTCCCACCTTTAAAACAAGTAAGGGGTGGGGGGAAAATGCTGTTTAGCCATAAGGTGATAAATGCACAGAACAAGCCCTCAAGCTTCCCGCTTCCTGTGCTCTGCATCCCACCTCTGCCTGCCCCAACTCTTTGAAGATATTTCCCACGGCAAATGCAGCCTTGCTGTCCTTGTCTTCCATCCAGACCCCTGTGTTTTTCATCCAATGGATGCTGTTGATACAACCTTGTTAAAAACCATCTCATCATCATCACAGCCTCAAATCCTGCACTCTTTCATCGTGGGAACTTCTCCTTCACAGAGCTGGGGGATCTTGCTCCCAGCTGAGTGCTTAGTGGACACCTCTGAAGAGCCATCTGAAGATGATGATTCTGAAGAACCACCTGCCATGGATGTGTGGTCACTATGGCAGACTGTGGGAAAGGTGGGTTGTGGAAATTGGCCTGTTCTGCTGGTTAAGACAGAAGATCAAGCCCGGGGTGTGGGCGCAACCCGTGACCTTCTCCTTTGCATGCCTCCCCAGCAGAAGGGGGTGTTTCAGGGAAGGTACTCACTGTGGTTTGGCCTGTTTCTCAGCAAAGACCCTCAGGCAGAACTCCCCGTTCTTGTAGGGCTCGAAGGTGGAGGGCACGATGAGATACTGTCCGCGGGGCAGCGTCATGCGCCTGGAGACCTCGCGCAGGTTCACGTAGGGGTCGGTCCGGGCTGCTGGCTGGTGCCTTGCAAAGAAAGCACGGCCTGCCTGCACATCTGTGCTGTCTTCCAGCTGTGGAGAATGTGTTTTTGTCAGAAACCCTTTGGCAGTTCCCTGGTGAGACAGCCACCCCATTTCAATTTCAGCGTTTCAAAGCCATCTCAAGTGTTTCTTTGCATAAAGTAATAAATCCGTGAGGGATGGCACAAAAGAAAACCACCAGGGTTCTCTCATGGGAAACAGGCAGATGATTAGAAGGGGCAAGAATCTTCCTCTATAAAGATTATCTTTTCACGTGCCTTTTTACGCTTGGTACCATAAAATAAATAAAAGTATCGTAATGTGGGGTCATATCTGATGAAATTACTGCACTGTAAATTTTCAGTGCATTGAGCATTTTTTGCTTTCATAGGCAGCTTGTGGACAAATTTAATTTTCAGAATATTTTTGAGCAATTTATGGTATGGGAAAAAAATCTCTGAATTGCATAGGAATTGTAGTCTCTGGTTTCTTTAAATGGACAGAAAAGAATAGTAAACAGAACAAAGTAGTAGTCACAAGGGTGAGACTTTTGGGGCCACATTAGGTGATTTATCCAACTTCTACTAGTAATGCTAAGGACATTCATTTGGGTTTTGCAGAAAACAGTACTTAAATTTTCCTTAATACCAATATACTCTTTAGGAAGTTAAACATTGCACAGTTCATAAAATAAAACACTGACATAAGAAGGATCAGTAGTGTAAGAACAACATCCCTGCTTTAAAACTCCTATTCATTACTTTTGCTCCACGAAGATGTTTTTCAAAAGGTATGATTCCATGACACACAGAAAATGCTCTGTGTGGCTGATGCAGGATGAGAAGCATCATTTAGGGACAAGGTTTCTTTCTGTCTAAGACTAGGGCACATGAAAATCTCACCAAACATTGTATAATCATTCAGGTTTTCTGTTGTGAACTGTTGAAAAATATGCAGGTTTTCCCTCTTCTGTTCTGAGATAAGATTTAATTTGGTGTTTATTCAACAGCCCCATCCTTTCCCCTCACTCAATATTAAGCTAAGTGGGGGTGCAAAGGTTAAGAAGACAGATCCGTATCTTCTCCAATATATAAAGTTCATTTTCCACTTGCATTTGCAAGGCTGCTAAAAGAACACAGTTAATTGCTACATGGCCACACATTCATTTACTGAGAGAGGAAAAGGGCTGAAAAGCCAAGGAAAAATTGGCACTATAGGCTGGTGGACCTCAGTAATGAGTATAGGCTATTCCTACTGCCAGACACCCCTGGGGTCTCTTTCTTGAGCAATGAAAAGTCTCTTTGCCTCAGTATTGACATCTGGGGGGATTAGGGAAGGTTGAGCAGGGCTTGTTCATTACCAGGAGCCCCAGGTCAGAACTGTAAAAGGAACGGATCCACAGAGCTTGGTATTTCTTCTAAACAATATCAGCCACATTTTCTCAGTTTTAGAGTGCAAAGATCCTGTTCTGCATTCACCTGAACTAAACAGACAAATTCTGACCTCAGTTGTACAAACTTCCTGGAAGCCAAATTTCAACAAGTATAAATGAGATCAAGACTGGGAGTCAGACATCTGTAATAAATCCTTGTGCCCCAGTCCCTTGGAAATGATTATTCAGAACTTGAGATATTGGTCCAGTGATTCAAGGGCAAAGCTCTCCAGAAGAGAAATCGTTAGTGAGGAAGAATCATCGTGGCAGTTAAATTCTCCAGTGCAAGAGGAGGTGCCCATGTGGAGGCTGGAATTCTTCAGCAGAGAGTACATACCTCCTGAGGAATCTGGAAGGAAGGGAAAGAGACAAAGTTAAAGTGCTGCTATATACCTGCACCTATCAGGAGGGGAAAAAAAGTCAGATAAAGCCTCCTTCAGACACTTTTGAAAAAAAAATTCATTTACAACCACATATAATAGTATCAGATAGATATGAAATTCTGTCTTGTCCTAGAGCTGTTCCAAAGCAAAAACTGAATCTTCATCCAGAGAAATCTACAGCATATTGAATTGCTTTTGCCCTGATAGGGCGTTTGGAATGATACTGTTGGTTGGAAATATTTGAGTAAGTCTTTAAATGCTCAGTCAGAAAAGTTAAGAAGTTGGTCCTACTTAGCTAACCAAAACCAGAGAATTTATTACAGCAGACCCAAACCCCACTAGTCTATTGCTACTGAATATGATGAAAATATAAAGCTACTGTCAGTAGCTGCCAGCCTGGGGATGATGAGATTGTTGTGAGGCAACTATAACAAGTAGCAAGTTTCAGTATTTGCCCCTTCCTGAATTAACTGAATTGCTATGTTAATCTGTACCTCCAAATATAAGGCAAATTTTCCAAAAGCAATGAGTTGCCTTGAGAACATGGGTTCCAGTGAGAGCCAAAGAGAGTGTCCTCCCAAGTCCCAAAAGAGCTTTTAAAAATATCACCCATACAACATTCCTGGAGCCTGAGTGGCCCCTTGAGACCTCAGGTGTTGTTGGCTGTAACCAGCACACCGGAAGGGCAGGAGCTGGGAGATGGACACAGAGTTGTTGTCAGCAGGCAGCTACATGACTTACAAAAGCTCTGCAGAGTGGGTAGACAGACTTGTACACACAACTTTTCACCTTCTCCTGCAGAGGGATCTGCTTTAGGTCATCATCTCTGCATTCCCAACTGGAGCTCCCCAGCCGCAGCATCAGCTGAGGTGAAGCAAATCCACTACGGTGCGTGATCCAAAGAGCTGGGATCATAGCTGGGTGCCTACCTGAGATGACTTAGCAGCCAGGGTTTTCCAAAAAATTAACATTTTAAAAGTCACTCAAGTGACTTAGGGGTCACCAAGTCTACCCTACTGTGGGTAAGGCCACAGAGGATGCAGATGGAATGGAACAGATGTAAAGCACAAGAAGTTCTCAGTGTTGTATCCAGTGATGGGAGCAGAGAGACATCCACAGTGCACAAATTTGGGATGCTGATAGGTGAGGGTGCCTGGTAGCACACAGAAGGCAGCTCAGAAATGTGCTCAGCGAGAGCCATGTGTGCATGCAGGCACTTGGGCACTAGGGAAAACCTTCCATAATTTCGAGCCATCCCACACAAGATCTATTAGCAAAAGTCAGCGGTTCCCATCTGCTCCACCTGTGCTGGCTAATGATCTTCATCCAGTGGAGTCTATACAACATTTAATTGCTTTTCTTCACATATGATATTGGTAATCATGATACTGGCTGGAAATTTTTACATTTGCTTCTCTCCCCCCACATCACAGAAATTAGAGGTTACACTGTAGGGTTTTCCTTACATTATATTTTTAGCAACACTGGGAAAACCAGGGGAAACAAAGCCCCAAAATTACTTAACCAGAACAGGTAGCATATGGCAGAAAATGGATCAAAAAAAGTTTGAAATACAAGGGACAAATAATAACAAAAAAAGAAAGTGACTACTGAGGACTAATGATAGGCTGTAATCAGAAACACTTATCTGGAATTGCCAGGCACCCCAAGCCTGCCCCTATTCAGATTTTGTAAAAGAAGATCCTCAATGAGACTGTTACTAAATTACTGGCTCAATAATTTACACTGCCATGCTGTTGAAGTGGGAAAAAACTGAGCCTCAATTTATTTGAGTCTTCCCGTATTATGGGGGTCAGGAAGAAATGAGAGAAGTAATTGAATCATTTTGCAAAACCCAGATCTTATTGAAGCACTGTGCTCAACGCCAAGATGTAGCACGCCGCTAATTTTTTTCCAGCTTAACAGGACAAGGAATAAAGTCTTTAAAATCAAGAACAAGCTTTACCTGATAGAGTGAATAACCAATACTAAGCAGACCTTCTCCCATTCTCTTCTGCCTCCTGCGGTTCTTCTGCATCAAGCCCACCAGGACAGTGCAGCATGGCTCGTTCGGACTCCCTGCATGGTCATCGTCTGCTTCGTCCAACCTGATCCTAAACTGCGGATTGGTCCAGTAGGTGGCTGAGAATTCCCAACAGGAGACAAGAAGGAGGAGGCTTTGCTGTCATTGCAGCTAAAATGGCTGTCACTAGACCTACAGAGAATATCTCCCAGGAAGGACTTTTGATTGGAATTTTTCTGGTTCTTTCCATTGAGTTATATGGGTTTATGTTTTCACAGCTATGCTGAGCATCTGTCGGAGCCAGGGCAAATCAAAGCATCAGGGTATTTCCTGGGCCTAATGACCAACAGGGAGGAGCTGATACTGTTAACTCCAGCCAGTCATTTATCTCCAGGAAATGTCCTTGGCTGAGGCTTTATTGTTGCAAGAGGACGAAATGCCAGACAGCCTCTCCAGAGGTCTAACCTGAAAACGAATTGGAAATAACAGTGCCACTGAACTGTGACACTTTCCTGGCCTACCCAGCCCTTGAGAGGATTATTCCAGCCAGTAGCAAAAGACATGTAAGCAGGAAAAGCAGACAGAGAAAAAAATATATATACAGCCACGAATTAACTGCTTGGTGGGCTGGTAATCCCCCACAAGGAAATAAGTGTGAACTAGATCTTCATTTAAACTCCCAGGCTCCTGCTTACTGTCTAAACCTCACAGAAATTGTTGTACCTCCAAGCTCTTTTTTTCCCTCCAGTTCACAAGCAGTTTCCAAATGTTTTGTTTGGGATTTCACCAAAGGCCCATTCGGTTGGGTCCTTACCTTGGTAGTTCTGGCAGCCCCCAGCAGATGATCCCCGTCTCCACTGTCCATTGAACAGGGTCAGGTCCCATCTGTTGACCTTGTTGCTTGTCAGCGTGTCAGGAGTCAAATTGCAGATCTCAAGGCGGCTAAACTGCCTTTGGAAGTCTGAAAACGCCATCCTGGCACACAAAGAGACCAGGTTAGTCCATCAGCCTGCAACAGATGAGATGGCTGCAGCTGGACACCTCTCCCAATGGGGCAGCAAACACTGGTGTTGCAGAGCTGTCCAAAGCTGCATTTAATTGAATTCTGAATCTTGGAACTGGCTTTTGGGAAACAAAATTGCCCACTGCCTGAATGAGCTGTATCTTCTGGAGACAGCCTCTGTCAATGGCTGTTACACATTATGGGCTCAGTCAAACCATTTTCTGTCATCCCCAGCTGTGGGAATCCCTCATGGATCATGCTTCACAAACAAATTCACTGGAAATGGTGAAACAATCTGTGTGAGGAGATCTCATTTAAAGGGAGTAAGAGCTGGCCCTTGGGAAAGCATCACTCTGTAGGAAAACAGCCTCAGTTCGGTGTTTGGCTTCAGTCCCATCACTGATGCTTGTTTTTACCATTCCTGGTAGGTTTGTATGAGTGACAGACCTTGATTGCTTCATGCTGCAAGCAGAGGTCTGCTCTGATTTCCCAGTGCCTGATGGCCCATGCAGCTGATTGCACTGGAGGACGGTGGCCGTTTATCTTTCCAGGCCAGGACAGAGTGACATCAGTTCAGCACTGATCCATAGATAATCAGATCAGGGTTAGGACAGGCTTTCTATTAGGTCTGAGTAAACAGACTCTTCCCAAGCTGGTAATCTGAACTTTTTCATTAGCGTGTAGCATTTAAGCAAAAAACAAACCTCAAAATGTAGAGCAGCTGAGGTTCATTCTTGCCACCTCATTAATTTTATTACCATCTGGTCTCTATATCTTGGATAAGTGCCGAGTTATGCAAGCTCTAATAAAAGGTAATATTTGAATAGGAAGAGAGATAAATAAGAGGCTAACAATGCATGCATGTCATTATTAACCCCCTTGGTGCTGGCAGATCTTCTCCATCCAATTGAAAGGATTGCTCAAGACACATAAAATGTCCAAAAGAGTAAGCTAAATGAACAATTCTCACCAAAATTCTCCATCATCTACTTGCTTATCCAGAGCCTGCTTTTGTTTGGGATCAACATAATTCCACTCAGGAGCACTGCAGACAAAGCACAGAAGCACACTCTTCAACTGTTGCATTTTATTTTACAGTGAGACCTGAGTTAGATTCTGTCTTGGGCTGATAGAGGAGTATATATTTCTTCAACAAATAGATCTTGTGCCCCTTCAAATGACACCCTGCAACCTGATTGTGCTGGGCTGGAATTAGACTGCAACAGTATTTGCCACAAATAGGCCTTGAATTGAATCTCCCCTGCCAGGTGCCAGAAGGTACAAACAGACTGGCTGGATTAGGAAATTTACAGCCTAAAAGTCAGTCAGAGCTTCTGCATTTTAAGATCTATTTGGATGCCTGATATCCTCCCTAGGGAAATGATATAACCTCCATTCTTGGGCGTCATGAAAGAACAGGAAAGCAAAAAGGTGAAATCAGAAAATTTACTGCAGAAAATGACTTTGCTCCCTTGCCATTCTGATATTAATGTGCTCAGGATGGATTCTGCTCTGCTCTCAAGTGACAATGCGGTGCTGCACCTGTCTCAGCAAGGTTGTCCCATGGTAAAACAGGTGTCACAAAACCAGGACATGGCATGTGTGCATGCCTGAGGCACCTTACCTTGGGGCTGAGCAAAGCCACTCTGATAAAAGTAAAATTAATTGTAAGGTTATCTCTATCCTTAATTATGATACATCAGCATCCAGGCTGCAGTCAGTCAGGAGAGGAAACTGAGATCTCAAAGTGCTGCAGAAAAAAATATATTGTGGCCCAAATGACAGTAAAATTTATGCCATTCTAAATATAAAAATAAAAGAGGTGTTGTCACTACCAGCCTCCCAAGACTCCAAGATAGTTGAAGCCCCGTTTCTGAGACATTTCGAAACTTTAGTGTCCTTATCTTAGACAGCATCCCCACTTTTTCAAGATTCTCAGACAAGTAGCAGATTCTGGTGTGATTTAGAGCTGAGCAACCTGAGAGTCAAAGCAGAGGTATAATGGTTTATCTCTGCTTTAACTCTCAGGAACAGGACTGGTTTGGATATTTCACTTAGGTCCTGGAACCATTGGTAGGTTCAGCTTGAGAAAAATTGTCTTTCAAAATGAGGAGGCTATGGCTTGCATGGGGCTGCTCAGAGTTAAACCAAGGGCTGTTGTCTCTGATGAGAAAGCTCCGCCTGTGGCAGTATTAATGCCAGCTGGAAAGAATGGATCAATATCCAACCTTGGTAATAAATTAATAGTGTTTTATTCCAGCTGATTTAGTATCCCTCCTAAATGCGCTTTGTGATTGGATTAACTGCATTGTCCCAATTTAATTTTTAATAGATTCCAAAATACACCAAAGAGGGAGAAGCAGGGGCATATAAAAACCTACTTATCACTCCAAGATCCAGTCCATTCTACTTGACCCCAGGGATTCCTAAGCCTCACTAGTTTCTCTGGCCGTCCTCGGTAACACACCTAAAAGATCCACAACAAACAGAGCCTGAGCACTTCCATTATTCCAATCATCAGAGGGCAATTGCTTTTCAGATAGGATAAAACATGATTTTCACTTGAGTGATGCAGTCCATTACAATTTGCAATAGTTAAAAGACACCTAGATGCCTTCCACCCTTATTTTACATTATCTTGTGCCACCAAGTGAGCCATTAGCTGCAGCGCTCACCATTTCATATAATGACAGCAACCTGCAAGGAAAATCATCAGCTACAAACCAGCAGAATATCTACATCCTCAAAAGCAGGAAACATTGCACAACACAGCAAGGTTGGAAGGAGGTTATCCAGCATGGACATCTGTGTAATGATTCCAGTTTCAGAGGAGCAGGAATACCTGGGGCTCACTCCGAAGATGAGACTCACAGCAGAGTTCATCAAAGAGGCTTTTACTCTTTTCCCGTCAGCTCTGACTGGGAAGGTGTTTGCTCACACCTCACACAACATAAACACGTGGGGAATGGCTGCCTCCTCTCCTTCTCCTCCTTTCTGTACCTTGAATTTTGGTGACAGCTTGGCCCACCTTTACACTTTGTACCTCAGCCTGTTGGTACCATACAAGTGGCAGACTACACAGTGTGTTTCACACCACCACGCCACTACAGAGCTTCTGACCTGGCTGAGTACTACAGGTACTTCCTTTTTCTGTATGAATGTGTAAAATCTAGGAATATTTTTATGGTTGGTCACTGAAATACATCAGAAAGCTGAAGGCACTGCAGTGTTGCAACCCCAAGCTCGTTTGCATGATGGCCCCAGAGAGGCTGGCTTACCTCCTCTGCTCCAGTGATAGAGTAAGCATGTCCTTTTACCAGCTTCAGACTTGTGATTGCTTCTATTTCAGATGTAGCAGTTATCTGGAACAATAAAAGTATGCACATTTATGATTATATATTGTGTATGAACCGAGCTTTCATAAGCAAATTAATATGGAGGAAGATATCCAAAGTGGTGTGCACAGTGAATACCAATATTCTTGATGCAAAGTATATTAAATTAAGGTGAGATCCACAGCAAAAGCTGCAGCTTGATGCCCCTTAATATGCAGTCTGAGCACAGAAAAATTCAAGAATGTACAATGAAATCTAAATCTAAATCCAGTTCCCAGCTCAGGTGACAGACCCAGTCACCTGCAAAGCCACGTTCACATGAACTCAGCTCTAGCCTGTGTCAGTCGAGATCCAGTCCACCAAAATTGGAACCCTGATAATTCTATATGCCACAGTGAAAACAAGAAAATGAAACAGGATGTGAAAGGTGTGAAGTTTCCAAGACATGTTCAAACATCTTCTGTAATTTGAGAGTGTTTGTATTACAGGTGTCAGTAGTTTTTAGGACTGAAAACCAAAGCCAGAATCAGATTATGGGCTACAACAAAGTGTCTCAGTGAGTTTCGCTCTGGCAGTTGAGTGTCTGGAGCTGAAATTACACAAAATCTGAATGAGAAAAGATATTCAGAAGATGGAGTTCCAGAAGACCACTTGGTTGTTCACAGCTCTGAGTTTTATCACATGCCGTCATGTGAATAGGGAGACACGGTGGGCATTGGTTATTTAGAACATTCTCCGAATTTTTTCATACTGAAATCAATGAAGCTCTCACATTAATTCAGTTTGCTCTTCTACCAGACCTTCCTGCCTATATCTTACACTGGTCTGGGCTTTTGTTACAGTATGGGCCAGAGCCCTGAGAAGAGGAGCAAGGAGAGTAAAGCTTTGTCAGCCTCTTACATCAATGGAGCAGCCAAGGAGCGACCCAGCTCTCAGGGCCTTCTGGATGATCTGGTACAGGTTTGAAGGAGCCCTCCGCAGCTCATAGGACTCAGAGATGCCTCCAGTAAAATCCTCAAAGCCCTCCACAGTGGATCCTCCTGCCAGAGCTTCATAAGAGCCATTCAACCTGGGGGAGAAATGGTAAGAGCTATACAAGGCTCCATCTCCACCTGCAAGCACAGGGTACCACAGAAAGAAAGGTTTATCTTTTAGTATCTCTTCATTTGGGTGACCTGGGCAAGAAAATTCAAGCCCCTTGAAATACAGTGGGCAACAGCCTTTATGGACCCAGAGGGAACTGTAAACACTGAGTGGGAGGGAAGCTGCCTTAGGATGAAGTGCATTGTGACCGACACCACCAGGGCCACAGCCAGG
>VZSR01001479.1:4768699-5089406 GCA_013398615.1 Brachypodius melanocephalos | reverse complement strand
ACAGCCAGGGACACAGCCAGGGACAGAGCCAGGGCACAGCTCCCTCCCAGCCCCGTACTTGGCGTAGGCCTTCTCCAGCAGCGCGCTCCAGAACTCGCTGCCTTCCTCCGAGTGCACGAAGAGCAGCTTTCCATTCTTGGTGGGCAGCCTGTCGTCCACCACCACGTCCACCCACTCCCCATACTGCCAGAACTGAGGGAAAGAAGAAAGGAAAAGACGATGGAGCCTGGTGTGCCCACAATAGCTCCACGCCACCATCCTCCTACCCCGTCACCTTTCACCACCTCCCCCTGCATAAGCCACTGTAGGGTTTACTCCAATGCTGGATTCCTCTCCTTTGTAATAGGACAAACTCGTCCCAGCTCTGTGGATCATTCAGCAGGCTTCTTAATGAAATATTAAACTTTGCTGATAGGAAATATTTAACAGCATCTTGTTGTACCAAAACACCAAACCATCCAAACCACTGTCTGAACATGTAAACTGAGTTTACGTGGTGGACAGCCCAGAAAGCCAGGATGGAGGTAGGACACTCTGAACTAGCTCAAGGCTCAAACCTTAAGTGAAAAAACCCCAATATGCCTGTAAAAATGCCTGTGAGGAGAGGTCATCTAAAGGGGAAGCACTCAATAGTGCTAATCCTTTCTGAAAACACGAGGCAATGTGTGAAACACTGCTAGTGCTAGATTTTGGCCTCAAAGCTAGAAACGTTTACTCCAGGATTTGCTGCATTCCTGAAAGGAGAGATGATAATTCACACCATAACACTCAAAGGTGAGCTGGTGGAAGGGCTAGGGATGGGTTCTAAAACTTCTCTCCACACCAGAACAGCTCCTTCAGCAGGGTGAATCCGTGCTTCTCCCACCTGAGCCTAACCTCCAGTCAAAGCAGGTTAGCTAAATCCCAACACTCTGATTCCACAGGCAAGGAAATAAAGGCAAAGCAGGAAGGGAAAGGGAGGAAGGAGAAGGAACCACACCAGCCTGAATTCACTCTCAAGAGCTGGCAGCAACAGAGCTTGGTTTGGGCTCATGCAGCCTGATGATTCCGCTCAGTTTACAAAATCTGTCTAACTCCTCAGAGTCCCATCAGCTGTAGGACTGCAGAACCTCACCAGTGAGCAGGTCTCATTTAACATTATTTAACTCTGTTCTTATTTTCTTTCTCTCTCCCCCATCAATTTCACGTACACACTGTAATGTTTGATCATTTCATGTGTTCCAAACAACAACAACAACAAAGCTGCTTCTAGTTAAATACCAGCATTTCCCCTTTTTAATCTCAATCCTCTGATCATACCTGGAAATGAAAGATTCCAGCATAGTCCCTCTGGAAACTCTGAGCCTTGGGAACAACACGGAACAGGATATCTGGATTCAAAGTGAGAGATGCAATGGCAGCTAGGAGCCAGCAATCACCTAAAACACACACATTACAAGGCAGAAATGTTCATTAATAACTCCATTAAGTCACACTCTCACTTGGACTAAAACGCCAGCAGTAAGAGATATGCCAGACTCAGTCTTGGTTCAGCAATTCATTCTTGTTCTGTTATTTCTCTCTTTGGCTCATTTTCCACTCACCCAAACCACACAGGTATCCTGGGGCCTCTGAGGCTGACCACAGTCATAATTTCGGTGGTCCAGTTTGTGCTTTGACTTTGTAATGCAGCTGTGAAAACAGGCTGCCCTACCTAAGCTTGTTAGTGCCCTCAGGAGATCAAGAACACAGCCAGAAGAAGGCATTTGAGGTGTGTGGGTTGCAAAGTGTGTCTGGGCAGGACAGAGTTAATGACCTGTGATGATTTAAGTAGACCCAAGCCACCACATCTGGGGCAGACAAGGGCTTAGGAGATGTCCAGGACAGGGCAAAAGCCCTGGGTTGATAGAAGGATGGTGGAACTTCCATTCCTATCTTTTGGAAAAGATTCAGTGGATAGCAGGAACATTTGTGGGCCTATTCCTCCTCAGCCCTTTCTTTGAAGGTCTGAACTTGGACTCAGAGCTATTGCCAGAGATTTGCCCAGCAGTCTAATGGAAGCTGAAGTCTCCGGGGACCTTTGTGAGTAGGCGAGTCCTTTCTTTGGCCCATTCCTTATTCTGGAAAGGCTGGGCTTGCCCAGCTCTCCCTGGAGGCTGTGTGCCTTGCAGCTGGAGCTGTCTGCTGGGTTGGTTGCCTGTTTATTGAGGATTGGAGGCTGGGCAAGCAGAAGCCTCTGTCACACCAAAGGTGGTGCCCCTGGGAAACGCGGTGACTGGTGCTGTTTGCACACTGCAAACAGCAGGAAGAACTTCTGTGATTCTGTTTTATTTCTGGGGTGTGCAGAACACCTAGCAAAACAAAACTGCTCTGAAGGTACTAACATTTTCCTGGTTTCCTGAGGATTATTTGTGCCAAGACATAGTTCCTTTGGCAGGTGCATATTCTGCAGAAGGAATTGGCATCGCAGCTCTCGCTTCAGAGGAAGTAAGAGAACTGAGAAACCAAGGAAAGAGTTTAATCTGCAGCAAGATTGAACATCCTAGAGCAGCAATTAACTTTTTGTATTGACTTGGGGTTTATGATTCAATGCCATGGTGAATACAAGTGTATCATTAGGAGGAAGGACCTTGCCAGGTGCTCTCTGGCAGGGAGAGCACAGGGAGGTGCCCAGATGGCTCCTGTGAGCTGCTTTGAGAAACCTCTGTAAAGGAATGTCCCTGGTGTGATGACCTGTACCTGCCTGAGCTGGCTGATCACACCATGGCTCCCAACCCATGACATGCAATATGATATCAATATGATATCAATATGATATCAATATGATATCAATATGATATCAATATGATATCAATATGATATCATGCCACCTTGTTGTGGCAGTTCAGGCCTTTCTAAAGAGGAGGGAAAATCCATTCTTAGCATGTGAGTTGCTGCCTGAGCCTTTCCCAGGATTCTCTGCCTCATCTTGGCTGCCACATTCCGAAAAGAGCATTCAAGCTGGAAGAGGGCAGACAAATGGTTGGAATTGCCTGCTTCTCCCCCATGCACCTGCATTTTTTATGAGAAGAGGTTAAAAAAATTTGTCCTGCTCGTCCTATACAAGTGAAGTTTGAAGAAGAAGTGTGAGGCAGGTTAAATGCTGCTTTGCAGTAAAGCTGTTTGAGGAAGGAGCTCTTCATTGAAAGATAATATTTCCTTTGCAGAGAAGGAGATAAAATAAAAGGATTGTGACATATTTAAAGCGGAAATAGGGGAAAGTTGATGCTCTGCATATAGAAAGAGAGTCCAGAAGCCTCAGATTATAGAACATCTATGAGCAAAAACCTTCTCAAGGAGGGATCAACTTATTGGCCTGGAAGTTTCCTCCCAGCCTTAGGTACTTAAGTATAAAATGAGCAAAATTATAAGAGCACAAGGTGTGGGGAAAAAAGGCTTTAAGAACATTCTCTCCCAAGGAAATGTAGATGCAGGAAAAAAATGAGACTGAGAACACTCAGATCTGCCTTGTAGCTATTTCTTTGAGGCTTTCCTTGGTACAGCGTATGCCTTAAGCTGTTAGAATTTCTGTTTTCCTTGAAGAGGTAGAAATAATAGTGATAAGTCTGGGGAATGGATTTTCAGAGGAGGAAGATGAAAAGCCACATTAAGTCAGAACTGAAATCCTGATTTTTCTGATGCTCTGGCTGCCCCTGGCACGCTGTGAAGTGCAGAAGATTATTTCTGAGAAGGTGGCAAGGTGGGTGTCCCTGGTGTTCCTGTTGTGTCCCTCCAACCTGTGAGACCAGAGAAGGCCTGCAGCAGTGACAAATTGGTTCTCTCCCAATGTGTAACATCTGGAATGATTTCCCCTAAAATCCTGGCCAGGATTTTAAAGCCAGTGAGCGACAAACTACTCCAGGTTTTGCTGAGGATGGCATATGTTGGATGAACAACTAGGGAGAAGATTTGGTGACATGAGGGGGGTTTCCTTAAATATGTTTTTTACTTCCTGCCTCAGAACTAAACAATTTCAGCATCTCAGACCAGAGGATGCCAAATGCAGCGTGAAATCCTTTAAGGCGCCTTTCTTACAGCATGAATTAACTTGCGAGCGCTCGGGAGAGTGAGCGACGTGGGTGCTGCTGCCTGTCCCCAACACCCAGTGCAGTCTGACCTCCCAGGGAAGCATTTCAGGGCATGCCTGGGAAGAATTGTGTTGGAAGAATTGCAGTGGGGAACTTGGCCCCAAAAGCAGCCGTGCCTCCCTCGAGCACTGCAGAGTCCCGTCTCCAAACCTCACTCTCTGGGGCCTGATATCTTTGACTGAGCTTGGGCCAACCAAAAGGAACCAGCTGGGAATTGGTTGCTGAGCAGTGACTGGATAAAAATGGAAGTGTGTCTGAATGTAGATGGTTTGGGGGCATCTTTGTACAGCAGAGATGCACAACATTCAAGCTCCTGTGATATTTACTTTCAGAAGTTGTAGGAATCTGTCCATATTAAGGAACTTCCATGACGGCGTCTAAGCTGCACAGTTGGCCTCTTACCTTCTTGTACACCACAATGGGATCCTGGCCCATCTATCAGCCTTCTCAACCCTACTGGGTAATATGTAACTAGTTCTAAAAGAGTACAAATTGACACTTCCTGTTCCCTTTTTCAAAGTTCTTCATCTTGCCAGCAGCAAGTTTTGGAGTTTAGTTTGTGGTTGTGCCTACAGGACAGCACAAAAAGCACAAGCTCCCCAGAAAGGCAGCTTATGTAGGACCCTCAAACTTGTTTTGGTTCTGCTGCATGTTCTAAGTAATCTTTTACCCTGTGAGGAAACTATTTTATTCCATTCCTAAACAGGGAAAATATTTTTGAGGGAGAGAAAAAGAGGTCAATTGACCAATTAATTAAAATGTATTTCAAATAGGCTCATAGTCAGAAAAATGACAATATCAAAAAGCATTCCTGCTCATCATATGGGTTTAAAGTTGCAGCATTTCTGCTTATAAAAATAACTACATTTTTTTAAAGCCTTCTCAATATTAGTCCTGCAAGACTAAATCACTTATGGACACATATCACTGCTTCTGTTCAGTCTCATATTTCATGAGCAAAAGTTCCAGACAAGTGCCAATTACAGTGTTTACTGCTGCTCCTAAATGCCCTGTAAAGAAGCCAGCTTGATTTCTGGATCTGAAGTAATTTGAAATGGTATTAAAGTGAAATTTGGGGTGTTTTTTTTTTATTTTTTGTTTTTAAATTTAAACAATCCTGACCTTGAGTTTGTGGTGGAAAGGATAAACAGGAAGCCTAGCCGTGCCTATCTCATATATATATATATATATATATATATATATATATATATACACACACACATGTGTGTGATCTTGGAGAATTACTTTGATTGTTAGTGCACTTGAAATAGAATCCCTTGTTGCTCACAGATGCCCTGAGTTGGCTCATGTTCTCAGTGCTGCCCAGGCAGCTCCTGGTTTACAGAGATAATCAAATTGCTGCAGCGAATAACAATCCTTGGTGACCCGGCAGCTCAGCGACTCCTCCGTATTGATGATGTTTACCCAAGCATGCTCCACTTGCAGAGGCCATAAAATAAATGAGAAATTTGATTAGTTTCAGTTGCTCCAAAGCTGTGCTCAGTTTCTGTTTAGCTACCATCAAAGCGTCTAGACACAGAGAACCTAAACTCTCTTTTGACCTGAGAGATGGTGAGACTCAGCCAAAAGTCCAAGGGTCTGGTTCCAGGATGCAACTGGACAGCACAGAGGCATTTCTGTCCTGACTGTTGAGGCTTGTTGCTGTTTCAGCAATGCCTGGTGTTCAGAAATGATCTAAACACAATGCTGTGCCTTCCTGGATTGCCAAGCAGCTCTGACTCAGCTTTAGTCTCTGCTGGAGGCCCTTGTTCAGAGCTTGTAGTACCTGGGGCATCACACCAGACAACAAGGAAGCACTGACCCACTAGCTTATAATTTATGGCAGTGCAGGTTGCCTCTGCTTTGAGATTTCTAAAGACTTTCTGAGGTTTTCTATGGAAATTATTTTGTTCTGCAGCTGTGTACAGAAAGGCACAGGAGAATCCAGCAAAGGAACAGGCTTTCTTCTCCTTGGGGTCTCAGAGTTGTTAGTGAATGTATTTTTTATATCAATGGGGTATATTTGCTAGAACCAGGAGCTCCAATACCCCTGAGCCCATGGGATTGAATGTCAGAAGGGGCATGTATTAATGTCTACAGCAAAATAAGTGAACAAGCCCAGTACTATTAATTTCTCTCCTGCCTACAATCACTTCAAAGGCTCAGGTATCAGATCTATCTCAGAGCTGTCAGGCTTTGGTTTGTTTTCCAGGATACCTCTAATCTCCCCAAATCTGCCTGTAGGACAAGGCATGAAGCACAAAGCACCTGTGGGGTGGGCTCCTGGACTGGTGTGAACTGGAGCATTTTCCTGGGCTTCAGGGAACTCCTGCAGCTGCCAGCCCAGGGAACTGCCAGTGCCTGCAGTGACCTCTGGGCATTCAGAACAAAAGGCAACTCATGAATAGAAATAGTGTGGATCTGGAAAGCTAATATTAAACTGAGGGGGTTTCAGTACATTTTATATTATTTAAATTAAATTTTATGCCACTTACTTCTTAAGAACTTCTGCAAACAGTCCTCGGGTTAACTTATTCAGATAGCAGCAAGAAAATTTTCATAAGTCACCTTTAATAACTAAGACTATGTGACTACATTTCAAGTTGTTACTAGGCTATCAAAAAGATATGGTTCAAAGAACATTTAAAACATTTCAAGACTTTCAAGTCCCCATCAAACTTCCCAAGCTGATATTCATCTAGCTTACGTTGTTGTCAAAGAAATAAGTTTAATGGAGTGAGACCAACTCTGGATTTTCTTGTTCCTTTTGTTCATATAAACCCAGACCTGGGGTGTTATTCTTAAAAGAAAAGAAACATATCAGAGAATATTATAAAAAATAGGCTCTATTTCCCTAAAGGACATGTTACCCAGTCACATACGTGGCTTATGTAAATATGTAATCAGGGTCTGTTTCAATAGAAGTGTTTTACATGAGCGTTTTAGTAACTAGGACTTTGATATTCAAGGTATTGGATCAAATACCAAAAAGCTTAGTATGCCTCAGAGATGTAAGGCAAATACCTGAAGGCTAGAAGGGAAGTCCCCTGCCTGCAGTTTATTTTTGTGAAGGGTCAGTGTGTGTAGAAGCAATTATAAGCAGCCTTGCAGAAACTAATTGGATTATCTTTCATTATTTTCTCTTTTTCTTCTTTTTTTGTGTGTGTGTGAGAAAGAGAGAGAAAGAAAATCAAGCTCCTAATAATAGCAGAATCAGATTTTGGGGGCTTTTCTTCTAAGTTTGGAATAGTTTTCAGGACCAGCCTTTGGGTTACTGCCCACCAAAAGTTGTCTTGGGAAAACCCAGAGCAAGGCACCATCCCCAGATTGACAGGAGGTTTTGGGGTCCAGTTCTGTCGTTACCACTTTGTGATGGATTTTGGCACTGATCTCTAATGAAAGCTCATTTAGCACAAGGGACTGGGACTCCACAGAAACATTCAGCAGGTGACAGAAACAGAAAAGGCCTCAGGGTATTTGTATTCAGTTTCTAGGCTAAACACAAATAATGCACTGGCCTCTTCTAGTTTAAGAACAGATAATATTTTTCAGTCCTATAGCTTGTAAGCTGTCTGGGAAAATGAGGTTTTACTTCAGGTATATGTTCTTAATTTCTTTTTTTATGCCATTATAGAAACTTTCCAAATAGGAGGTGACAAGAAATGTCACTTTTACTACTTATTTGAGCCATTCTCCTGAAATACAGTAAGTGATTTCCCCATACTCTTTTCCAGCATCCACCAAATAAATATCCCGGAGCAAGTATATGATTGGGCATCTTATTTTTAGCATTTGGAGTACAAGCCCACACACCAGGGAATTTTTTAGCAATTGCTTTAATAGTGCTGTGTTTACAAGAGCAGCACTGGTGTTATTTATCGCCAACGACTTGCAGAAATTGTTTCAATCTCATTTGCACAATGGATGTGCTGGAAGACCAGTGAGGTCAGGAGTACTGCAGTTAGAAGCACAGGAGGGAGAAAGGCTGATTTCTCTGTGTCCAATCTATCAAATTCTCATTACAAGAGTTTCAGCCTTCTCGCCTCTCCATGCAGTCAAGGGTTTGCTGCTGCTGTCCTCTGCAGCTGGATCTTCTCAGCCAGGCAGGCAGGGAAGGCAGCTGCTGCAGCAGCGACTCCCAGGGGGAATAAAGTCCCCTCCCAGCTCCCTTCTGGCCACTTGCACAGCAGCTCTGTTTAGTCAAAGGCAAGCACTGCAGAAAAACGGGGAAGGAAGGTTTTTGATGATGGGTGTCTGAGAGAGGATGAGTGCTGCCTGAGAGATACTTCCTCTGCATCAGTCCCCCATTCAGGAAGCTGATCAGCATTGCCTTTCTTCTCTGTGTGGCTGACTCCTGGTTGCTCCTGTCCCTGCTCACAGCTCTACATGAATACTGTTCAAGCAGAAAGGAGGGTTCAGCATGAAGGGCTTGGAACAATTTGTTTGTTGTGGATGGTATTACAAAGTTTACATTCTCTGTTCGTTTCTTTCTGATGTGATCCCTGTTTCTAACTCATACTTGGACCATCCTGCTTGGCACAAAATGGCACATCACAGACCCAGCCCCTCTTACTAAACCAGCTCCTGCTCAGTTCCTTGGTTCTTGTGTATTTGTTTTGTGTGAAACTGAGGCAGGAACTTGCCCTGCCTCCCAAATAAAAGAACCTAAGGACTAAGTTACAGTAGAAAATTTTCCTGGTGTCCCTTGTCCTCTGAGTCTTTGGAGCTGTTCTTGCTGGCATGGGCATGAATCCCACGATCTTGCCTCAGGGCAAGTGCTCCCATGATTAGGTTGGCATCCACCTCTGTCTTAAGAGGTCAAAAGCAAACCAGTTTTCTGTTCTACATAATTACTTCCTTCCTCCAGGAGACAGTTTGTTGTCTTCCAATTTTGACATAGCTCTTACAAGCCCACATATACCCTGTCTCAGGCAGCAGTGGTGGTATGTGAGTCCTCTTCTTGGGTATCTGTGCCTCCATACTATGTCTGGGAGACAGCCAAAAATATGGTCCATGTAGCATGAGTTTTCAAATGAAGCTTCATTTCTTTTTCTTCTTCCAAAACAAGATTCAGAAGCACTGTACATACCCAGCTCTCCTTGGCAGACATCTGTTCGAGTAGCTCCTCCAATTATAAACTGAGGGTTGGCACATAACTCCTGAAAAAGACACAATTTCAAAGTTTGTATCACCCTTTCTGGTCTGAAAACATCCCTTTTCTTATTTCAATATTCAGAAACTATTAAACACTTTGAACATTTCTTTAAAAAGATATCCTTTCTCCTCTGTCTGATTAACACAGCCCTAGGACAAAATCTCTTTATTAAATTGTTAGCTGCATGTTTTGTGGTGGGGTTTTTTTTTTTTGGTTTTGGGGTTTTTTTGGTTTTGTTTCTTTTTTTTTTAGGCAAATCCTGATGTCTTTTGCTACTGGGCACTGTCAGTGATGCTACTGAGAATTTTTTCTGCTGTGGAGACAGCAGTGAAAATTCACCTCAGTTCACATCTTCATCTTGCTGAGAGTTTTGGTTCAAGCAGCACAAATGAGTTGGTGACTGTGACTGCTGCCTGTGCCACTGGAACTGTGCTGAGTTTCCAGTGCCAACAGTGTGGAGGATGTTCCCCCACCCTGACCCTGCTTCCTGGGAGGCCAACCACACAAATGCCTTTATTAGCAACAACCCCCCTTTCTTCCTGGCCCTTTGGGGCCAGCCAAGTAGGTTATGGCAATGACCGTCACTCCTATCCCAACCCTGAGCTCTCCAACAACTCATGGCCTACATCAGGAAGTCATTATTGTCTCTCTAGAGACAAAAGCCTTTTCTGTCTTTCTGAGAATTTTCCATGGGCTTCTGGATGGCAGCAAGGAGCAGTTTATAGGAAGCCTAACTTGGCAAGCAGGCCTGGGGACAGTTTAGGCAGTCACTGGCTCTCCGAGTTCTCAGAGTTCTCTCTCTCAGAGTTCTCAGAGTTCTCTCTCTCAGAGTTCTCAGCTCTGAGCATCCCATGGAGAGACAGACAACACAGGATTTCTTGTGTATGATGAAGAGCCAGTTTGTGAATCTCCCCTCCAATAGCAATCATCTCAGCTACATCCTTTTGCTTCTGTCCAGTGGAGAGGGGTCCAGCAGTAGGTTACCCACCACAGAGAAGAAGCTTTTGTGTAATTTTTTCTCTTCTCCCTCCAAAGTGCTGCACCTGGTGTCAGTCAGCTGCATATATATCACTTATTACTCACCCAGATACCTGTCCTTCCTGAGCCACTCCCAAGTGCCACATGCACCTTTCACACAGCTGAGCTTCCCCTCAGGGGTCCCAGGGGCTGGTCTCTGGCAGGCAGGGCTGGGACATTTAACCCTGTTGGATCTCAGCCATCAGTTAGTCCTTTCTCTGCTATGGTTGTGGCTGTGTCTCTGCCTGCAGCAGGCTCAACACTGTTCTTGTGTGAGAAACCCAAGTCTAATTTAATGAGTTTTCTAAGGCTGATCTTCTCCAAGGATAGACGAAGCCAAGAAACACATCCATGGTATTTGTGGAGGTAACATCCAGGTGCCAGAGTGAGGTGCTGATGGATAAATGGGATTGCCAGGGTTATTAAACCTGGAGTTACTAAACCTGAAAATTTCTGTTTCTCACTTTTCAGGTGAAAAAAATAATAAAGTTTAAAGCTTTGAAAATTTCTGTTCTTCTCATTCTCCTTTCCTCCACCAGACAGAAGTAAGTAATTTGGGGGGAGAGGAATCCCCATTCTTTTTAATATTTCTTGATGTTGCAAAATTACAAAGGAGAAGTAAGTGGGGACAGAAATAAATGACTGAAAAATGAGAGTGCAGAAAAATCTCTGAAGCCCTGATTTTGTGACTTTTTTTTTAAAAAAAATCATCTAATCTTTGCTGATGAAAATTACCTTCTTAGAATCAGAGGCCGTTTCTAGGATATACGTATTTAGATACTAACATTTCCAGTCAGTTGCTATTTAACTGTTACAGGCAGCTTGAAGTGAGGCAGAGGGTTTTATTTAGGTATTAGCCTGATTTCCTGAGGGGCACAGTGGCGAGACCTCGGTGTGGGTGCTGTTACAAATGACAGTCCATAGCTCCTGGGATGGCCCATGGTCTGGCTGGATACATATTGGGCTTTTGCATCCATCTCTGGATTGCACCCTGGACTTGTAGATCTCTGGAGCTGGGATGCATAGGAAGAAAGCAAGTTGCCATGAAGAAGTTACAGGATTCCCTGCCTTATAAGCAGGGTTTAGAAGATGATTCCTTTCCCCCCACCCCTTTCCAACCTTGCTTCTGCCATGGAAGTAAAGCAAGATAGAGTTAAGAAAAAAGACATACAGGAACAGTGGATATTCAAGCTCATCAGTGATTTAACCTGGATGTTGAGCTGGGCTTTGGCTAGATTTGAACCCAGTGAAACACAGAGCACTCTTACCGTGGGGCGCTTCCAGACTATCCCCTGAGTTTTGAAGGAATATGGTCCCAGGTCCTGGTAGCCCAGAGCAGAAGGACAGGCTGGGAACTCTTCATCCTTGAACAGCGTGCCAGTCTGCAGGCACTGCTGCTTCAGGGCTTCATAGTCCTGCTTCAAATACTTGACGGCGTTCCTGTTGGATCCGAGCCCATCGGCTGCTGCTCGTTCCTGGCACAGCCTGGCCGTGACCCTGGCCATGCTGCCCACCCTGCCAGCGTGTGCTGCAGCTCTGCGGGCCGAGGAGAGGAGGGAAGGTGAGTGCGGGCAGGCAGCAGGCTCGGGTGGAGCCAGGGACTGCCCCAAGTGCTCCAGCAGCCCTGCAGGGAGGAGGCACCCGGAGAGCAAATATGTACCGGGGAGAGGGGCGGGAGCCACTGCCATCACGGCTGGGATTCTGGGCACTGCCCGCTGCTACTCCCATGGTATTTGCTTTTTTTTGCTGTCCCTTTCTAAAATACTTTTTTTTTTTTTTTTTTAGCAAGAAGCCAGGGAGAACTTTTTGCAGGCACACCTGTTAACAGATGGAAAGAGACTGTGCACATTCCGTGCGCTGAAAGTCAGGTTTAAGGATCAGTCCAGGTGAAGATGGTTCAAAATTCCTTTCCCCCTTCTGAAATTGGACCCTATGCTGTTGGAGGCTTGTGCAGCCACAAAACTTGGGGCTGGATATCTATTGCTACAGCTTACATGGCTATGGAGATGCCATGGAGTTTTAAAGCTAGGGAAAATTGAACCCACTTCTAGCTCAAATGATGAGTTTTCTTAAAAAGACCCCTCTCTTTGGTACACTCAAAACAGTACAAATTTAAAATTTAATTTATTAGCAACAAGAGGTGTGAAGTTGACAGAGCTAGAGCTGACCACTTGCAGAGAGCAAGGATACAAACCAGGAGCATGACCTAGGCCAAAATCAGGAAATTGTTTCACCGGGTAGGAGGGAAGCTGGTAAGCCCTGCTACCCCTCTCCAGTGTCACCTTGGGCAGAAGTCACTAAAACGTCCCCATCTATAAAAACAGGGCTTTTTCTCAGCTGGTGAGAGATTACCCGTCATATTTACAGTCTTCTGGTGGTGTTTCCTGCATATAAAATTTTTACAGGCAGAAAACAAAGAAAGCCTTGGGTACAAAACGCTTTATAGACCTTAGGAAACAGTGGTTGCTGTTCTTGTAGGAGAAAAACTCCATTTCTACTCTAGCAACCCTATCTTGTATTGACACAGGGGTCCACACCTCCCTAGCAAGGTGGCTGCCTTTGTAGGTTTAGGAACTGAAGGAGGAAATATTTTCCATGGAGCACAGCTGCTCTCTGCTGTCATCCTGTGTAATGGCTGAGATTCCCCAGCAAAGCCACCCCTGTCCAGCTGAGAGCTCGGTAAACAGTAACTTTGTTTGCCAAGGAGCATGTTTGATGACTACCTCTAGGTAAATTTAGACAGAAGGTGTGGGGAAGGGAAGAGAGAATTTTTAAGGAATGAAATCTGGTGAGATAAGGAATCTAAACAGAGGCTAGCAGGGTTGCTTGTCTGTAAATATTTGAAGAGAGTGAATGCAAGGGAGGAAACAAAATTACTTGGTCAGTTCCAGGCAGTGAAGGCTGGGCTGAGGGAATTAATATATCAGTCACCCCGAAATTAAACTAATTCTGTTGAAATTGAGTAAAGGAAAAGTGTGGCTGGCATTTTATCCTTGTTGCATTTCAGTACTTCCAGGCATGTCTGTGTACTGAACCAGAGTGAGGAGTGGAAAAACAAAAGGTTGAGGAAAGGTTTTTTTCTTTCCAGGGTGGATTTGTTTTCCTGTCAAATAGAATCACTCAGGGGTACCCACTTTCTTTGCTCATGATGCAGAATGTTGCTTTCTTCCCCCACCCTACATCAGTGCCTTGTGCTGAAATTTCCTCTCTTCCTGTGGTCCAGCGGTTGCTGTAAGCTGCAAGTTTGGCAACGTTGTTAACGGGAAAGCATGGTGCTCCAGCCACTGGAAAAGGTCATTTTGAACAATTGGAATATTTTCTTTCCCATGTTCTTTTTCAGACATACACTTGATATGCTGTGTGCTCTGTAACTCCAACTAGACGTGACCAGGCAAGGCAGGGGTGAACCCTTGTGCATCACCAGAGTGTAACAGGGAAAGACAGACAAAAGGTAGGAGCACCTCCCCTGTGGAGACAGGCTGAGACAACTGGGGGTTTTCAGTCTGGAGAATAAAATGCTCCAGGAAGACCTTAGAGCACCTTCCAGTTCCCAAAGGAGGCTATCAGAAAGTTGGAGAGGGAATTTTTACAGAGTTTGTAGTGATAAGACAAATGGGAGTGTGTCTTCAGACTGACAGGGCAGAGGTTTAGATGAAACATTAAGCAGAAGTTCTTCACTGTAAGGATGGTGATGCTCTGGAACAGATTTCCCAGAGAGGTTGTGGATGTCTCATCCCTGGAAGTGTTCAAGGCCAGGTTGGATGAGTCTTTGGTCACTCAGTTCTAGTGAAAGGTGCCCCTGCACATGGTAGGAACAAGATGATATTTAGGATTCCTTCCAACACAAACCATTCTATAATTCTATAATACAATCCAATTTTAATAATTAATTTCAGTTTTCACATTTGGGAAGAGGTTGAGCACAACCCTTTTCTCTGGAGGAGGCTTGGACCGGGTGGCCACCCAGTGTGTCCACCACAACTATTTGATTCTAGTGATCTGTCACAGCACTTCAAATCCATTTTCCAAGCTTGATTAGCATCAGCATGATTTATTTTGTGTAGAACGTGATTCACAAGCACCATCTAGAGGATATAAAGGAGATGATGACTATAGCTGACTACAGCAACAGCTGTCAGCTGTATTATAGGAGGAAAAAGTTTTAAGGTTCCCCATGACTCAAAAACTGCTGCTGAAGTGGAATTAACCCCTAGGGTTAATAGTTATAACAATTATTGTGACTTTTGTTGCTTCTGGGATTTGCATATTATTGTCTGACTCTTCTTGCTTTCCTTTCCCTCTCCCCCTTTCTTGATGATAGCACGAGGATGAGGGGAATGAGGAAGAACCAATTAAAGCAAAAAAATGCATCACCTGGGTTTCAAAGAAGAGACTGAAAATTCCATGCAGTCAGGACTGTTCTGTATATGGGGAAATCTTTAGAAGAAAATAACTGCCAATTACCCAGCAGTTTCAGACACATTTCTGATATAGTGCATTAGAGAGAAATGAGAGGTCTCTCCTGTACTGCAGCACTTGGCTAATGAGGATTAAATCTGCTTTGCTGTATTGTAGACCCTGCAGCATGAAAACAGATCCGTTTCATTCTGAGAGCTTGCTTTCTCATATTCTAGATGTATGGGTTCCTACCCACCCTATTACTGTGAAAATTGAGTGACTATCAATAGGAAGACCATTGGGAGCCATGAAAGTTCCTAAATGCTTGTCTCTAAGATTATTGTTTTAGAGGTTGCAATATTTTATCTGAGTGTTTGGGGAGGGATGGGTTGCCACAAGCTGCAGCCTCACAGGTTCCCTATGGAGAAACACATCTGAAATTAGCTCTCATCCTGCTTGGTTGTTTTATAAAAGTCATAAAATAGTTGGTACCTGAGGAGGAGGAAGATGATATCCTGCAGAGGTAATGCCTGCACCCCACATGTGAAGCTCCACAAAAGAGTTGGGCTGATCCAGAATGATGGTTCAGCATTGGGAAGGATAGCTGGATTTTGCAGGATGACCCAGGTCTTTCTGACACCTTACACTGAACTGGCCAGGGCTGGAGCCACCTTGTGATGTTGGGGAAAGCTCAGTATCTCTCCAGATCCCAGCCTCAGACAGGAAAGCAATTCCCTTCCTCATTAAACATCGCTATTGGTACTGCAAGCCTCTTCCCCTGGGAAACCACCCTCATCCTGATGAGGACAGGGCAGTTCCTGGGAAAGAGAACAGGAGCCCAGAAAGTGCATGGGCCCATTCCTACCTTCCTGAGCTGTTGGCCAGTTGTTCACCACGTACAGTGAAAGGACAGAGGAGCAAGAGGGGCAGCTGAGTGTGGGCATAAGGAAGGACAAACCCATCCTGCCCAAAACTCCATGCTGTGAGTGGCAGCTGGATGCTCTTTATCAGGAACCAGAATGAGCTGCTGCAGCAACAGCTGAAACCACTCACTTGCAAAATGTGGGAGTTGGTGACTTCTTTGAAGAGCTGCAGGTGTGCAGGGAGATGAAAGAGAAATCAGATTTCTTTTTCCTTCTGAAATTGCCTGATCTTAGGGAGACACAAGTGGGTAACTATTTGTGGAACTGCTACTTTCACTTAAGAGCATTACACTGATCTCACAGTCAAATGGAAATCACCTCTTTCTTTACAGAAAATGGGCATACTGTGTGAGTATGTAGAAAGTGAAGGAACTGGCTCACGTAGTGCTCAAAAGAACTTCCTTCCCTCAAACTGTGGACTCCCATCCACATCTGCTGCTGGGCTGGACGTAGTTGACTTGTTGATTTACCTGGCTGGAGAGGGCTTTGTGGGCAGGTGCTGTTCAGATGGCTGCTGGGACAGCCAGCTTCCCAGATAATAAGAGAAATTCTGTATTACACCAATATATCCTTGTCCTGTCATTAAACCACATGAGACAATAGGGTCCCTATACATCTGGGACCAGTCTAACAAGCCTGGGTGGCAAACATACATCTTCCCTGCATTGTCCAGGTACCTCTCCCACTGCTTTATGGAATTCTTGCTGGTTCAGTTTCTTTCTGGCTTTGTTCCCTTCTGTTCCTCTCCTTTTTTGTTTGGCTCCGTCTCAACCCTCATTGCACCACAGAGACTTCAAGAAAAGTCTGGTGGCTCTGACTGAGCAGAGCAGCCACATAAGAGTCTTGCACACACTTGGTCTTGACCATTGTTCAGTGGAGGCTGTCAGCTGCCAGCAGATTCCAAAGTGGTCTGTGAGTATCATCTATGGGACACATAAGAGATAGCTAAGAAAAGAAAAGTAATTATATGACAAATTTTCAAGCCAGCTCAAACTCCCGTATCTGCTGGAAAATAGCTAGAGCAGAGGAGTTCACAAACCAGAACTGGTTTTGTGGGCCAGTAAAAACCATTGCTGTGAACTGAGTCCAGTTTCCTTTAACCCTGACTCTTGTAAAACCAGAAATCTGACCCGTGGCAGCTGTACGGATTTGAACCACTGCGTGGAGCCAGAGAAACACTTTTTGAGCAGCTCTACAGCTCCCAGATCCATCACATTAGGATGCAACACAGCCCACTGCGAGTCAAACTCCAAGGTGGTGAGGTGATGTTGTCTCCTAGTCCAGGAGACGGCCTTGCCTGTGAGATAACTCAGCGGTGCTTCACAAATCTAAACAGCTGAGCAAAACCATCCTCCCGTGCCCTGCTGTGTCCTGCCTGAGCTTCAGCACAGCCATGCTGGAGACCTTGGCTAAAGGCGCACCCTCAACTGAGTGCACACAGCTTACAGCATATAACGCTACTGCATTTGCTTCCAGCTCTCCACGTGTGATTGATTTCCCACGTGCTGCTAAAAATACCATTATTCCCTTCATAAAGAGGGCCCTTCTGACCCATGGGAGTCAGGAGGCATCTTCAAAGCACCATGAAGTTGGACTGTGCCTTGCCAGGTTTGGACAACCAGATGGTGTCAGGGCCGTTTTCTTGCATGGCCATGATCTGCACAGACAGGTGTTGCTCAGACCATTCATATCTAACTTCAAAAAAATTTGGGGTGTCTCCTCTGCTACACTGGGAACTGAATGGGCAATGCTTAGCTCTTTTTCCTGTTTAATGGCAATTGCTTCCCATGAACTGTGCAAGTAGGGCCTGTGTTGAGCTTAGGAAGAGGAATAATAAATGACGAAAGTGCAAAACTAGCAAGCAAAGGGACAGTGGTATGCAATGGTTTGGAGCACCATGTACCAGCAATGAAGGAAAACTTCCCACCACATCTCAGCAAATGGTACTGCCAGTGATTTAAGGTTATTTAAGCATTTTTCAAGCAATAATATTCATTGTAGTCAGGATGGCTGCAAATAACTGTTTCATGCATCCAGGAGTAGGAAAAACAATGTGTAAAAAGAGGTGTCTGTCCTTTCAGGACAGCTGGGCAGCCACTGCAGGCGGAGGGTGCAGCACAAAGGGCTCACAGCCTCTGTGTGCTGTCCAGGGAACACTGCCTGGCACCAGCACATCCTGAGTCAGACTTTAAATATGAAACAAATGGTTTGAATTCTCCCTCGGAGGGCTGCTGTTCTACACGGTGCCAGCAGCAGCGTTTCAGCCATTCTTGGCAGCGACGCACCGCCCAAAACGGAGACACTTTCTTCCCCCACATCATGAGTGTGTGTTTTGGGGAAGCTCGGAGGAAACTCACTGCTTGTGGTTTGGGCTGTGCGGGGAGTGCAGGGGGGTCCATGCCAGCAGTGGCAAAACACGCTGCGGTGACCATCAGCAAATCAAGCTGTCAGCGATCTCTGTTGCTTGCAATGTTCAAAGGTGTAACAAGGTGACAACACTGGGTACAGACCTGCCATAGTGGGATTTGAGCCATATTAGGTTTTCCCTTCCTTGGAGTTTTGTTTCGCTTGGAGTTTGTTGGATTGTTTGAGGGTTTTTCTTTTTTTTTTTTTTCTTTTTTTTTTTTTTTTCCCTGAACTTAGAGAATTTATATGGATAATTCTGGTTTTTACACGAAAAATACCAACTTTTGGAATTGACGCGCACATGTGGCAACACGGGAGCCAGGGATAGCGCAGGTGTGAAGCTGAAGAGGCGCCCAGTGAGGCAGAGATGCTTCTGCACAGGGCAACGAGCTGGAGAGACCGGGAGGGGAAGTTTCTCCATCCGCGACTGCCGGGACACAGCGACCGGAGCCAAGGCAGGGGCGCGGCGCGGCTGAGCAGTGGCGTGGCACCCGGTGGAGGGGAGGGATGACAGGCGGGGCGGGGATGTGCCGTGCCGGGATGTTCTGCGCCGTGCCGGGGCGGGGCGATGGCGGCGATGGCGGGGATGGCGGAGGCGCTGGCCAAGGAGCGGGCGGTGGCGGCGGGCGCGGGGCGGCACGACCGCGCTGTGCCCTACCTGGGGCAGCATTTCGGGGTGCTGCGCCAGGAGTGCCTGCAGGAGGGGCGGCTCTTCCAGGACCCCTCCTTCCCCGCCGGCCCCGCCGCCCTCGGCTACCGGGAGCTGGGACCCCGCTCGCACAAGACACAGGGCGTCGTCTGGCGCAGACCCACGGTAGGGCGGCGGGGGACGGGGGGATCCCCGTAGCGTCGATGCGCGGCAGCGTCATTCCACAGTGTCTTCCGGCTTTTCTCCTTCCCTCACCCCGTAAATTTGGGTGGATTGAATCGCGCGGGGGCGGCGGGTTTGGGCGCGGGTGCCGAGCGCGGTGCGGAATCGCGGGGCGCTCGCTCCCTGGGGATGCTCGGGGCACCCGAGGATTCCCTTCGCTCCGGGGACAGGCTGGCAGCGTGACTTGCTCTGCCTGGAAAACAAACAAATCAGAAAAGTCGCTTTCCTCTCTATCCAGAACTAACTCTCCGTGTGGACAAATCGCTTTGGGTAGCGTTTGGGGCTCTCTCCCGCGATGACTCTTTCCCTCAGCAGAGCCATGAGTTGAACACCGTGCGGTTTATTCCCGAAGCAGCCCCGCCAGCCATGGGAGCCATGGGGTCAAGTGGACTCCGGGGTGCCTCCAGGCACTTCTGAAAGACCTTGGTGTACTCAGTGGTGGGGAGGTAATGGCAGATCAGTGTGTGCACGTGTGTGAAAATGCAGCGCACCTCCCGGCACGTCCTGTGAAGTGAGATGGCCGCACACGAGCTTTGGTCACCAGCTCCCGTTCTCACTGTGCTTGGCGTGTCTGGTGCCTGCACCCGGTCCTGCCCTGCTCCATCTCTGTGGTGTTCATCTGCTGTGGTCAATGGTTTGGTTAATTCGCTGCAGGTGATGCCTGTTCCCTGCCTCGCCTGCGGCTGTGTGTAATGCCAGGCTTGTTTTGTTCCCAGGAGCTGTGTTCCCAACCCCAGTTCATAGCCGGCGGGGCCACTCGCACGGACATCTGCCAAGGGGCCTTAGGTAAGCTGGGGCAGAAAGCTGAGTTTTCCATGCAGGTGGTGCCCCAGGACACCGTGGTTTATACATGCCTGTAACTCACTCTGTAAATACCTCCCTTTGCATCATTCCACCTCCATTCATATCAAGTCAGACTTTTCTGCATGCACCAAACAGGGGTGGTACGCAGTGGTTTCCTGATGGCTTTTCTGATCGTGGCCAGTTCCTTTCACGTTCACATCCATGTGCCTGAGAGCAGCCTGACTCATTTCTGCCTTTAACAATCTGCTTGGAAGAGCAGTTGTGTGCATAGCAGGACTTCTCTTTCCCCAGTGTGGGAGAGAGTTCTGCTGAGCAGGAGGAACCTCCTGAAACCTGGGGAGATGCTGTAGAGAGAGAAGAAGTTCTATGGGGGATATCCTGCTGGTCGCCAGCTCTTGAGGAAGACAAAATTGGGGTGTTTCAGGAGGGATGGGTGCCTGTGAGCCCTCTGCTTTTGCTGTGGGTTCTGCTCAGTGTGTGCAGTGGCAGCCCCTTGGTGGGGCTCTCCAGGGGAGCTTGGAAGTGCCAAGTCTCCACTTGGAAGTGGGGAACAAACAGCTTAGCCTGGCTGTGAGTGCACAGCTATCCCCATCTGGAAACCTCTCTCCTGCCTTGTCTGACAGAAGGGGATTTTAGGTGGAAGATGTCTGCAGAGAAGAAGTAAAGTGAGGTGAAAGCAGTAGGCTCCTATTCCATAGCTATAGTGAGAGGGTTTTAGATTAGACAGATAGCATGGTTGAAGGAAAGCTCTCATGTAGAAAACATGACTAATACAAGCTGTGCTGTGCTGTTGCAGTTGGCAAAGGAGCGAAGTTCTGTTTATTTGCTCTCAAATATTCACCACACTGCTACTTCTTAGTTTCTTGTCCCACCGCTGCTATTTGTGGATTCATGACCAAAAATGTAACAGGCAGAGAAGCTTGTATTTTGTGCTTATATTTTCATTCAGAAGTTCTTTAGGTTAGTGCTTTGACAACCAGATGCAATTTGTATAAAAAATCCGTGACAGTGAAAATACTTAGATTATGAACTTGGTTCTCCTCACGCCCCAATATCATTGGTGGTGTGGGTTAGGCTCTGTTGTGCCTTGGGTTGTTGCCATGTCACGAGCTTCCTTCCTGTGCTCTGCCTGCCCAATGCCATATCTCTCACCATGACTGTTTTGGCATGAAGCATGTCCCAGTGCTCAAACACATGTGCTAGACATCTGTTATCTCTTTTTATTGTGAAACTTTATGGTAAGAAGTTCTTCAAGTCGAAATTAAAGTTTGCTGTAATGCTATTTCAATATCTGGCATTTCTGTAGAGATGCTGGTTTCTGGAGTCACTTAGTTGCTTTTTGCCTTCTGCTTTTCCAGCTTTTCTCTGCAGATGCTGTGGCAGCAAGAGCATGGGAATGAAAGATTTGAAGCTTCATTTTCAAGTTATGAAATTGCTATTGCTAATACCAAACTCTGTTTTAAATTGATGAAAGCATTTGCTGCCCTAGTGATCTTTGGACCAGTCAGATGTTCTTATGGGGTTGTGTGGTGTCACCAGAGGATATGAAATGACTCACAGCTGGTGTTTTTGTACCTCCTGACTCTATTTGAATCAGAGGTTGTCTGTTCCTGTTTGTGTCTCCTTTTTCACTGTCACTAAGTACCGCAATAACTCTCCTGGCTGTCTTCTCATCAGTCTGGGCAGGATTTTGGTATTGTGTGACAATTGTTGATTAAAAATTAGATGCTTTTGGTCTTATTTCTGTATAGCCACTGAGTTCCTAAGAGCCTGGGTGGAATCTTTGCTCTTTCACACAATGGGGCTGGCAGATGCACTGAACAAATGCTTTCATTTCTTTCTTTTTTACACTGCCGTATCTGACATCAGCATTTGTATTGATGAAATTGCTCAAGCTTCCATTTACTTGAACTTTGTATTTACTTTGAATGTATGTCCCATTACACTTTAGGATGTTATAGAGAAGATTGCACTGGAAGATGCCAGATGCTTTTGGAAACCTGTACTTTTTATTATGCAGCTTCTTTTCTGTAGGAACCTTTTGTAGTCTCATTTATCCCCCAAAAGACTTGATCAAAAAGCAACAGACCTCTGCCCATGGGGAGTTTCACTGCTGTTGGTGAGCCCTTCAGAACATCTGGGAGTACTGCAGGGACAGATGAGACATCCAGAGCACACGGACCCATCATGTCGGCCTGGCAGCTTCTTGGCAGGGAATATGTAACCAAACAACTCAGCTAATGGGCAGGGTTTCTTTTAGCTCAGGAGTCTTTGGCCAGGTGCATAAATTTGTTTCATTGCCTTTGACCTGGGCTATAAGAAACTGTGATGCATATAAGGCATAGGTGATCATCAGTGCAGAAAAGGTTCTCCAGACACAAAAGTTCTGCCCCTTGGGATTTGGATTGTCCTTTATTCTGGCCTTGTAAGCTTGGGGTTTGTTTGGTTTGGTTTGTTGTGGTTGGGTTTTGTTGTTGTTTTGTGGATTTTTTCCTTAGGAGAAACTTTTGAAGGCAAGTATTTGGAGTTGGTTTTGCAGTATCAGATCTGCAAAGTCAGAGATGATATTCTGCGCCAAATGGCAGCACATGGGATGTGGTGACTCATTACAGCTGAGGGGAGGATCCGAAGCCAGAGAAGCCTGGTTCACCCTTAACCACCTTTTTTTGGAGTGGATGTCACCATGGTATCACAACACTGGGGTGTAAACAGCACAGGATCTCCCAGCTGCTTTTTGGATGCAGGTGTCTCCTCCTTACGTAAAAAATGTGTGGAAAAAAGAACAAATTGAATAGATTGAATTTTGAAAATCAGACCCATGGTTTTCTCATGCTGACAGCCACTCCACTGACTGGGTTGCCACAGCCTCGTGTTTGTAACCAGAAAACTTTCTGGAGTGCTGTGGTATTAATATAAATACATTCATAGTAGCTCTTAATCTAAGACTGATTTAAAATAATGATGAGTCTGTGATTGGCAGAATTTTTCCTTCTACCCCATACTCTTACATGAGCTGTGCAGTGACCAGAGGAGCTGCCTTTTGCTTACAGGCATTTGATGGGTGTGTTTTGTTTGTCTTTTCTTTCCGGAATGGCTAATTTTAAGCCCTTACGGCTATCTATGCTTGCCTTGAAAATACTTTTTTTTTTTTTTCTAACACTCTTGTTACAGCTGGAGATTAGATAAGTGCAGAGATGGGTATATGGAAATAACAAGTAAAACATTGAAAGCGGGAAAAGGTAAGCATGACAGGACAGAAAATAGCACTTCTTGTTAATATGTGTTAAACTCACAGCCTGACAATATTCCCTTTTCTGATAACCTTGTGCTGCCTATTGTTCATTTACAAAAATTATATATGATTATTTATTTATGAATAATGTAGCCTTGCTAACACTCCTTTCAGATTTTAAGCAACCTGTCAGCTTCTCCTTGGACTTTTCTTCCCTATCAAAGGAAAATCACTGTCAAGAACCTTGCAGAAGCATCAGTTCTGGAAGTTCAGACTACCTGGTAAAGACCCTTAGTGCAGGCTAAAATTCCAGGTATAACCACAATATCTGTTCTCACCCAGGGTCTGAATTACCAAGTTTGCTTTCAGTGATAGCTGTTCACAAAGGTAGAGATGATATCCTGGCTGTTGAGCACTTTTAAGTGTGGAAACCAAAGGATGTCTTCCATACATGCTGCAGCTGCTTATAAACATCAAGACCCTGCCCAGAGTTGTCACAATTAAGATTTGTGTTTGACTCCAAATTCTTGTTAGAAACCAGTATAAAGTTCAACTGAGAGATTTTACAACAGGCTGTAATTTCAGTCTGCCTTGACGGGACAGCTAGAAAGTAAAGGAAATTCTTTATAAATTCTGCTTATGGGTGTGGAGGTCCTGTGGGGGGAGTTTCTCCTTGAATTTCGGTGCTTCTAACCTCCAGGGGAAACATGACTCAAAGATGTGTTACAGCATTAAAATGTATGTTCATAATCTGGGGGCCTAATCAGCTTCTTGACCAAGCCTTCCTGAGCTGCTGTGGCCACTGGAGTTGTTCATTTGTTTTTCCTGTGCTGCTCCCTGCCTGCCCAGCCCCTGTCCTGGGTATGGAATAGAAATACTAATAGTTCTTGGGAAGAATGGTGCAACAGCTGCCCTCTGAGGCAGACTCTTTTCTGCTGTCCCTGTCTCCCCCAGCAAACACCTTGGCAATATGTAGTGCTACCTCTGGATGCAGCTCCCAGGGAAGAGGGTCGCAGCTCCTCGGAGGAGGCTGTGAGAGGAATCTCCACTTTGCAGGGCAAGATGGGTGTGCTGTGACAGAGCAGGGAGGGGAATTTCATCATTGCTTCATAGTCTGTCACGTAGTAAGGTGGCTTTCCTGTTCATAAACTTCTCTGAGATGCTGATTTTCCCTTGCAGTACAAGCAGCCAGAGGCAGGGCTGAAGGGAAAGTTCGATGTTTGGTTGTTTCCCTCTAGGTTGTGAAGTGGTATAAGCACCTTAGGTTTTGAAATTGTTCTGCAATTTCCCCTCTTCACCTTTCCTGAGATGTGTGGGGCAGATGTATTTCACGGGGCTGCGGCTGCTGGGGTCAGCTGTGCAGGGAGGGCAGCCTGCAGGGAGCTGCAGGTTCTCCCTGTTCCTGCTGCTGCAGTCTGAGCAGAGGGGGATCTGGGCCTGGCCGTGGACCTCAAGGGCTGCTTTAGAGTAAATTCACCCTGAGACTTTCTCCCGTTTGGATCCCAGCTTCTCACCCGTAAGCTTTTGAGCCTTTTCCCGTGGGAGAGAGGTGGCTGTGTGGGGCCTGCTGCTTTGCTGGCCTCTGGCTTGCTTCACACATGGAACCTGGAACCCTGCAGGACTCTCCTGTGGGATCCCACGGGCAGCACCGACTGCCCTCTGTTCACACAGCAAGGGAACAGCAGCTCTGGTGATGGTAACAAGGAGTTCTGTGTCGGGCTGAGGCAGCCGGGGGATCGCCTGGCTCTGTAAATGTCTGAGCGCCTCGCTGATGGGCTGCGGGAGGCCCACGGCGGAGCAGAGAGGGAAAGGAAAACTGTGCTCTGAAAAGAATGACAGAAAGCAGAGGTGCAATGTTTGTGGAGCTGAGGTCTGTTCCTCCCTCTGCATGGCAGGAGATGGTGGAACACTGTCCAGGCAGCCCGTGGGGTGCAGGCCTGGAGTGTGCTGGCTCCATCCCAGGCAGGGTGAGGGGATGTGTGGGGCTGGGACACAGAGCCTGCCTTCAGGCCTTTCCTGGCTCTCCTGGCTGTGCTGCAGGCCAGACTAGGGATAAACAGGGAGGCCCTCCAGGGATGTGTAAGGTGAAAGGAGCTCCTGTGTGCAGGGAGGCTGGCAAGAGACCTTAAAGGCAGCTTGCCCGCAGGACAGGTCTCTGCATAGCAAGGCAACATGTTTATTAAACATGGAGAAGGGGAAAGAGGCAGCCTATGCCTGAGAAAACACTGTCCCTTTGAGAAATTGCACCCCTAAGTACCTGTGGGTGCCCACAGGCTCTCTGCCTTTTCTCTGTGCTGCTTCCTATGATGCAGGCACTCCATTGAATATTATATTTTCTTTCAAACAGTGCCAGAAGGGGTGCTAACTGTGGGGGTAGGTTAAAAAAAAAAACAAACCTGTTTTGACTTTTTTTATGACTTTGGTCTTGAGGAAGCACTTGCCTGGATCTGGAGGGTATTTGTGTTTGTGTATTTGATCTGGCTCAGAGATAAAGTGATGGGGGGAATCATCCTATCCCAGCTGAGGGAATTATTGGTTATAATGCACAATCCTGATGCAGTGCAAAAAATAAAGTTTGAATAATGAATGCTCTCTGTTTGGGATTTTGTTTTCTTTTTACAGGGGACTGTTGGCTCTTGGCAGCCATTGCTTCTCTCACCCTGAATGAAGAAATTCTGGCCCGTGTTGTTCCCAAAGACCAGAGCTTCCAGGATAAATATGCGGGAATTTTCCACTTCCAGGTATTTGGAAAACAGCCTTTTCCCCTTAGTGCTATTGGGCAGGAGCCAGTGTGGATGGCTTTGTATCCAGGTGTGATGTTTCCTGGCATGGCTGTGTGGGATGTCAAAGGGCCAGACAGAAAAAAGGAGACATCCAAAAAGAGTGGTGGAAGGAACAAGGCCATAATCAAAGATTTGGGAGCAGGGGCTGCCTTTGTGGTCCTTCTCCCTGAGCAGATCCAGCTCAGTATGTGCATCCCTGAACAGGGGTGATGAACCTGGCTGGGACGGGGATTGCTTTTCCCCAGGAAAATCGATGTTCAAAGATAAACATCCTGGTGATGGGAGTGCACAGCACGGGATGGTGACGGATGTTTGTGCTCTCTTTCCCTCAGTTCTGGCAGTATGGGGAGTGGGTGGACGTGGTGGTGGACGACAGGCTGCCCACCAAGAACGGGGAGCTGCTCTTCGTGCACTCGGCGGAGGGCAGCGAGTTCTGGAGCGCGCTGCTGGAGAAGGCCTACGCCAAGTGAGTCGGGGCCAGCCTTCCCCCCTCTCACATCCCTGCTTCCCCATAGCATCCCCAGCTGCATGGATGCTGTGCATTTAAAGTGTCAGCCTGCTTGTTAGCCTTTGCAGCTTCTGGGGTATCCCACAATGGCTCCTTTGGTACAGCCTCATTGACAGATGCTTAAGGAGCCAAAAGCATTGGATTTGTTGCTAGCCAGGAAAAGTAGTTCTTGCCTCTCATGGCGAGGCTGTTCCTGGAGCAGCCTTCTGTCACCAGGGCCTGGGAAGCTCCATTTCATGTACTCTGTGCACCTCTGAGGGCTTGGCAGCCTCAGGGCTTCAGTGTGCAAAGCACATGAGTCCATGTGCCCAGGTCTGTGTTCAATGCTCGTATCTGAATCTCCATTTTTGGGTTGGCCAGGGAGGAATTCTGTCCTCTAACTCTACTATTTTGAATGGACTTAAGAAATTTAGATCTGCTGAAAATCAGACCCATAACTGTTAAGGGAATTTAAAGACTAGAGAGGCAAATTGTTTGGTCTTTTTTTTTTTTTCTGCATAATATTTTTTCTTCAGGTAGTGTTCGTGATTCCTGTCATTGATAGGACTGAACCTGCAAGGTGTATGCATGATTGTATAATATTTTATGCTGGGCTTTCCAAGTACAGAGGTCTAAGAAGCAAAGCTGAATGGAAGGGCATGTTTGTAGCTGCTGTAATGCTCCTGAAAGCAGAAATGCTGTGACAGCTGGCACATTGAGTGCCTCTCCTGAAGGGAGAGCAGAACAGGGAGCCTGACGGCTCTGTGTGTGTGAGAAGAGAACAGGCAGCCTGATGGCTCTGTGTGTGTGAGAAGAGGAGAACAGGGAGCCTAATGTCTG
Organism: Brachypodius melanocephalos; assembly: GCA_013398615.1. Lineage (NCBI taxonomy): Eukaryota > Metazoa > Chordata > Aves > Passeriformes > Pycnonotidae > Brachypodius > Brachypodius melanocephalos. The sequence continues at coordinate 5,062,384 of VZSR01001479.1, read as the reverse complement.
TGTCTGTCCTCTGTTTTGTGCAGGCTGAATGGATCATATGAGTCCCTCTCTGGTGGCACCACCACCGAAGGCTTTGAGGACTTCACTGGTGGCATTGCAGAATGGTATGAGCTGCAGAAGCCACCCCCCAACCTCTTCAAAATCATTCAGAAGGCACTCCAGAAAGGCTCTCTCCTTGGCTGCTCCATTGATGTGAGTTAGCAGGTTCATTTCTGGGTTCTTGCTGTGCACACAGGCTGAGGGTGGACCTGTACTGCGCCTGCAGGAGCTGCACACAGGACACCAGTCCCCTCTGCCTGTAGTTCCCTGCTCTACCTTGTGCCTGAAGAACTTGACGCACAAATGTGACCCAGGCATGTGCTCTTCATGGGAGTTAGGCAGAAACTAAGCTTCATTAGTTCATATAAAAAGCTCATTCCCTCCCTTGTGCTTCTTCCATGAGACCTTCTGCTCTTTAGTCAGTTCATGGTAATGAATTACACAGGGAACTTGTTAGGGGTCCCAATGGACAGCAGTGTTCCTGAGAAAGCCTCAGCTTGGCAGCAGGATGGCACAGGCTGAGAGGGTTTGGACAGAGAGCTGCTGCTGCTGGCTCCTGCAGTCAGGTGCTCAGAGGTGACAATGTCCATCCTTGCTGCTGCCTTTTTGTTGCACAAGTTGTACCTAAAATGTTCCCAAAAAATCTGGGCTCTGTTCTTGAAGCAGAGAGGCTTGGACTGTTGCCAGACCTTTAAAAGGTTTTATGGGAAGACACGTTGTCAGGAGCTGGACCCACATGGGAAAGAAAAGAGGAGCTTTGGCCCTGCCTTCAAGGACTCAGCATTGCTTTTAGCCTTACTGAAATGAGTCTAAATGATGTTACTGTGGTAATCACCCTCCTACCAAATGAGATTGCATCTTAGTTATGTCTAAAGGGAGGGTAAATTGTTTACAGAAACTCCATTCATCATATAAATGTAAATGTTTCCTCCCATTTTTTAAGTTAAATCAGAGTCCCTGGAGAGGGAAGCTTCACAGAGGGAAAAGTGCTTGGTTAATGTCAATTTGACTTCATGGTATTCTCAAAAGCCTGTTTTACTCATTTGCATTTAGATAAGAATCTGACATCTGGATTTTTGCCCCAGATTGATACAAATCCCTTGGGTGGGTGGGAGGGAGAGTAAATATATTGAGTTGTTGATAAGTGCTGGCACTTTCTGTAGTGTAAATTAACTGTTGCTGGTTTTATCCTTTGGAAAAAAAAACCCTTGTAAAGTCTTTCCTTTTCTTCTGTAAGAGCAATAGGGACACAGAGATTAAGCATTAAATGGAGTGTGCTGTGGGGCAGTAGTAGGCTATGAATTGACAGCAGGAGTCCTACCTGCTCAATCCAATCCTCTCTGTTTAAGCTTCCAATGTGCTTGTTTAGAGGCCACACACTTCTGAAATGGTGAAAGACAATGACAGCCACATGTTTATTAGGTGGTTAAACATTCACTGTCTGTCAAGAAGTCACACTGCAGTGTTTAAAGGCCAGACTGCCTGAGTAGTGGCTGTGAAAAATTGAGAGAGGGATGTGCCTTCAGGTAGGAATGGCATCCAAAGCTCAGCCTCTTCCCCGCTGCCCTGCAGGGCAGATCCCGCGGTGGCAGGGCTGGGGAAAGGGAGGGGAACCTCCCGCCCTGCTTTGGAGCTGAAGGAGGTGGTTTGACCCTGAAATTTGCTGAACTTGGTTATGATCCCAGTGTAGGCTGCACCACGCCGAGTGCTTTGGAGCCAGGAGGGAACTTTGCTGCAGTGCCAGGCTTCAAACAGTGCCACAAACATGGTTCCTGGGATTCCAGCACCACCACATGTGCTGCTGTCCCCTCTCCTTGCTCTGTCACACTTGTTGCTTTTGTGCAGCAGCTAGACCACTCCTGCAGCCTCCCAGCGAGATGAAAGCTCTGTTGGAGAGAGAAGTTTTGTTCTGCTGGATCCCCTGCCCATGGGAAGCTGCAGCCACTGATGTCCTTTGCTCCTGCAGATCACCAGTGCTGCAGAAACAGAAGCAGTCACTTCGCAGAAGCTGGTGAAGGGACACGCGTACTCGGTCACCGGGGCAGAGGAGGTAGGTGTGCCACCCCAAGGTGCAGCAGGTTTTGTGTGTGGCAGCCACAAACCCACCTTCAGCACTGCAGATTCTTGAGTGTCACCATTTTGCTGAATTGAGTTGTGAGTCTCTTCTTTCTGAAGAAATGCTTAATTAGTTGGTATATAATGGATAAACACAGATTTGCCTTCCTGGGTGTTTGACCAAAAAAACCCACCCTATAATTCCATAAGCATGGCTATTTCCCACTGAGCAGGGTGCTGGGCAGCTCTGTGCAGAGGGCATGCTACCCTCTGCTGGTGACCAGGCAGTTCTGTACAGCAGGCCACACTTTTGCCTTAGAAGCACAGCAAGAAGTGTCCTGAGCAACAGCCCCCATGTATTATTGTCCCTGAAGTGCCTGCTGAGCAGCACCTTTCAGCTGGGCTTGGTGTTCAAACACAAGGGGCCCACCCAGGAGCGGGTGACTGGTGTAGGCAAGACAAAACAGGAGGCAGATTGTGGCATCCTTCCATGTGTGCAGTGGATTTTTGGTTAGTTCACTGATAATTGTTTCTGAAATAATTTTTGAAAGTTCAGGGTGAGGTGTAGAGAGCTGCTGACATGCCGTGCTGAGTGTGCATTTGGTCTTCTCACAGCAAAAGCAGGGGAGAGGGAGTTTATGCACCTTGATTTGCCAGTAGTCATGATTTAGCCAGGCTGTTCCTTTGGACATCTGTGCAGACTCTGTAAGGACAGTTCAGCTGGGGTGTCATCGCTGCACTCTGCTGCTGCTCTGCAGCTTTCTTGGCTTCAGGCTCCAGAGGTGCTACTGCCTCAAGTGAGTGCTGTGTGTTCCCCAGAAATTGTGGGTGTTCTCACTGAGGCTCTCACAGCTGTGCTTGGCCTGGCCTTTGTGTGTGTGCAGAGAGCAGCAGATGACAAGAGAAGGGGCTGAGGCTGCTGCTCTGTGGGGCATTGGTGTGGTCAGAGGGGTTATGGCCAGTCTGAGTGTCCTGTCTGTTGTAACAGGCTCCTCTTATATATAAGCAGGGGGGTAAAAAGGCATTTGAATGTGAAGAGACAGTTTATACCTAAGTGGTGACTTCGAGAAATATCTCTGTACCTGCTTTTTGGCTTTTGTATAGCAGTTTTACAATCCCTTTGCTTGTAATCCTGTCAAAGGTGATTTTTTAGCAGCACAAATCAGACATTTTGGTTTTCATGGGCTTTTGTTTGTGCATGCTGTAAAACTTCTCTGGACAAGCCTGGCTGTGTGAAGCTCACTCAGAATCAGTTGGACTTATGTCTTTTGGACCAGAAGTGTGCATGTTGTCATGCCTAGCACTGAGATGCTTGCTCTATCATGTTTTTAATTACTGTAGAAGATGAGGAAGGGAGTGTGGTGCTGAGTCCCTGGTAACTCTCCATGCACTTCTGGTCCCTTCAGGTGAACTTCCGAGGAACAGTGCAGAAGCTGATCAGAATCCGAAATCCCTGGGGAGAGGTGGAGTGGACTGGGAAATGGAATGACAAGTGAGTCAATGGCTTACTTATTGCCAGTAGTCCTTTTCTGCAGGGTGCAGTCGTGTTTCTGTGCTTTTCTGTCTGTTCCCTACTTGAAATTTCTCTGTAAGTCCTGTCTGGATGTGGTGTTCACATGGAACTGTTCCAGAGAGAAGCATGCCCTCACTGTCATCTCCCTCATAGCCATCACAGTATGTGGTGCCTTTCATGCAAATTCCAGCCTTTGTGTAAGATGCAGTGATTTGGTTGGTGAATCCTAGAAAGCTCCCTGTAGTTTCTGCTTATTGAACAGCTTGGATTCAATGGAGAGCATTTGAAAACTCACTTTCTGAAAGGGCTTTAAAAATCCATTTCTGCTGTTAGCCATGAAAGCTGGAGTTTCCTCACTTCTGTGGTTGGGTAGTTTTTATTCTGACCCTTTCTATCTCAGTCCAGGCATTAGCACTTTCTAAAAATAGCACTCTGTTTCTCATCCTTACCTTGGATATTTGAGAATTGAAGTATTTTATGTGCCAGGTGCATCTATTTTTAATTCTGCAGTGGTTTGGGAATTCTGCAACTGCTCAAAGTCAGATCTTGTGCCAGAACAGCCACATGAGGGTTCCACCTTTGCCATAGGTTGTAGTTGATGTGGGATTCTCTTCCAGCTGCCCAAACTGGAGTGGTGTTGACCCTGAGGTGCGGGAGCGGCTGACCAGGAGACACGAGGATGGGGAATTTTGGTGAGTGTCACTGGGGGTTCCCATTCCAGCAGAAGGGAATGTCAACTGCCCTGCTTTTATTCATACAAAGTAACCTCTCCCAGTTTGCTCTCCGAGATGAGTGTGCAAACTCACGCCAAACCCTAGTGCTAAATCACAGTGACAGGGAGGGAGGATGGGCATGGTGGTGGTATGGAAAACCCTGAGGAGTCCTGAGGAGACGTTGCCAGTGGCATTGCCTCCCACAGGATGGCGTTCAACGACTTCCTGAGGCATTACTCCCGCCTGGAGATCTGCAACCTGACTCCAGACACCCTGGCAAGTGACAGGTACAAAAAATGGAGCCTGCTGAAGCTGGATGGGAACTGGAGGCGAGGAGCCACTGCAGGGGGCTGCAGGAATTACCCAAGTAAGAGAAACTGGAGAAACCTTTTACTTGTCCACTGATACTTTCTCTGGGATCTTCCAGGAGATGGTTTGGGATGGCTTATGGGATATCCAGGACTAATCTCCAGAAAGTGCAGGTGTCTGCTCCCTGATGAGGGTCCGTTGTGGTTGTAAAGGCTGGGGTGGGAGTGGGCAGGGCAGTGCATTGGTTTTCTCTTCTCACAGCTGATTTTGGCAGTCAGAGCCACATCTGTCCCAGGTGATGTGCTTTAATATCACCACGGTTGCTGTCAAAGAAGCCTCTGAGCAGTTTGCTTAAATCCATTTCCCAGACACTTTCTGGACAAATCCACAGTATTTAATCAAGCTGGAGGAGGAAGATGAAGACCCTGATGATCCTGAGGGGGGCTGCACTTTCCTCATTGGGCTGATCCAGAAGCACCGGCGGAAGCAGAGGAAGATGGGGGAGGACATGCACACCATCGGCTTTGCCATCTATGAGGCAAGGAAGGCTGTGCAGGAATGTGGGGGGAAAAGGGAAAATCATTCCCCCTGTAAATGGGATAGTGCAGTTCCCATGCTGGGCTTTCCACCTAAACTCAGATGGGTTCAGTTGGACAGCAGCTGCAGCAAGGCAGCTGTAAAGAAACAGAAAGCTGCATTATTGTCTTGCTTAGCCCCTGTCTCCTCTCCTGATGATAGAGAGGTCAGAGGGGCAGGAGTGTGAAAGAGGAGATGGGGAGAAATCGTGGAGAAATTGAGCAATAAAAATTGCTATACAATAAAAATCATGGTGGGCTGCAGGGAGGAGATCCAGCAGGAAGCCACAACCAGCCTGGCTGTGGCTGTGGCCGTGCCAGGCTGTGCCCATGCTGCCCCAGGTGAGCTTCACCTGCCTCAGGGATGGAGCTGGGAGTGCCAGTTCTTGGCCTTGGGTCACGTGGACTCAAACCCCACCTTCCCCTCCAGCCAAGTCTTTTTTCCTTTTGGTTGGTTTGGGGTTTTTTTTAAGAATGTGGGTGTCCTTGCAAAGTAATGGTGAAAAGAAGATGGAGATGCCATTCAACAAGCAAATAATTCTCTCCTTTTCTCCTTGCAGGTGCCTCCAGAGGTATGTGGCATGGGTTGGTGGTCAAGGCGTGGCGTTGGGGCTCAGTGGCTTGTGGGAAGAAGAGCTTCAGAGGATCCTACTTCGTTGCAGGACAATGTGATTGCACAAAGTCTACAGTTAGAGGCCAGTTATTCTGGAAGGGGCCTTAAGCCCACATTGCATTTTCAGAGTGTCCTGGATTGGGATAAGAGTGTTCAGTGCTGCAGAAACTCCCCAAAGCAGCTCTTCTGTGGCTCTTCTCCCAGCCAAGCCCTGCATTTCCTCCCCCAGAGCACAGCTGCTTTTTCCAGGTTTGCACAGAGTTCATGTTTGAATCATGAATAATATTCCAAGGAGGTGTTTATATTCATTTCCTTAAGCACCACCTCTTTTGGTTTCTCTCTGTTTCTACCTGCAGGCAGCTATAGTAAACCCTGGGGGTCACAGAGGGGTGGCAATGCAGCGATGCCTCTGAGCTGTTGCTCCTCAGAGGAAGGACTGAAGCTGAGCAAAACCCCTGGGTAACCCCATTACTGGGTTTGCTGTTCCTCTGGGGGTCTGTGCCAAGCAGCCAGGGCATCCTGTAGCTCCTGAGGCTGTGCCCAAAATCAGGGGCTTTTATGAAAAGTATGGTTTCATGAGGAAAAGAAATGGTGCTACTGGTTAATTAGATTTCTTATGTACCTTTGTAATGCTTTAGCAGTGCTCTGTCACTGACCCTAATGGTCAAAAAACCTCATTTCCATAAGAAAAATGATTCTAGCTACAGTCCCGTGACTCTTTTCTCCCCAAAAGGTGGTTTTATCTCCTACTATGCAGCAGGTCTGACAGGTTTTTAAAATTCTTTCTTTGTCCTTAAACATCTGGGAGGACAGGAAGTAGGAGGTTTCTGAAAGATGCACATTCCTGCAGCTGGCTTCTAGAGCTGAAATGGCCCACCTGTGAGACTCTGCAAAAATAGTTCATTCTGGAATATGACACGATTATGGAATGGTTTGGGTTGGAAGGGACCTTAAAGATCGCCCAATTCCAACCCCCTGCCATGGGCAGGGACAGCTTTCACTGGATGTTACACTCCAAGCATTTTATTACTTTGTTTTGTTTTATTCTTGGAGCCCTCCCCCAGCAGGCTCTGCTCTAAGGCAGCCTGACCTTGGAGGCAGAGCTGAGCTGCAGGTGGCACCAGCTCTGGGGACCAGAGGGACAATGGCTCATGTGCCATCTCAATTTAAAGAAAAACGATTGGTGGAAGAATTTTCCCAGTGTCTTCAGCCACCCATCATCATCTGCAAAACAAAAGCATGACCTGAATGACTTATTGCAATGATCTGCAAAATACATTTGCAGCCACATCTCACTTTCTCTTCTTTTTCAGTTCTGTCAAACTGACATCTTTTTTCTTTTCTTTTCCCCAGACATAGCTAACAGACATATCTATGATATTTTTAGTTTGTAAACGTGAACACATGCAGACTGCAGCGGGTTATTTTCATCCCTTTCTTTGCTTTCCCTAAGTTTTCTGGCCAGACAAATATCCATCTGAGCAAGAACTTCTTCCTGACCAACAAAGCCCGGGAAAAATCCAACACCTTCATCAACCTGCGGGAGGTGCTGAACCGGTTCAAGCTCCCTGCAGGAGAATACATCGTGGTGCCCTCCACCTTTGAACCCAACAAGAACGGGGACTTCTGCCTCAGAGTCTTCTCTGAAAAAAATGCAAACTCCACGTAGGTGACCCTATTACAGCAGTGGGCACGTGGGGGAGGTTATTGTTATTATTGTTGTTATTTGTGATGTTTTTGTTATTCCTGTTGCTATTTAATTAATATTAAAAGGCTTAGACATGTCACATCTTGAAGAGTAGCTGGGCTAAAGCCTGAGGAAGGGGTGTGGGGTCTTTTGTATTGAGTTGCCCTGATTCAAAGCAAGCAAAACCCTTCCTCTATCCTGTAATACTTTGCTGCATATCCCTGCAGCAGTGGGAAGCCCAGGATGTTCATTGTGTGAGGACACATTCAGCTTTTGATGGGCCCTTAGGAGTGCGTGGGCACCATCTGTAGGTCTGGAGCTCCCTCAGCACCTGGGGGACAGCACGAGGCACATCAGAATTACTTTAGGGCTCTCACTTCTTTGCTGTTTTAAAGAAGAAATGACTAGACAAAGTTTGATTTGTACCCAAGAACTTGGTCCTGTGCTAAGTAGGCAGTGACCCGAAGAGTTATGTGAGCCCCAAAATCCTGTCTGTGGCTCTGCAGGGCATTGCACAATTTGTACTGTCTTGTCAAACTCTTGTTGCTGTAACTGGCAAAATACAGCTTTCACTGTGCTCTGCAGTGTCCATTGCTGATTAATCCAGTAATTTTTGAATGCTCATTGTTATTTCCATATTTTAAAGACTGTCTCTTTAACTGAAGCTTGAAGGAAAAACATCATAAGCATGAGTTGTTTTGATTTTAATATTGATTTCTTTCTCTTCCTAGGGTGATAGATGATGAAATTGAAGGCAATTTTGATGAGGTACATCAAATTAAATGTTTTAAATTGAGATAATTTTGTTGTAAGGGGTGGGGGGGGTAAGAGTGCCTGTTCCCTGTGCAGGGTGATGTTTTCTATCAGCATTACCAAGAAATGTTGTCCCACTTTGGGAAAATAGGAAAAGATCTTTCAATATCCATAGCTGGGTGTCGAGCACATGGAAGTATCATCAGGAATGTAACGGAAACAAATGTCCTCCTTTATGTAGAATTTGGAGTTCCTAGGCAGAGGTACACTCTGAAGAGTTAACTGGAGCCACAGGAAATTCCCTTTGCTCTCCAGGAGTGCAGCTTCAGAGCTGTTTCTGCATGTAATGCTGTTTCCAGGAGTAACTAGTGGCTCACCATATGTTTAGTCTTCCTGGAGCTGGGGATGCTTTGCCTACTAAAGCAGCTACCCCATGTGTAGTGGGTGTTTTTTCCAGCATTTACAATGCCAGTATTTTGAGGTGCCCCTGAAAATAAAACCGAATAAAATCATAGTAAAAACCACTCTATACCTTCAACCTTGCCATTTGAATTTTTTATTAAGGGCAAGGAAATGCATTAAGTCTTTCTCAGGCAGAAACTTTCCTCCTTTTGACATTCTCTGTTTTTGTCTTTCAGACTGAGATCAGTGAAGATGACATCGAACCCAGCTTTAAAAAGCTTTTTGGGCAGCTAGCAGGAAATGTGAGTGTTTTTCTGGTAATATCTTCCTGGCGTCGTGGGTGAGTGGGTAGGAGAGGTGCCTCCCCCAGGACAGAGCTGAGTTCTTGTGCAGAGTCAGCTCTCAAGTGTGAGCACAACTCTGCATCCCAGAATCTGTGCAGTCACCCACCTGCTTCCACAGCGGATTTGTGAGCGCTCCTGGTGAACAATTCCTGCTTCTTTTGAACTGGAGGCTTGACTTGTATCTCTGCAGGGCCTGAACTCTGTGTTTGGGCAGAGCATATGGCTGGGCTGGGCCTTCTCCCCAGGCTGCTCTTGCCTCGGGCACCCCTTGCTGCTGGTTATGCTAATCTCTGGGAATTGGTGGTGCTCCTGGGAATGGGAGGTGGGGAGAGCTCCCCACTTGCTTCCATTCAAGGGAGCTGAACTCGAGGGGGTGTTTGAAATTGGCCAACTTGCCCAAAGGAGTCAGAGGCTTCAGATGGTGTCTGCAGCTCACAGTGGAAAATTTGTTTTCCTCTTTTCCACAGGATGCAGAGATCTCCGCCTTCGAACTGCGCAGCATCTTGAATAAAATCCTGGCGAAACGTGAGTGCCTTCCTCCAAGCAGCAGCTTCACATGGCCACCAGCAGGTTTCCCCCGTGGCCATGGGAGCAGAGGGCACCACTGACCTGGGCAGAGTCAGAGCCTGGGCTCTGCCCCAGACCTGCTGCTTGGTTCTCCATATGGCCACGATCATGTGCTCTCTCTGCTGCTTCAGGGGGCTGCAGAAACGCTGGGGCTGTGCCAGCCCAGAAGGTGTTTCACAGGACGTGTGCTTTGGCAGGGTACAGATGGGTGCCTTTTATCCCAGCATCTGCCACTGGGAATTGGCTGCCAGGAGGATGGATGGATTTGAATAATCCTTGATAATAATCAAGAGAGGTATTGCTGCTGGTTTAGTATTGAACCACCCAGCAGTGATTCAAGCAGTAGCCCAGCCAATGGTCTGAGGTGTCCCTAAGGAGGAGAAACTTTGAAACTCGGCTTCTTCTTCTTCTGTGAAAAGATTCCTGGCTTGGCTCTACATTATTTTCCTTCCCACTAAAACAGTGCTGGGAGAAGTAAGTGTCTGATTTCCAAAGTGAAATCTTATCAGACAGTCGGACTGTGGTGTCTGTCTGTGTGCAGCAGCCATGGGGTGTTGCTGGCTGTCAAGCTTGGCTTCATGTTCAGCCTTTCACAAAGTCACCTCCTGCTGAGCTCCATAAGCTGGACATCCACACTGTCCACACTGTCCACTTTGCAGGCAGACAGTAAGAGCAGGAAAGCTTTTGTCTCTGTCTCCTGCTCCTGTAGCCTGTCCACAAACCAGACTGCTCAGGCTGTTTGCTTGGGGGCAGATCCCAACTCCCTTGTGCCCAAAGCCTCTGTCAGCACAAAGGATGGCACCATTGGAAGCAAATAAAGGCTAGTTGGAGAGCTCATGAGTTATTTAGGAAGGTGCTGTGGTACAGCATGCAGTGATAATCCTGTCTTTTGCTCTTTCCTTACAGGCCAAGATATTAAATCTGATGGCTTTAGTATTGAGACGTGCAAAATAATGGTTGACCTGTTAGATGTATCCTTGAAAGCTCTTCCTAGATGATATTCCCCTTCCTGTGCTGGAGCAGGCGAGCTGCCTTTGCCCCCTGCTGGGTCCATCCTGGTGTACCAATGGCTCCTGAGATGGAGAAGCTGCCTTAACCCTGATTCCCCTGCAAAAGCCACTCCCTTGTTATTGTTGTTCACACGTGTGTTATCCCAGGCAGTGGGAAAATCCATTATCAAACAAAGGCTGCTTGGAAGCCTTCCCAGCTGTTGGGTGTTCTGGTTTAGCTGGGGACAAAGTGATGTTTGTGCTGGGAAAAGGCACCTGGCTCTCAGCATGGTGAGGATGACCCTGGCTGCAGGGTTGTTTCACGTCTCTGTTATCTGGCTGGAGTTGGTGAGAGTGTCACAAAGCCATGGGGACTTAGCAAATGGAAAATGAGAGGAACAGGTGCAGTATTTTGTTTTGATGTGCCAGACAGGAAGCAGAGAGTATGCAGGATTTTAGGAGCTTTTACTCCTAAGAATACGCACAAAAGTGTAGGATGGAGGATCAGGTCTAAGAATAGTGTTCAGCTTCTCTGTGCAGTGGGAGTTGAATTGCAGAGTTGGAAAAAGGGAAAATTACCAATGCAAGATGATACTCTTCTGTAATTTGGTGTAAAATACAGCAGTCCATAGGGACTCCATGGCAGGTTTTGGGAGCAGTGCCACGACCAGGTTCTTTTGTTAGCTCAGGAGCTGAAGGTCTCCAAATAGCAGGCTTGGCTGTGGCTTTTCCTGTTTATAATCCAGAGCCAGGACTTGTGCTCCAGTAACTGCAGGTGTTGAACCCACTATGCAGAACAAAATGGCATCATCCTGGCTCGTCTGTACTTGTAGTGGAAAGACAGAGACCTGCAGCGAGGGTGCAGAAAGAGCTTATGAACTGGTCATGATTTCAATTGATGATCTTAATGATTTAGAAAGAAATCTTGCACAACAATTGTGTATTCAACAATTAGATGAGTCCTGGAGAGAGGACGGGTCCTTCAGAGAGGACTTGAATCTCTTTTTTGTTTGCATTTTTTTTTTAAATCACAACTGCCCATGCAAGTAAACCCAGCAGAGGGAAACCCCTTTTTCTTCCCTCTGAAGAAACTTCCTTAACTCAGAGAAGAATGATGGGAGTGGCAAACTGGGACTGAAGGAGTTCCACACCCTCTGGACAAAGATTCAGAAATACCAGGTAAGACACAACTCCTCTGGGAGAACAATCACACATAGAAGTGGCTGTAGACTGATTTGTGCCACACAATGTGCAGTCACCTTTCCCAGAGCAGGGACAGCGTGTGTGCAGTCCCCCAGGTTTTGTCTTTATCTGCTCTGGCTACTGCATTAGACTTACTTTTCAAAGCCACCTTTAGAAGAAATGGATGTAAGTACCAAATCCTTCAGACCAATGTTGCAAAGTGCTTTAAGTAACATGCAGGCTGCATTTCAATGTTTTGTCATTGTTTCAAAACGTTTTGCTTCTGCCAGAAGCCAAACCATGCTCTGAATTATTGCCAAGGTTTCACTTTGGGATTTGTGTTTTGCAGAAAATTTACAGAGAAATTGATGTGGATCGATCGGGTACCATGAACTCGTACGAGATGAGGAGGGCACTGGAAACAGCAGGTATTTATATTGATCTGTCTCTATAGAGTCTGTTCCACCAGTTTCATGCAGGGTTGAGAGATGCTCAGTCACACAGTCCCATCTTAACTTCCTGAATTTTGGGCACTCTGGAGCCTTCCTCTCCTGCCACCATGCAAGATGAGGCATTTCATTTTGTACCTGTGTTTACTCTTTGGAAATGGAATGTTTTAAATCCTTGGCATTGCATTTTCAGGGTTCAAACTGAACTGCCAGTTACATCAGGTCATCGTGGCTCGCTTTGCTGATGAGGATCTCATCATTGACTTTGATAACTTCGTGCGGTGTTTGATTCGGCTCGAAACCTTGTTCAGTGAGTACACCTTAGTAACCAGACAGGCTCTGCTGCCTTGTGATTCCAGCAGGGTTACTGTCCAGGCAGAACTGTCCAGGAGCCCAGGATAAGGTATTCAGACCAATTCAAACCCGAGATATTTATCTGGCTTCTCCTAGATCCAGGAATCAGTCTTTAGGGCCGAGCTGCTGAACCACAGCCAGTCTTCCCCTGCAAACAACTCTATGTTGATTAAAAAATACTAGACAATGATTAAAAATGTTCAGTCTTGCTCCTGCACAGTGACTTTAGACTGGCCCTTTCTGATTTGGAGTGTAGGCCATTGTCAAATTTTAGATTCTGGGACTAAATTCCTTATTCATCCTGAAGCACAAGGAAAGGGAAGACTTTCCAATTAGTTCCTGTATTTACCCTTGTCTGTCATCTCTCTCCCATCACAGAAATGTTTAGAAAACTGGATACTGAGAAAAGTGGGACAATAGAATTGAACCTTGTTAATGTAAGTTCATTTAGCTCTAAAACATGTTTCCATTTGGGGGGGGGTGGAAATGGGGGGCTGGGAAAGCACAGTCTCTCCTGCTCCATTCTGAGGATAGCTGGTTATAAGTACTCACATTTGTGCTGGATTCATCTGCCTTGTGTATTTATAAGCAGCCTTAGAAAGGTTACCTTTTAAAAATGCACCTACATCACAAGATACTCTCTAACAGACACGGTTAGTTGCACCAGAAACCCTTTACCCCTTTCCTGGCAGTAATTTTGGCTTCTTCCCTGCTTTTTCTGTCACCAGAGCAAAATGCAGGTGCAGTTGTGTAGGCAAGACTGATGGTCTTGCTCATGTCTGCTTCTTTCTGCCCCATGTATGCCCTGTAAAAAGGACTAAGTTTGGAGAAAAGTACCCTCCTACATGTGTTTGCCTTGCTTATTACATGAACATAACTTATTTCTGAACCTAAGAATCCCAAAACTCTGATTTAAATGAGATATAAATTTAAATTGCTCAGGAAAGATCCTAAAATTACTTCTGTAAACAACAGGCTATCTATATGCTAGAAATGTGACTATGTGTGCTTGCTACAGGTCTTTTTACTAAATTTAGCCTTGTTTTCCTCTCTCTCTTGTTACAGTGGCTGTGCTTTACTGTCATTTGAGCCACTGGCATCAGCTTGAGAGCTCAACAGGAGCATGATCAGCTGAAGATAATGAAGCTACATACAAGTAATATCCAAACATGAACATGCCTTAAGTTACACCTAGCAAGCAGATTTTGCACGCAGTTTCAAGAAGAAAAGCATTCTACTTCCAGAGAAGAACCTGCAGCCTCATTTTTATGGGTCTGACAGCCTGTGCCTACTCTCATAGCCTCTGGCCAAAGGCTTTAATTTAGTATCAATCCTCAGTGCAAGTTGTGAAAATCCTGCTTTGCTAATATCTTCATATTTAAGGCATTTTACAGGACTTCAGGAAGAAAAGCTCATTATAGCTTGACAATCTGGTTTTAAAAAGGGCTTTTTGAACAAGATCCTGCATATCTGAAATTAGGAGAGACAGTATTGCATATCTAAACACCTGTACTCAGAGATAGGGGTTTCCTTGTATGCTTTTTGTCTAGTCCCAGCACTATTCTAGTTAAATATTCTTTAAAGAATTCGAGTAGCAAGTGCATCTTTGACCAAAGTGAGCACTGATGTGCCTGGAGCAGGAGGCTGTTGGCAACAAGATTCCTTCAAGAGAAAGCCCACGCTTTTAGGTGGAATCTTGAGTTCCTGTATCTTATTTATCTTCCTTTGAAATATAAGAAAATATTTAAATAATAAAAAAGAGTAGTAATAAATTTGCCAGACTGTTACTTCTGCTGCAAATAAGCACTTTTTTCTTTAGTGCTAGCTCATTAACAATGCACATGCAGAGCTTTTGCTTTCAGGAACACAAGTTGAGAAGTTGCTGCCTTTTAAAGGGGAAAACCACCATGCTGGGGCTGACTGTGGATGGCTAGCAGTTCATGAAATGTTAGAGGAGCTGATGCTTAAAAGATTAATGCTTGAACAGCTAAAGGTTTCTAAGATAGGTAATTGATACTCTATACCCCACACCCAGCCTGCTAAAATCAGAGGCTGTGACCATGAGCCAATTGCTGCTGCCTTTAGTTTCCCCACCTGAGGAATTGTGTCCTCCTTACAAACTATTTCTTCCTTATGGGCACCTTTTCTGAAAGCAGTAGGACAACATGAGCCTGAAGGGTGAGGCACTTTCTAAATATCCTTAAGGAATTATTTGTTCCTCTGTTAAATACTGTTCACTATCAAAGTATTGCCAAACAGAGAGAGAGAAAGGATAGCTCTATAGGAAAGGCTTTATTTGGAAAATACTTGTACCAAGTTGGGGTTTTTTTTCTTAAGTATGTCCCTTAGCTTTTAAGGTTAACAAAGGTTAATCTGCAACTAACAGATTCAGCTCAATTTTAAATGCAGAAAAACTACCTTGAATGGAGGGGGGAGGAGGGGTTCAGTTTAATACAGAAAGTAGCTGAAAGTTAGTGTAATGTAGAACAGCAGTGTGTCTTACTGGTAACAATTCTAATAAAAATCACTATTAAAATAAAAGAGTTGAAGCTTAAGAAGACAGAAGTTTAATGGTGAAGTAAAACAAGTGGAGTAAAAACAAGTAAGTCATCAAGGACTACAGAAAGTTTCTACACTTAGTCTTCAAAGTACAAAATACAATAAATACATGAGGCTCTTTGTAAAAAGAGGAATCTAAAACTACATTTCTGTTACAGCACATGATATTTTGAATACATAGAATTTCTAAGATGCTACAGCTTTTTAAAAAGTTATTGCTTAATGGACTGGTCATGTGGTTGTCACCCTTCAGATGCACTTCAGTTTTTTTAGCTTCTTTTGAAAAACATTCTGCTTCCAGCAATAAGCATTTGGGTGCTGTGCACACAGTTTAATTTCTTCCATCTGGAAAAAGCCTCAGGATAAATTTGGACAAAGCCAAGTTGTCTATTTCATGATGATTCCTTCAATGGCAAACTCAAAAACATCCTTGTATTTAATGCAGAAAAAAAGTGAAACTCTCTTCTGCCATGTTTGAAGAAATCCATGTGGGTATTTGAACATAATGGCTTGATTCGACCAAAGGCAGCAGAATTTCATTTGCTTGTAAGCATTATTTCATCTTGTACAATGCCCTCATCCATTTGCTAATGCATCAATCCTTCATTTGTTTTCAAAGCACATTTTTCATAGCTTTCAAATTACATTGTCATTGAAATAAGTCTCATGATACTGGAACCAACACAAAATGGACTTTTTTTTTCTGTAAGTTATCCATGATTAGTACTTCAAGAATCTGGCTTCTGTACTATTTCATGCCAAGCTTCTTTGTCTAGGTTTAATCCTTGGATACAGCTGAAGGTAAAACAGAAATGAGGTTTAAAATTTTAGTACTTTAAAAGGTTACTTTTTTTAAAAAAGAAAAAATAAAGAACAACCCCCCCCACCCTCCTTTGGTGCTACAATTCTAATGTAACCCATAGTAGCAAAAGCATAGTTATAAAAAACACCCAGGGCACTGACAAATATCAATTTAGCAGTCCTAGGCAAGCTTAAAAAATACCAACCATGTCAGCACAAAAGGAAGGTATTGAACAGCACATAATTGAGCACTTTCAGCTCTACCTAGATGGGTGGGCCAGGAAAAGCTCGTGGCTTTGTAAGTCAAGAGACTTCTGTGTTCAGGGAGCTGTGGGATCATTCTCTGTTCTATAAATGGGACCAGAGAGGCATTAAAGTCTGGTTTGCTTTCTATCAGCTTTTATGGCAGCATAGCTTTGGACAAGCTGGAAACATCTGTCTGCAGGAGGACCATGAAAGCGGAGGGTGCATGGCCAGTTCCATGAATGACCTGCCCACACACACAGGGGTGCAGGGGACAACTGACAGGACACAGCCTGGGACAGCACACACCAGGGACAAGACACCTGGGAAGCTGTTGGCTCCCACTTGGAAGGGCTTAGGGAACAGGTGCTGTTGTGAACAGCATGGCCCCTGGCACATGAAAATAGGAGGATGCACTTCATACAAGTTAGGAGAGATGGATCCTCGGTGCTGTAAATGGCAATGCATGTCTGTATCACAGCTTTTCCCATCTAAAGCTCCCCTTAAAGCTGCCCCCTCCTCTCTTTAACCAGACTCTGGCTTCCTTCTTTTCTCAGTGACTAAGACAAGGCCAACACCTTCACCACAAGGTGTGTGTCAGCCTGCTGTGATTTCACCACTCTTAGAGATGAAGTCAGCCAGTTACAGAATCCTAACACCTGACAGTGTTCAAAAGACTGCCCTTGACAGTATTACCTTACTGGCTTAGGGAGTCACTAAGAAGGGTGTTGCACTGATACAGATAATTTAATCCTTGTTTTTATTGACTGCAATAGGATAAAACAACTATAATAAAAATAACAATATATTAATCTACCAAATGTTTTCCTCTTTGGTGAACATCATAGACTAGAATTCAGCTGCTATATTAAGAGGCCAGTAATTGCTTTGGAGAATCACCATAGGATATTTCAGTGGCAGCACTAGGATAACTGAACAGACACAAGAATGCCACAGTTAATAAATACTGGGAAGTTGTCCCCAAAGGTTCTGTTGGGATTGTGTTGTGCTTACAAGGGTAGGTTTTGATCCCCAGTTTAGGCTGTGCTGCCTTGTGCCTTTTTTTTTTCTAGAAGCACAAATGATCCTTATGTTCATACACACCTGTGCTCAGGCTCAAAGCCCAAGCTTGTGAACAAGCACTACATGCACAATTCACCCTGGGGCAGGCAAAAATCAAAAAGTGCCATTTTAACCTTACTGTGCAGGGCTGATGGCTGCTCTCAATTTAGAAATGTTTACTTCAGGGAGGAAAAAACTTGAGTGGGAGTACTATGTTGGGGAGGATTTTACAGTATGTGGTGTGTAGGCCTGACCTGGAAATGATACAGACATGAAAACTGATTTTGCATTAGAGTTCCTCTGCAAAATCTGCCCATTTTAAGGATTATCTGCAGGAGGAAGGAGGTTCAGCCTCTTTCAAGCATCATACATCAATCAGCTAAAATTCACAGGGGTTAATCTTGGAGAACCTCTTATCTCCAGCACCAGGGCAGCTAGAAATGTAGAAAAAGCTTAATGGAGTTTTTATGTATGTGTCCATCTGCCATCGTTTTCTAGCAACTCAGCTATGAGCAGGAATACAGGGACATAATTGAAAGTATCTTATTTGTACACAGTTGTTTTTAATAAAAGGCAGTACAAAAGGTGATGAGAGAAGGAGAGGCCATTCATGTAAGGCCTCAGACATATGGTTAAATGTTACTTAAAAAGCATAGGAGAAAATCAAGATCTGCCTTTACTGACTGAGCAATGTAATCTGTTTTCCAACACTAGAAAAAAAGATAAACACTGCAAAAATCTAGGTTATCTCCTTGGATCAAAAGGGGCCCTGTGTACACAGGGAAGGACTCATGACTCACTCTTCATGCAAGTTTCAGTTCTGAAGGCCCTCTGTGCCAGTAAATCACTTTTTTGAAACAAAGAATTCTAGTTTTGTTCTCAAAGAATCACAGAATATCCTGAGTTGGAAGGGGCCCCCCCAAGGAATCACTGAGTCCAACTCCTGGCCCTACACAGGACAGCCCAAAATCACCCCATGTGCCTGAGAATATGCTCAAGAAAATCTTATTCCCACCTCATGTTTGGATAAAAGGTTCTTTTTTTTTTTTTTCTCTAAGATGGTGGGACAAGGTTGGAATTAGGGCCTGCTGTGCATAGCAGGGTGGTGATACACATTACTCTTTTGTGCACCCTTTAATCTGTGTTAAGTACCTCAAACAGAGGGGGTTAACCCACTCTGCCAAGGTATCCAACTCCCTAAATAAAGATGGAGAATGTCACCTCCTTCCTCTTCACTCTTAAAGCTGCACCTCAATGCAAGAGATCCAACAAGAATACACTGCTGTGTACACTCCACATGCTGGGGTGGGGTTATTTTGGCTCTGGAAGCAGCCAGGACTCACCCCGAGCAGGTTTCGGGGCACGTAGCCTTCCTTGTCGTTGAGCCGTGCCCACCACCACTCGATCTCCTCCTCATCCTCGCGGCGCAGGATCGTCATGCAGTCGCCTTCCTTCATGGACAGCTCATCCTCGTTCTGAGCCTCGTAATCCCACAGTCCATAAATCACTCCTTTGTTCATGATCCCCATCTTCTCCTGCACTCCTGCAACGTTGAAAACACAGAGCAACTCCACTGAGAAGATAATATATAAATAAAAAGGACAACAGGAGGAAAGACTTCTTCATTCTTACTAAAAGACAGTCCAGGAAAAGAAACCCAAAATTCCTCTCTACTTGGCACCTTATTGCCTACTCAAGAGCTGGCCCTGGAAGAAGTAGCTTTGTGAAATTACAGCAGACAGATTCCTTCCTTAAACATGCTCAAAAAATGCAAGGCAAATGAGGAGAGCAGCACTGATTGATAAAAGGTTCTATTTTTGTGTCCATGCTTTCTAGACCTAAGTGATGAGCAAGAAGCACTTTCTGTACTCTGAGTGCAGTAGTAATCTCTTTCTGTCACAGCAAGATAGCAATACCTACTTGGGTTGACCACCATCATCATTTTAATGCTTGTGGTGTCATTTGCCCCCTGGGTCATTTTGTTTTAGAGCTTTCACGCAAGTTGCATCTCAGACCTGTACCTGAGAGATCTGCTTGCTATTCTACAGCTGCTTTTGATTATCTCAGCAGTTCTTAATTTCTAACATGATTATTTTTTTCCTTGTTTTAAACACCGCCTTTAGAAACACCATTCTGTTAAATTATTTCTGGACCAAGGTGTTTTGGAGTACACATATATGCTCTGCAGGGTTATTCAGAACTTGCTCATTTTACAGCTGTAGCCAGAGATGATACTCTTCTTTCTGTACACGTTCCTCAGCCTCTAAGCAGAAAACTGGAAAAGGTATCTTAGTCTGAACATCAGTTGATTTTCTCTTAGGTTATTATTTTAAAATATTACCTACTGGAGGGGGTTGGTTTGTTTTGGTATTTTCAAGAGCAGAGAGTACACTGCACACTGTCACAAAACTTGTCCCTTCCCTTTTCATCACATACTTATTTACCACCTACATCTGCTCCAATCAAGTTCTTTACTTCTGCACACCAGCTCAGTACATAACATTAAATTATTTCCAGTGCACGATAAGCTCTGCTCAGAGAAACTCTTCCCTTGCTTTGCATTTGCTGTAATTAGAGGTTTGGCCAAAGGTGTGCTCTGCACCTGCCTGGAAGGGAAGATTGAGCCTCAAAGTAGACAAAGAAGATTCAGACAATGCATGTGGTGGCCTAAAGGGGTGTTAATAGTCACACCAGGGTAGTGGGGCAAACAGAGCCAGCACAGGCATTACATTTAAGGAAGTGAAAATTGCCAAACTTAAGCAGCATCAGACCTGTCATCTAAACAGTGCTAAAGCATGATTGGTTTTATTTAAACCTACCTGTACCTCTTACTTGATACTGGACATCATTTGCAACAAAAAAGATGAGGTGAATCAATGAATTACACCAGGGTTTATTAGCTTAAAAATGAGTTGAGAGGGACAGGTTTTAGTGCAGTTCTGGAAACAGATACACATTCCCAAACTTCTTTTACAGAAGCAGTTTTAGGCAGGGAATTATTTCTAACAGTAACTACAGGCAACCAGAATCAGTCTTAGCAATAGGATTAATTTCTGATGGAACAATATGGAACTTTGATAGCTGAACAGCCAACACATCAAGAGACAGTTTCAGTGGTTTCAATCTGAACAAACTGGCAATAGGCCAAAGCCTGACAGTCCTTTCAGGACCCATCAAAAAGTATCTCATAACACAAAAGGATCCCAAACTCAACAAAAAACAGAGTATCAAGTGAAATCACCAGATGGCTGGCCACAAAAAACCCCACAAACAAAAAGATGTATATAATGAGACCATGGATGTCCTTTCCACAAGATCTCATGGGCAGTTTACCTGAATTTAAGAATTAGATAAACTCTAGAAAGAAATCCTTCAAGAGCTGTTCAACACAAATATACCATCTCTTAATTAATATCTGAGTTAAAACCAGTTTAAAATATTAGACAAGTATTATTTTTATCCAGTCCTACAATCTTCCTTGGGTATTTGGTGCTGATGACCTCCCTCAGAGTCTGGATACAAAACCAAAGAGAATTTTGCTTAGCCTACAATTTTTGATGCCAGTTTAAAAGGCTTCCTCCCTTTATAGAGAAAGCTAAACATTTGGCACCAAAGACACAGTTTTCAAGCTTAGTGAGGACAGCTGGACAGACTGTTTTCAAATCTCCTGGCTGAGCAGCTTAGAGAAACTCAGCTCTCGCCTGTGCCACAAAAGCAGAAAGGCAGTTTTACAGCTTTTTCTGCTGTCTTACGTTGCTGTTACTCTAACCTCTTGCAGAAAGATGACACACCAGCTGGTACATGCCTAGGGGATATGAGCTACATACAAAACAGAGAAAAGTAATTTAAAACCTCATTACACACAAAACATACAGTAAAGTAATGTAAAACCTCATTGACTAATACTCATCACACCCTAGGGGGAATTTGTTTTCTCCATTCAATGCTAGTATCTCTGTAGCCTTACTATTTGAATAGAGTCTAAATTTAATACAGGATTTCTTTTTAAATGCGAGTGAAGAAAAAAGTCAGGAAGGAAGAGTCAAATTCAGTGTTTACTAACATCCATCAAGACAGGAACTTGGCAATACCTTTTCTGGTTCTAAGGTGCACATTAGGAAACATTCCTCATTTAAAGACACCAGGTAACAGCTATGAACTGCCTACTGACATCTCCATACCACTCTTGTTTTCATGTGGCAAGATTGACCTAACTGGTGTATCTGTCGATGCACACGCTTCACCCAAAGCTTTTAATGCAGGGAAACCTTTTGTAACTCAGATCTCCTCCACAGGGTGACTACTACAAAGTTAATCTCAATGGAACTCATTCGGTGACAGGAAGCCGGCCAAAACCTCTCTCTTTCCAAGAGGAACCTGTGGCACAGGCACCCAACCTGAGTGTGCAACTTACCCCTCCACATGCCCAAATGTCCAGAGAGGTGCCAGGGAGCCCCTGGTGTGGCCCAGGGGTGACACTCACCATACAGGAACTGGGAGCACTGCGTGTAGCCTTCCTCCATCTCCTCGCACTTGTCCGCGGCCGTCTGCATGTCGCTGTAGGTCATGGCAAAGACGGCCGCCCCCGACTCCACCAGGAACTTGCACACCTGCACGTTATTGCAGGATGCTGCACAGTGCAGGGGGGTCCTGCAAGGCAAGGACAGAGGATGGCACTTCACTCCCACGGCTCACGGAGCGCTCAGAGCCCTGGGAGCAAACGGTGTCCGTGCCTGCAGGAGCTCGGGCAATCAGCCCTGCCCTGCTGAGGCTTCCCAGCACAGCACTTAACCCAGCATGCCAAGAGCAATCACTTTTCACAGGGAACAGGAGCTACTGAGAGCTGCTTGAGCCCCAAAGCTAAGTGTCCATACAGATCTCCATTTTTTCTACCTTTCTATAATCTATTAACGTTTTAGGAACATTCATTAAGACACTAAATATTTAAAAAATTGATCAATATTAAAAACCCACTCAAATCTTTCTGACATCATGCCTCTTACTATCTAGATAATCACTTCAAGAGTTGACTTTGTAACAAGTGCAGGTAATTGTGATAACCCCTAAGGCTGAGGGAACACAAGCATCTTCATTCACTTTTAGGCCCCAAGCACTTCTGTTATAAGCAGAAATAACAGTAAAATCACTGCCCCCTGCACCAGCCTTCCGTAAATAATCTCCCAACTTATTTGTAAAAAGGATTTGTAACACATTATCAGCTGCAAGCCTTGTTTAAAGCCTGCGGTTTTCCACTTTGTTCTGGTTTCAAGTTGGCTGATAACCAGACAAAGAACTGGGGAGAGTTTGCAGAGCTAGATGCTGCCCAGAGCACAGGTTCTCTTACAGATAGGTTCTCTCACAGAGGACATTGGGAATTCCCAAAAAAAGGCTCGTTATAAGCTGTGTTCAGTTATCTCAAAGAAACAAAGCAATTTCCTGACAACTGTGTCCACCCCTACAATGTTTTTGTTCATACAGGGAATATTACTGTAATGTCCCTATTTTCCCATCTGCCCTGTCCCATATGATGCCTCACAGAGAACTGCTATTGCTCTGCTTTGGAAAGAAAACTGACTGCCAGCTCCACAGGAGCAAAACAAGGGACATTCTGAGGGTCCTGCAGCAGCTCCCAAGTCCTGATTCTTGTGGAGAACATCCATAAGGAAGCACTCAATGAAGCCCTTACCATCCATCGCTGTCTGCAGCGTTCACATTCACCCCAAACTGCACCAGAAACTTCACGATTTCCGTGTGCCCAGCACACACAGCGTTGTGCAGAGCAGTAATTCCTTCATCATTGGGCATGCTAGGATCTTCCACCTGGCCAGACAGAAAGGAATCAATTGCATTCAGGTGAAACTCTCTGGAATAAACACCTCTTCACATAAAAAATCAGTTGTCTTATTCTGAAATATGAATTTGTGCCTTATTTCTAGGAAGGACAGGAGCAAGAAGACTACAACCACTACCAATTTTGCACCAAGACTCATATTTAAGCTTGCAGTCCCCCTTTAACAGCATGGTTGAGAGAAACAGGATCTTTATGACTTACTAAAAGTACTTTCAACAAATTTCTGATGTATGTCTAATTCAACTGTGAGAAAGTTCACGTGGATTCTACTTTATCAAATTATCTGATAACATGCCAGACAGGGAATGAAACACTACATAAAAAATGAGAAAAAGGTGTCCTGCAAATTTATAGTCTTGATGCTAAAAATCCGCTGTGGATTTAACACACTTAAAATCAGCCTTCAAGTATGATCACTTAGAACCTGTTAGGATTTATGTCCTCAAAAACAGATCTAGGTTCTGCCTTAGTCCAGAAAAGCTATGACTTCCCGGTTACAACCGGAATTGAAATTCTTGTCTTGCAAATTAGCATTTGTACCTCATAAATTATTCTCTGCACAAGGTCAAACTCCCCCTCCAAAGATGAATCCAGAAGCAATGCCAAGGGATTGAATTTCACTCTCATTCCATGCCCAATCCTTTCAGAGCCAGTCTTCCGCAAGTTCGTCCTCTTCCCCTGTGGAAAGGTAACACAAGTTACAGGCACTTTTTACCTGGAAAGAAGATGAATGCAGAACTGCTTATTTGGGAATGACAGCAGAAATTATCAACTAGAAAAGTGTTTAACAGGAATTTTACAGTATTTTTTACCAATCCCCAAATACATTATAACTACATTAGGTTAATCATGTTATGAAAGATCTTTGCCTTTATCTCTGGACAAGGTCATTATTCAACTCTCATACAGAACTTACCTTGATCAAACATCAACAAAGTAGTAAAACTACCAAAGATCAGGAAAAGATGCAATTTTTTCTCATTGTTTGGACAATTTTACCATTAACTCTCATTGTTGTTAGACAAACCAAGCAGCTCACTCCACAAAGTACACTACTTTAAATGCTGATGTAAAGTTCGTAACATTTTTCTAAGTATAGCAGAGGTTACCAGGAGCAAACAGTGATGGAGAATGGTTTTGAAAAAAATATAGAACCAAGTGCAGAATTGCTTTAGATGCTCCCATTGATACTGGGAACCAAGTATTTCTATAGCTGAGCTTGTACCCATTCCTTTAGGGAGCACGCTTGCATTAGCTCAGCGCTCGCCCAGCTGCCTTGGCAGCAGCAATAAGACCATTCACGAGGGTATGTAAATTTCTGACAGATGTCCAGGCAAAGATGAGTAGAACTGACTCATATTCTGCAAGAGCAGGCATGTGGAGATAAGATATATAAGTAGAGATTCCCATGAAATACTGCTCTGCCTGTAGATTTGTACATAATATCAAAAGTAGGGACCTTTTCAAGAGTGAGCCTGGCAGAACAACCCACAGATTTAAATACGAAATCAAGAAGTTGGGCTGGTTTCTTCTCATCATTGCAGAATTATTACAAAACCAAGCAGAGATGAGTTCTCACAATTCAGGAAATCCTACCAACTCAAGTTTCCTTGTAAAATAGAACAAGAACAAAATCTTTATAGCATGAACACATGAAATGTCTCCTTCATGCACAAATTACAAGATTAAAAAGCACATTTAAACCTTTTAACTCCTGTGCATTGAAGTGATAGAGGAAAAAAACATTTTTGTGTATTAGGTTATCAAAACTGTTATCAAAACCCTACTCTTGATAGGTTTTTAAAGGAAATCTTTGAGAAACCAGAAACATTAAGCATTTTTGTTCTACAAAAGTGAGATAACATCACACCACACACAAATACAAACTTAGAAAATAAAATGGTACAAATACTGCCTCCTCCCAGCCCCAAGAGACTCCATTTTGATGCCACTTGAGAGCAGACTGATGTTAAATCAGATTTCAAAGAAATTCAGGAAGCATTCAGTAGAAGTAGTACAAACAGCTGATGTCTACAAATGAGTTTTTAAGGCAGAAATTAAAGAAGTCTGTTCCTCCATATTTTTCAAGCAAGGTACTTTCAGCTAAACA
This sequence comes from Brachypodius melanocephalos, assembly GCA_013398615.1. Lineage (NCBI taxonomy): Eukaryota > Metazoa > Chordata > Aves > Passeriformes > Pycnonotidae > Brachypodius > Brachypodius melanocephalos. The sequence continues at coordinate 5,037,214 of VZSR01001479.1, read as the reverse complement.
AATGCAATCCAGGATTAAGAAAACTAGTCCCCAGCTCATATTAGCAACAGTGGGAAATGCTTGTGAAATCTGTATCTGTACCTCAAGGAAAAAGAAATCAGCTTTCATTTTTCTTAAAAAGGAAGTAAAATCTGGGTGTAGGCAGATTTCTATAAGGAATGTTTTTACTACTTTACTTACTAGTAAAGCTCTGTAGAGTTTTACTATTTATGTATTCTGTTTGAAACTTTTCATTATGTCATTAATTCTACGAACAAGAGAGACTTCTCATTAGTGTTATGCAGTCTGAAGATAAGAGCATCACACAAATAGAATAGATAGCCACAGAGCCTTCTAGACTGTGTGACTGTTCTCCCACATCTGCCTGAGCCCTACAACACAATGCACAGGGTTTATGCCAGCACTTGAGATGACTTATTGACAGGGCACCCCAGTTGTAAGCTAATACTTACAGGAGGCAAGGAAAACTGTCCAGTAACTTCGGGAGGCCTCATATTGAATGAGTCCTCTCCCAAACTCTCTGGCTCCCCTGACGGGTAGGGAGGTGGTGGGTATGGGGGATATTCTTCCATGTACACCTCCAGTGGCAGGGGAGCTTCTAGGTTTGGTTCTTCTGGTTTGGGCTGTGTGAGTTCATCGCTGTCTGATACAGCTTCAGGGACAGTGTCCAAAGGCATGGGGGGAAGAGCAGCTTCACTCTGCTCTGCTGCTGTGCTTTCTGTCTCCTCAGCAATAGCTGGCTCTGGCATGGAAGCAGCTGTTTCTTTCTCTGATTCTGTGCTTAGATAAGGATTTGGGATTTCCACTGGGCTTTCAGGAGCGGCAGCTGATGCCGTCTGTTTGGAGGGATGCGATGGAGCTGAGATAGTCTCCATGGCAGCCAGGGTGGTCCTCTGATACAAGAGCTTCTGAATGTTGGGGCCATTAGGCCCCTCTGGCTCAGTGATGGAGCTGCGTTTCTTCAGCGGCCTGGGGGCATTGGACAGCTTCTTCCGTAGCGCTTCCAGGTCGGCGTCGCTCTGGTTGCGGTAGGGGTTGGACAAGAAAGGCAGCAGCTTGGTGGGGCTCAGGGGACGGGGTATCCGCTCTGCTTCGTGGTTCTCGTGAGCAGAGGCTGCTGTTTCCATCTCAGGCTCTGGACTGCCTGGCTTGCCCTGGAGGTTGGAGTAGATGTTCTCTGTCTGCGGTGGTTGATTCTGTACCCCAGCTCCTGCCATCACAGGCTTGCCATACACTGTGGAAAAGTTCAGAGAGGGGTGGGGGAAACAAGTTTGAGTATCTGATCAACAAGAAAACAACAACAAAGGAAGGTGAATCAGGTCGTGTATTCTTTATACATGGCAAAGAAGCAGAATACAAAAAACTGAACAGAACTAATCTGGTAACCAGATCTACTCTTAATTATCTTGCAAACCGAAGACACATTCTGCACTTCTTGTTAACACTCTTACACAGCATGGAAGATCCAGTTAAGATTCTTACAGCTGCCATCACCCACTTAATTCCCCCAAAGAACAGCTCCATAGCCACAGACCAGGTGGAAAGAACATCTATCTGAGGTTTATCAGACAGAGGAGAGGGAGAGAGCCACATGCTTACCACTTGGGAAGTGTGGCCCTCTGGTCTGCGCCCTCGTCAGAGCACTCTGCACTGCCTGCTGGAAGTTCTTCCCAGGAGTCTGCTGCTGGGTGTACATGCTGTAAATGGAACTTGCAGCCACAGTCTGAGGCTTTCGAAATGGTGGCAGTGAAGTCTCTTTGGATGGCTGAGGAGTAAAAGGTCTCACAGCTGCTGCTGGGGGATTCTCCTGTTTGGAGGAAGGAAGAATTTGATCCTGGCTAGAGGAAGAACCTGCAGGAGGTACTGAAATTCTTTGCTGTATCTGCTGAGAAGGATGAGAAGGCTGCTGTGCCACTGGTTTTTGCTTGTTCCCCATAGCTGCAATAGCCAAAGGCAGCTTCTGCAGGTTTCCATCCAGTTTTGTATCAGCAGCTTGCAGGTGACTGGCTTGACCAAAGTAAGGCAAGTTTATCTGTTTTGGTTTAGTGGGGACAGGTGGTGGCACCTTGGTTACATTTTTATTGGTTGTCTGAAAGACAAAAAAAATTCATTAAGGTCAAACAGTAAAACACGATTTAGGAGTTCTGCTAGGAAGAGCCTCACAGTATGACACAGTATCTTACAGCAACTACTGCTGTAATAAAGTTTACAACACTGGAAACAAGAAAAATCTGCTTGAAACATTTTGTCATCACTGATGTTCGTAAATACTTTGAGCCTATTCACTTTAAGTTTTTCTGTAACAGCTACGTTTAAAACAGGAGCAATGGCAAGGCACAGTAATTTCTCTAGAGATATCAGACACTCAGTTGGCAAGAGGCTGCTCTCCAACAAAGTACTTGTCATCCCCAGCTGGAGGCTACTTCACCCCTACCTGATCAAACTGTGCCCTCGTGCCAAAATTTAGGTGGGAAGTTTTGCTGCTGTCAAACATCTGAAGGACAATGTTGCATTAAAAAGTGAAACAAGTATGTAGATGATTTGGAAAAAAAACCAAATGCCTCTCTGGGGGTAAAAAGACACACTCCGTCATGTAATACAGCCATGGATTCTCACCACAGTGACTGCTGAGAATGCTTTGGAGTTACCAATTGCCATTAAAAGCCTAAGAGGCTCTTTCTCAGAAGCAGTCTTTTCAAAGCTGACCTCAGTACTTTTCAGAGCTGTCTGCCAGCCACATTAGAGCAGCTGTGGGTAAGCCCTGGCAGCAGATGGAGAGCAGCAGCCCTGGCTCCCTGCATACCTGAGCTTCCCGCAGGAGATCCTCGCTGCTCTGGTTTTTCCTCAGCGTGCCCAGCCCAGCAGACTGATCCACAGTGTCAAACATGGAGAATGGACGCACCTTCTTCTCTTTGTCTCGTAAAAAAGACTCTCCTTCAGCTGTTGTTGGAGAAATGGATGGCACAATTGCAGGGGTGAGAGTCCTGCTCTGTGCAATATTCACCACAGTGTATGCAGAGGATGCTTTTTGCATCCATCCCACCTCTGCACTAAGGGCCCCTGAGCCTGTCAAATGCTGTATTATGCAAATTCAACGGGGGCATGGAAGAAGGAATTAGGATCTACTTCAGCACCTGAAGGGAGTTGTGGCTTTGGTTTCTTTCTTCTTCAAAACCCTGCAACACCATGGCAAAGCAATGGCAATGTTCTTTGATTTTTTTTTTTGTGCTTTTTTTTGTGCTAAATTATTTACTGAAGCATTTACAAGAGAAGTATCACCAACTACATACTCCAAATTTTAAAATTAGCCAAGCACACAAGAACATACCTTGTCCTTCACTTGTCACCATTCCTTTTCCTGAAGCCAAGGTTGATCCTTGATTAATATGATTGTCTGTATTTGAACTACTCCAGTCAGGGGCAGATGGGGAAGGTTTTGCATTGGGGACCACAGAACCTAGGAGAGAATAAGTGGAATAGATTAAGCTAAAATAGTAGTTTTTATTGACTTATTACAAATAGGTTTTTCTTTCTGTAAGAGTCAGGTCTACCTAATGTAAAAGTATCACACAGAGGTTAACTGCTATAAAACCTATCATTAGAGATTTTCAATTGCTTGTTTTAAAACAAGAATGCAATGAAGTTCAACTACCAAAAGCAGCAGCAAAACTCTGTCATAGCACATATCTGCACTTACAGCATTCAAAAAAGAAACTTCTCTAGATTGGCTTATTTCCAGTTAGTAGGAAACTTTCTTTGAGTATCTGTGCTAAGTCAAAAACGATACAATGTTAAGTACAAAAACGATACACTGTGCAAAGAAAAACATGATGCTTTAAAGCATAGACAGACCCTGCCAAGGATATCCAAAACAGGAGAAAACTCACCTGTGTGTTTAAGGTACATATAGGGTCTGCATTAAAGCTGATCTTTACCTTCACTGGAGTAGACATCCAGATCTCCAACAACCACTAAGAAAATGCTTGCAATCTCCCATTGAGTATTTCACCAGATTCTCTCTACTAAATTCTAAATAACCTATATAATGTGCAATGCAAATAGTAATAATAAGCAGCAGCAGCAAGTTTCATTCTGACCACGTACCAAAAACTCTCTCTAGGAAAGCAGTCGTGTCCAAATGCTAAAGAATACGAAGGGATATTTTAGTTCACCACACATTCCTCTAGCAAAAATTCAAATTTTGTGTGGTCTGGAGTTTAAATTCCTCTCCAGTAGTTTAGGATCAGCAAACTAAATAAAAAGAAACAATCCTCCATTCTCCAACATGGCAAGAGACACTTGGAACTACTTTTGTGCAATGGTTATTTTAGTATCTGCCAGAATTGGAGATGGAGGAAGGGAGATAGAAAATGAACGGAACTATTCTACAAGCTCAGTCTATATTTCTTGCTTTTGGGAAGACCAAAAGCTCTCTCTTCTCTCTCAGCTGAAAAGGGAGTCTTCTCCCAGGATAGCACAGAAGAGATATTTACAACTCTCTAGAAGTTTCTTTAGACTTCTCTTACTGAACTGTCTCTCACAGGAGAAAGCCACCGAGAGAAGCCAACAAATCTCCATTAACTCTCCAAGTAGGAGAGGCCAAACCTCACTCATGAGCAAGTCAGTAACTTTACTGCTATTTCTGTGCTACAAGCAACGCCTCCTTTGTAAAATCTGCCATATTGGTTAATTCTTGACATGGGTCATTTCCAAAATGCACAATCAGAAAACTTGGCATTGCTGGTTTTTAAATCCAGGCACCAGGTTAACAGGTATGTACTAAAATTGCCTCTAGAAACTCAAACACACTGTTGAATAGTTTTTAGGAGAAATTTAAAATAAATAATTACTTTATAGGAAAATCCTCCTATAGTCCACACTGTATAACAACTCAAAGTGCTCACTGATAGATTTACTTAATTTTTAACATTGAATCACAGAACCTCAGTACTTATAAAACATATCACTGGTGCAGGAAAAACTGCAAGTAGCAAGACTGACATCTTAAATAACGTTTTGTTTAAAAAAAAAAAACCTAAAACATCAAAACAGAGCTGTTAGGTAAGAAAACAAAACATGTCTGGACAAGAAATATTAATTGTAAGCTATTACCTGCAGGAGCTTTAGCTTGTGAACTGTTCCCAGCTCTCATATTGGGCAACGTTTGTGTTTTCAGCGGCCCATCAGGTACCTGCAAAGCTTGTGTCCCATCTGAAAATGCTGGCTTCACCAAAAGCTCAGGTCTGGAAGCAATCCGTGGCATAGTAGAGGACTGGATATAAGGACCTACTGCTGCCACTCGACTCGGAGCAGAAGCCACTGGCTGTGGTGGATTCCCATCTGAAGAAACCTTGGGGAAGAAAAAAAAAAAGAAAATTGAAAGAATTTTATTCTGCAGTATCCATTCATAGAGTTTGAAACAGAATTCAAAAAGGATAAAACAAGCAGCAAATTACACTCTAAAATACCAAAAGAGCTTTTTTGAAAAAGCTCTGAGAACTATAAAGCTGAGGTAGTAATATTAAAAAAAAAATCTAAAATAAAATTCACGACAGCATAAGACTTCTTGTCTGTAAAGAGTAAGTAGGTTAACACTAACGTACCATGAGAAGGACTTTAATAATACAAAGCTTCCACTACATATGGATAAAGACAACAAGTCTAGCATCTCAACAGCCTTCCCCTCAAGCAAGTCTTTACTTCAGGCTGTACAGACAAGACACAGAATGAATGTTTTAGGTATTAAATAGCCCACACTTACTGGTACATTCTCTTTCTGCTGCAGAGCTGCCTTTTTCTTCCACAGCCGCTCTCGCAGCTCATTAACACGCTTATCCATGACTGCCACCTCCAAGTTGCGCTTGTTCAAACACTCCCTCTGTTGCTGCAGCTTGGCATTCTGCTCCTGGTTCAGTTTGTTCCTCAACTGAATAAATTCACAAAGCAGTGGGGGAGGAGGGGAAAACAACCAAAATAAAAACAAATTCACTTTCAGGATCCACGACAGGAAACTGATGGAAAGAGAAAAGCCTTCTAAAAAGTCAAGTCATGTTTTCCCTCCAGAGAAAACTTTGGTTAGTCTCCAAATTTTGCAGAAAGGAAAGGTACAGGCAGCGTGTGCTCCTTCCTCTCTTTACCTCAAGCTCAGCACAGCCAACCCTCCATCCTCAGCATGCAGACCGTCACACAGCTCTGGCAGGAACAGGAGCAACGGGATTTCTTTCCAACAAAGTAAGAAACAACCCCACCAACTTTTTAGCCCAGCAGAGCCGAGGGTCAGGGGCTGGCCTCCCATTACCTGCAGCTCCTTGTAGAGGCGGTCGAGCTCAGCTACAGCCGACTGGTTGTCATGGTAACCATCAATCCGGCCGTTCTTCAGCATCTCCAGTTGCCGGGTGAGCTCCTCTACTTTTGACACGGCCAGCACCAGCTCGCGCTGCTTTTGCTGGAACAGGCTGTTCATCTGTTCAATCTCCTCCACTGCAAAGAAGGGCAGAGCACAATAGCTGCCCTGAGAAACAGCCCAGCGTGGGCTGCTTCCAAGGCAGCACTTAAGGAGACAGAGAGCGCCCTGCTGGCCCCCAGAGCAGGGCTGCTCAGCCAAACCCACTGCCCTGTCACACCAGCTCTTCCTCTGAGCTCTGGCAAACGCACACTCACTAGAATGGTTATGGAAATTTGGGCTACTTACAGCACTCACAGTGAGGGAAAGAGAACTTTTTTCTTAAAGTTTCTGAGGTATGGAAACAAACAAAACCACAATGCCAGACTGAATTCAATCTGGAGAAGCCTAAATTCAGTGAATGCTGAATTCAGCAGGAAGACACTAAACCACAAGGCATATTTATGATACTTAGAACTCTGAATTTAGGTCATAAGAACTCAGTGACAAAACACCCAAGCTGTCATATTAAACAAAGACTCAGAGGGCTTTTTAGGGTCTATTACAAAAATCTGTCATCAGCTGCTCCCACTGCTGAAAATGTTCCATTGCAGAATGAAGCTTAAGGAATCAGTAGGAATTCAAGCAAGCACCAAAATCAGATCTGCTGTGGATGGTGCAGGAAAAGAGATTCACATGCTCCAGGATCTTGTATTATTCTACCATCCTTCCACGCCTGAAAACTTATGTTTATTTTGTGCAACAGAACCCAAACAGAAAAGGGATTCTCTGACAGAAAAACACTTTTGCTTCATCCGTCAACCAAAATGCTTCCTACTAAAACAACATACTCATGTTTTCAGTTAAGTCAGGCTGCAAATAACAAGTTTTGCACAATAGAGAGGATGAAAAGGTAGGCAGAAGAATAAATATTTATTTCAGACTTAATGCTGTATCACATGCTAAATTACAAGCACATAACCTACAGTACTATAGCAAGAGAGTCCCTGGTCAGATTCACACAATTAAAAAGAAAATATGCAGCCAATTTGGCCATTAGTTACCTCTTGCATAAAAGGTAACTTGGGTACCAGGCTAAGCTTTGTTACAGGCCAAGAAAAAAAACACTCTAAATGTGTAGGGTATTGACATCAAGGATGGAAAAAGTTACTGTGGTGCACAAAGGTATTCAAGTAAGGAAAAAACCTACACTGTAATTAAAGAGCAGACATGCTAGGCTCAAAATACAGGGTGCTCCTACAGGATGTTTTAAAATATAGTAAGAAAATATATTTTGTTCTAGGTCAGTCATGAGTTTTCTTGGTAAACAGAAGATGTGAAGTTGTTAAGATTAACATTTCCTGGAATGCTGTAAGTAACTCCACTGAAATTACCAGAAATTTTTGACTTCCAAGAGCTGCGTTCCATGAAAAATCACAGGCTACCTTCCCCAAGCAGCAACTCACCTAATTTCCCATTGCTGAGTCTTTTTTGCTCCACATGACCTTTCAGTGCTCTCACTTTCTTAAGTTTGGCTTCCTGATTCTCAGCAATTTCCTTTAATCGCTTCAGTTTTTCCTGTTCAGCAGCTTGCTGCTGCTGTCGCTGATCCTGCTGCTTCAGGAATTTCAGGCGCTGTTCCTGCAGTCAAGACAAAGATTTTGAAGTCTAAGGAAAAATTTCAGCATTCATGTTCCAAGACATTTGCTAATTTGATTTAATCACTACTCAGCTCTTGAGTTACAAGAGCTAAGGACTATTTCCTCTCCACCTTCTCCATGCTGCTTGTGTTTTACATATCTATCACATGTCACATTTTAAACAACTAAAGTCATGCTGGAGAATATTAGACATTCTTTATGTAGAAGGAATTCCATAAATTATTGGTATTTTCCATTGCTATTTGTACTTTTACTAGTTCTGCTAAAACCTGCTTGAGATGGAGAACGGCTGCACACCAAACTTCTGAAGACACACTGATCTCCTCAAATGATCACCACTATCACCACACAGATAATTCAAGGCACTGGAAAACCTTTACAGTGACCTGGCCCTCATTTAAACAACAGATATCACCTTAGTGGAGAGGATCCTTTGCCCTCCCAAGAGAGTATAATAATGTGTTACCAGTTTCTGTTATACACATATCTAGTTTAGACCTAGAAGAAACCATGAGCCCACTGGATCACCTACAAAGAATTCCTCTAAATCATTGGCCATTATACACAGCTTCCAGCTCTGGAGATGACAGGTTGCTTCAGGGGAGTAGAATTAGTAAGACTTTCCCAAGCACCCACTAAAATCCAAGACTACCACTACTAATATTAGAACTCCACACTTCCTCCAAAAAACCAAACCCACAAAAGAGAGGGGAAAAAAAAATCACCAGTCACATTTATAAACCAGGGATTCTTGTGCACTTGGAATAAAAAAGGCAGAGCAAAAAAGTGAGTTTGCCTTCTGGAGAAAACCAGGACGAGGCAGCACCCCCAGTATATGCAATACTTTAGAGACACTCCCACACAGGAAAATGTCACCAAAAAAAATTACAGCTCATGTCTAAAAAGAAAGTGTATTTTTCCTCCCTCAGAATCTATTTTTAATACTGCATCTGATTTCACAAGGCAGGAAAAGAGGCAATGGAAAGTCACTCTGAAGAGGCACCTAGGAAAGCAAGTTTGTTCCAGGGAGGCACTGAAATGAAAAAACCTACCAGTGGGACACCCACACGCCTACTCTTCCTCAAACTAGGCAGCAGACACCTACCCAATGGGTAGCTACCAAGACTCAAACTCCTATTCATTTTTTTTTTAAAAAATCTCATACAACTCCATGTACAGTAAAAACAGCCTTCCTGTTTCCTGTGTTATTTATAAGACCAGGGTGTATTGCCATCACCTGAGTGAAGCAGAAGCTGTGAAAAGTTTAGGCTTCTCATATATAAACACATCTCAGCTCGAACTGAGAAGAGGGCAAAATTCTTTGGCCAATTAAACAAGGCACTATGGGTATTAATTGTGCTGCTTCCATTTCCTCTCATCACTTGGCTGATTGACCAATTTCCTGCATCACAGCTGCACCTGTTCTTACCACGAAGCAGATTTTTGTTGGCTATTTTTGACAGGCTGTAATACCACCTAGCAGGTGCTGCAGAAGTATTAAAAAGCCATGGATTGAAGCATTTCCCTGAGATACAGTTATTGAGGGCCAAAGGAACTGAACAAGGCACTAAACATACAGACACACACAACTGATCTCCAAGAGGGAAGGAGACAAAGTGTGTGACACAGGAAAAGTACTGAGAGCAGATCCTCAGAGCAGCCTTCTTCCCCAGCAAACAATATTCTAAAATGCATGGGAACACCCACCCAGACAGATGAGCCCTCTTCAGGACAGGCTCACATTTAACAATTCTCTGCCAAAAGCAGCATTTTCTGTTACATTTTCAAGAGTAATGTGTACCAGCAACACTCAAGCAAAACATGAACTCTATTGACACTTTCTGCAGATGCATTCAGAGTATTTTTTCTCCTATACAATTCAGAAGCACCCTGTGTGCTTCCATTAGCTTTTCTGTTATTGTTCTGCAAGCATTTTATAAATCACAGTCCTAGGTTACTTTTATCACATACAAGACATCTCTTCCAGCCTGCTGCCCCAGAAAACCAGGCATGCTGAACTCTTATCAGGAGAAAGCAAGATAGCATGACAGGACAGCAGAGACAAAAGCATTGTTCAGTGATCAAACTGGTGAATTGCTGGTCACCACATGGAGCACAAACAAAGCTGAAAGAGCCACCAGGATGAATGACAACATATTAATGTTATGTGCTCTATCCTTTTAGTAAGCTAAATGGTCACTTCTATCACTGGCATTATTTATATGTTTTACAACTGGGTATTTGCATATATTGACTTTCAAATCTAAAAACAGGCAGCCAAAGAAAAGGAGCCCTCTGTTTAGAAGGGGTAAAAAAAACCCCAATTCCCCAATCCTCCCTCCACATGACTCTTACTACCTTTGTTTCTGGTTGTAAACAATCTAATTCCAAACTCACCTTGTTAGCCAGCATTTGTTGTTGAGCCTCAATTTGTTGCTGTTGGCGTGATGCCATTTCCTGAAGTTCAGCCAGTGTCATATCCATCCTTGGTGCACTTACCTGTCAAAGAAAAGCCAAAGCATGTTAAGTCTAGAATTTTTAATGTGGCTAGCACTTAAGAGAGCAACTGCAGAAAAGTATAATAAAAGTCTTACAAATATAACAACTGAATAGTCAATAAAATAATTAGAGACACAACATCTTCTCATGGTCAAGAAATAAGCAATTGTAAGCTCATGTGCATGTGTAGCCCAATCCAACAACTCACACAAAATGACACCTCTTGGAACATTAATGTTTCTAGCAAAATCCCAGCAGCATTTTAAAGAGGCATTTCAGAGCCCTTTATAATTTAGCTCAGCATAAATCAGCTTTGACTGACTGAGCCCAGAATGCTCAGCATGTGGCAGGATTGGTCCATGCTTGTAGGTGTATCACTACAATTCAAAGCACTTTGATGTAAGCTGAAGAAAATACAAAGTTTAAATATGGCTGGGCAGGAGGGAAAACGCCACTGTCAAAGACAGCACTGTTATTGGTTGTCTGTTCAGATATTTCCTGAATCTAGATTCAATCTTGCATCTATAATTATGGAGCAAGAGTGGCAGACAATGGATTCAGTGCTGAAACTGTTACTGGTGTCAACTTGAAATCTGGAGTTAGGGACCTCTGACAAAACTGCAAGAGGAAAAAAACCCAAACTGAGAAAAGAATTCTGATGGGAGTAGAGAAGGGGAATGATGGCGCATTTGCTGCTCTGAAATCACCTGTACAAGCACAGCTATGGCAGCCAACAGATCGTGGTGACATCCTGAAAACTGAAAGCCAGGATGACAATGGCTAGAGGCTTTGTGTCTGTTTTCGGGCAGTCATTAAACAACCTCACCACAACAGCCTCTTAGTTTCTGTCCATGGTACAATTTGCACCAGTATCTCCAAACAGGGGAAGCCTCCATTTTCACTATAATAGTAATTCTTCCAGAGGCTTGTGGGTGCTAAGTGTCATGATGCATTCATTCAATGCCATTTTGCTTTTCCCAAAAGTTTGAGGTTATTTCAAAAATTAGTCACATTGTCTGATTCAATTTTCTCCAAGGTACCATGTCACCACAGAATGTCTCACAAGGCCCCATTAGACTTTTGTACTGACCATATGGGGCTGTTGAAGGGTGAGTGGGTCCAACAAATTAGCCCACGAATGGGAACTACAGAGTCTCAGTTGGGGTGGTATTGCTGCCAGTGCACTGCCCTGGTAGCAATTGTCACTTGCTGGTCTTCAACATGCAGCTATCTCACAATGAACAGGTCTTCGTGTGCCAGGCAGGGTGGGTAACTGATTTCTGTATTCACAGTAGCCAAAGCTAAACCCTGTCAGTAGCCCTTGGAATCCCTGAAGTACCCCCTCCTGAGGCAGTTGATGCTGAGGATACCAGGGGCACCTGGGCCAGTCACAATGGGGTGCTTTTGCACTTGTCCCCTGTCAAACTCACCTCGGCCCCTAATGCAGACAACTCCTGGCAACCCCCAGTCCCTCCAGAGATCCAGATGGGTTCTGTACTCCTGTGCCTCGATGGCATCAGTAACACACATCAGTTATCTACTAAAGCTTTACACTAGAGTGGATCTAATGTGCCATGCCATCAAATCCACACAGTCCAGTGTGCCCAGTCATCCCTTTTCTCCTCTTGGCCAGAGGCAGGGACCTTCTATTCCTGTTCCTGGTCAGAATATTCTGGCTGACCTTTGCAATGCCACATCAGAAGTCCCCTCACCATGGTTAAAGGAGGTGATTTCAGTCCTTTAATGTCTGGGAGATCACTGATTGCTTTCCTGTCTCTCTGTGGCAACTACACTGACAGCCTTCTTGGGTGACCCTTTCTCAACAGCTCTCTTCCCTCCCAGCTTACAGACACAGGCTTCTAGCTTAGAGGTGGGTTCACCATCCCACTGCCTCATGCCCTCTCCCTGCTCATGCAGAAAAAAACAGAGCTCATTACACTGGTGTGTTCCTGGGGCTTCCCTTCCCTCTGACTGGGGCAGGAGAGGAACCATCTCTTGGGCTGCCCCCAAAATCTGGGGTGCTGGCCCATAGGGATGTGGGAGTTCCCAGTTTCTTCTGTATTTCAAAGCCAGGAGGATGCCACCTCTACAGCTGGTGTAATCTGCAGGTAACACAGTGCCACCAAGATGCTGGAATATGATGCAGGGGGCACTTTGAACCACCTTCCTCCACATGGCCACTCTGCAAGGGACGTCCTCTGGATGTTGAGGGACATTGACACTTTTCAGATCAGTATGGATGACTTCTAGCACTGCTAATTCTCTCAAGTACTACATAGCTTCAGGTGCAGTGGTTCACTTTCCAGGGAATTTACAGGATCTTCCTTAAGCAGATCCCTTGCCCCCACACTTGAGAGGAGCCATGTTCAGAAACCACAAATTGCTCCCTGTTTTCCAATTCTTTCGATTTCCTGATCTCTAGCAAGGGATCCCAGCTGTTGGGCTTCATGACCTTCCAAGTGCTGACTGTCAGCCCCATTACCCCACCACTGAAGCAGCTCACGTGGCTAGCAGCTGTAATCTTTTCACAAGTCTTGAAGTTCTGATGAGGTCAAGGACAGAGTAACTTCATCTCCTGTTTGATTTGTCTCACTCCATGCAATTTCTTTTTTGAAGGACCATTTCTTTTTATCTGACCTACTCTCCTAATTCTCCTTCTTCCTCCCTTTCCAACCGACAACATGGACCTGCAGCTTGCTTTGTCCATTTCTATTTCTCCTTTTTCACTACCATGGGGGTTTGAGTCCCTGTCTCAGTCATAGTGTCCTCAAACACCGTTTGGTTCCTGCCTCAACTACAGTGCTCTGACTACTGTGGCTCCCAGTACAGGGTGGGAGGCAGCTGGTTTTCACTGGGACAGGCAAGGCACCCTTCTCTCAGCTGACATGGCAGTTTGCCAGGGTTGACAATTACCTATTCAGGTGTAAAGTCCCAGGGAATGCGAGGTGATAACCCCCCCAGGCACCTGCCCAAATCCTTCCACACACCCTTCCTGCCACCCAGGAACTGGATACCTCAGAGCACATCTCAGTATCTCCTCACCTGAAGTTTGTTTTCTCTTACACCGGGATGACACTGAAACCCACAAACCCCACAGGGGTGCCAACAAGATTAGGTAATATTATTAACAGTATTAAACAGCTTATATATAGATGAGCAAACATGGGAGCCTGCATTTTAAAAGCATTCACATCCATCCCAGGCAGGGAGAGGGAGGTGTATTCCCTCATCATCCTCACAAGACAGCTCCCCCAGCATAACAAGGCCATCAGTGTGAGGCCAAGCACACAGCCATTGTTTGTATTAAAATGTTCCCAAACTCAGCAAAATAAAGAGATAAGCAGTGCAGCCGACAAACTGTGCCTCACATAGGAGCTTCATACTTGGCAACTACTTTTTACTATGGTATGCAAAATATTTATATATATATATCTATGTAGATATATAACTGCCTTTGTGTCACCCCATTCAGGGACCAAAAAGGACTGTGGTTGATTGACCTTGGCTGGGTGCCAGGTGCCCACCAAGCTGCTCTACCACTCCCCTTCCAGCAGGACAGGGCAGAGAGAATAAGCTGGAAAACTACTCCTATATTGAGAAAATGCAGTTTACTAAAGCCAAGGCAAAAGAGTTTGTGCAAGCAAGCAAGCACAAAAAGTAGTTTATTCTCTACCTATGAGAGAGCGATGTCCAGCTACTTCCCGGGAAGGAGGGCTTCAGCACAGGGAGCAGTTGCTCCAGGAGGCAAACATTGTAAAACAATGTATGTTCCCCCGTTCCTCCTCCTTCCCTTGGCTTTGTAGCTCAGCTGACGCCACATGCCATGGAACATCCCTTTGGTTACTTTGGGTCAGGTGGTCTAGTCGTGTCCCCTCCCAGGACCTTGCCCACTGCCAGCCCCTTGTTGTGGGGGGAATGTTGAGACAGTGCTGATGCTACGCCAGCCCTGCTCAGCAGTAGCCAGAAATCTGGAGTGTTATCAGCACCTTTCTGGCTGCCAGTGCAAAGCACAGCACTGGGAGGGACTGCAGGAAAATGAACTCCAGCTCGGCCAGCCCCAATCCAATTAGCCACTGCATCAAGCACTTACCCCATTCTCTATTCTTCGATCACCGGGCACTTTCACACCATTTCTTTTGAAGGCTGGATCTTGAGACCTTTGTCCAGTCCCTAGACAGAAACAGTCAAAGACGGTAAGGTAATATTAGATCTTTCTTATCCTTTTAGACATAGCATTCAATACAAAAGGAGAATCAGAACAATCATTATGGTTAGAATCTGAACACCTGTTCTTCTGTGTTTATTACCAAGATGAATTTAAGTGATGACAGTACATTTTCTGAAAAGCTTTCGGTGCAACATCAACTTTTATTTTGAAGTATAGTTCTGTTCAAAAATACAGACAAGAACAGCTTAACCAATATTAGCCTATTCCAGTAATATATCCTGTGGCAAACAGGCAGTCAGCCCCTAAAAATGTGCATTATAGATACATAGTTTAAAAGTACATTTTCTTCTTCTTCCTGGCAGTCATTGTGTCAGTAAAGATGCTGCTTAACTAGGACCCTACTTCATTCCCATCAAATTATGTGCAAATAATGCTCAGATGCCCCAAACCAAGCTCACTGATTTCCCTGTAGAACACAAGTGTATACAGGACAAAACCATGCCCATTACCTTCTTGCCCATTTGATTCCTATTTCAAGACTGTATTTCTGTGAGACTAACTCAGAGCTCAAATACATTCCTTAGCAATGCTGTGGCAAATAAAATCACAATAATCCTAATACTACAAGCACGTTGGACTTGAAAAAAATACATTTTGACAATTAAACTGCTCTGTAAGATCCTCAGCAGGTAGAAATAGCACAGCTTTAGATTTTCATGCACTCATTCTATCACCAGTACACATTTCAAGTATAAAGATAACTTAGTCGTCTAAAATATGCTGGGTACAATGCCACTTAACAAATGCAGTATTTCCAACATTGAGGAAGACTACCAAGGATGAAAGCAGAAAAAGGGGAGGAAGAAGAATCTGGTAGATTGATTTAAAGGTAAAAGTGAGAAATTCTACAGAAAAGATGAATGTGGGATACACAGAAAACCCCTGAAAAACTGAAAGTAATTTCCTTTACAGGTTTCATATTTCAATTTACAACGAGAAATACATTCTCAGAGAACTTGACCAGGCAGTTCATTTAATGCTACTCTTAAAAGTGACACAAATGTGTAGGAGAAACTTTAAAGAACTCTATCTTCACCAAGCATGCTGAATTTATCAGCCTGGTAAAGTATTATCCAGATGAATAATCACCCAAATCACAGATTACATTACTGGGCAACAATTTGGTTACTATACTCAAAAGATATCACCACCACAGATATCAAGATATTTTGCTGGAGAAAACATATTTAACACAGTATGCCCTTGGATGCTTTGGTGATG
Source organism: Brachypodius melanocephalos (assembly GCA_013398615.1). Classification (NCBI taxonomy): domain Eukaryota; kingdom Metazoa; phylum Chordata; class Aves; order Passeriformes; family Pycnonotidae; genus Brachypodius; species Brachypodius melanocephalos. The sequence goes on along the minus strand of VZSR01001479.1, from coordinate 5,021,223 downwards.
ATAACCAGCTCTAGAAAACCTGCAGAAATTTTAATTTGGATTTACTAGTCCCAGATATGGCAAGGGAAGATGAAGCCAATACAAACATTAGCCAATGGTCAGACAAAAAAGGGCTGCAATGCCTACTGGCTATGAACATTAATAAATAACACACACAAGCTGTTTCCTTAACCTTGAAGGATGAAACAGAAGCTGAACAAATGAACCAGCTGAGATCAACACCCACCTGCTTCCCGGCAGGGAGAGCGCTCGTGCCGGAGAAAGAAACGCACCTCGCTCCTCTGCATCCCAAACCTCTGCAGGATATCCAGCATCCGTTCATTATCGGCTATGGGACGCTCTGGAAAGGTAAAAAACAGTTAACTGCTACATCCCACCACAGCTTGGGCCCACACCAAACCAAAAACACCAGTCCATCTGACCACCTGTTGGTGCACAGGTGTAGAGAGTGTACATAACACTTGCCCTCATCCAAGGTATTTCTCCTTTTCCCTTGAGAAGCCACTGCACCATTCCTTGCTCCTGAAACTAAACCAACACCTCTGAACAGCAGCCCTGGAAAAGTTTACCCCTGAAGGGAAAAGCTGAGGCACTGCCACAGCCGGAGGGAAAACAAACAAGGAATTTAGAGCTTTCAGTTCTAGTGCCCTCATTTTGTATGTACAAATCACCTTACCCACTCATCAGAGCAGGAAATGTGCTGTTGTACCTTCCACTCCTCTTCTGTGGCACCTCAAACTCATTCCTCAGTCATTCCCAACCCCTCCTCAAGGGCACTGCTGCCACGATTCCTACAGGGACTCATTTACTTCCTAATTCCAATGAGAATAAAGAGAGCTGCAAAGATAGACTCTTAGGGAAGAGGAATTCCTCTCTTAACGCTGGATGGCAGCCCTTGCATTCAGGCTCAGGCAGAAGCACTCAACACCCTGAAGAGGCTCTTGGCAGTACCCAGCAGGCCTGATCCTCAGTGTGCCAGCACAGCTCCTGTCACTTCAAGTGTTCTCCCACAGCTCCTGTCAGACACAGATCCAGCTCATTGTCTTGGACAGCAAATTTCAGGAAGTTCAGATGAGATACATTTTGAAAGCCCTGTTTCTGATAAACCTTGAAAAGCTGAACTACTTCGGATTCACAGCTCAAAGTAAAGAAAGGATCAGACAGCGAAAAGTGAGCCCAGGAAGAACTTGCCATTTCCTTTCAAATAACTGAGATGAAAAAGTTACATGCACAAATTCCACTGAATTTCTTTTCCTGTTTTTATTGCCAAGCTCAGAATTCAGTCACATAAGTAATTTTTAAGCCTCATTTGCTGCCTTTTGATAATAGAAAAACTCAGTGAGAGTCTGAATCTACCAGTACTCCTCCCTTTCTGTATTACCATTCTTTAAAAATGTACATACATCACAGCCAGGCACTCACAGCCAGAATATAACCAGAATTACTTACTGGCCTCTAAATCTTTACATAGAAGCAGTTCTTTAATTAGACACTCTACCATAAATGTTTCTGCCTATTTTAAATGTGATGGCAATCGTGTGGTCAATATTTCACAGCAGTGAATTTACATAGTCAGGATACTGTCATAATATCATCTAACAGCACTGGGGTCCATGATCATGTTGGACCCATTTGTGCTGGATGCCAGACAAGCACAAGATATTGTTCCTGGCCTGAGAAATAAGTCAAGAAGACAAAGAATGAAATTAAATACCACCATTTTTGCACCAGTTTCATTTTTCCTGACAATGCTTTTGTTGGTGGTTTCCTTTCATTTTTTTAAGCAAGGGGAGGGGAAAAATAGAAAAAAGAAATCAGACTAGTTCATTCATATTCAATAAAGTCTTTCAAAAAGTCACTGTCTTAATATGAGATACTCTTTTCAGCAGGAACAATTGTTGGCATTAAGTATAAATGTTTTTGGTTTCATTAAAAAAGGAGCTCTTAACATGTTTTCAGTATGTGAAAAGCTCTTTTCAACATTAAAGTGTTTCTTTAAATGAAAATGCTGCAGCTGTGCTCAAGCAATCTAGGAAGGAGAATTTCTGGAGTCACTGTCAAAAGAGATTAGCTCTACAGAATAAGCAAGTAGGTCACTGTTACAGAAAAAGCCGTCTCTTGGCAGTTACTTGTCTAGACAGTGAAAAATGTTCCTCATCTGCTAAACCTTAATTCAAGAAAAAAAGGCAAAAAAACAACAACAACAAAATCAACAGCACCACTGGCAGATTTTTGTCTTAAAGGCTATACAGCAGGCTTATGAGGCAGATTTCTAGCAGCTCAGCAATACTTCAGCTGAAACTCTATAATCAAGGGAGATGCCCTTTACACAAGGATTCGGTCAATACCACTCACAGGCTTCAAAGGAAGGTCAAAGAGATTTTCAAATACCAAACAAATGTACATTTGGAAAGCTCAAGAAGAACGGACCATCAGTTTTCTTTTATTTTTTTCCTGTCTCATAGAGAAAAAAAAATCTTTATACATGCACTCACTCCTTTTGACTCCTTTCCACAGTAGGCAAGGTAACTGAATCCTGACAATAATAGGAAGGTCAAGAAATTTTGCCCTGATATTCACCAAATTTCAACCAAAACTAGGAGGACAGAGAGAGCAGTAAATTTGCCCCTTTCATGGAGCAAAGTGCCTCAAGCACACTTGCAAACCATCTTTCAAAGTAGGCTTAATAAGGTCTGACAATAGAAGCTAAAATTCCTGAGCAAGTGTCAGAAAAAGGAAGAAACAAGAAATGTAAGAAGGATCCTGACAATTGAAGTCTGAGAAAGTGATTTTCCAACACAAGTCTTTTGTTTCTACCCCCAGAGGTCAGCTGTCCTGCATCATGTTTGTTTTACAACAGTTGAATTTGTTCAGTGTAATACGCAAACAAAACAGAAATCGTGGCTAATCCTGGCAGAACAAGATGGAAAACTTTGCTGACATCTAAAATGAGATTAGCAAAAAGCTAAAAGTATTTCTCTCCCACACTGCCTCCTCCCCCCACCAAAAAAAATCCAGAGTATATATGAAAGCATCTTGCAAATGCTTGTTACTGGATGCTGCACAGATGCTTAAGACATATTTCACCCAAAGCAACATGCACGAATCCAGTACTCAGATCTTTTAATGCTATTGAGATAACTGCATTTTTGTTAACAAGTACCACTGGAAACTATTTGGAACTTCAGCAAGGCCAACTGCTGAGGTCTGCCCTTGGGTCACAACAACCCCAAACACTGCTACTGGCTGGGGGCAGCGTGGCTGGAAAGCTGCCCAGTGGAAAAGGACCCGGGGGTGCTGGTCAACAGCAGCTGAACATGAGCCAGCGTGTCCAAGTAAGCCACTGACATCCCAAGCTGTCTCAGCAATGGTGAGGCCAGCAGGACCAGGGCAGGGATTGTCCCCCTGTGCTCAGCACTGCTGAGGCCACACCTCGAGTGCTGTGTCCAGTTCTGGGCCCCTCACTGCAAGAAGGACATGGAGGGGCTGGAGAGAATCCAGAGAAGGGAAATGGAGCTGGGGAAGGGGCTGGAGCACAAGTCTGATGAGGAGCAGCTGAGGGAGCTGGGGCTGTTCAGCCTGGAGAAGAGACAGCTCAGGGGTGACCTTCTTGCTCTCTACAGCAGCCTAAAAGGAGCTTGTAGCCAGGTGGGGCTTGGTCTCTTCTCCCAGGTAAGAAGTGACACAATGAGAGGAAATAACCTCAAACTGCACCAGAGGAGGTTAAGGTTGGACACCAAAAAGAACTTCTACACTGAAAGATTGGTTAATCATCTGAACAGGCTGCCCAGGGAGGTGGTGGAGTCACCATCCCTAGAAATGTTAAAGAGACAATTGGACACAGGGCTTTGTGCCATGGTCTAGTTGGCACACTGGTGTTCAGTCAAAGGCTGGGCTCAATGATCTTGTCAAGGTTCTCACTGTAAAAATGGACAAAGCTTTTTTTTGTCTTATAACAACAGCTGTCCAAGCAACATTTAGATACCTGTTCTTGAGTGTCTCGTGATGTCTCTACAAAGACTAACCTCAGAAAAAGTTACCTGCTTCACTTTATGCTTCTGTATCCAGATTATTTTCTTACACCTCCTTGACTAGCAGAGAGGCTAATAATGAAATTATATGAATAAAACATCACATACTGTATGGTCCCACTCACACAAGAACATTTGGGCACTAAGTACTGGCAGACTTCACTTGCCTCTTACCATAGGTGCTCTCCTTTGATTTCAGGACAATCTCGCTGCCCTTTCTAGCATACTCTCTATCACCATCTCAAAAGCCAAGCAAGAATCCAGGTACAGGAAACACAAGAAGGGCTGCCCACTCCAGCACAGCTCCAACTTCAGTACCAACAGGAGAACCCTATCCCTCACCACAACCACTTGTGCTCTTTAACAGGGTGTGGGCACTAGGGCTAACTATAAATTCAGTAGTTTTACCTAAACCTCTTTCACTGTAGACTTCAGTATTGTGTTGATTTAGACAAAGATAAATAATTAAAATACATTCCTAGAAGATCTCTTTCCACGATGAATTGGTGATTTTATTTTATTATCATTTATGAAGAAAAGCTTCTTTATATTCTAAGGAGAAAAAAAAAAGTCTGTTCCATTTTTTAGACTTAGAAGTATCAGAAACATTACATCTCTGTCAGAATCAAGTAAATATCAAGAGATAACTCAAGTGTCTCATAGCATCAAACAAAAATTCATCTCACCAAAGACTTCTTTTAACAGATGTGAGCCTGAGATAACAGCAGAGGAAGACAAATATAAGCCCTCATCATCTGATTCTTTTATAATCTTGTTGAAGCATCTCAAAAAGGTTGGCTCAGACATAATTATTTTTCATTACTCAAAATCCTGTCAGGGATTCATGTATCTTATGCCTCTGGATGGCTCCTAGTATCTAAGGAGTACCATGGAGACAGGAGATAGTCCAGAGCCCTTTCCCATTTAAGCCATGAGACATGAGTAATATTTTAGGTTTTATTTGTTGACATTCTCCGGTTCCAATGGAGCACGGCAAGCTAGGGAGAGTTGAACTCCCAAGATCAAAACATGGAAAAAGAAAAAAAAAATTACAACAAGCCACACGCACAAACCCCTTTCCCACAGGCTTGAAAGGACAGTCAAAAGTAGCTTCTTCATCCTCCCTGTCACCCACTTTCTTCAGAGCATTTCACACCAGATAACTCCTACTACTTCTGCTAACACACTCCTTCCCAACCACACTCAATGCAGTTGGTAACATTGAAGGTGTCAGAAAAAGGAAGCTTTATTTTGCCACTGCAAGTGAAAATGGCTGTGGGGTTAAATAAATTATTTTGAACTAGTCATAGGACTACCAATACTTAGTACTTCAAAACCCCCATAAAGGCTGCTGGAATCCCACTGTGGGGAGGAAGAGGGAAAAAAAAAAAAAAAAAGCTCTGTCACCCCCCTCAGATTCATCTGAGTCACAGAAGGGCTGCACAGACACAAGAACATCTGCATGCTTGAGTTCCCTTTTGCTTTTAACTCAGTTCTGCATGTGTGAGCCTTCTTGCAGCTGCCTTATCATACAGCCAGTGTGATGAAGAAACCAGTGAAATGGTAATGCAGAAACGCTCTGGGACAGGATCACATCTGTCAGGTCTCCATGTGCTGCCTTCTCAGGAGCGGAGAATGCCCAGCAATTCACCAGCTGCCAGCCTGACCTACCTGAGCCGCACCACACCTCAGCCAGGTGGCACTCGCTCTCCCCAGGCTCCTTGCACAGCTCCACCACATCCCTGCAGGTTGTCTCGGGGGTGACTGGCACCTCAGTGAAGTGCTGCTCGTTGTTACTGAGGTACACGGTCAGAAACATCTGCGAAAGACAAAGGCAACAGTACACGGTTACTTCCCAACTCAAAGGTAGGCTGCACCTTGGAGCCACAATCTGCTCGTTAAATGCATTCTTTCCCACACAGATAACATCTTATCAACCACAGTGGGTACAATTTTCTAAACCACCCCAATTTTCTTTAAGGTATAAGCAAGAGAGGCACTGCAGAAGGAATCCCCTGCTCAACTGAATTACACTGCTGGAGGATTACTCGGTTTTACATCTGGACCTGGTGCTCCTTCCTTCTCTCCTCAGGTGATGTGTCAGAACTCCTCCCACCCTACTATGTGCATATGTATCCTGCAATCATTTGACACAGCAAGAGAAACAGTCAACTACAGTTCAGCGGAGAGAAAAACAACGGTAATTATAATTGGTATAAAAAAAGACCAGAGCATACTACACAGGCAGTGAAGCAGAAGTACAATTTGCATTTCTGTAACGTATTTCATCAAAAGGTTCCTAGAAATTCAAGTCAACTTGCTGTGCTCTTAGTCTCAACCTGAACACAAGGTAGCCCCCCCGACTTCACTTCCCAGGAAACCCAGGATATTTTACTCGGCTTCCTCTTCACAACAGGGATCAAGGAGAAGGATCCTTGATCTTTGGTTTTTCTGTTTAGACACACCACACAGATGTTGTTCTTGCTCATGTCTTTCCTGCCACAACTACTAAACGAGCACTCTAAAAAACTAGTTGCCACAATTGATAGAAAACGTTGATGATTACTGCCTCTGAGCACCATCTCACTACATGCTATTAATATTAAACTGCTATCAAAGTTTAGCTGCTAGCTAAAAAATAATGTCAATTCTCTTGAGACCAATTCTCAACTTCAGTCTCAACTGGCTGTTAGTCACAGGGCTCCCAGCAACACAAAAACCAGTCAAATATCTCCAGAAAGCAATTACTCCACTAAGCATTTCAAGCAACAGCAACCTATACAATTTAGGATTTTTCACACAGATGGAAAAGGTGCTTTCTCAAGAAAAGACAAATCCTTGCCTGCCCTCATTTCTAAAGGATGGAAGGGGTATACATCCTTAGGAGCAACAGTTCAAAAGATCAAAAAGGAGGAAAAGGAGGCCAAATCAAACAAGGGGAGAGAAGTATAAATAACCTTCTAAATAGATGTAAATAATAATAAAAAAGTAACAAAACCATTACCACATGCACTAAATTTCTGTGACTTTGTGTAAATACTATGGAATTAGAGGTTTTTATCCCTTTGCAAAGTGAAATTTAGCCCTATCTGTTTCACAGCTTTATGAACCCTCTGTTGGGGATTCTCAAGGAATATAACAGTGCACATGCACATTCCTGATGTCTCCAAAGCCTTTCCAGGGCTCTTTTGAGTGCCAAGATCCCCTTCAATCCTATGTGAGACGCTGCCTTAACTCTTCTAAAAGCTTTGACAAAAACACTCCAGACTCTGCACATCTTGTTACACAGAGTACAAGTATTTGGCCAGTCATGGCAGTATAAACACTTGCAAACTGTTTTTCAGGCCTTGGCACTGCACCAAGAGCGCACAATTTCTTACCACTGGTTTTGCCCATCTCCCCAAGACAAGGCTTTCTGATAAATTCCTGAACACTTTCTACAAATATTCACAGAGAGGAAACAGCCTGCTGAAAGCAAGCTCAAAACTGCCTGATGGCTACACTACCCCACCCATTTCCTTGTCACTTTATGGGAGGAGAAAAAAAACCAAAAAATCAACAAGAAAACCAAACAAAAAAGCCAAACTTGGAGCTTGTAAGGTGGGAAACTAGGAGAGAGAATGTGGAGGTAGGTAAGATCAGTTTAGCACACACTTATATAGTGGAGATGGGCACAACTGGTTCTGCTGTCTACAGCACGAGGAGGTAGTGACCTAAATTAAGAGACAAACCTTTCCAAGCAGGAACTCTGACACTTGGCTTTAATCTTCTGTCACAGAACACATTACCTACCTCTCAGATGCAGTGTCTCTGACTCCCCTAGAGGAGCCTGACAGTGAAGGATGTCAGGTGCAGCCAGGTAAGAATATCTCTTAATCACAATTACTGGGGCAGAAAAGTATAAAATAAAAAAGAAGTTCCCAAATAGACTTACAGCAGGGTTATGCAGTTGTGTGGAACATATCAACCCTTCAAATTTAATGCTGTACAACCTTGTATTCAGAACACCACTAAATGACACAGGCTGTGTGTCTGCAATAACATTTGTTAATTTAAAAGATGAGCTTACAGATGGGAATTAAGAGAAAATTATTTAAACCATGGCACTATACACAAAGCAGACCTAATTTGACCCTAGCACGGCTGTTCACTCTTCAGTATGCCTGTCTATATCCAGTTGTTAATCCTTAGGATTTAGCAATACAGACAACTACACAGGAAGGATCACGAGTTGCCATTTCTATCCACAATGCTCAGGATAATTACTAATACATTAAGCCAAGAGCACTCAAACCTGCTCTGTGGGGGCCATTTCTGGGACTTGGGAGTGCCTGCACTACCTCTAACCCACATATTCTAGGAACTAAGGAAAGGAAAAGAAACCGAACTGCAAATTCCCTAAAAGCAACCCTTAAAGTCCTTAGCGCCTAAAGCAACTAAAATGTTATGATACTGATGTTATCTCATCCTGCTTCCCTCCAGCTCCAGGGGCAATGCTGAGATGATCAAGTTCTTTAAGCAGTCGCGCTCCTCTCACACCCAAGGGCATCCCATTTGTCACCACTGCCTGCTCACCTGCAAGGCCTCCTGGGGAACCCTGCTGCCCACCTGGGCACACTGGAGCCTAGGGCAAGCTGAGCAGAGAGAATCCATCACAGAGATGCCTCTTCCCACAGAGGAGTGGGAAAGGTGAAGAAACCAACGTGAACCAAACGCCCACTGTGGCTTCTTGGTGCCGCTCCTCACCCTGGTGGCTGCTGTGGCTTGCACCACCTTCCACTGGGATCCCAAGGACTCCTCTCATGCTTCCCAGGAATGGGTCAGCTGTGACACTCATTAACCACCCGACCAGTCAGTTTATATCACTGTGTCATTGCTGTGTGCCAACAAGAAACAAAGGAAATGGGCACTCTCAGGACACTTTGTTCAGAAGCTGGAATCCTCACATCCTCCTAGAGCACAAAACAGTTTCTTGCTCCTCCCTGAAACTGAAGATGTTAAGACAGTTGTACACAAACATCCAGCAATTTCAAAGGGGAAAAAAAACCCCAACGTGCAAAAAATTCAGTTTCAAACTAGGCATAAATGAAGACTTGATTTTTTTAAAAAATGAAAGGAAGACAAATTTCAGTCAGATTTTGTACTTTTCTTAAAGATAGCATGAAAGCAATTATTGAAACATCTGACAATGGATGAAGGTTTTTTTCTCTAGACTTTCAAAGACTGAGTTTTAGTGAATGCCCAGCACATAGACAAAGTATTTTGAACAGGATTCAGATCCCTAAGTAAGGTCTAAACAAAAAAATTTCCCTCCCTTTCCCCAGCCCAGAGACATGCTCTCTATAGGTACTGAAAAGCTTTAAAATATAAAAGCACTGCGGTACTTTGGCATACTTGGGAGAAACCAGGGGCGTCGTGTATCTACTGAAGCAGTTCCTTTTAAAATCACATCACAGATTCCAGCTGACTCTGCTCCAGCTTAGAAAATAGAAGTTTGCAGTTATGGAGCCACCAAATGAGGCAGTTCGATCGGCTGCACCAAGGACAGCAGAGAGAAGAGCAAGGTCACACGGGCTGAAGCAAGGGAGAGTTTTTGCAAGGAATGACTGCAGTGTTTGACTTACAAACAACTGGACGGAAAAGCAGAGTACTGAACATAAAGATCTCGTGTCTCAAAAAGCCTCCTGCTTAAGTCACAAATATAACAAAAATCCACACTGGTGTGAAGTACAGCTTTGAGTACCCTCGGCATGAAATATACCATTTTGCTTCAACTCATTATCTATGAATGAACTCCAACTACAGCCACTAAGTCAGGATTGTAACACACCCAGGAACAGGAAAGGAGCATAGTAAGGAAAGCAACCAAACAGAAGGACAGAAGAGAGCATCAATTAAAGCAAATCATGGGCCATTTTATAATCCTCCATCTCTTCTGCACATCATCCCAAACAGCCTCTCACATTTGCCTGCAAAGCTGACCCATTCATTGCTGAGCTCATCAACGGGACCATTTTATACAATTGCACAATATTAAATACAAAAGGTCTCAACATCTGCAAATACATTTTCAACTGAAAGTAAATTATTTAAGAATGGCTAGCTCTGTAAAAGTGCTAAGCTATGACCACACTATTTTGGCTCCTGCTTTGTTGCCACACAAAACAAAAACTAAAAACAAAATAATAAATAAATTTTTAAAAACCCTTCAAACCCAGAAGAAATCACTTCCAAAAACTAACCTCAGAAAACACGCCTTGTAATTCACATCCATCCAACAAGATATCATTTCACATCAAAGGCCTTGTATCACTCTTCTTAGATCAGAAGGCCTCAATTATTGATTAATGGGGGGGAAATAGAAATGCAATTTACTTTTCAGCTTTGATGATGTTTCTGCAAGGATCAGACTTCTCTTACTCCTTAGTTATTATAAAGCTGATGTCACACATCTTCAGTATTAAAAGGGTGCTCAACTGGACACTTTCTAACTAATACCATTCAAGTATTCCGGATTCAAATATTCAGAAGAACACTATATATGGGGCATGATATAAATTAAAATACACTTCATTAACTCCTGAAACTACCTGAGTTAAAAGGAAGACATTTCTCCCCTCCCCACATTTCTAGGGAAAAGATCTGATTCCAACCATATAATGTCAGCAACGGGCAACAATCAGCAAAACTCAGTCCCCCACAAAACATAATGGAGAAGAGAATATATTAACAAAATGACAACTTAACCCTGGTTTTCACTATTGTCTGAAGTTCTAACTTTATGGAGGCTTCCTGCACAGCGTGCACTATACAATACAAACTGTGACATCTATTCACACAGTATTCTTCAGCTTCAAAGCACTTTATGACCAGGAAGTCATGACACAAGCAAGTAGTTTCCTACTTTACAGGTGGGGAAACTGAGGCACACAAGAAGGCAGTAACAGAACCAATCCCATTATTTGATAGCCAAACAAGCATTCTGCCTCTGGAAAATTTGATTCATCTTGTTAGCTTGCATCAGAGCTAATAACATAATTCTGTACCACATTCTGTATTAGCTGCATTTCAGACTGAAACCTAATCCCTTCAAGCATTCATTACCTGTGTTGAAGGTTTTTGTATTTCCACAACACAGCTAAATAATGGTTTTAGCTTGCATAACAAATTTTCTCAGCTCTCATTTTTAAGGAGGCATTAGAAGTTGCTCTTTAGGTCTTTTCAAACCTAAACAGCTTCTATGAATTTACATCCTGAACTAAAACGTAATTTTAGAAGCTAGTTTTAGTTAACTGAAAAATTAGCAACATAGAAACTTTAGAATTAATAGATTAACTATCACATTTCAAGTACCGGTGACAGAAATAAGAAATAACTGCTTTCACCCACAGTTTAAACTGCTACTAAGTCTTCCCTGATAAATACAAAACCCCTCCATACAAGGAGTTTTAAATTAAAAAGTCTTGCATCTTACCTAGTGGGAGCAATGATGCTGCACCTTCCCAGATGGCTACAAAGAAATCAGCGGCTAAAACAGATATTTTTGCTGACTTGATGCAACTTTCTAAACAACAGAAGACAGCCTGCCCAACAGCACATTTTCCTGTTCTGATAAGCAGCGGTCAGAACTGGTGCACAGTTACAGCTCTCCATTCAGTGCAAAGTATACCACAACAATAGAGTAATTCAGTGATTCTCCCGCATGGAGTTCCTCAGAACCTGAAAACCGTCCTTCGGGAGACAACAGCCTCACTTATTGTGCCTAAAGATTAAGGTAAGCAAAAGATTAAGGTAAGCAAAGATAATAATAGACTTACTAGAAGACAGGCACACGGGATGACTGCTGTCCCTGATCCTTTTCATATTCAGCTGGTCAGTGAGGGTTCAACAGAAATGCAGAGTAAAGTTTAGTTTGCCTCCAGCCACACCCAAACGCGTGGAGTTCAGCTCTTGCCATCTCACCCTCCGCACACACTTCTCCGTTTATTTTGCACTGGCTTTGTGCCATAAATACGAGAAAGGAAGTTATGATGCAAGGTAGGTGGAGTACGGTAGGAAGCACCATGAGATTGTTCATATTATTCCCAGTCTATATAAAGCACAGCCCTTTTCCCTTTTCATTGTATCACAGACGAAAACAAGACTGAGCCTTTACTCTCAATGGTACAGTAGTTCCTACTTATACAGATTATATAAACTACGATTTTGTTATGCATTTGTATTTTATCTTTAGCAAAAATGTCAATTCTTTCCAGGATTTAAAATACAACATACATTTACGTGCACTTGAGGAGAGCATGGGGAAAATGAGATGGAAGAAGCAAAGGAAGCTTTCCCCTTCCTTATTTTTTTCTCCTCCTTCTTATCCTTACTGTAGAGAGAACAGAATGAAAGCCATCTGCTTATGGTATATACTAGCTCAACTGGGCAAAGGCTATAGCACAAATGCCACATTACATCTCACTATTGGGCATCTGAATCATCATGATGGGAATCTGAAGAGCTGCAAGGGAAACAGCCCGAGTTCTGGCCAAGTATTGTTACTGTCTGAAATTAATGGCTGGAGGTTTGCTCTCATTCTACTTCACGGACTGCAACTTCAACAACAGAACTCGGCACTGCAGTTCAGACTTAGTAATGAGGAATATGCAGTAATAATCTTCCTGCCAAATCTTGTAGAAAATCATTATCTTAGATTAGCAATTTTGATTTTGTAAAGTCTATCAGGACTGGTAAACAAAGGATTCCTGACCTACATCCCCCCTTCTTTCAGCAGAGCATTATGCACGCAGTTTTTAAGAGAGCTTTCCAAACAAAGGCTTTTACTTTGAACCCAAGTTATGTTTTCCAACTTGACATTTTTCTTCAGGCATTTTCATACACAAGAAAGCAAAAGTCCTCCCACAAGCCAGACACCAGAAAGGTCTATGCAAATAAAGCTCACTATTTTAAATGAACACTCAGCACAGGAGCAACATAACTCCCCATTCCTTGGCTGAGCTACCACGTATCACACAAGGCAAGAAAATCTCAAAGGTGGCTTTTAAAACCACCCATACTTTTGCACTGCAAGAATCTATTTCAACACTAGCACTTGCTAGGAAAAAAAAACCCAAAACCCGAAAAAGTTTGTAGTAGGTTGACCCTGACTGGATGCCAGGCACCCACCAAAGCCAATCTATCACTGCCCTCTGCAACTGAATGAGAGAGACAAAATATAATTAAGTATTCATACACTGAGATAAGAACCTGGAGATCACTCCCCAAATAATGTCACAGGCAAAACAGATTCAAACTAGAGATATTAACTGGATTTATGACTAAAAAACTCACAACGGCATAGTAAGAAGTACAGTAAGACCTTTCCTCCACCCTTCCCTGTGGTGTAGGGAGATGAGAATAGGGACTGTGGTCAGTTCATTCCTCGCTGCTGCTCAGGGAGGAGTCCTTCCCCTGCCCCAGTGAGGATAAAGATCTCCAGGAACTTCTCCAGTCCACCCCAGGGGTAACAGTTCTCCACAAACTGCTCTAGGTAGGTCACTGTTCCACAGGCTGCAGTGCTTCAGAGGCACAGCTTGCTCCAGTGTGGGTCTCCCACAGGTGCCTCCTCTGAGGCATCTTCCTGCTCTGGTGAGGGTCTTCTCCATGGGCTGCAGGCGGATCTCTGCATCCCCATGGACCCCCAAGAGCTGCAGGGGCACAGCTGCTTCACCGCAGCCTTCACCACAGGATGCCAGGAAATCTCACTTCCAGTGCCTGGAGCACCTCCTCCTCCTCCTCCTTGGTGTCTGCAGAGGTGTTCCTCTCACACATTCTCATTCTGCTCTTCTCCAGCATTAATTACATCTGCACAATATATTCTTTCCTTCTTCCTAAATATGTTATCTCAGAGGTGCTGCCACCATTTCTGACCAGTCCAGCCTTGGCCAGCAGCAGGTCCACCTTGGAGCTGGCTGGAATTGGCTCTGCTGGACATGGAGGAAGCTTCTGGCAGCTTCTCACAGAAGCCACCTGTGTAGCCCCTCCCTTCACCAAAATCCAATACAAGGATAAAACTCAAACAAATTGGCCTGTAAGATATACAAAATACACTGTTTTCAGTAACACATGTAGGAAACCACAGCCTTTTACTGAGCACCCACATCTGCCAACACCAGTCATCTATAGTTCATTCTGCTCAGACCTGAATCCACTTGGATTGGCACCAATGTAATTAAACAACTGCAGAAATTCAGAGTAAACAAGCCCTGAATATATTCTTCATATTATACCACACAGCAGCATATTCACAGATCCCTTACCACTGCCATCTGTGCAGCTCCTCTCCTTCAACATATTCCCTTCCACTCCAAAATACTTGTTCCCTTTCTCCCCAAATCCTTCCTCATAGGTCCTTGCAGACACTGCTTTTGCACTGTTAGACACTTAACCATAAACTCCGGCAAGCTGACTGTCAGCAAAGCAAGCCCACACGTGGTGTTTGGGCTGCACTGCTTGTGCAGTGCTTGCACAGCTTGCACTGCTGGTGTCCTACTTGCAGCTTGCTCCTCCTCCTCCTCCTGGAGCCAGCAAAGGAGAATGGGATCTTTGGAGGTTTGTCCCTTCATGTAGACTCTGCCTCATCTTCTGCATCAGCAGAATTCTGTTCTGCAGAAAGCAGAACACTTCATACACAAGAATGAAATTAACATTATTTTCAGGCAGATAAAAAATGATACCATGTAATCCTTACAACAGATATGTACTACAGAAAAGGGGAACGGTCCAACTCATGCAACATAATCAGAGGGGGTTCCAGTTGCTCCTCCTCTCATTCTTCAGTATCAAACCATAGGCTGCTCCTAACGATCCTAAAGCCAAGGCAACATCCAAGCAAAATGAATGGGGTTATGAACTCAAGCTTAAGCCTGAATCATCTCAATTTTCTGTACTTGCGTCAAACCCAGAGGAAGTCTCTGTACAAAAGAAAAAAAAAAAAAGTAGTAATAACTACATAAAGGCAAAAAAAAAAAAAAAAAGAAAGTATGCTGCTCTAAAGCTTTGCATCCCCCCCAGTGGGAACAAGCGTTATGGTTCTCTCAGCCTCCTGCATGGCCAGAGGCCAAAAAAGGGCCACACTAAGTGCTCCCTGACTGGACTTGTGAGAATTATCCATCTCAAAACAGTCCTTTAAAATTCAGGTACCTTCTCACAATGAAAAGAAAGCCCAGTGTTTTTCCTGGTAATAAGAAAAGGTTTTGTTCAAGACAAGACTCTTCCTGGAGAAAAACAAAAATAGATGTGCATCAGGGATGAAAGTGTATTTAACACCACCTACACCTAAACAACACAGGCTATCACAGGATCTGGCACCTGTCCCACCCACACCACACCTCCCACTGCCGGAGACACCAACTCTTTCTGGGTTCAAAAACACTCCTTTTCTGCCTTTCCAGCCAACGCAAAATAACCTCACCAATAAAAAGACGATCGGCATTCACACCAGGAAGCAACTCCACCTCAGCCCACCGGAACACACAAGGCAAAGTCACATTTATCACACAGCAAGTGCCTACCCATACATCAAGCACATTTATTACTTAAATTCTATTTACTGATACCAGGAGGCTGTGCTGGTGGGAGCACCCATGGGGGAGGGCAGGGTATGAAAGCAGAAGAATTTCTTTTTTTGTGAGTCAATGTATCTAAAACAGTATTAAAAAAAAAAGAAAGAAAGAAAGAAAGAAAGAAGAACAAGAGAGCAGAAGATTTGTGATGTAATAGCAACACAAATCATGTAGCAAGTCAGGAAAAAAAAAAGCAGAGAACACTCATTTACTCCAAACCCAGCAACTTCACAGAGCTCTGTGCCAAACACTTCTGAAAACACATTGTATTAGTCACTCCTCCAGGAAAACAGCTGTCAAAACCTGTGTCCTACCTCCACAAAACAGATCTATGTCCAAACCAAAACACTCATGACACATATAGGTAGGTCAGAGGACACATCATTTCTGGCTTCTGAAACAATGACATGTTTAACCACGCAGGTTAATTCCAGTGCGGGAAAAGTCACAGGACACGCTGGGCTGTTCCGTGATGCAGGCTGACCAGGGTTTCTGGTACCCTAAAATGCATTACTACAACAGCAAATTCAGAGGCATTTTAGCACACCACAGGCAGGGTTGACATCTCCTTTATGCTGCAATTCCAGAACGTGCTATTCAGCCATCTACCCTCAGGACAAGTGAAAAACAAACCAAACCGACCTGAAACAGGAATTTCAGATCACACAGCACAATAACATGCCTGTTTAGGGCTTTCAAAGTCCCCTCAGCCTTCCTACATATTTGCTGTTACAATGTAGAGGCTTCCTTGTTATATCTTCTAAATATCATCATAGTAAACTGTATGTTTTTGTTAGTCCAACTTAATCCTTGCAGTGAGTGACAAGACACAAAGATGGTGGAGAAATTCCCCTGTATTATCAACTCTCAAGGGAGGGTAGGAAGAGGATAAGGTATCATCTGACTGCTCCAGCTCAGCCAACCTAAATGGTGAGCCGAGGGACACCACAATCTTCCCAAATCCATCTGTTATTTCTGATTGCACAGCCACATGACAAATCACTTCCACCATGGAAGTCTTTTAGCTCCTTTTTGCCTTAATGCAGGCAGCATTTCCTACAAACCATCACTCAAGTCCTTACTAAAATCAAGGAGAAGCTGCAAAACACACGTGGCTTTGGGTGTGGATGGAAACCAAAGGAACAAGACCATCCATTTGAGCAGCATCCTACTATTAAATTAATTAGCTGTAATGCCACACCACACCTTTGCAGAAGGGCAGCTCTTCCCAATTCACCACCACCTCTGGGTGGGTACACTCTCCTGCTGCATGGGAATGACCTTCACTTGGCACATCCAAGTGATTGCCAGGACATACAGCATTTCACACCATCAACACAGACACCAACCTTGCCAAAGACTGCCAGCATGAAACGCCTCTGCTTGGTAATCACATCCATTTGACAGCTGATATTATTATTCAGAGCCACAAAGGAGGGAGTTTGTCCTACTATTTCTGGGCTGCAGAAGTCAGGAGTAACTAAAGCAGCACCCATTCGGTTGGCACAGGACATACTGAGCATTTGCAACAAAACAGATAGATCTTTGTTGTTATTTAGGAGGTTAAAAGGGATCAGTGGGGCTAGTCCAACAAGGGAAATGATGGATAGCCAGTCTTGGCCAACCACTTTACAGGAACAGGATATGTAGAACTACAGCAGAACTGGGAAGGAGAAATCTTGTCCCTTCACTCAGCCCATGAGCCCAAGCAACCTCCTTGATCCAACCTTTGCTCCTGTGATGTGGAGCTCTACACACTTTAACTTGTATCCCAAACACTCAGGCACTCTACGAGACGCTGCAGAAGGGTGGCAGATTGTAGAGCTGATCACTGTCTGACAGGTTTTATTTAAGTGCTGCTCACTCCCCACAGCTCTTTCCAGCAATAGCAGGCTCTGTGCAGACACACCAGCTGAGAAGGGAAGGGAGAACAGTTCAGCAGGGGAAGGCAGCAAAGCTTGCTGGGTGGCTTTTGGCTTCACAAGTAGTCACCAACGTCACAACAGTGAACAAGACAGTGTTGTACAGAATGGTGGTTGCTTAGGTGATGTCACACCTATTTTAAATGAATTAAACAGAGCAGAGTTTAAACAAATAACATTCATATTATGCCAGGCTCCTCTTGCTTCAAGAGCTTCAGAAGCTGCCCCTTTCAGCCTGGTACTGCTTGGCTGCTCATCCAGCTTCCCTGGAGGTAGAAAACTTCTTCGCTTAGCCAACACTGCTAAACACTATTTGCAAGAGAAGTACCCTAAATAACAATGGGTTTTGTGCAACACTGGTAAATCACTCTGCAGAAGGGCCTCGTGGGCACAACCTATGGACAACAGCAGAGGCATGAAGCCCAGAGTGCTGTTTCCATGGCTTCCCTGCACAAACCTTTCCTTGTAGCAGAAGGTGCTCTCAAAAGGCTGGAAGATGCAGCGTGGCTGTCGCTGACAGAGAGGCTACAGGGCAGCATGACAGGACAGCAACACTCCTCAGGAACACGGCCTGGACTCGACCCACGGCATTGTCCCTTTGCCACCTTGGTACTTCACAGCAGAGCTCCCTGGCATTTCCCTGGCAGGCCTGGTTCACTGTGCCTAGTCCCTTGCACTCTGCCTCTCCCAACTCAGTGACATCTCCCTCCCTCTGTTACAACCAGAAATCAGTCACTCTCCACTATGTCAGCTTCTCCTGAACACGTGATTATGTTGAGAGACACACACTTGTACCACAGCTGAGACCAGAGAAACTCTAACAAATTCTGGGAATACCATCCTTTAGAGGGTCTTCCTTGGCTTAGGATATCCAAAGATGGCAAGAAAGGATAAAGAAAAGAGAAAGAAAGTCAGGCAGTAGTTAACAATCACTGCTCTGCATGATTCAGATACTCATCTAGGTAAGATTCTGCATTCAGGACAGCAAATACTTACATACAATGGAGAGTAGAGTGAAAAACGGTGTTTGCACACTTAAAAAAGGAGAAAGTGCACTAGACAAGCCACCACCCTCAGGCAGCAGGGAAATTAGCAAGTTATAACTGTGCACAGGTATGACAGGAACAGCTGAGTAAGACACCCAGCTACAGGGAGTAAAAGCCCTCCTCTAAATTCATATTATTTGCTAGCCCAGTCAAGTTGCACAATTTCAGCTTCATCCAGCAAACCTAAGGAATAGGAGGGTGAGATCCCTGTGTCCTGCTGAAGAGGCTTGTGGCTACTGAAACTCAGGAAGGGGACAGTCAACTCGTAGAAGGTGAGGCTTGACAGTCAAGCCTCCACACCTTGAGAATGCAAGAAGGATAAACTACAGCAGTGCTTATGGAGCCTTCCAGTTCCTTGCTCACACACTCACAGGCTGCTGCTACACTGGAGTTACTGCGGCTTGGTGCAGAAAAGAGCTTAAATACATTTAAAAAGAATCCACTGAAGAAGATGTAAAAAAAAAAAAAAGGATTTTACTCTTTTACATGACAGAAGGAAAATTAAGGTAAGAAAAATACACCGTTCCAGAGACTCTCCCTTAGCTTTCAATTCAAAGAAATAATGGGATTTAACACCCTAATGAAATAAGAGGAAAACCAGTAATCTAACCTTAGATCTAAAATACTCCCTAAGCAGTTAAGTTTCACAAAATAGAAGTATCAAATAACAAGGAAAATCTCCTAACTTATTAAAAAAAAACCAAAACAAACACCACATGCTGCTTCTTATCCAAGATACATCTTAAACAGTGAAATAACAATATTTGTTTTATATACTTTTAAAGGATTTGTGAAGAAGCATCTCTTTCAGAGCCCATTCTCAAGCATGGAACACAATGAATTACCACCAGAGTTCTCTCCCCATTCGTGATTAACCCTACAAATCATTTAAATACTGATGTTGGATATGACAGACCTATATTCCAGCTACACGACAATGTACCAATTGGTTTGACCCTACAAGCCCCACATCCTAAGCTCAACTCACTGCCTGACCTCTAACAAATGGCTTGACCTCCCTGCAGCTTCTGCTCACTTTATTTAAAGTTATAATCAATAACAGGTTGCATTTTACAGATCGAATGTCTGATACAGAATAACTCAAAACAATAATGTCAGAACCTTTAAAGTCATCTCCCTGTCCATTGTGAGACCGTGTCCATGTTTTCACGTGAGTTTGGGTACTATAACCCAGATACACCGCAGATAAAGCCTTTTAAGAATCAGTTTTACTATCACAAGAACTACATAGAACGAGTGATAACCGCAGTACAAGCTTGATTCTAAAATGTCTATGCTTTACTTTGCAGAAAGATGAAATAAAGATATGAAGAGGATTAAAAAAAAACCCAAAACCTTAGACAAATGCACAAAGTTTTCCTCCAAAATTCCTTTTAAAAATAAACACCAGTAAAAGGTAGGGCACTGCACACAGCCATCCACCAAAAGTTCATATCCTACTAAGACCTGCAAGCATCATGGCACCACAGAAGAAATTTGTACAGAAATTATGTTACCAGCTCAGTTTTTTAAAAAATTGCATTAATGCCATAGAGTCAAAACTCAAAAGGTTCATCCTTAGACACCCGTGAGTTCAACATCCACATAATACCATCCCTATGGTGAAACACCCAACGAGGACATAGGCATGACTAATTCTAAACAGCAGCAGCAAGATCCTGAATGTTAATGATTAACTAAACGCAAACAGCAAAAGCAGAAGACAACTTTATGCCCTTTAACACCTCACAGTCGCTGTTCTGTCCCCAACTCACCGTTCCCTCTCCATGAATATTTATCCTGAACTATAGCAAGCTATCTAACACTGTTTTAAACAACATTTCAGATCTTTTATGTTCCACAGAAAAGTCTGAAACCTCTAAACCAGTTAAGCAATAGTGATTAAGATAATTAAGTACACTTCACGTGATGTCCAGGATTTCTGGTGACCTTTACTCACAGGATCATCCAACTGTTTGGGAACTGAAGATCAAAAAGACTTTGCCTGACTCACAAGTGACTAAGCTGACAGAAACCAGGCCTCAAGATAACAGAACTGAGAGCCAGGAGAAGTTTTAGCTCCTCGTTACCTCCTGAATAGGAGCATCCTCCAGTTTCCAGAGCAGTGAGTAAGTTTTTACACTTCACAAGATGGTGAAAGCCCAGACATTAAAAGGATGACAGCGTTCCTTTGTTGTCAGTGGGCACACGCACAAGGAAGCAAGAAGCCCTTCTTCAGCTGTGCCACCAAGCCATGGGAGGTAGCTTGAGCCATTCTTCTCAGGAATACCCGACTCCTTCTCCAGGGAGCCTGTACCCAGCAAAACACGACTCTCCACGTAATTAAACAAGCTCCATGACACACACAGTGGGAGAGAAAGGAGAGTACCCAAGGCAGGCTGCTAACAAGGACAGAGACTAGACAAATGGAGCACTTTCAGGACTGTTTCTCCATCAATAATTGGAAAGGAATGCTAGGCACACTGCCATCCCGCTAGTTTATTCTGTGGAAATAACCTTTGTACCTGCCTCTTTTAAAAGTCCAACTGACTTGCATGTAAATTAATCCTTAAAAGCAGATGTGCTCACCAAAAAAGCAGAGATCCCATCTGGCAACACTAGGGAGGATAAGACAAAACAAAATTCTGCAAATTATCCATCCATCCCAAAATTCATGACTGCATATTAGCCCTCGAAACTGTAAATGCAAGAGCCCCACAAGACACGCAGCCCCTGAACTGTTCAGTAGATCAGAAGAGGCATAATTAACTAGTCTCATGGTCTCCACAGCTTGATCTGGTATGAATTTGTAATACTGCCCTTCCCCCATGTCTGATAAAAGCCACACAAAGAAACAAAGATATTTACACACTGCTGTGTAATATAACACAAATTGCAGGTAGACTGCTATGGTATTAAAAAATACACAGCAGAGAATAAATACATTTAAAACTACTCCCAGAACAATTATTCACTGTATGGAAAAAAAAAGAAAAAGTAGAAAAAGATCTTGTTGTAACAGCATGGAGCAAAGGAAGGGGAAAAAAGAAAAAGAGTACTCTGGGAACCTCAAGGCAGTATTTTCTGTTGTGCAAAATGAGAGGTCAGAGTCTGTAAGAGAAGTACGAGTGGATTGAGAAGTTTAGAGCTAAGACAGCACAGCAAAACAATCACCTAAGCTTTATTTAGCATTCTAGACAGAATACTTAAACACTGAGTACCACATTAAAGCGTTTTAATATAGTATTAAAACTTTTAAATTATTAACATTAAGTGGATATTCAGTTAAAAGAACACTTAATAAACTAAATCCTCCAATCAGATGAAGATATGCAGCATATTCTTTGAAGAGTCACAGCCTGAAACCCCATTCGTGCACTGAAAGGGGCCAAGGAAAACAGTGTTAATGACTGATAAACTTGATCAGAGATAAATAATTAAAAGACCTCAGGAAACAGCACTGCAATCCTACAGTTCTCATTCCTCCCATCAACTCTGCTGGGAGTCTGTTTGTTTATAAACTTACAGCTGCTCATCTTAAAAAGCACCAGAGATTCCTCTCTGCTAAAAGGTCTTTAGTTAAACTACAAGAAAAATGTTTCCTACAAAAATTCCCGAAGACTAGTTAGTACCAGACTATCTCAGTAAATCAGAATCCATATGGCAGCTCCAATTAACTGCAAAACAGCTTTAATTGAAGGGGTTTCTTTAAAGAGAAAACATACACATATCCACAAACCAGTGAGCATTCTACAATGAAAATATGCACTTGAAGTGCTTACTGCATGCAACAGCTCAAAGAAGACCACCTGGGACAAGATGTTACGACTTCGGAAGAAAGCATTATTCCTTGTGCTACCAAAGTTGCAGAGTTACACTTGAAAGCTTCACTTGATTAGACAAGAAGATGTGGTTATCAAGAACTTCAGTGTCAGACCTTTGAGTCATTTCTGATGATAGAAGGCAAAACTTACTAAGGAATTAAAGAGTTCTTCAAACTGCCAAGTTAGGCCCTAACAATATAGTTATGTGTCTGGATCCATTCTGATTTCAGGAGGCCCCCAGTAACTACTGCACATAATTCAAATTGAAAAATTAATCCTTATCTAGATCAAGTTCTCTGGCTATTAAAGGGTAGCTCAATCTACCACATCCCACATACTGACAGAAAAAAAACCCACCAAACATTCAGCATGCATAATGACCCAAATTATTTCTCAATGCATGCTCCTTTTAGGGTAATAATGTAAAATAAAAGGAGAGATACCAATTATGCTGTGGAAAAATATGCTATTTTTGAAAGTGTTTCCAGCTCCTTTTCACTATTTAACAGTACCAGTCACACTCCCACAAGCCTTCACAGATGAAAGGTGAGACAACCTCACACAGCTTGCCAGCATTAACCCTGTTATTACCTTCATCAGCACAGCCACACACAAATTCCTTCTTAGTACACCCTCGTGCAGACTTCCAATCACACTGCCCTGACATATGGTCACAGCAGCAGTTTAGCTCCTATCTGTCATTACCACAAGGAAAACATTCCCATTTCAGGGTAGTCTCCCAAGAGCACGAGTAGTTATGCTGCTACAGCAATTTCCCAGCTTTTCCCTGGCAGCTGCTCAGAGGTGAATTCCTGGCTGGGCTCACATTGCCTGTATTTCCCACTTGGGGAACAAACCGTGTTGTTTAATCCTTTGCCCATGCTCTCTTCTGGAGCACAGGAAACAGACCTAGGGCTGCATATAAATATGATTTTGTCTCCTTCTTTTCCCCACATCTTAAACTTGAAGAAACAAGACATTTTATAGATGGTTTAGGGCCAGCCTACTACCTCTCATTCAAACAATGCAGAAAAAGATACTGAAGTCTATGAACACTCCATTACTGAATTAAAAAAGAGCCCTCATGTCTTGCTCCTTCCTGTCTTCAAACCCTCCTTCTCTGCCCATCTCAAGCTTTTAATTTTTTTGTGAAGAGAAATGAGGGTGTTTTTATTATTAACTAAAAGACAACTAGGAAATCTGGAGAAAAGCTTTTTAAGCTGAATTAGAAGTTCTAATACTCAAAACACTTACATTTTTAATTCATTAAGCCACTTTCAACCCTCACAAACCTTTCATTATTTGCAGCAAAGGCAATGTGAAAAAGCTGTATTCATCCCTTTATTTATGTGTTAAAAACCAGAATCATTAGTGAGTTGAGTCATCAACCAAAGAGAAGTCTGAGCCACCGGGGCAATGCATACTCTGGAACTTCTCACCTGCAAATGCTGCTGGGCTAAGACTGCGCCTGTTTGTTTCCTCCTTAATTTGAACTCAGTGACAAGGAACTCACCAGGCAATAGCATCTCCTGGAGATTTCACTGATATATGAGGGCACTTACCTAGATCAGTTTTGACATGGATTGAATTAACACATTATTATATTTACTACTTGTTTTTCTAAGTTTTTACAGGCAGACAACACGACTGTTGCACAACACACTGGCTATTTAATCTAGTTCGGCTCATATTCTTTCTGTTCCTCCCTCATTAGCAAGAGCAATCGTCACCCAGCCTTCTCTAGTGTGCCGCGAGATCAAATTATCGCTCATTATTTCCTCCTAATTGCAGAGGAAGAACCTCACACCTATAGCAAAACAAGCTTCCCTGAAACACCCACATCCTTCCAGCATGGATTCCCAGTTTCGCCTTTCAGTACAGGGTTTTTGGGGTTTTTTGTTTGTTTGGGGTTTTTTGTTGTTGTGTTTTTTGTTTGTTTTGGGGTTTTTTGCTTTTTTTGCTTGCTTCAGTCAGTTCCTTGAAGAGTTAAATTAGAAATAATCTTTAACACAAGAGTACTGTTGAAAGAACCACCTATGCGTGCAAAGCTACTCGGTAAAGACAGGCCACATCGCCCGGGGGAGGATGGCAGAGAGAACACTTTAAAGCGCCCTCAACTCGGACTAAATAGGTATTAAGCTTGTCGGGATTTTCTGTACATACTCCAGTCTATCAGAACAACAGAATATGGATTTCACAGGGCATCCCTACCACCAAACCCCGGTATTTAGTGGCAGGTGTACTTTCAAAGGAAACTGTTTTACGTCACCGCTTTCACATATATTGTGCTGGAAACTAAGGAAAAGCTGCTGGACTTTACTTTCATCCAACCGCAGCTGACAAAATCTGTGCAGTTTTAAAATTCATGGTAAAACTCCTCAGAGGAGGTGGTGCTCCGTGCGCCTTTTGAAAGTGTTAAAACAGAGACGCCTCTCAGAGCCGGGCAGGCTTAGCACACACCGCCGCCAACAGCTCCCGAAACTCTCCCGGCCGAGGTCGGGAATACCTGCCCCGAGAGCTCCCAGGCGCTCCGAACCGTAAACAACATGGACACCATCTTCTCTGGGAGCCCAGGCACTCCAAAACAAAGCCGGCTCGAACCAACTTTGAGAACTCCGTACCATTAAAAACAAAATTTAAAAAACCCCAACAAAACGGAAGAGGAAAGCAGGAGCCAGAAGAAGTGCCCGTTTAGCCCGCGGGAGCAGCCGCGGCGGGGAAGCCTTATCCCCCGGGAGTGGGGCGAGGGAAGAGCCCCGGGCGCTGCGGGCCCCCCTCCACACCGCGCCGCTGCCCCGCGGCCCCCCCCGGCCCTGGCTCGGCTCCAGCGGGCCCGTCTAACAAGTTGATCCCGGCGTGAAAGAGGAAGAAAAGGAAAACCTGGGAGGGGGAGGGGAAGACCCTGCGCGGCCGCGGAGCCCGGGCTGAGCGGGGGAAGGCGGTCAGGGAATGCCGGAGGGAAGGAGGGTCGCCTCCCCCGCCCCTCCACGTTCACAGGATCCATCTTTCCCCCCGCTGCCCCGCTCCAACTTTCCGTTCGCCGTGGCCCGGAACTCACCGGCATCATCTTGGAGCCGAACCGCATGGGGGCGGCCGGTGCTAGCCCCGCCACCCGGAGCGGGGAGCGGCGGCCGGAGGGGCTACGTCTGCCACCGGGACGACCTGTTGAGAGAGGCGCCCAGCTCCGCCCAGCCTCACCGCCCGCCCTCCGCTTTGTTCCCACCGGGAACAGCTCTCCCACCGCCGCCTCCGCTCCGAAACTAACCCCGGCCCGGCGAGGAGGAGCCGCCGCGCCCCGCCCGCCGCCCACCCCCGGGAGGGGCCGGCCCGCCTCCTGCCCCCGCCGGGGGTGCCGGCCGGAGCTCCACGAGGGAGGTCGGACCTCCCGGGGCTCGGCACTCCGCGGGGACTGTGACAACGCGAGGTCCGTGGGAGTCCCCACGGGTCACCTCCTCCTGCACACAGCTCCCAATAGCGCCGGTTTCGGGCCCCACGGAGAGCAGGGCCACACGCAGCCCGGTTTTCCCTGGATCGGCAGCGCGGAAGCGCGGGTGTGAAGCCACCGGCCAAGATCAGGCTTCAACAGCAGAGCCTCCCCTAGCCTGATCGGCGAGCCCCCGCCGTCCCTACTGCTTCAGACGGACCGTCCTCTAGATGCCTTTTAGCTCCTGGTATACGCAGGCAATGGAGCATCCCTGCCCAGGGCACGTTTTATTTTTCTGTTATTTCTGGTTGGACCTGGTGAGTCGATCAAGTCAGATCTCATCGAGATGACACAGTCTTAGTTGGGCTGTCCAAAAAACATCCCCACGAATCTTTTGCACTCACTTAAAAGGTGGAAGGAAAAAGTTCTCCCTTTCTTGGAGCAGTGTGCAGGACACCCATTTCAAACCCAGGCACTTTGCTAGCAGCATTTCAGAAGCTCACGCAAGGCTTGGGAAAAAGGTATATTCAATCAGCACCGTTACCGGGCTCTCTCGGCAGGAAAGCCAGCTCCATCTGTTTTTTCTACTCGTATTAAAATCTTCGCAGTAATCAGGCAGGATAAAAGCGGAGGGGATTAGAAGTTCCCAGATGAAGGAAGAGCAAAACACGAACCTAATTTGCATACGAACATCTCTTTTTCTAAAGCAGTAAAGAAACTTTGAGACCGTTAATAACGCCCCCTGCCCCTTTCCCCAGGAACTCCTAGGCGGTAATGAAGCACTGTTTAATACAATATTGCTGCAGTGACGGGGACAGGGATAAAACCCCCGGCCGAGCCGGGCCACGTCTCCCTGTGTTTGTCCCGATCCCGGGGCCGCTCCCGCATCCCTGCCCCCGCACCCCGCTCCCCGTGCTCCCCGCCCCCGCGCCACGGCCGGCCAATGAGAAGGCGCCGCCGCCGGCATGACATCACCTCCCCCGGCGCCCATTGGGCGCCTCACGAACACAGCGCGGTGTCTCCTGGCAACGCCGTGACGTCACGGCCCCGCCCCGTACGCGCCCCGGCCGCGTCCCGAGCAGCGGCTCCCCGTTGTCCCGGCGGGAAACGCGCGAGTCCAGCGAGGGCGCTGCCTTGGCCCCACGCGGTTCAAGGGCTCGGGGACGGGAAATGCGCCGCCCGAACCGCGAGCAAAGAGGCGCACTGCTGTCCCCATACCCCGTGGATATCCCACCGGCTGAGCGGATCTGTGAATTCCAGCTCTGTCCCGATTTGCGCCCGTCTCCATTCGCTTCTCCACTGCTCGCATGCATGACTCAACTTACGCACAGAAGGTTTATAAAGCTATTTTTCATTTGCTAGTTTTTTTAAAAGTCACACTTTAGATTTATCCTACAGGATTAAAATGTTACAGGTCAAAGCAAGTGGCAATAGAGAACTGGAATTCTCAGAATCGCAGAGTAATAGAATCACTGAGTTTGGAAGATCATTGAATTCAATCATTAACCCAACAGTGACACCTCTGCCACTGAACCATGTCTGCCCCTAAGCACCACATCTCCATGTCCTCCGAACATTTCCCGGGAGGGTGACTCCCTCACTTCCCTGGGCAGCCTTTGAATTAAGACATTCCAGTGAAGACATTTTTCCTAACATCCAATCTAAACCTCTCCTGGTGCAACTTGAGGCCACGTCCTCCTGCCCTATCATTTGTTACTTGGGAGGAAAGACCGACTCCCACGCGGCTACAACCTCCTTTCAGGGAGCTATAGAGCACAACGAGGTCCCTCCGATCACCCTTTTCTCCAGGCTAAACAACCTCCAGTCCCACCTCAGAAGCCTTGGTGCTCCAGACCCTTCACCAGCTTTGTTGTCCCTCTTTGGACACACTCCAGCCAAGGATTCTGCAAATCCCTGCTGAATTTGTAGAAGCGTCTAGCTGGTAAGGGATAAAATCAGGAGTGCCATCTCTTCATGTATTCCCTAAATACAGGCACAAATAATTCTAATAATTAGAATATTAAAATAACAATTTTAAGCCTGTAAAATAAACCTGGAAATGGTTAGGTAAAAATCAAGTAGAAAAGGTGTTTCAGATGAGTTTATGTGCGAGGTAGCCACATTTTGCTAGCACAAACCTCTTGCAGATCAGTCCACAGAAATCTCTTTTGGCTCAAGTTTTAACTTTGACATCTTCCACGCAGAACTACAACCCCATCCCTGCTAAGGAAATGAAGCTCCAAGGGGTGCACCTATTTATTTCCA
The DNA here is from genome assembly GCA_013398615.1 of Brachypodius melanocephalos. NCBI lineage: Eukaryota > Metazoa > Chordata > Aves > Passeriformes > Pycnonotidae > Brachypodius > Brachypodius melanocephalos. The sequence goes on along the minus strand of VZSR01001479.1, from coordinate 4,993,105 downwards.
GTTCTGTGCAGGCTCTGTGACTCATACACTGCAATGAAGGCTCTCAGTGCCATCTGGTCCTGCACTTTAGATCTCAGCTCCCCTCCAGCAGAGGGGACAGTGCTGGCCAGGTTTGCAGGTAAAGTGGGGCCAAAACCACTTGTACCCGTGCCTATCTCAGCAGCACTGCTCACCCTCCCTACAGCACCTCACATTCCTGCCTCTCACAGCTACTCAGACATGATTTCACTAGAGAAGCATGGCATGAATTTCTCACAGCGGGTTATTAATCACAGGAGAGGCTTTTTGGTTTACGAGCAGAGAGTTGATGATTCCCCCAGAGAGGGCAGAAACGTAGGAGGGTTTCTGACCACAGGTTCAACCCCCAGAATGTCAACAGTTGGAGATAACTGGGTCATGCACAGGAGCATTGGCAAGGGGCAGCAGTTCCCAGTCCTGCATACACAGAGCTATCAGAAAAAGGAAGAGGAGATCCACAGGATCTGGAGCCAATGGCATGGACAGATGAAGCTCTGCACCTCTTCCCTGGTTCCCACTATGTTTGGCGGCCTAAACAGAGCATGGTGCACTTGACCAAGGCCACATGCTGTTTCCTAGAAGTAATCACAGCAAGGATTCTGGAGAAATTGACACTCCTGGAATGGTTTGAAAAGCATCCAAGAAAAGGAAAAAAAAAAAAAAAAAAGTCCACCAAACCACTAAATAGAAATGTAGCAGAATCATTCTTCTTTCCACAGATCTACTTGATCTGAACCACAGAAACCTGCAGTAGCAGAGACATTACAGATAGTATTGGTAATGACAATCAGTAGAAATAGACAGCATCATCTTTTTCATCATTGTATACTTTCCATACAATGGGATCTGTAGGACAGGGCTGGAAAAACACTACTGTATTTCATGCTCTCAGTATACTACTTAGAACTCAAAAACTCCACTTAATTCCTTCGGTGCTATATCTATGCAATTTTAATAGTAACTTCACGTCCTCTGCTCTACCAGACTGCCTAAAGCTACTTCCAAACCAGCCAGGTCCCCTTTTACACTCCTGACAAAAATTTGGAGGATTATCAGGTAACATTCCTTTTGCAAGAACTCATAAGAATTTAAAGGAAAAAAAAGCTGCACCTGTCAGTTGTTTTTAATAAACCCTTCAGTTGTTCAGCAAAAAGCTGAATATGATTCTTAGACTGTTTCTAAGAGTAATTTCAGAGGGTGTCTGTCATCAATCAAGAGAGCAGCAGCAATAGAAGAGGTACAGGAGGGCAGCTGGGTTAGATCTGCTGTCCACTGCCACCTACTGTTTAAACTCCACCAAGTCAGACTTGTGAGCTCTAATTTCCGAAGGATACGATTTAAGAGCCCGGAAGCGAAAAGCTTTGGAATTGAGATGACTGTGGAGAAAAGAAAAAAAAAAAAAAAAAAAAAAAAGGAACATGCCAAGAGAATTGCTCACCTAAACTCATCAGACTGTGGCACAGCAGCTTCACAAGTTTGGATCCTTTCCAGCAATGTTGAAATTCTGGCATCTAATTTATACAGCTACTCCAGCTAAAGATAAGGCTTTTCCAGGCAGTGACTCAACAAAGACCTCCATTGGTTCGTGTTGTCAAACTTCCTCACAAAGAGAAAATGCAGCTAAAGAAGAGAAAACCCATGGTTTAACACTTTCAGCACCTATGTACATTTCTGTTAATCCACCAGCTGTCCTCTTGTTGCTGTTAGATTCATTTCCATTATTTAATTCTGTTCCTACAATTTAATTTGTTTTCAAAACATCAGATAACAGACCTTACAGCAGAAACAGTTTTCGGGAAAATATTCAGGAATGACTGAGTCTATCTCCCAGCAGGAAAATAAAGTTCCCTAGTTCACAGAACCAGAGAATCATTAAGGTTGGAAAAGACCCTAAAGTCATCAAGTCCAATCATTAACCCAACATTGCCAGGTCCTTCACAACTATAGGGCCACAACTATATATTTTTGAACACTTCTGGGGCAGTGATTCCATCACCTTCCTGGGCAGCGTGCTCCAGTGCTTGACCAAGTTTCAAAGCCTGCAAGTAAGATTTATGAAATATTTTAAGAAATTTGCTAACGACGTCAGCTAGAACATCCCATGTTATTCCAGTGGCTGCTTCCAAAGCAAAAGCCTTTGGTCTATGCCAAATTCCAACCAGTACTTCGAGAAGCATTTAGCAAGAGTAAATTTTAAATTAAGACACAGTGGCTTGCCACAACTTCTCTCAGCCCAGTTGTCTAAGTATACAGTTTCCTTGGACATTGAGGAGTGATCCTCCTGGAGATAAGCCACTTCTCTAAACTTGTGTCTGGCAGCTGAAATGAGCCTCTTTAGGGAGCTTTTCATATCAGGGCATGCTTAACACAGGCCCTACCAGGATGGTGTGTGCTTGGTGCTCACGCCAAGTCCATTTTGGATGTGGCATATACTTCCTTATTCACACACAGATGGAATCAATTTAAAATCTGAACAAATAACTGTGTTCTGTCACATTCACATTCGTATGGCACAGCTGAAACAAAATCTAGATTTTCCCAACACGAGGAACAGCTCAGTTCCTCACTCAGGGGCATGACAGCCAGTGCCTTGCATTGTGATAGCATTTACAATGACACAAAGTAAATATAAACTTCATTGGTCACGGCATGCAGGAGCTAGCCATGCACATAAGCAACTACATGAGACAACAGAGGATCAGACTCTGTAACTTTAAAGTTAGTTAAAAATTATTTCTTGCTTAACTTGCATGCTCTCTGTAAACTAACCCCATTATCTAAGTTGTGACAGTCCCACATGCACCCTCTGCACAAAGTACATATTCAATCATGTTACTCACTAAACTAATAATTGTACAGAGCCAGCAGCACTCAGAAATTTGCATTGATTTTGTTACAACCTATTCAGGCCTTAAGCTGATCATTTAAATACAGTTTCAAAGGATGGTTCTGTAAAAATAGAAAGTGTCATTAATATCACAAGCATCACTCACTTTAAACAGAAATCTTCAATTTATTCCAGATCAACCTGGAATTATTTAGCTTCAGTAAAATAAAGCTCCTCCAGCTTCTCAAGTTACTTGCTGGAAGAAAATTCTAGTTTCTTCACTCAAAATTCTTTTCCGTGTAATTTAAATTCAGTGTGTTTTTTTTTTTCCTCACAGGTAATTTAACGACCAGCCAGCTAAAACAAGTCTGCACTGTGTCTTAAAAAGAGAAGAAATCAACTTCCTTTTCCATTAGTACCCAGCATCTTTCAACAAAATGTAGGCTGGCACAAATTAATGCTTTGTATGCATCACACACAGCTGCCATTCTTCTCAATAACTAAATTATATTCACTACACTCACTCTGGATCCTTGTCCATTTAGCTGAGTACAGATTCTGACAGAAGACTCTCTGTAACAAAACCACTGTTTAGGGCAATTACAGCAATTTGGGAAAGCTGTATCTGCCTGCAGCCACTCACCAGCTCCATAAGGGCTCCTCCCAGTGAGGAAAAACAGGGAAGGATCTGAAACACATGCTCATTAAGCACAAATATATTCGGCTGTTGGAAACAGAAATTCTGTGATCAAAATCCTATTCCTTACCAGAAACTTTAAGACACTGATTAGCCACACAGTGACTCTGGACCTTCATCCCATCTAGATGTTTGGAGGATGTGGAGAGTAAAATGAACACTGCCATTTTACTGTTGCCTCATCCCTATTGCTCAGCTGCCAAGAAGCCAGACTTAGTTCATGCTAGCAGTCCCTCTGGAATCAAGAGAGAATGAAACCAGAAGGATTTCAGAAAATAAAAAATTATTTCAAGATCAGGCCCCCAACAATTTCTTTTTTGTAAAGTGACTGCAGGACTGAGCAGACCATGTTTTGTAAGCCTCTTCTCATAGTTAATTTATCTATTTTCTTTGCACTTTCTCACACAGAGCTCAGTCCTGTGCCTTAGGATATCAAACTCTGCTTGAGATAACCTGGGCAGACATGGGGACAATCAAAAGTATTGGTGCAGTTTGTTGTGCCTGTGATATTCCTCCAAGCTGACCTGATGAGACACAGAGACATTATTGATGTCTTCACTGAATTATCTTTATCATAGTGCTAATATGTGGTAGTATGCTGAAATTAAAGGAATTCTTTGGAACTTACATCAAAACTGAGACCTTCCTCATGGTGAAAACTAATTCTGTGCCCTAGGGATGCCAAACATCCTACAAGAGAACAATACAGAGAATGAGCAGAAGTCATGTTATCTAATGAAAGCCTCTTATTTTTTTTATCTAAGCTTGTTCACCAAGGTTACTTCTGAGTTCAGCTGTGTGAGGACATGTAACCCCACTGCTACCAGTACTTGATTCTGCAGCCCTCCTTGGAGGAGGTACTTTGACTACACAGAAATAGAAAGGGTATTTGTCTGAACCTTTGTCCTTTTCATCCCCCAAGTACATTGGTATACCTGATCTGTAATCAGTTATTAGTACTATAGAATTAATACAGTATGTGTCTACAAACCCCAATTTTCCTGTGGATTTGAAAACACTTTAAGTTTTTTCTTGAAACTTGAAACAGAAAAACATATTTGATGCAAGCTTGACTGTCCAACATGCCTGTCCTACATAAACCATTCAGGATTAGTCTGGTGCCCACACATTCAGTTCATTAAAATCTACAGAGGCTGTATTTTCTATCCTCCTGTCTTCTACTTGTTTTCCTTTTCCTTCTACCTCTCATCTCCCATGGAACATTATATTCTTCTGCCTCTCAACATCAACATCTGGTTGCTATCAGATACCTCATAAACAGTATTAGAAGTAAATTAAGGGGTGGATGTAGATTTTAGAATCAGTTTCTCAACCAGTTTTTTATGCAACATGTAGCACTACTGGGTCCAAAACTGATTAAACTGGAAAGGATCCAGTTAAATATTTATATTGATTTAATTAAACTGGGATTACACTCATATCTGAAGCTGACTCCACACCACAATATTTACTCATTTACCTATTGAAGGATTAAAGGTTTCAGCTGCAAAAGATTAATGTGTTCAAATTTACACTGCTGCCTGTATTTATTAACAACACTCTCAAAGGAAATTTAAATATAACTTTGTTCCATTTTAATGCCTTTCACAAAAAGAACTTTAAGCAAGAAAGACTCTACTCTGCCTTAGTGTCCAGCAGCCTGAATGAAAATACAGCTGTGTGAATAGATCGGACTTCTTTCAAATTTAGCACCTCTTTTAAAAAATCCCTAATATCCGTGAAGTGAGCAAACTGCTGTCCCCAAGAAGAAAACATATCATGTGGGAAAGCCTTTTCTATTTTTCTGTTGATTATACTAATTTAATAAAACAAATCTGTTCTCCTCCCACCCAACTTCTGCTCTTACCCTCAGTTTTTGGCATGTTACTTCTCTTTGCTCCAATATTCCACATCAACATGACAGTTCCTGACCTACTTACACACTTTCCTTCACCTTTAACCCCTGCTGTCAAATTTTTTCCCCACTCCCATCCCCCCAGATGTCTGCTTGTTAGCTCCTGCTTCTCACTCTCTCTCTTTCTACCCTTTAATTTCTTCTCGTTTTTCAGATCTCATAGATACAACTTTACTTGTGTTTGAGACAGGCTTCTTCCTCTTCATCACAGTTCTTGGTGTTGCTTTCTTCCAACCAAAATATTCCACATCATTTCAGTAAAATTTCACAGTCCCTGCTGGCCTGAACACACCACACTCCAATCAGCTGGGAGCACAACATGTAGTCTAGAGTACCAAGACATCCAAATTTCATTCCTCCAAACATAAATAAAAATATTATGAGGATCTTTGCATGAAAGGAGTGAAAAAAATCATTTTGCCTAACAGCTTCTCATGAGTCATTGAGAAGTTTAAAAAAATCAGTCTAACTATACTTATAATTCTAACATGGTAAAATCAAAAATACAGCTATTTCAAGATTTTAAAATTTAAGGCTATTTCAAGATGATACATGACACATAACATGCAAATAGGTTCTACATAACTTTATTTCATCCCTTTCAGAAAGTATTATCAAGTTTTCTGGCTGCACAGTATCCCAAAATAACTGCAAAGTTCATCCACTGGAGAATCTGTAATGGGGGTTTTGTGAAAGTGCGTGAGAACTGTGTTTTTCCAAATTAATGCAAAGTGATGCATGCTCAGAAAAATTATACTAGATACACTGGGGAAGGACATGAGTCAGAACCTGGAAGGCAGCAGAATCACCCTGCTTACTGAAATAGACTTATTAACTGTTAAGCTATGTACATAGCATAAAATAGATATTGTTCATTGTATTTATTCTGTTTGGTGATATGATAAACATACAGCTTATATTTATTAAACATAGAGCTGTATCTAAAAAACTGAGATTGCTTAAATGGTATGACCGGAAAAAAAAGCTTTCTTGAAATAATGTGAAATCTTATATGCTTAGGTAGGATGAAAAACTCCACCTCCTTTTAAAGCATCAACACACTGCCAGCCCAAACTTCACGTGCCAAGTCACAAGTTCATAAAGAATTCTCCTGAGCCAGTTTTAAACTGCTGACTGTGCATGTGAAAGGAGATCAGGTCTGAAAACCATGCACAAGAATAAAACCCTTGTTGCAAGATAGCAGCATTGACGAGTGGAGGGGAGGGAGCAAAACACTTCCAGATCCATACAAGGCACACAGTGTTCAGCTCCCAAAAAGGAAATATTAATTTCAGCACACATTTTTGGAGTGCCATTGGGATGACACACATAAAGCCTTACCCTTGCATTTGCCCTGCTTCCAAGTTAATTCCAGATGCCTTTTTTTTTTCTTTCTTTCTTTTTTTTTTTTTTTTTTAAGAAAGAGGTTGCAGATGAGTTTCTGAGGAGAGGAGGGACTGAAAGAAATGGGTTAAGATAAAACTTCAAAGAGAGGAAGCATGGCTGAAAAAAAAAAATGTATTGAGGTGTTGTAGGCAGCTAATTCTTTAGTCCTGTATATTTTAAGCTGTACTACCTTGGTGCAGGTTCTGAAAGGTGTGGTCTCGTTCTCCCCAGATATTTGATGTCTTTTTCCCACACATTTTGCTACCACAACTCTTGACATTTGTTTAGTGATTTCCTCTGGTAAGTCAGTCTTCAGCATCACCAGTTCTCCAGTAAAGCATAGACACCCAACGCTGCTGACATGAAACAAAGCAGCAGCAGCAGCAGCAGCAGCTGAAGGCACTGAGTAGACTGGCACCATACTTTTCAAAGGCTGTGCCAACTTCTGTCAGGCTAAAATGCTTGTGAAACTGAGGTGTGTCTGTTCTCAGAAGCACCATGGAATGTTGTAGAAACAGCCCTCGGTCCCATCCCCTTGTTGTCGCAGCAATCTGATCCAGAAACCTCCTTAATATACAGGATAAAGTGCAAATAAAGGAGCAGAGTTTGCTTTATTCTGGGTGTTCCGCCTGCTCGATTATGGCTGGTTCCAGGCAGTGGTTTTCGGGCTGCCGAGGGTTTTGCCGGCTGGCTCTGATCCCAAAGGCTGCCAGCAGACCTGCAGCCCCCCTGGTTGCTGTGGCTCCCCTTGCCAGCAGAGTAGGGGCAGCTTGGACATCAAACACAGAAGAGATGCTCGCCCATCTATAGGTGAAATACAGCAGGCTGGATTACTTCCTACTAAGGTTGTAGTCGTGCCTCACTCAGGAGCTACAGCGGTATTTTCCACCCTGTAGGTGCCTCACTAATCCAAGCACGTTCTCCCGGTAAGTCACTGTGCCTGTGCGGACGGAGCGCTGCCGGACTCCTGTACAGCAGCACCCATGGAGTTTTAGGAGGTCCTTCCCACAGTTTCCTAGGAGAGACACAGAGAGGGAGAGACTCATCCCTCCTCTCCGGCCTCCAGCCCTAGCACACGAGGGGATGCTCTAAAGCCGCCTCGGGGGAGGTTCAGGCTGGTTATTAGGGAAACTCCTCACGGAGAGGGTGGGAATCCTGCACGGGAACCACAGAACCGTTAGGGTTGGAAGGCATCTCTGGGGATCACCAGTCCAACGGCCTGCCAGGCAGGGTCACCTGGAGCAGGTGACACGGGAACGTGTCCAGGTGGGGTCTGAACGTCTCCAGAGAGGGAGACTCCATGACCTCCCTGGGCAGCTGTTCCGGTGCTCTGCCATCCTCAGCTCAAAAAAATTCTCCCTTAGGTTGGGGAACTTCTCGTGTTTCAGTCTACGGCCCTTGCTCCTCGTCCTGTCTCTGGGCACTCCCGACAAGAGTCGGACGCCATCCGTCTGGCACCCACCCGCGAACGGCTCCCCGGGCAGGGCTGGCGGCCCAAGCCCTCGGGCGTTGCAGTAGCACGAGCAGTTCCCTTTCCCTCATTCCCTGCGGGAATGCCGGGGCGGGGCCGCCCGTGACGGCTGCGGAAGAGGCGTCACAGAGAGGCGGCACCGTTCCCCCGCGGAGGAAGGACGGGCTCCAAGATGGCGGCGCCGGAGGAGCGGCTCGTGTCGGAGGGCGAAGGCGGCGCCCCGAGCTCGGCGCGGCTCTCCCCGGCCCCGCTGCCGGAGGCCGCCGAGCCGCTGGCGCCCATGGAGCCGCCCCCTCAGAGCAACACGCTCATGGGGCTGCCCATCGTGGCTATCGAGAGCATCCTCAGCTTCCTGTCCTACGATGAGACGAGCCAGCTGCGCTTGGTAGGGGCCGCGGAGGGGAGGCGGCGGGGCGGGGGCCGCGCTGCGGCCGGGACCGGGCTCAGCTCGCCGGGCTCAGCCCGCCTGGCCCGGGGCAGGTGCGGGGGTGGCGGCGGCCCCGGCGCCCCCCGCCGGGCTGCTGCGCTCGCCGGGGAAGGGGCTGGATGAGGCGGGGTGGGATGGGGCTTTATCCCTTCTCCACTCTCGGTGCGCACTTCTATACACGCATTCCTAAAGCTCTTTTTACCCTCTCTTAACTCTTTCATTCCTTTCACGCTCTGTGAGAAAGCACCGGGCTGCTGGAGGCTCATTTCTCCTACTGACTGGTTGGGGTGGGTAGTCTATTGTGTCTCATATGTGTGTTTATTTTTACTTATAGGGCTTAAGCCTACAAGTGTGGGAGGTGGTGAGCCTGCTGCTCCAAGAATCCTCCCCTATCTAGAAATGTGGGTCAAAAAAGAAGATTAAAAAAAACCAAAAAACAAAAAAAGCCCCACCTGCCTGTTTCTTCCAGCCTTAGTGCATTTGTAATTACTAACATATAGTAGCTGCACCTCTGAACTTGATAATGCCAAAAAACCCCGCAGCTGTCAGCGAGGAGATCAATGTATATCAATATTTAACTGCCTGCATAAGGAGCCTGATGTAAACCATGTCATATTATGATAAGCTGCTGTCTTACTGAATCTCTTATAAGGTTGTAAATGGAATAATAGTGAGGGAATTAACTCACAGCTTATGTAACTCTCAGTAAATGTGCATGCACTGCACTGTTCCTATTTTAAGAACTTGATTAGTCTAAACTGGATAATATTACAAGTGTATTTCTGCAGGATATTGGACTGCCTGTGTCCTGGATCAGCAACCTGGATTGTTGCATCCTGACTGTAACTTTAAACCGAAAGCTCTTCAAGCAAAAAATTTGTTCTCATTTATACTGCTCTAAGCACACCAGTTCCTAAATATTACTAGAGTGTGCTGTCAGTCCCCTGAAGACTTCAGCTTCTTTATGAGAGTAGGTAGTGGATCCATAAAAAAGATGTGGTACTTTGAGAACCACAGAATAGCCTGAGTTAGAAGGGAGCCAGTAGGATCACAAAAGTCCACCTCGTGGCCCTGCACAGGACATCCCCGAGATCATGGGTGGTCCTTGCATTTTGACCACAGGGAAGGAAAGTACATCACATGGTGTTTGGATGTGCCACGTTTCAGGCTCGGAATTGCAACGCCAGGCACAACTGCACCTTTCCCATTGCATTTTATGAATGATGGTGCTTGTGGGAGCACTCACAAGTCAACAGAAGGCTTTTTCTTTATCCAGCACTAAGTGTTTGTAAGCAATGCTGTGGTGGCAGTGAAGATGAAAGTAGGAAAGGTGATGATGTCAGGACTAAAACAGCTGTTTAACCCTCACTGTCACTTAGGAGGTAAAATGTGACACTTTTATGCTTTCTTGTATAGCACCTCCAAGTTCCTTTTTCCAGAAGATGATTGCCCCTTTCAGAACTTTAAGAAATCTGCAAAACCAGACTGGATAAATCCCAACTTTGAAACATACATAGAACAATACCGGGCATAAAATGAAGGAAACTATTCAGTTGATCTTTCCCTATTTTGAGTTTTTGAGTCAGTGACAGCCAAAAAAATTAATCTCCATCAAATTCCTAACTGTTCCCTTAAGCACATCAGAAGGCATTATGAGCATTCTTCTGAGAAGAAGGCAGCCTTTTGTTAACCAGCAGTAACATAAAGAATCAAAGCCTTTCTGGTTTGAGCCCATAAGCTTGATCAGCTGGGTCTTTCAGGTGGCTGTTTGGAGCTGAAGGTGTTCTTTTGGCAGTTCACTGAGAAGCAAACACTGAATGTTCTTCATAGCTCCAGATGCTGTTGTCAGAGAATTAAGGTAGCCTTTAAAAAGAGCAATGCCCAGGCATAAATTCATAATGGAATTTCATTACTTTAGGATTTTTAAAGGCGGTGAGTAGCCTTTGGGAAATCCTGTGTATTCCTGCTCTAAGAGCTGCCTTGCACAAACAGTAAATTTTTGTTTTCTGTGAGAGCTGACTTGAGCTGCTTATCGAAGATGAATGAGTGTATCTTATAATAAGTAGTATTCTGCTAAAGATATGTTGCAGGAGCACATTGAATGACAGATATTAAATTGCTCAGGTCTCATGCATATTAGAAAGATGCTCAAAAGCAGCCTCATTACCCTTAGAATGTAGGATTCCATGGGATAAAGCATCTTGAGGAAGGCAGGAAAATCCAGGACATCTATTGACCTAAACAAAATTTGATCATACATGTGTGGACAAAAAAATGTGGATTCCCTAAACCAATCTTTTTGATGCATTCTGTGGATCCCAGCATGGAAGGAATGAATGTCCTAATGTGCTTTTTATTTTGGATCACCTTAGCTCAGTGATCTATTAAAAAAAAAAATAAAATTCTGAGTTGAACTGGGTTTGGGTCTAAGTGTATGTGAGACAACAGGCTGAGGAGTTGGCTGGGTGAGAGGATATAGAACACCAGAATGTTTTCAGATTGAAATGGAGATAGGAACATGCATTGTTTATGTAGAGCATAATGAGGAGCATAATCTCAGGCATAAGATCCAGAAGTCTTTTTCTGTCACCAAAGGATGGGGTAAAGAACATTTCCTGCTTGTGATGATTGCCATCAGGCAGAGCAAGACCATGGGCCCCTCATTGTGCAAAAAGCATTTGCTTTCCTGAGCATAATGCTCTGCTATTCCTGGGGTTACTGCGTGTGAAAGCATAAATGAAGCACCTACCGGTTAAGCAGTGAAGTAGATCCAAGGAACAGAGACTAAACAATAGGTATTCAGAGAGCAGGCATGTCTGAAATGAGGGAAATCTTGAGCCCTCAAACTTTTGTTCAAAGTGAATGAGAGGAAAAGCAGCAGCATTTTCTTTCAGCCCTTTTGAGTGTTTACTTCATCTACTTCCTCTGATGATCCCCATGAGAGAAACAGAAAACCCCAAAGATCCCAATGTCTGAAGCTGTAATGTTCTGGACAAGCCTACTGTGCATGCTGACAGGGAAGCTCGCTGTCTTCCAGCTTTTGAAGGCTCCTTTCACAGGGATATTTTTAGTGACTTACAAAAGCTTTGAAATTTTTACCTCAGTGGGATAATAATGAAATTCTTAGATTCTAGTTTCTTTTTCAGTCACATGTGTGAGCTTGGAAAAGCACTTCCATTCAGGCTATTACTACAACAAGTGTGGAGATTCATTTTCTGGTAACCTGCTCTCTTGATGAGCGCTTGGAGCAGCTCTGAACTACCACAAACAAGCATGATTAAAATCACACAGTCCACAACCTCCTTCCATGAACACTGTGAGAAGCTTGTCTGGGATTCTGACACATGTCAGAATTATTTAGATTCTGCAGCAAACCTGTGCTTATTTCCTGCACAGCACAAGTAAGGACTGATAGCCTTTGGACAGCATGGCTTTAATATTTCCAATTTCAGTTAGTGTGTATTTACAGGCATTTCTATTTTAGAGTTTCTTCATGAAGTTATAAGCATTTTGCCACCTACTTTACCCTAAAAAAGGCATTTTGCAGAAAATGGTGTCAGTGTACCATCTAAGAAAAATAACATATATTGAATCTAAACACTCTAGGATATTTTATATTTGTTTTGAAGTTGGTTATCTGGTAGTGAAACTTGGGAGAAATACGACATGCTTGAGGAAAGAGAAGTTAGTAAATTGTGTCAGTTTGTTTACAAATGAAGTGGAAAATTAGTTTGTAGGATCACAGAAGGCTGTTACCACATACAAATCATATGTGAAGAAGCAACTACTCTGCTTTTTTACATGGACTTAGAATACCTTTCTAACCCTGAAACTTGAACACAGGGTCTGGTTGGACTTGACCTTTGAGGAAACACAGCCTCTTTCAGCCCTGTGACTAAAATAAGAAAATACTCACACCAAACACCAAAATTGCAAATACAAGGATAAGGAAATGCAACTTATGATCTGTCGAATAGGTAATATCAAACTGTCTTGGACTACTATGGACACCTTAAAGTGTGATGATGCTACTTTGCATATGACTGACTCTGCAGTCTAGAAGAAGTATATTGTTCCCATAAATCCGGGTGCTGTGGTTTACATGGTGAAGCAGCTGAGAATTATGAGATGATTGGTAAAATAAGTTGCAAACAAACACTTTTGATTTCTGGTGGTACAGGTTTTTGGGTTCCAGACTGATTATTGACTAAATATGGGTGATGTCGAGAAATTGGAGCAAATAATTCCTCATGCCGTGTAGGGTAAGCAAAGGAGGAAGATGGAGAGCCCCGGTGCGGTTCGTGTGTCGGGCTGCAGCTCCCTGGGAGGCCTCTCTGCCGGCAGATGTCACTGTGCGCGGGGTTAAACCCTCTCGGCCGCCTCCGAGCGCGGAGCGCAGCGTGCCTGGAGATGTTTCCCTCTGCCCGGTGACTGCAGAGCTGGCGCAGCCCTGCGCAGGTACCAGCTCCTGCCTCAGGGAGTCGGTAGCATTAGAGCTGCGAGAAAGCTGCAAAGCCTTGAACTCAAAAACTGTTTAAATCCGTGTGCCCCTGAAGCTACGAGCTCAGGGAAGAAAGAATAATTTCCTCCTTCCTGTAGGAAGGGCCAGCATTTTTACTTAGACACAGGAGATGATTTAACTGGATCACTGAATGGTGGGGCAGAGTGTGCTGAGACTCGCCCTCTGCAGTTTGCCTGTCTGATCCTTTTTTGTTAACCAGAAAGATCTAATACTGAGGAGCACAGACAGACCCCACAGTCACTGCCAAATGGCCTGTTCATACAGACCTGTCTGAAAGTGCTCAGTTCTCACAGAACTTCAACCAGCTGTGACTAGAGGGAGACTCACAAAGCAGAACCTCTTTCTGTTTATACAGAAGGCATTACAAAAGTAATTGCAGGCTTCTCTGAGAGAGGTGAGAATCTTCTTCCGCAAGGTATAAACTTACTTAGGCTTAAAAGTTATGAAATGAGGAGTGTATGGAGGAAAAGAGTGTTTATTTTTTTTAAAAAAAGCATATTTACTGGCAAGTAGGGTCACAGTGGGAGCTGCGGACTTTAGAACTAAAAAAACCCCAACAAAACCAAAACGATTTCAAAGAACAGTTGGGTCTCTAAGCTCTTGCATCTTCAGAACTAAATAGCAATTGCTTTAGACTTTTGTATGAGATGGCTTTGTCCTGTAACTGGTAACTTTGTGAGGTTTAACATTAGCAGTTCATTATATCTTCTGCAGCTCCTAATGTCCCTTCTTCCTAAAGCTGTGGAGCAAAAAAACCCTGAGACTATTGGTGTCCAACATAGGAAATAAAGGATTCCTTTAAACAGAAAAGACTTTCTTATACAAAAAGGAGAATCTTGTTCCATATGCAATGCTTTCCATGTGTTTTTAAATGTAATAGTGGGTGACTTCAAAAACATAAACTTTAAACACTGGAAGAAAACTACCGTGATTTCTTGTCTTTAAAGGGTTCTGTTTTTGAGACTACAAAATATTAACTTGATCTACCAGAATCCCTCTGGAGACCATGCTAAAAGCCAGGCATCGGCATTTGCACCTTCCATTAAAATCAGAGGAAATTGTATTTGCTTCTAATAGGTGGCATTCAGTCTACTGTCTCTTGTTAGGCAAAATCAATAGATTTATTTGTGAACTGTGTGGAACATAGCTGCTCCTTTTTGGAGTATCATGATCTTTGAAGATGGGAATGCCTGATTCTCAACTGCAGTTTTTGCTTGTTGAAATGGGGCAAAAACCAGTAAGAGAATCTTTTGCTACCTGGCAAATAGGGTAAGATAATAGTAAAAGTGACTTGTGGCCTTAATTGAGCCTTAAGATTTCTTTTTACTTAAATACAGGTTTGTAAGCGAATGGACTTGGTCTGCCAGAGAATGTTAAATCAGGGATTTCTGAAAGTGGAAAGATACCACAACTTGTGTCAAAAGCAAGTTAAAGCTCAACTTCCAAGGTATGTACCAATTAAAACAGGAATTAAATTTAATTGCGTTAGATTCATTTAAGCAGATTATTGAAAATTAATTCTTTTCTGGCTAATTCCTCTTACATATCTTGAAAATTCATATCACATTTACCTTTATTTCATTTTTTAATTTTCTCTAGTAGCACCTTGAACCTAAGATTTAACTACAGAATAATGGTGTGAAAAGTGTGTCTGGTATTTCAAACAGAGAAGCCTGGGTTCTGTATTACTCAATTTTTCTGGTAAATCAAGTGAGGATTCTTGGGAATGAATAAATGCCATTCCTTTTCAAGACCAACTGCCGTCACTGATCATTTATCAAAGACTCTGCTTTTAAAAAAAGGGCAAGGTTTTTGACTGGGAAAGATTAAATGGGAACAAGGAAGAGGGATTTGACATGTGAGCATTACTGGGAACTGGTTTCTCACTAAAGCAATGTCTTTCTTCCTCTTTCCAGTGAATAAGTACAGCTGCTCCTGTGTCCTATCAGATTTCCCAGTCAGAGTGAAGAAACTAAGTGCTACTTAGCATAGAGATTCTTTGTCAGAAAGCATTTCTATCTCAACCTAAACTTCAATGCAGTTCTTCACTACATAAATTTCACCACTAATATATTACATATATTATTTCAGTTGTATTGAAGTACTGACCGTATGAGTGGGATAAAAATATTCACTCTGATTCAATATCTGCTACTAGTTAGTGCTGCAGCCTCGTTCTTAAATAGTCCTAAATTACATACAAAATTTATGGAGCACATAAGGTATAGTAATTATTTAGAGAACAAATTTTGTCTAAGAAAGTGTAGTATGCTGTTACTAGCTGGGTCTCAGTCAGTATCTTTTATTTCCATGAAGACAAATGATAGCAGTTACAGGGCTTTAAGGAGGAAATTAACTTGACAAGTGTTACAGTTTGGTTTTTTGACTCCTTGTTAAATCAGTGTCACCTTGGGATCTGTTTTGCAGACGAGAGTCAGAAAGGAGAAACCATTCCTTAGCTCGCCATGCAGACATCCTCGCTGCTGTGGAAACGAGACTCTCTCTCTTAAATATGACTTTCATGAAGTATGTGGATTCCAATCTCTGTTGCTTCATACCTGGAAAGGTAAAATGTAGACTGTATTATGTGAATGTGTATCTATGTTTAAAAAATAGGATTGTGTAACTTAACCTGGCACAGCTGGGGAAAATTGATAGAATGTGTGTGTGTATATGTATCTATATATATAGGTATATATACTTGCAAACAAACCTACAAGCAAATACTGTTTTACCTGGCAGTCTGAAATAAATAAACTAGGCTGTATTTAAATATTAATTATTTGAAATTTGATTTCTATTTGTCCTTAGATTCTCTCTTCATTCCAACATTTGACTTGTGATATACTCATCCTCTACAACCTTTTAGAAAAAACATGTGATCAGGCCATCGGAAGATGTAATAATTTAGACTACACATAACACTAAGCACTCAGTCAGTCAAGATTCTAGGCACCTTTTTTAATGGTTTTGAGTACTTCCAGTTAATTGAATTAAGGTATTTAGTATGTCAAAACACTGTTCAGTATTACAGTGGATGGTATATTTTTGTACAGTAGGTGGAATTCATTTTAAATGTAAAGTGTGTTAAATGGGAACTTTACTGAACAGTTCCGGTGTTTTAGAATACCAGCTCAGCATTAAATATAAATTAAGCAGGCAAGATGTACATTGGAGATACCGATGTTTTATAAGCTGTGAAATCACCGGTGCACAGGGGAATTGACAGAATCGTGCTCAGAGGAAGGCTGGTACAGCTCAGGGATTAAATGAGATCAGTGAACATTATCCTAATGCTCTCTTCATTGACCTTTCCCTGTAACGTTCGGATATGTTGGTGTTACTTTTTTGTGGGCAGAGAACTGAATTGCAGTGAGATGAATGGAAAAGTTATCTCTTGGATTCTGGGGAAGCATGTAGGCATTTATGCATGCAGTGGTAGGATAAGCTGTGGGCATGGAATGTATTCTTATCTTGAAGAAGTAACTATTTCTGTACACCTCTGTTGACTTGACAGTTAAATAATTTTAAATTACATTTTTATTTGACTTTACATTGTATTTTTTATATACCATGTATTTTTAAAAAATTAATATAATTAAGTCAAAACGAACTTAAGTCCCTGATACTTACATGGTAAATGGTAAAAATGTTGCCCTGCTCTTTTGAAGAGTAGAGAGAAAGACAGTATTCACCCTAGACCAAGGGTGTGCAGGAGTTGGGCAGGTGAGTTTGCTTTTCCTTGTGGGCACCAGCTTGTAAGGACCTTGATTTTATTTTGATGCAACTGCTAAAAAATTTGTGGTGGTTTTGGGTTTTTTAAATTATTTACTTAGTGCGTGAATTTGCTAGCACTGCTGCCCTCTCAGCACAGTTACCAGTTCACACATTAGTTAATATTTTGGTCAATCAGATTCAAGGCTTAGTGTTCACTTACAGTCTGTGGTTTCCCTCCCACCTGCTTTGCTCCCCTCAGGAAATTTCACCACAGAACTGCCAGGAAGTGAATTTGTGTTAGAATATGCAAATCCTGATTTGAGGTTCAGCATTCTGTGTGATAGCAGAGCACTGCTGCAAGGTTTTATATTGAGGATGTTGTTGCTAAGAGGATATAAAGTGGATGAAATTAGAGAAGCCTTTTGTTGTTTGTTGCTTGATGAGAAACTTAGGTCTTGCCTAGCTTTTGGGACTTCTTAGCTAAGCGTCCTGTATCAGAACAGAGGTTGGAGCTGTATTACGAGGTCCTTATTATGTGTGTTCCTCAGGAAACTTCAAACATTCTCAATTCTGTGCAAAATACCTGTGTAGCTTTGGCTAAGAGACCAGCGCTCCTATCTTGACCTGCCTCAGACTTTAATTCATAAATTAGTGAGACACCCTTCATCTCTGTACCTCTCCTAACCAAAGGGCTTTGTTTCCCAAACCTTTCAAGTGAGTTTTGTTCTCTGTCAATAGTGGATTGATGTTTTGTAAATGAATGTATTTTGGACTTAATCTGAATTTGCAGTATTTTGTGTGTGTGGAAGTGGACTCAAGTAAATATTTGCAGCTCTTCAGGCTGACATAATGCTAATCCTTGCTACTCCAATTCTGTTTCATAACTGGCAGGGGTAGTGACTGCTCTGCTTTGGGGCTTCTTGCTTCAGATTCTCCTGAAGGAAATGATCATGCTCTGCTGACTATAGATTATGTAACTTACAAGCAATTATGGCTGTACTTCAGACTTCACCCAATGAGCATTGTTTCATGACTTCGAAGAGAGCTGTCGTGATAGATTAAATTAATATCTTCTCTGATATATCATGAACAGCTCTTCAAAAAGCTGATCTGGAACTAAAACACACAGTAGTGTGCAACTGTTACATGGTAAAAATCCCAGAATTCCTAGAACAAACTGAAATAATCTTGCCTTTATCAGAAAATCCTAATTCTTCTTAAATGTTTTAGGTAATAGATGAAATTTATCGAGTGCTAAGATATGTAAACTCTACAAGAGCTCCACAGAGAGCTCATGAAGTTCTTCAAGAACTAAGGGACATTTCCTCCATGGCTATGGAATATTTTGATGAGAAGATTGTTCCAATACTGAAAAGAAAGATGCCTGGGTCAGATGTATCGGGACGCCTAATAGGAACTGCCCCAGGTATTAATTCCAACGTATAGTTAAGTTTTATTCAGTTTTTCTTTAAAAAATCACAGCACTGTATGTTTTCAAAGCTCCCTTCCTTAAATGGGAGCTTTATTATGTAAATATTGATGATACTTGTTTCTTAAGAATGCTAACTGAAATTCATTTGCTTTGAAATTTAAGGAGCCTTTGTACTACCAAAAGAACAGTCACTTGAATGTATGTTAGAATTATGCATAGTGTGTATTCGTTAAACAAATGCTTTTGTGCCGCCAATGAATGAGACTTTATCACTGCATTTGTTTGAAATTTGGCACGTGAGATGACAACTTGATGCCTTTTATTTTTAGGACAAGCTGCAAATGAATTTGCCTAAGCTGTAGTAGTACATGGAGGGCTAGAATGGGCTTTTTCTACTTTACTGAGGGTGCTATTTTATGCACTAACAAGCAAAATAGTTATGGGTAATAGTGAAAAGGCAGTTAAAATAACAGTCTATAAATAAACCATTAAACTGGTCCTTCGTATACTCTGCCAGACTTTCCAGAACGTTTGTGAACCAAACTCTGAGGTAGTTGCCTCATGGCTGAAGTTACCCTAATGGTAAAAGGCAAAAGACTGGTAAAATTGAAGAGTTTTCCCTATACAGGACGTGTTCACACTTTAGGAACTGTGAAATTTAACTCTCTAGAAGGATAATTTAGTCAAAAATGGGGAAAAAATGCATCTTAAGCAAAAACAATATGCCTAACTGCAGATGCTGTTGTTTCTTGTATGTCCTGTCCATCCTTTTAGCCATAAGTGTATATGCCACCTTAATAATATCCTGTTGGTTATACTTTCAGTTTTTTAATTATATACCTTTTTTAAGATTATATATGTGTTTAGATTTTTATTTAATTATATGTGTTAATATATACTGAGCCTCTCAGCTAAGGAAGTCTTGTCCAGACCTACAGTTGATGCCAGTCAACTTTTTGAGGCCAAGGCTTTGTGGTGCATAAAATGCCTCTCTCTTGTTGAGGGAAGAGCATAACCTCTCCAGTAGCACCCCCTCAGTGTCACATAATGGTAACTATGCTGGCATCCTAATGGAAAAAAAGAAGGAAAAGGAGGATGACTGTTCCAGACTCTTCTGTCTGTAGAGCACTTGCACCTTACTTGCACAGCATTGCTAGAAGAGTATAATGACAGCAAAAGTGATAGATATCTTTAATGGCAGAAAAAGTGAAAGATATATACAGTAGCTGTTAGTCTCCTTGATTTGCAGGAACTTTATTAGAATCAACAGTTCCAAGCTCAGATTCCAGTATGGTTTTAGTGCTTAGGAAGAGTGATTCTAAAGAAGCATGGAAAATAAATTCCTTTCTCCTAAAATGTAAGTTACACTGAAATACCTTGTTAAGTTCCAAACTACGAATTTTTAGAACTTTAGCTGTCTGCAACTAAGACAGCAGAATTTTGCTCGTCTAATGAAAGACATTTATTCAGTTTTAACTATTCTATGTTAAGTAATTTATAGATGTTTTGTGGGGTTTTGTCTTTAACATCTGTGACACTAAGTCTAGATGACAACACAATAGTTCTATACAGTTTTTGATACAGCAAAAGGAGGGGGGCTTATATACAGGAAATGAATTATGAACTTTTTTCCAGACTACTGAAAAGCTGTAAGTATATTAAATTAAACTGGTTGTGCTCTGAGATTACCATGTTCTTGTTAGACACCTAAGTGACTGTAAATCTGTTTACCTGTTCACATAACTTGCAGTGGGTATTCAGAGTCACATGTGGGGCGTAGGGATAAGCAAAATATGAGCACTGGGACACCGTTTCTACCCATAAGTTGCAGAGTACTAATCACAGCTCTCTCTGAAGTTCCAGGGCCTTCTGCAGCACTGACAACAATGCAGCTGTTCTCCAAGCAGAGCCCTTCCAGGCAGGAAGTCACCAAGCTGCAGCAGCAGGTGAAAGCCAACGGCACGGGCCTGACGGCGCTAAAGCGGGAGATCTCGGAGCTGCGCGTCAAAGTGCAGGAGCAGCAGAAGCAGCTCCAGGATC
Organism: Brachypodius melanocephalos; assembly: GCA_013398615.1. Taxonomy (NCBI): domain Eukaryota; kingdom Metazoa; phylum Chordata; class Aves; order Passeriformes; family Pycnonotidae; genus Brachypodius; species Brachypodius melanocephalos. Next base: position 4,972,653 of record VZSR01001479.1, on the reverse strand, counting down.
AAGACCAGAAACTGCTTGAGCAAACCCAGATCATTGGGGAACAGAACGCCCGCCTGGCCGAGCTGGAGCGCAAACTGCGAGAGGTGATGGAGAGCACAGTAGGGAATTCTTCGGGTTCTGGCTCAAACGAACAATCTCCCAGGAAACGGAGGAAGGCGGTGGATTCCACAGACTGTCCTAGGAAATCTAAACGCCTTCGGAACAGAAAATAACTGGGGAGGAAATGGCGCCTTCAGGAGGATACACTGCTCTAGTAGCCCAAGCAGACCTGCTTGTTTGGATACTGTGACCAGCTTCATGGTGTCACTTAGGCTGCTGGCTCTTCAAAACACCACTTAGACTTGAACAGTAATTTTCTTTCATTGACTTTTCCCCTGCTTTCTATATGGGTGGGCCTAATGCACAGAATCTTTAAGATTTGCAATAGCTATATACTAACCAGACCTGCTCTGTTATGTTTTGAAGAGTTAACCTTTTTTTTCCGTGCAGATGTGTTTAAAGTAAACTTATTTGTGTTTATGCATATGTTCACATGAAATCTTAAATAAATTGTCTTAACTGACTAAATGGTTAAGAGTAAAAACAGATGTCCTGTTCACTTGAAGGAAAGATCTGCTTTTAAAACCTTGTTTTTGAGAACTTGACCTTTTTTGTTACAAGTGACCTTGTCTGGAATGTCTGAAAAGTAGTTAATACTTTTTGGGGTTCTCTGTAATGAGTAAAACTGACTTCTTAAGCTACAGTATTTGCTATATATTTTTGTAAACTTCCGTGGAAGGGCCTTCTATCCAGTCTTCACATGCACACACCCTGGTTCTAGGTCTTGGGAGCCATATTCTACATTTGCATGGATAGATGCATGTACAGCTTAGTCAGCCTGCCAAAAGCACTTGCCTGAAACTGTTCCAAACTCTGGGAGAGAGCACAGAGACCTGTCAAGCAATTCCTTTGTTCCTCAGCCACAGCTCAATCTCTGCTTTCAGCCCAGCAGCTTCCTTGCAGCATGGTGGTCTGGGGAGGCGAGCGGCAGAAGCGTTTGAGCCCAGGCTGTGTGGCTGCCACTTGCCCTGCCTGGAAGGCAGGGATTTATTAGCCAAAGCTGGAGAATGGAGAGGCTGCCTGTGCGTCACTTGGGTCATAGGCCAACACCCAACACCTACAAATTGTCCCTGGAGTCACCAAGTTCTGGGGACATAATTTGAGTGAAATGCTGTGTTATGCAAAAACTTAAACTATTTTGTGTGTCTGTGTTGGGATTGGGGTGGAAATTTCTCTGTAACACTGATGACAATATTCTAAGCTTTCCTTATCCTAAAAGGTAAATGACTTCAGATAGAGCTTTAATTTCTTTTGCACTTCTGTTTTGAGCTTGTAACTGGAAAAGCATGTCTTGCACTGTTCAGTCTCTCTGGTCACTTTAACCACCTCAGAGTTGTGTACAGTGATTATTCTCCCCCTGCCATCTGTATATTTTTGGAATCTTACACAAATACCATTGTCCTTGGTTTTGTTTTAATGTACTAAACTATGTAGCTTTATAATTTGAGTTACGTTTTGTTTTTTTAACCAGCTGCTGCTATGTCTTTAGGTGGTTCTGAATTCAACTTGGTATGGCACTGAAAATGCAAATGCTGCATTTGTTGCTGTTCATAATCTTGATATTACTGCTGTGGGTTAAGGTACAAGTTCATTTTGTATGGCTGTCAGCATAACCTAGTGGCTGTATTTAAAGCACCAAACAAATCAGAAATTGTCTGGTCAGATATTACGTAATCATGGAAAACTGACCTTTTTCCTGAAACTTCAGCTACAATTTTTACTTCTAAAACATCATAGCTCGTACCAGAAGTAACATTGCAAATGCCTAATATTTGACAGGCATTTAGCTTTCAAATAAACTTCTCCAGTAGTCTGAGTCTTTTCCAAAAAAAAAAAAACCAACATTTTTCTTAAGCATCAAGGAAATGATAAAAGGCTGTCTGAGAGCAGACTTAAACTGTTGAAGGAGCATTTGCTTGTACTGGTTTTCTACAGCTCAGAATGTTTTTTACAGGTAAGTCTATCTTGGAGATAGTTACCTGCTATTCAGCTTAAAAATACCAGCATATACCTTAACTTTTAAAAAACAATTTAGAGTCAAAGAGTCAGCATGATAGCTAGAATTACTGTGTGACACAAATTCATTGAATGGTTACTTGTGATAAAAAATTCTTGTATTGGAGTAATTACCAGTTACTTGTGGTTAAATACTTCCAAACAAATAGAAACCTGTGAATTGCATTCCTTTACTGGAAAGGTTTATTCATACTTTTTGAATATTTCTCACTTTAGTTTCTTTATTGATTTCTAGAATATGCAAACAATTTCCCCCTCCCCACCATTGCAGTATAGAAATTGTTTCAGGTTACTCCAGAGTAGCATTTCTGGATGTGTTGGGGAATCTCTGCCTGTTCGTAAACTGAGCTGGAAAACAACAGCCAGTTGTTACAGGAAATGTTCTCTGGGAATGGTTCCAACTGGGAACCTTCAGCTCAAGGAAGTATCACATGCTCCAGGGCTGCAGGTGCATCCTGCTCCTCCATGTGCTGGCAGTGAAATGGAATGAGGCCCGTGAAACTTAAGGGGTAGAGGGGATGGTTACAAGGCAGCTCTGAGAAACTCCACAATAAGGGTATACCAGTGTTTTCTGTTTCGCATCCCAGAGAGGGAAATGTCAGATGGCTCTTGGCTGGAATGTACACCAGAAAAATATACACATGGGGAAAAAAGGAATGAAGTAATTATTTGGACAAAATAGCTGGAACATTAATTTCTGACACCATATTGTCCCTTGTTAAATAAAAACGATGAATTTTGCAATATATGAACAAGCTGATGAATCACCTGAAGTAAAACTAAATCTCTTTTCACTCTCAATGCCTGTGCACATTTATGTGTGTTACTGTATCAGCATCAAAGTAGCATTGGTAATGATCAGTGACTATCATCTATTCAAGGGAAGGCCTTGAACCAATGAGACTGAGATGTAGTTTGCAAAATTATATGAAAAATTGATTTATTTGCAGCCACTGTTGAGTTTTAGTACTTGTGGCAAGGGCTGAAACTGAAAGAAAGGTCAGAGCTGACAGGGAAAGCAATTTTAAGTGTCTTACATTTACTTTCTTTTATTAACTTAAAACTACCGAGTCCAGCTTTCTGAAAGCAGCCCTTGCTTAGAAACTGCTTTTTGTTTCATAGTAAGGTTGGGCATTTTTTTTTAACATATTTGTGTACCTAGTGAACATGGTGAAAATGAGATCAAAAGATACATTGTGGTATTTTGAGGGAAAAGCTGTTTGCAATGAGTTCTTGCTTCCCAAATTGAACACAGTATGTAAGGACCCTCCAAACCCGGGGTAATGAATGCAGCCAATGGAAGTGTTGAAGGAAGAAAGACTACCTACCTGCTTAACAAGATAAATTTCACAGATGAAAACAAATGGAACTTTGTCAGTTCCTGATACACTGCACATTAATCACCAAGTTCATTAATGCTGCAAAGGATGCCTGCATGTAACTTCCTAATGGAAAGGTAGGACAGTTGAACAGAAACTTAGTTGCTCTTTCTGAGATCTTCTAACAAGGAATTGTGGGGAGCACTGGGATTGCTGAAGGAATTTTTAACATCAAGAGCTCTTGGAAATAGGCTGATGTAGGATATAGTGGAATGTGTACCAGCACAGGGGAGGATTCCCCAATCCCTTGGTGTTCCTGATGGTTTTAAGAGGGTAACTAGCAAATTACAGTGATAGATTGTTACTTCAGGAATAAATAGATGCAGTTTGGACTATTTTACAGCAACATGTCTGCTAGTTGTGAACTATTCTGTTTGGCTCCAGTTGCATTTCTGTGCTACTCTGCAGTGTACCTGGTCCAGCTCGCTTGTCCATGTGCTCTCCACTTTTGTAGTTCTCCTTCCTGGATCTCACCTTCCCCGTTCTAAGGATGCAGTCCTGGCTTTGGTTTGCATGTAAGTGAACATTCCCGGACTTTGTTCAAGCTTTGTGCCAGCTGAAGACAGTAGGTACTAGATCCCATTGTCTCTGGAATGGAAAATGTCAGACACAAAAATGTTGGCTTGCTGGAGACCTAATAAATCTGGATTTTTTTACACAGACTACTTAAACCAGACTGATTAAACACTGTGATTAAATAGGAAAGACACTTTGCTTTCCAGTACTTTTGGGCAGTTAAATTGTCCAAAGCTTTGCTATTTAATATATATTTTTGATTGTTTACACCTTGTCTAACTGCTCTGGAATGTTTAGTTGATAAACCTGGGATCTTTTGTTTAATTGCCCTACTGAAATTCATATCCATTTACAAACCTATGTATGTTTGTAGTGCTGTAAACCTGCTTCTGTGTACTGAACTCCTGATGTGCTGTCACTCCCCCAGTGCTCCTGTCACTGGCTGCCACACTCCTTCTTTTGGCAGGATCCTTCCCATGGATGAGGAGGTCTTTAGCACAATGATGGATAGCAGTGCTAGTATTTGAACTCCAGCCAGAAGGGAATGCTGTCAGAAGTGTTACATGTGGTGTTTGGAGTGCAGCTGAGTGAAACATTTGTGACCCCTGCGATTCTGCAGTCAGCTGCTGCACTGGCAACCCCAAAGCTTCCAGGTTTATTGTGAAATGGTCACTGACCAAAAAGTAAACCTGACAAGGTCGCAGTGCCTCAATGGAATCTAGACATCAGCTTTGCCTCTTACGCTGCACCAGTTCACAGTCTGCACAATTCAGATTCTGTCACTAAGGAGGGAAAGGCCGAGCAAAACCTTTTGCATGTCTCACCTCCTTGCTGCATTTTTCACTTCTAAATCCCACCCTAATATGCGCTAATTGAAATGTATGCAAACCGAGCTATTCACAAAAGTGTTACGTGTTAGGATCCTGTGCTTTGTCCACTAGTTCACACTGCAGACATTTCCCGGTAGGGATTGAATTTCCCCTCCAATAGCCCTGTTGCATGTGGGACTTTCAGCAGCTTGTTGGCATAAGCCTTTTGTACTCATTATTGCTAATAAATTTTAAGTGATGAATCATAAACCTTGAGATACTAATACTACATGAAGAGATAACGTATCATTTACTTTGTTATAATAGCCTCCATTGTTTTTATCACTACTGCTGATTTAGATTAATTTGAGTGGATTTTGATCTACTGATTTAGATTATTGTGAGTGAACAACTAAAATTCCCTGCAAGTAGTAGTTCAACTCCTACACAGGGTAATCTTTCTCATTGAACTGCCCACAGTCAGTGTTATATGACTAATACATGCAGTGACAGATTAAATGGAGGTAAGTTCTTACAGAGGAGTTTGTCAAAGAAGTTCTTCAAATATCTTACCACAAAAAGGGAAGGAAACGGAGACTTCGGTACAGTTAGGAGTTGCAGTTCGGTACCTTTGGGCAGGGTTCACACCAGGACAGCAGCTCGGGAAGGCGGGTTTAGGGCGGCGGATCGCTGCTCCCGCTGCCGGCGGCCCCGCGGGCCCTGAGGGCTGCCCCGGCCCCGCTCCGCTCCCTCAGGGCCCGCCCCGCCCTGCCGGCAGGGGGCGCCGCCTCGGCGGGAGCGCGCCCGGCAGCCGGCGGCGGCCAATGGGCGGCGAGGGCGGGGCGGGGGCGTGGCCCCCGGCCCCTCCGCCGCGCTATAAAGTGCGGTACCGGGGGCTGCGCGCAGCGGGCGGGCAGCCGGGGAGGGGATTTTTGCCTTCTCGCCATGGGGAATACTGTGGCTAGAGAGGATTTCGAGTGGGTCTACACGGACCAGCCCCACGCCGACCGCCGCAAGGAGATTCTGGGTGAGGAGACGCGGTGCTACCGCTTTTGCTGCGGGCTGCGTGGCGGAGCCGGGGGGAGCCACACGGACACCCCACAATATGGCCGCCCTTGCCGGGGGCCCCCCCGGAGCCTCCCGGCGGGGCGGCCGGAGTCGGGCCGGGCCCGCGTACGTGGAGGCGGGAGCCGCCGCCTTGGCGGCGCTGGCGGGGGAGGGGAAGGGAAGGAGCGAGAAGAGGAGACGGGGGGGCGGCCGCCTGCGGGGGCCGAGCCCGAGGCGCCGGCGGCCCGGGCTGCCATCCCGAGCGGCGGAATAGGAGCCCGGGTTCCGTGGCGGCCCCGGGCCGTTCCCCGGCCGCGCCCGGCCAGCGGGACGGGCGGTGAGGCGGTGTCTGGGTGTCCGAGCGCAGAGGTGACCGCGGCACCCGTGGCCAGGGGTGGCGGATAACGGCGTCGAGCGCGGCGCTAAAATCGGGGCTGAGCCTCCTTGAGCCCTTCTGAATTACGGGTGGGTTGTCGGCTCAGAGCCATTTCCTTCCTGAGGAGGCTGGATGTGGTGCTGGTGCTTGCCATGTACGTGTCTAGTTGCTGAGCAACGTAAAAGTGCTAAAATGACTTGATTCCAAATGATTCATTATAGCGGTAAATATTACAAGTGGAAAGGTCATCCGTTTTCATTACCTTTGCAGACAACTCCTAATTGGGACAAAGGGAAGAAAAACTAATCTAATTGGGATAGTTGGCTGTGAGGAGAGCTTTGAAATAACTTCTTTTTCATTTAATTTTTTGCCATCTAGCTAAACATCCAGAGATAAAAGCATTGATGAAGCCAGACTACAACCTGATCTGGGTGGTTGTGCTGATGGTTCTGGCGCAGTTGACTGCATTCTATCTGGTGAAAGACTTGGATTGGAAATGGGTGGTCTTCTGGGCTTACGTTTTTGGAAGCTGTATCAGCCACTCCATGACTCTGGCTATTCACGAGATCTCCCACAACAGTGCCTTTGGCAACAGCAAAGCCATGTGGAATCGATGGTTTGGAATATTTGCCAACCTCCCTCTTGGTCTCCCCTACTCCATATCCTTCAAGAGGTACCACATGGATCATCATCGTTACTTAGGTGGTGACGGCATTGATGTGGATATTCCTACCAACTTCGAAGGCTGGTTCTTCTGCACCCGTTTTAGGAAGTTCATATGGATTGTTCTTCAGCCTTTTTTCTATGCCATTAGACCTCTCTGCATCAATCCTAAACCTATTACTCGTCTTGAAATAATTAATTTATTGGCTCAGCTTGCCTTTGATGTGGCAATATATTATTTATGGGGAGTCAAATCCATGTTTTACATGCTTGCTGGTTCAGTACTTGGTCTTGGGTTGCACCCAATTTCGGGACACTTCATAGCTGAACATTACATGTTTTTAAAAGGACATGAGACCTATTCCTACTATGGGCCACTTAATTTGCTCACTTTTAATGTTGGCTATCACAATGAACATCATGACTTCCCCAATATTCCTGGCAAGAGCCTTCCACTGGTAAGTTAATTTTTAAGGTTATTACTTTTTCTTAGATTAAGGCCTACTTTAACATGAAAATAAAGTAGAACACTGACAGAAGAATGGAAGTTTGAAGATTAAAAACCAAAAAAAAAAAAAACAACCCACAGTATAAGTTGAGTGATACAGGAGGTAATTATTTAGCATTTTAGTGGTACCCTGAAGGAGCTGCCAGTTTGGTGTTGCTCAATGCTCTTCCATAAAAGGAGAGGGGAGAGAACGCATGTCTAACGCTTTGCCCTAACTTTAGCTTTCTGTAATTACAGCCTGTCTGCTGAAATCTTGTTCGTAAGTATGCAAAAAACTAGTTAAGAGGTTGCAGATAACTCTGGAGATTTATTATCTCTCTCATTGAAATGTTAAGGACAGTATTGCAATGTGTTCTTATCCTTCAGTTTGTTCTATCAGGGGCATCATCTGGTGGGGGAAAAGAGAGGGTTTGAGGTACTGTTAACGTTTGTGGTACTGTTGACAAATGTTTAACAACTTCTCTAGTCTGGAGCACTTCAATTTCCTCTAGTAAGAGCCTTTGAACCCCAAGTAAGTATCAGCTGTACATCGGCAGAGTTAAGAGTTCTACGCCAGGACTTAGACCTGTCATGCCTGCATGAGTAGCAGAGGTGAAGTTTCTCCCCACTTCAGCCTTTGCTTCTTACAGGCAGGAGCTTCTTTGTCACTGTATCCATGTATCCCAAGTGAAGCATGGGAACACAGGCTTCAGAGTTCCATCTGAATCTTCAGTTTTTCATCAGATGCTAAATTTGCAATTTGACAGCAGCTGTGCTGTTGGTCTGACAGCTTTGTTACTGCATTTGGCAATAGTGAGACCTTGTAACATCATCCCTCTGGTGAAGTTCAAACTTGATTGGTATTTCTGTTGTCAGTCATGGAACTGCAGCTGAAATAACTATGCCAGCACTTTTAGCAGGGCAGGTAGATCATGCAATTGGTTTGTTGAGGCTTTGTGTGGTTTTTAAAATTATTTTTTAATATAGATGATTGCTTTTATTTATAGATTTAAATCTTTTAAATACAGCAAAAGTTGCTTTAACTCAACATTTGATAGTTGGATCTGTGCTGTAAACCAGCATTTCACTTTTTGGACAGGTACTTTAGCTATAGGTAGGGCATGAATTTTCCCAAGTATTTAATTCTAGAGGTAGATACCCAGTTCTTCTGTAGGACTCGTAATCCACAGCTCTGATAAGAAAACAAAGCCTTCTTTTGGAACAGTGCAGTTAATTTGATTGGACTCTGCTGTGCCATGTGCTAAAGATCCCTAAGTACTGAACACTTGACTCCTCAGCTGGTGAGCTGAGTGTTATTACTGTTGAGTAAAAGTACCTTGCCTCGGTGCACTATTTTGTAGGCGTGATCATGGGTCAAAACAAGCTTTGCCTTCAAACCAGCCATGTAAATACCTTGAGTTTGTCTATTCTTCGGACTAAAGCTATGGAATTTTGTGAAAAATCCTTCTTGTTCTGTTTGTGTTTTTAAGGCTTGAAGTGGTTGGCCCTAAAGAGCGGTACAGGCACCTAACTGAACCTGCTGCTCTCAGTTTAAATAGTGGTTTAGTTAACATGTACAACTGAGACACAGTCTTTGCAAGCAGTTTATACTCATTCTTTGAATTCTATCTTCAGAAAGAAAATATTCCTCAGAAATAAAATGCCTTTTTTCTTCTGAGTCCAAAGATTTGAAACTACATGTAAAAATAGCTGTATTAAACAGCTCTTCCTAGAACTTAAAACATCCTTTTTACTGTTACTTGTATATCTATGAGTCAGCACTGAAATGAGTCACACATTTTCAACAGCAACCAAACCACTTGCTTTGCGAGCTCCATCATCCTGTAGGTAGCATGGGGAAGGGACTTTGGAGAGAGTTAGCTGAGTTTGTTCTGGCCAGCTCCAAAAATTTCCCAGGAGATTGACTTAATAACTAGGGAATTGCTTTTTCCTTCAAGGATCATTCACATTGTGGCACAAATGGCTTTTCCTGTAGGATCTAACTTCTGGAATGAAACTTCATGTGCTGTTACACATTACTAGGTTACACATTGAGGGTTGTAAAGTTCTCACAACTGATGCTGATAACCAGTAAATAAACTTCATATCTCTCCTTCAGGTGAAGAAAATAGCAGCTGAATACTATGACAACCTGCCCCAATATAACTCTTGGATAAAAGTACTGTATGACTTCGTGATGGATGACACAATCAGCCCATATTCACGCATGAAAAGGCAATTAAAGGGTGAAGTGAAGCAAGATTAAACTTCTGGCAACCAAAAAACTTTGAAATGTCTGCTTGCTTTAAAGTGGCTGGTATAAAGGTTTCCTGCTAAAGCTGTTCACCTGTGTCCAAATTGAGATGTACAGCAACATAGCAATGCATCCTTAAGGATTTTGTAGCAGACTCCTACCAGCTATAACATTCCTCACAGTCCTCAGATCCGTTGGTTTAATTTGTCTCTGTTTGCCTAAGGATCAGTGTTATATGTATAATGCAAAATCACTTTGTTACAGAATTTACTTTGCTAGGTGTTAAATCTATATAAAATATCTGTCTGACTCATAACAGTTTAAAAGTTCTCAATGTAATATACTGCCCTCAACATGCTGTTTAGATGACTAGGTTTAAAATGTTGTACTTACCTGTTAATTCTAAACTAACATGATTTGTTAACTTAAACATTCTGTTGAAAATGTTTCCGAACTGATGGTTAGAAGAACTAAATTTGCACAAAAATGTTCAGTCTGCTTTCATTTAAATATGTGTCATTTGAAGCAATGCTTTAAAGTTCCACCTTTTCTACTGAGAATACCTTAAAGGAGCAATCCATCAGAATGAAACTGGTATCTTTGTGATGGCTTCTGTGGCTTCTTTGTTAAAAAAAAAGGGGGGGGAATTCAAGGGTATTGCCAACTCCAAAGGTCCCACCTACTGCCTGAGTTGCTTCTGTTGCTATGTAGTGTGAGCAGGTGGCATTTAGGTAACTTAATATACCTGATGGGGGTTTCATGTTGGAAAAATTTTGTTACAGAGTTTGTGAGTTTTCTGATCTTCAAAGAAAAACTTATTACCATGTTACTGTGGTTTCAAATATAAGTATTTACACTCATTTGGAAATTTGGCTTTTATGGAAAAGTGAAGGGATTGAAACAAATACTATTCTGGCAAACAAGTCCAGCTGCAGCCACTGACAATACTACCTATTAGCACATTAGTCATTTGTGTACACAGAAAGGTTGTTAAATAATTTGTTTGGTTTTTTCCCCCTAAACCTACAGTACCCTCCATAAATACTTGTCTTTCTTACACAGTAAAATGTGGTGAAAGGTGGTGATATCAAACTTCCTGCTTAGGAAATTTTTCATTGGGAACAGACTTACTGGACAGTGAAGAACTGTTCCTTACCTCAGCACAGTAGATTTGCCTTCTACCCTCCAATGCATTGATGATGGCTTTAAGCAGTCAAAACTGGCTACAAATCACCCTTAAATCTCAAATGGTGGCTCTGTGGTATGTTCTTCATTAATCTGAAAGATGGAGTCTGAGGGAGGTGGAAGTTGCAGCTGCTGTAACTGAATTTTAGATGCCTTCAGGTCCTGTATTTTGGGGTGGTTTTTTGGGTGTTTGTTGTTTGTTTTGAAAAGGTGAGTGCCTGGAAAGATTGTACTGGTACCTTTTAACTCGGTCTCGACTGTGGTGCTGTCTTAATGTGTGTTTTGTTTAAGTGTGGGCCCTTATCTTGGCTAAGCAATAGAAGTGGTATGAAAGTCTGCCAGCCACCTACAGAGTGACTTCATTATGCCCCTGACCTGCAAGGCAGCCAGTGTGTTGCTCAGGGTGCAGTGTAATGTCAAAACAGACTTTGTCCAGTATTTTTACATGTAATTAAAAAGCAAAGATTAAAGTAATACTGGGTGAATTTTTGATTGGTCTCCTTATGCTGAAGGACTTAAGCTTCAGGGAAATTTGATATTTCTAAAGCAGACTTGAGACCTTTCTATTGAGTGGTGACGTAGATGACCTGTAAAGAATAACTGCCTTTCCTCCCTACTGAGAGGAAAACTGACTTGGGTTTGAAATACTTGTAAAGGCTTAAGAAGTTGCAAACCAGTTTCTTTTTAAGCCACTTAGTATCACTCTTTGCTTCTTAAATTATCTTTGTTGCTGATGATTTATCACAGCTGGATGAAGGATGGAAAGTGTCTACAAAGTTTTATGGCTAAGAGCTAAAGTTAAGAAATTCAGTTATCCTACATGAATATTTAAGATAAGCAGAGTTGAGAGTAAAAATTTTATAGTTAGTTACCTACTTCATGGAATTCCTGCTCATAAACAGGGCTGAACTCACCATCTTTCTTGTTTGCAATTGCAAATGTTGCTGTAAGGTGTTCTGGCTATGATCTTCCATTCGAACTCAAATCATAAATACATTATTTTCACTTCAGGAGGTACTGAATAGTGGGGAATTTTGAGAAGGATATCGGTGTTTGCCATAATCTTTCTGAAGCATCTGCTACTGGCTACCTATTGGGAGAACAGTTTACTGTATTAGGTTAATCTGAGCCAGTAAGATTTAAGTTTAGATCTAAACAATGGTCTGATTCTGGCAAGCATTAGTAGCAACCATTCTTAGGCCTGTAATTCCTGTATAATACATAAAGAGCCTTAGCAGCTAACAAATAGTAAGAACTCCCAAAAGCACATAATTTGAAAGGTACTCAGCATAGTTTCATCCCTAAAAAATCAGAAGCATTTCTGAACCCCTAGTAAAAGTAATTAGGACCAGCTCGTCCTACTTGATACATTCTAAATGTATCAGTGAATTTAAGTATGACTGGAGAAACCATGGTGTTTACTCCAAAGGCATGACATAGGCATATGAAACACTAACATTTGTTTTTAAAAAAACACATATGAACCATCTAGTTACTGCTTTAAGGAATTAAAGAGTTTTCATTAATACAATTAAAACATATCTGGCAGAAAAGGGTTAGTATAATTTTTTGAAACATTTTATCTGAAAATTGGCAGGAGCTTCAACTAACTGGTGAAGATCAAATTAAACCTAAAGAGCATCAAGAACCCTGACAATTGTTAACCCAGTTGTTCTTTCTGTTCAGATGGAATGAGTTAACTTTGGCGTGTCTGCATGTTTATTGGGGTTTGTTCCTTTAAGTTTGTCAGTTTGGAAAACATCTCCTTTATGTGAAATCAGTCAGGAGTTTTTAACTGTCACACAAGTATTTTAGTTGCAGTTAAATTGTGCAGAGCTCTAAATCCCCTCCAGGGCTTTTAGAATAACCTGCAGTTTTCAGAATGAATTTCCTTGCATGGCTTTTAACACTCCCTGCCCCCAATTATCTGGCACTGCTCAAAGTGTAATAAGTAATGCATCCTGGAATCTGATTGTACTAAGCATTAGTTTTCCCACAGGACAGGCGTGGGTATGCTCCTTTCAGAACAACCCTTGCCTCTGGCATTCCCCATTTGCTGCTGAACCTGTCTGCTTCTCGACATTAACGTGCTAAATGGGTGCATCTGTCTGGTTGCTCCATGTTTCAGATCCTGGGCAGAGCTTCCAGCCTGGAACCAGAGGTCAGCTGAAACAGCTGAGACTTCCAGTTGTGTGTCTGGGAACTCCTCTAGTGAACTCCTTAAGTGAGCACATAAGACAAAGGTCTCCAGGTGTTGAGACATGGATCTGTTCACGGTGAGTGGGCACTGTCAGATGCTGAGGTCAGTGGCTCACCTCTGCCTCCCTGACATTGATTCCTTCTATCAGATAAAGTGGCATGCCACAGCAGAGCTTAAAGCCGTTCATTCCTTATTTAATGATGAGGTTCAACAAGTGATAACATCACTGCTGCAGACTGCAGGCTGCCCTACTCCTGGTGGACTAAGAGGAGGGAAGTGACTTTGAAGCAGCAACCTTATGTAAGTAGTTTGGCACAGCTTTTGGAACCTGTACTCCTCTGTAATTTGGAAGTCTCAAAGACTTACAGCAAAGCAAGTTCTGCTGTTTAGCTTGCACATTGCAAGGCACAGGAGCCACTTCTGCAAGGTCCTAGGAAAACAGTCTGATAAACAGGTGTGTCTGAATCATGTGGATTTGCCTTTAGCACAGCAACCTGCATCTCCACGCAACTATCTTTTCTCCAGCCAAGCTTCTCTTTCACAATCAAACCTCAAGTGGGATACAAGACTTCAGTCAGATCAAAGATGTAGAAAAAGTTTCCTATTGAGCCAAGAATGAAACCAGCATTTTTCTTTCCTCTTTTTGACAGTCCTCTGCATTGCCTCTGCTCCATATCCATGCTAAAGTTAGCATCTATTATGCTCTGGGACAGGATCATTCTTGTGGTTTTGATATGTTGTTAGCCTCCGGAAAAGGGAGAGGAGATGCATGATGAACAACTTCTTGATCTTGTCACAATAGAAACAAGATGACTGGAGGCAAAACCTCGAGGCATATCTGCTACGAGGGGTGGTAGCTGTGTATGCAGAACAAAATATTTGTCTCTATTGGGTGAAAAGGCTCGTTCCTTAAAGCAGTTTCCATTTTCTGTGTACAAAGGATCATTGTTTATTTAGTGATATATACTACAGCCTAAGCAGAATTTCCCACAGGGAGCAGTGTGGGTGCAACACTCGTGTGTGAGCAAGCAAATGGAATTCAGCTGCCTACCCTTGCCTGCTCCTTGCTGCACATGGAGCCCAGACAAGGTGAGCAGACAGGATATGGACACTTGACTCATCTGCATCTTTCTGCCCTTCACCATAACTTAAAATTTTCTTGTGTGTTCAAACCCTCCTGCACCCCACTTCCTTTATCATGAAGAACGATCATGCCGACACAACACCTTGAATAATAAACATGTTTTGTGCTGGCACTCTTGACAAGACTGTAGTGCTATTACTGCTCCTTGATAGCATTTCCTCCCTCAGTTTGCCTTGCAAGTCTTTGCTTTCTTGCTCCATACAGACATAGGAATATCATCATCATAAAAGGGAAGGAAAATTCTTAGGTGGATATCCCAGGGCTTGAGGATTCCACTCCTGCCCAAGCTCATCATCTGCAGCTATCCCCAAGTATGGTAGCAGGAATCTTCTCTGTATATCCCTAAAGAAGAAATCACTTATTCTATTCCTGGGTCCACCCAAGTGAATTGAGTGTATCATTACTATTATTATACTGTTGTATTATGAGCGAAGACTGAGAGAACTGTGTTTGTGCAGCCATGAGAAAATAAAGAGAACTTATCACCATGTTCCAGGGATGGTTACAAAGAAGATGGAGGGAGATTCCCTTTTTACAAGAGTGACATGGAAAAGATGAGGGGTAAGGGGTACTTCCAATTGGAAATGAGGAAAACTATTCCACTAGTTGATTGTTCTCATTGTGAAAAATCTCCCCAGGGAAGTGGTGGATTCCCCAAAGTCAGACACTCGTAAGATTTAGCTGGACAGAGTGCTCATGTGACAGAGTCATCATCTCTAGACCATGCTTTTTGCCAAGAAAGGTTGAAGTAGATGGAAATTGAGGTTTCCTTCCAACCTGATATTGATTGAAAATGATGATGCTTCATCTTGGATTTCTGGGAATCATAGCTGAAACTTCAAGCCTGATTTACAATTAAAAGCAAGCACATCATCATCATCTGCTTTATATACAGGGACTTAATTTGTTAGTCTTATGAGTCAGAATTTGAGTCACTGAGGCTCCAGTTTCCCCAGGAGAGGGAGGGAATGTCATTCCATGTTGTGCAAAAATCCCAGTACTATGAACAAGCTGCCATGAACATCAATATTTTTAAAATGCAAGTCTGTGGTGATAAGTTACATGTGATAACCTTCAGCATATACCTTCAGGTAAAAAGGTGCAGTAAGATTTCTTGTTAGCTGGCAATTCTGAGAATAATTTAAGGTGTAAGGTACTATTGTCTGTCAAGGTCAGTCCTAAATCTGGTTGTTCAGGGTATTTGTTTAAGTGAATTCAAGTAGGAGATTAAATGACCTTCCCCAAGTGTTTAAATAAGTGGGAGGGGATGATTACAGATTAGATGTTGCTTACAATAACGATTTCATTGGGGGTTTTCCCTGAAGGCTTGTAGATTGCATAATCTGTCACTTTTCAGTGTTTTGTCTTAACTTGCATACTCCCCAATTTCGAAAATTTATCTGTTTAAGAAAAATAATTAAGAACCAGCTTGTTAAGTACCTCTTAAATGTTTCCTAGATTGAATCATAATATCATAGCACTTTTCCAATTTCCAAACTTTACTCTCTCCTCGGTAACTCTCCCAGCTTGCCATCTGTGGGCAGTTTATTTTGGTAAGGTGGAAGGAAGCTGTTAGCAGCTCTGAGAACCTGTGCTGGCACAATCATGTGTCACTGTACTTGGAAAATGCATGATTAATGGTGTGATAACAGCCAATGCAGCACTTTCCCAGCCTACTTTCACAGCTCTGTCCTCCCAGTGCTTCTTTCAGTATCCTTATTCTGGAAAACACAGCAATTTTCTCTGATAGCTGAAAACAGCTGTTTGAGCAGTGTAAACACTTGGAAGGGAGAGCCTGTGCCTTAGATTTCTGATTCAGGGCACCAAATAGATCAGAACAGTATTAGCTTTTTAGCACTAAAAACATTCATTTGGAAAATGTAAATGTTATAAGAAGGAAGCATGTATTGTGTCTTTTATTCTGGAGACAGTTAAATTAAGGATGCTTTAGAACAGTAGGTTGTGATGTCCTTTTTTTCAGGTGCAGTATAAAAAGTTGAGAGATGGATTTAGTACAGCTTCTTTCCAACCTTGCTCTTGAAAACAGGCACAGGAACTGCAGAACTCTTCACCAGTGCAGAGTTAGTCTCTTTTGGGAATTGTCCAAATGTATCACCTGCACAGCGACTGATGCAGTTCTTCATACATTATTTGATCCTAACAGTGCCAAGAGAAGAAGAAAAATACCTCAGACAGTGGTAAAAAATAACACAATATTTAAAAGTGACTTTGTGTATTTTTTAAGCAAGTGAAACAAACCAGCTTGATGAGTCAGTAGCTGCATTTTAAAACATTTACAAACAAAAACTTAAATAAGGCAAACCCCTGCTATCCTGGCTCATAAATGAGGTTCTCCAGGGAGAGTCACCAATGGTGTTTGCTTCCCTCAGGGAGAGTTCTTACAGTTCCTGTTGCCATGCTAGATTAGATGGCACTTTCACTAAGAAGGCACTGCCCTCTTCACCACAGGAGCTGCTGAACTGACACTTTCCTCCTCCATCTAGTTCTGCACAATGAACAGACAAGATCATCCTTTGCTAGTCTAACTTAACTGTTCCTTAACCCTTTTCAGTGGTCACTCAAAAGGAGAGTCTCAGGAATAGAATACTTCCACTGAAATAACTGGCTTCAGAAGGTGATGTCTGTCCACAGCTTTAAGAATTGTTTTTGTTTATCTTGGGTCAACCAATTAAACCAAACAGAGATGTGTATGGGACAGGAGAGGTAGATGCACTAGATCAGGAAGATGCAGCTCTTTTAGCCTTTCTTAATTTTTTTTCCAGTATTCATAGTAAGGTCTGTAGTGTTTTTGTCAGACTGAATTTGTTGAGCAGATAGGAAGTAGCATCTGGAAATGGAAGATAAGTATCTTGCACTGCCAAAGATACTTCAAAATACCTAACTGAAAAGTCTTCAGATTAATATAACTGAAATATAGGAGTCTCAGACATATGATATTTAAGCTGCCTTTGAGATGCAGAATAACATTTTTGGCTAACCAGAAGGAATATGTTCTAATACTTAACAGTCTTTGCTATGTTAGAGGAGATGTTTTAAATTTTTGTGGCTGTTTGCTTAGTGATTAGCAAAGGGAAAACAACAACCAACATAATCTTTAAAGGTTCTTGGAGCCACAGATCACCTTTAAATTTTATGAAGGGCCACTGACCATAAAATAAAATAATAATGAAAGGAAACAGTTTACTAACTTCTCTCTGGCGAGTGTTCCATGTGAATACATTAATGTATTCTGGCTACAGTACACTCTTGGCAACACATGGAGACCTAGACACAAGCTCTGCAATAATAGCTATTCCTATACATTAACTTCAAAATTATAGCAATTAAGATGACTGAACAGCTTTCCTTTCAGTCATTAAAAGGAACAAGGCATAATGAAACATTTACAACAAACTTCCTTGACAAATCCAAATAATGAAGAGTGATAGGAAATAACTAAGATAATGAAGTGTGCTTTATGTCTCATCTCAAATGTACATCAGCAGAAAGGGCTGAAATCTTTGTGTGTCATCATCACGGGGGAGGAAGGGTTGTGGCAGGATGTGATGCACTCTAAAGGCCTTGGCTTCTAACTGAAAACTCAGCAGACATAAGAGCTTAGGGCCAGGTTAATAATCAATCTGGGAATGTCAGTGAAGTCCAAGGCACCACACTAAAAAATAACCTTGGTATCTTGGTAAGCCATCTACATGCAGTGCATCATCTGCAGCTGAAAAGGGAGGCTTTAATTTCTGACCTTAACACAAACATCAGGTTTGTTTAATGCAGAAACAGGTAGTGTCAGTTTGAAATCCATCTAAGTATGCTGCAACCTTAACCATTCCCACCAGCCTCCAGCATCAGAAGAGTGTCCTTTCCCAAGGGAATAATGAGCCTTACATGCTTGAATATTTATTAACTTACCTGTTTGGATACTGAAGACTTCACTTTCCTGAAAGCTTCTTCAAAGTGTTTACGAGAAATCTTGATTTCTCCTGAAAGAACAAAGCATAATAAATTACTAAAATTGCAGACAAATGACACTTAAGTGACTGTTGCATGTATTTCAAGGCAGCATTCATGAAATGTAAGTAACTGAATTCCCTTAACCTTTCTGGAAGTGAATCCCTTAAATTCTGCTGCTTCCAGTTCTGGACTTTATTTTTTTCATAAATTCAATATTAAACTTCCCTGTTACTAAGAAGTACCTAGAAAACATTTTGCTATTGTTCCAGTTCTACTCAATTTCTAAATAATTGGCTTCATATCATTGCCTTCTCTGGCATTACCCAGAATGAAAGCTTTCACTGCCACGACTGCCTGTATTTAAGTTTATGCAAACTGACATTTTGACCTTAATGCAGCTATCCACAGTAATTATTCCTAATAATAACCTTTAGAACAGGTTTTTGTAGTATGTTAAAACATAAGCATACCTCAAATAAGTCATGGATTCCTCTGCTCTCACAAAGAAGTGACTTGTTTAATCTGGATTTAAGAATCCCAAGATGCCACTGCTATAAAAGATTCATTGCAAGCTAACACTATGCACAGGTATCAGATATGACAGAAATACAAATTGTAGTCTTGTTTGGTGCATTCTTTTCATCTCTTTCATTAGGATGATTACTGCTTTTATTTCCATCTCTGCTACATGAAATAGGATGTGCCAACATGAAAAAACTCGTAAAAATGTATGTATTTTGAGTCCGAGTTGAACAAAAATCTTCTGCTGATATAGTAAAAGACTAAATAGCAAATGGAAGATACTAAATTAAAAATGAAATATACCTTGTCTAAGGTATAAAGCAGAAGAGCAAATAGCCTACAGTTATTATTACCTGTGTTAAAAGTAAAGATGAAGGTTAAAGTTCACTGAACTAAACATACAACCTCACTGCTCTCTCATCTCACTTCTCTGGAGCTCATGTTCAACATTCCTATTACCAGATAAAGTTATACCTTGAAAATTTGAAGATGTAAATTGAAAATCTCAAGAATTTAACCTATTTCCCCAAGGAAATGCTATTTACAGTAAGAAAGAGGTTCAACTTGGGACTTTCCCAGAAAACAGAGTACTTTTATACTGAGTCATTACAACTCCATAAAACAATAAAATAAAGCTACGAGAATTTAATTTTGCTTTCACTTTTGTTTTTAAGGATGTAATTTTTAATGAAACTGTGACAATGCTATAGGAAGGGAGAAAATCTCCTGCTAGGTAGTTGACCTTTCATTGCAAGTAAGATAAGACCACTTCATGCTTATTATGTGATAAAAGCTTGCCCAAAACTTGATCATGTAGAAAATCTAGCTGTGAGTAATCTAGACCATGTCTATTTGCATTAACACACTTTGCTCAATTCTTAATGATAAAACTATTTAGTCTGAATAATTAGGTTACAAATATTTTATTATTTAAAACTATTTATATTGTTAAATTAAAATAATGAAGTATAACAGCAGGTACAATCTTTTAAAAATAAGACAATGTACTGAAAACTCTAAATATGGAATCGGTGTTTTCCTGTTTACATAGATGAGTGAGAGATAGGTGGTTCCTATCAAACAAGGTCTAGATCTTGCTTTTCAAATTCAAGTGCAAAGAAGCAAGACTTTATTCTCACTTGTTAAACCACGCTTGCTCTAACAAAAAGTCTCATAGATTCTCTGCTTAGGATCAGCCTTACAGACTGCAGGTGATGTGGGACCACTGCCTGTCTTTCATAAAAATGTACAAAAAGGGTCATAGTTTAGAAGGTCTGTATTGGTCACTGCAGCTGAAACAGGAGTAAGAATCTCTCCTATTATTTCTCATACCCTGTACATTCTGTGTAACTAGATCTGTTAGAAAGAAATATACAAGATCAAGCTACACAGGTGAGTTAAGATGTCAATGGGAAGAAGTCACCAGGAGCACACAGTTCCAAAGTTTCTGAGGAACTTGACTGAGAAACTGCAGAACTGCTGCAGTAGGGTGGGTCCCACTCTGGCAATGGTGCTGAAGCCACTTTTATTCAGCATCTTCAGTGGTTTGGAAAAGGGAGGCAGAAGTGAAACTCCAAGTTTGCAAATGACAGTAAACCTTTCTGGACAGTCAATGCTGGCCCAGTGATGAGGAAATCCAGGGGTACTTCATGAAAGTGAAAATCTGCCCCATTGTTGGGAATTTCCCCTACAAACTTCTGTATCTGGCAATTCTCAGGCCATAGTGACTAACATGATCAGCTTGCCTAGGCCTGTTCAGATTGGCAGTAGAATTTCTGAATTCTCCTAAGAAATAGCACAAAAAGGATACCTTTCCATGTCACTTTCTAAAAGTACCTTCAAGCAAATCAGTGCTGAGCATTAAAAAAAACCCACCCCTGAATTTATTCCAGAGGGAAATATCAGGTATAACAAGAAGTTGCAACAGTTTCTCCAGAATAGAAAGGAGCAGCCCTGACTCCAAAGGACTGACTGAGGAGGACACCCAGCACCCATCCACAGCCAAGCAGAGTGTGGGAGGGGAGGAGCTGAGCATGTCCCATGGAACACTGAAGGAAGGAAATCCCCAGTCTTATCTTGAAGATAAAAATGAACAGAGTCTCAAATTAGAAACCTCCTCACATGTTTTCATACCAATCAGGGCTGAAATCTTGGAAGCCCAAGGACAGTCCAAGCAAACAGCTGCTATAAACATGCAAATCAAACTGTACATATATTATGGACTTGATGGCTGCTTACACATTCACACAGTCAATGCTTAGGCTGCAATCTTAACTGAAGGCGGAATTCAAGGGATGAACAGCTTTGAATAAAGCCTGCTGTACTCTGAGCAGTTATAAAAATGACGAGGATAACTCAGATATTTCTACCTCAAACCAAGAGTTTTATCCAGCTACAGCAAGCAAAATGGGTAACCAAGTCATACAACAGGGAAGGTTTTTATAGCTTGGGTTTTTTTCCTCCTCTAGCTGAACATGCTTGTTGCCTCAGAACAGGGAATACAAACACTGTGCTCTGGTAATCTGCTGTTGCTAAAAATCAGGCAAGACTGGATAGGTACTAGATCAAAAAGAATCATTCAAAGCCATTAAAATACCAGTGTTGCTCTTAGAAATCATAATGAAAGCCTACAATATTTTCCAAGGACATAATCTGAAACATCACAATTCCATCTTAGCTTTGCATTTTGACTTAAGGGTAAAATAACAAACAAAATTACTGGAAAAAAAATCTGAACAGACAGGCATTTTATATAAAAGTTTCCATCTATAATTTAGAAATCCCCAGGAAAATACAATTTAAACCAGCAGTTCAGACAGATAATGAAAGGGCAGAGATTGTACTTGGATCAATTTATAACTCCCTGTTAAAGTCCTGGCAAGAGGCATTGATGAACTAAGCACCAAAGATCAAAAGTGGCACTGAGATTTTCCCAGTTCTGTCAGTGCTGGATGTACGTGTTTAGTTACACAACACAGCTGGGTGCCAAAGGTAGGAAATCAGGGAATTTCAGTTTATAACCCTCCTCCAAATACATCAGTGTAATTAGTCTTCAGCAGTGACAGGGAAAATTGGCAAAGGGCTATTTAGTCTAGAAGATAACAAGTTTACATAACCATTTAACAGAAACTTTTCTTTAAGGTTGCAACCTTCAATTCTTTAAAAATAAGAATTATGCTGATTTCTAGCATAACCATTTTTCCTGTACTCTCCCCTACCCACCCTTATGTAACTTAATTTTTGTTTGGCTCAGAAGTCAATCAGTCAATATACAGCTTTCACAGCCTTATGCTGGTCTTCAACAATTTAAATACTTTATATTCCATTTATCTTGTCACTGTTTAATTAAGATTTTCTTTTTAAAGCTTTCTTACCCTTCTTGCTTTGAACATTCTGCAGGGCCATTTCCTGTCTCAAGGCACAAATGGAAGCCTCACGCACAAGAGCTGAAAGGTCTGCCCCTCTAGGGATACAAACAACACATTATTTGGGGATAAATTTCTCTTTTGCTGATGGAAAGACAAGACACTAAAAGTGACATTAAAATTTGGTTGTGCTGTCAAAAGGTTTCATCTTAAAGACACTGGAAAGTGGTCTGAGGATTACACAGTCTGCAACCTTCATTACAGATGAAGCCCTTCAGATTTTAGCCACAAACTAAGATCAAATTAACGAGAAAGAAGGGAAGAGGCAAAGTCCTGTTCAGGATTTTTGAAAATACCAAAGTGTTGATCAATACTGTGCCACTTCTTGGGAACATAACTTCTTTGTTTTATAAATCTTATGAAAGATTCAAATGAAATCCCTCATTATTACAAAAAGGAGTTGCTCAAAGCTGCATCAACAATAAAGTTAACATGCTCTTAAAATAATAATATCCAAACATAGTCAGATCAGTTTAAGTATTTCTTTCCAGTTTCTTGGAACTGGAACACCTGGAACTTTTCACATGTCTTTCAACTGATGAAAGTCATCAAAATAAAAAAAAAATAAAAATTCCCCATGCTTCATTTGGGGGTACTAGGCATAAAATATGTAAAAATCAAAAATCAAACCCCACCAGATAAAAGAAAAACCTCAAACAAACCAAAACCAAAGACATTAAAACCCACAACAAAAACCCAAACACATGCACACACACAAAACCCCCAAAGTCGAATTACAGATAAACCCAAGCATCAAAAACCCCACAACCAAACAACAAAACCTCAAACAAAAAATGGACAAAAACCCCACAACAAAAAAACAAACCAAAACCCCCACACACTGAACAAAAAAACCACTGGACTATAAACCAGTGAGTGAAAGGTATAGAAAAAGAAATTACTCATCTTTCCCAAGTAATACTGTGGCAAGCAGCCTATCATAAAGTTTATCTTCAGTGAACTCCATAAAAACATTGAGTATTATTAAATTATTAAATAGCTTACAGCTTTTTAAGTTTTATGGATCATAACTGCAAATTATCCTGATGAGTATGGCCATCAAGCTTTCAAAAAAGCCACACCTTGCTATTCCCAAAGCTCATGCTGATAACGGGCCCTCATTACTTTGTCAAACAGATTGCTCTCAACTCTGTGACAGAACAAGTTGGTTATGGCTGCTTAACCAATTTGCTGTCATCACCATTGTGGATGGGCCCACAACTTAGAAAGGGCTCTTTGGTTCTCAGATGATGCAAGAATTATAAAATAAAACCAAAGAAAACCAAAAGGCCTCCACTGTTCTATATTTGCAACATGAAGACTATTCCAGATGAAGAAGATTTAAGCATCCATAAATTCCTATCAACTTCTTGGGAAAAAAGCACGAGGTAAAGCAAGAAAAATACCCTAAGGGAAAAGGTTTATAGAGTTAAGAAACCCTCTTAATAATACCAACAAAACACAGCTGATCATGCATCAAAGACTGCTGGCACTGCACACGAAGTATGAAGTCAAAACTAGAAGATACTCACGTGTAACAATCACAGTGCTGACTGTAAGCAATTTCCTCCAGGCTCACATCACTATCTAGGGGAGGCCGGGTGCCATCCTGAAGGAATTGAGGTGAGGAAAAAGAGAAGGTAAGAAAACATTTATTTTTTTTACATCTGCCATCCCTGAAGTGATTAAGTTTCTTTAATCAGGAATCATATAGGGCTGCAATATCCACAAATGCTAATATTTTTAATCACAAACTGCCAAGAAGGATAATCAGCCTTAAAACCATTTAATTAGAAAATGTTAAGCAGTGTTAAATTTTAACTTGCCACCCACAGATTAGATTTTCTCTAAGGAAATGATGGCCAGCCTGCCCCAGGGCATTGTAACACCAACACTATCCCATATGTAGGCTTATTTTTAATAATAGTTGGTTGCTTCAGCAGCTTTGTTTAGCTGAACTTCCTCTAGTTTTACTGTGTGTTGAAATCAAACAGCTAAGCAATAGGCATGTCAGTTTAGTCCTACCACCTTTAAGACTAAATTACTTTTATATTCTGGATATAGATTTTCAAACTTAGAAGTTTTCCATTTAGATTTCTTAGGAGTTTAGATATACTTTTCCATATTATTACTGCTTCCTCCACAAAGTTCCCAGAAGTGGTTTCTTTTGTTACTATTATGTATCTCCAACAGCAAAAGTTTTAACTAGCCAACAAAATTTCCAAACCCTGTAAGCTTGGAGATCCTCCTGTTACCCTTAGACAAGAGTAAAGCATTATTATGATAACAGAGAGATTCAAGATGTCTCTTTGATCAAACAATACGTGAGTTTTGACAGGAAAGAACACTTTTATGATACAATGATAAATTTCTGCCAGATACTCATCTGACAGAAATGCACAAATTCACATAATTATTTTCTGACTCCTTCAGAGGAATTAATATACTGCATACCTACAATACCTTCGAGAGAAAAAAATAAAATGTATAGTAACTGGCAAGTTAAAACACTTGAATACCTAACAGATAGTTGAACAGTCAAGAACTAGGCAGAGTAAGGAAACAATCTTGAATGAATCTTTAACAGTTAGAAAGGAAAAAGAAATCCAGAATAACACCACAACAAAAAGATAAAGGAGCAGCCTGATTTGAAAACATCTTAAAAAGACAAACTTTAACCTGGAAACAAGGAAGCTTCATACAATTTCATATGGGATACTTTAGTCATTCTTACAGGAAATTGCAAGCCAGAGAGATGCCTCCTCTGCTAAAAAGAAATGTTTTACCTATTGCTTTGTGGAGCAAATACATCGGGCATTTTTTTGCTCTCCCTGCTCTGGTGCCAAGCTTTGTACATCAGAGAAGCTTGATGCAGCCTGCAGGAGTGTTTAAGTTCAGTAGTAACTGGAACATGTGAAGACAGGCTTCTCTTGCATAATATACATAATTGGCAATGACTGATTTATACAAGTTAACTGAAATAAAAGTCTTTCACAACAGAATTTCAACCCACATTTGGGTTGTCTGCCTTGCTGACAACCTATTCCTCCCCCAAGTCCCTTTACTACCCCTCATGCTGCCTTTCTAAGCATCTACATTTTCATTCAGCAATGATTCTGATTCCACATGCTGTGCATGCATTCCTTGGAGATTTCTGGGAATGCATGCCATCATCCAGAAGCTGCTCACATCTGCACCAAACACTTTGTTTTCTCTGGCCTTGAGCAAATGTGTTCTCAAATTTTTCACACTACCTCACCTAGAATGCATGGATGAAATGTGACAAAAAATAAAGTATTTCAATTAATTTAACAATTTTCCTCTCTTCCTACTCCTTGTTCTTCTCTCATCTAACTCTTACACATCTCTAAAGATTTAACTCCTCATTCACGACAAGGATTTGTAATCAAAATAGTCAGACTAGTGTGAATTAAGCATGTATGAAAGCATCTTGCATTCTGAAAAGCATTACAAGCAGCATGGTAAGCAGTGGCAGGATCCACAGAAACCAAGCTGAGAAACACTCTGCAAGGTATTGCTGCTGTCAAGAAGGCCCATAAGCAAATGAGGTCATATCAAAGCTGATTTGTCAGCAGAACACAAAAGTATTTTGGCAGTGGGATAATAACAGTGTTGCCACATCCCATTGCCACTCCTCTTGGTGTTATCCCAACAGCAAGATAAGACTGTAGGCACAAAGATTCCCAGCAGAAGGAAGCAAAGACACTTTCCAGTAACCTCGCCCAAGATTTATGGCAGTAAATGCAATTTGGAACTTGATTCCTGATGGAAAACTGCAAACAGTTCTCCTTAACAACCAGCTGATCACTGACAGACAAGAGGAAGCCAAAACATGAAGTGAGGACTGAATAGAGTTCCTTGTCCTCAGTGTTGCCCATGAGTGATCCTGGGCAGGTGCCTACATGTGGCTGTGAGAGTGTGAGCAAGGGAAACCTGTGAGAGTGAGAGGAATCAGCTCTGTTTAATGCCACCTTTGCTTCAGTGAAGGCAGCAAAGCACCAAGCTCTGCTGCACTACTCCCCTACACCCCTGATTACCTTTAAAAATAAATTTGGTAAAATAAAAATCATGCTTCCTTACAGTATTCACAGATGTTACACACAATTCCTCTCAACACCTCATGAAGAACATTAAGAACAGGTTTGTAAAAAGTATTAACTGAAGTATTTCTGTAAAACTTACAAACAAGAAACTGGTCTACTGCAAATAGCAAATGGGGGAATACTTTATCTTCATCCATGAAGCAATGCACACAACAAATGAAGCAAAGTCTAACATCCTGAATTTGTAAAGAGAGGTCACCCTTTGAACATCCATTTTGGCATGAAAGAACAGGCTACAACAAGTTCTCACTTTCTGAATTCTGAATCAACTATTGCCTATACACCACAACTTTTAAGATTACACAAGTCTGGATTATCTTTTATTACAAATACACTACACAATTTTTGCCAGACTTCTCATAATGCTATATTTCCTCTAGAGTAAAGACTTTGTCTCTTTTGCAGCTCAAAAGAAGATCAGCTAGAACACCTGGTCTTAACAATCAATGTTGATCTACTGGAAAAAAAGTAGGAAATATCCAAGTAATTCATAAGGCTTTTTATATTCTTTTTTAAGGCCTTGATTCCTGCTGTCCCATACCTGGAGAACACTCACACAGAATTCTATAATCCAAGTCTCTTAAGAGGCAGATTGTGCTGTCCACCACAAGGAGGACCCATGAAGGCACAGATTTTACATTTTCACATTAACTTACAACCTCAATCATCACAAGCTTCTTTTAATCCTAAAGCCAATTAGGTGTCACAACTACTGTTGAGCAAATACAGATGGAGCTTGTGAATCACTCTGCTGAATGTCTGGAACTCCCCCCAAAAAAGCTTACAAAACACTTCTAGGCCCATTACTCACTCAGATAGGAACCTTCTAATTAAATCTGTTCAAACGGTGACTATAAAGGCAGCAACTTCTGTGTTTAACAGGTTTGCTTTACTCAAGATTCATCAGCCCCTTGCAGTCCCAGAGAAAATGTAAAAGCAGATGAGCTGAGGGATTATTTTTATGACCCATGTGTTTCATGAGACAGGATCCTGCAATTCTTTGTAAGATTTGTCTTACATCATTCCACCAAGCTTCAAAATCAAGGATACATTTCCAAATACTCACTTTGGTGATGGTCTTTAAAATAGCAAGTCGATCTTCAGGCGGTGGCAAACCCACATAGAGTGTTTTATCCAGCCTACCAGGACGCAGGATAGCTGGGTCAATTATATCTTAGGGAGGGGAAAAATAGAAAAGAATTAATCCAGAAATGAGATGCAACCTTAGGAACATCTGCACCTGAGAAGGAATACATGCATATTTGTACCAAGACTCAAAGAAGCATTTGTGCCATGACTGAAGCTCTGAGCATTAAAGGAGCTGATTGAAAAAGTTTCATTTTTGTCAACAAGTCTGTAACACCCAGTACAACTAAGCCACATCTGATCAATGATGGCTCATAAATACCAGTTTCATCTCTTCAGATAAGAGGACAACTCTACATTTGGCAATAAAGAATTAGAACATTTTTGCTAAGGAATTCTACATTCACTATTAGCAGTCTGTCCTATTGGAAGGAACTCTACCTGAAGGGACAATGTAAGTCAAGCACACAGGGCCAGTCACAACCATCCATATGCAAACTTAATTTTATTGGTAATTTGCATTTCTACTGCATAATGGTTATCTGAATGGTAAAACAGGAAACCCAGGAAAATACCAAAGATTGCTGCAAAGTACAGAATTTGTTTCCCAGGGAGAACTACAGACTCGAAGTTATTATGTGTGGAGAAGTAAGAAAACAAAAAATGTTACAAATGTTTCTAGAAAACCATTTCAAGCTTAAGTGTAACAGAAATGTGTAGGACCCTTTTAGCACCACAGGCTTTGATACTGAATGTACACAAAGTAAGTCAGGATTTAAATACTGACTATTGGTATAACAAGAGATACAGACAGGGTATATAACCTGGAAAAGGCCTCAAGTCCTGTCTGTATTTCAGCACAAACTGCCTGCATGATGTTTCTCAATGCTTCTTGATACCCTATTTCCCCATCTACCAAAAGCCAGTAATGGTATTAATGGCTCTGCTTCACTAAGGAATTCTATGGAGTCACCCTCCCTGGAGGTACTAAGAACACCTGAGGATGTGGCACCTGGGGACACGGTTTAGTGGTGGACTTGGCAGTGCTGGGTTAATAGGTGGACTCCATGATCTTTGAGGCCTTTTCCAGCCTAAATGGTTCTATGACTCCCTGATCTCCTACATGCCACAGCAATGTGAGAAGCAAAGTCACAGAAGCACTCACAGAAGATACAAAGAAATCCATACTTTTACTATAACAGACTATTTTAAAGTAAATAAATTATAAGAATGTGTGAGGTAGCTACTGCAAGAACACCTCGCAAAAGTGACAGATGATAGTTCCATCTAAGTCTGAAGCTGGAAATTATCAAGGCCTCCCAATGAAGCTGCCAACACCCTGCATTGGCTCTGCCCTCCCGACAAAACAAGCTAACAGCCAAACTATTGCATTAAAGGTGAACGACTGGAAAAAGTGAAGCTACTTATCTTTACTGTACAGATGTTTTAAAGAAAACAAACACCACCCAAGCCCTAAAACAGTAGCAGAGAAGTAAAACTATCACTTTCATGCAAATGAAAAAAAGTTTGCTTAACTGTGTCAATACTTGGACTACCTGATCCTACCACTGATCCACTTTTTAAAGATGTGCATGGTTTTGTTCAAGTTGCTCTCTCAGTTATGCTTAAAGGACAAGTCCATTATCTTTTTCTTGGACAAAAGTTGGGGTTTTTTGTTTGTTTTTTTTTTTTCCCCTAGGATATAGCAGCCATAGGCAGAAGCATCTATGGAAGAAAAATCAGCTACTGCAAATGTGATGAGAATGGTGAGGGGAAAAAAAAAAAAGGAATAACTTCTTGTATTAATTTAATCTAGATCAGATGAAACAAGGGTTAAACAGAATCCCTGCCATGGCAGGCACAGACAAAAACATGTTACTTATACATCTGTGCATAGTTCCAGATGACACTTTGTCTTGCTTTTGACGCAAGTGCATTTTCCTGTTTCTGTGTTTCTTGTCCCATTATTAATAGGAGATGGCAAAGTTCACTCAAAGGATCTGTTACAAACACCAAAACAAATACTCTCAATAGAGCCTGCATTACAACACCAGGCTCTTGCTGGTTTCCCCATTCTAATGTTCCAAAAATAAAATATTAAATAATATTTTAAAATATTGAGCTTGCTATGGAAAATACTGTTTCCATTTTTTGTGGTACTTGCTATTTGTCCAACAGTAGAAAGACAGCAAATGTGGTCTAAAGGTGCATTCATCTTCTTGTATGGAAATGATCACACTGCCTGCATTCAGAAAGTTACCACAACTGACAGAACTAGATAAACTGCAGTAATGGTGGTTTACAGCAACAAGACCACACCAAAGTCTGAAACATAGATCTACACTCCCCATTTCCTTACGAATCAACTCATTTCATTCTTCTGGTTCAGATCTGGGCCTCAAGTTCTTGAAAACTCAAATCACATAACCCAGAAAATGAGTATTAACTCGTTGGACAAACTCACTCATTAGATGCACTTCATATCCATTTAAAAGAACAGAATGGGGTACCATTTAAGGAATTTCAAAGCATCCCACCCTTGTAAATCATTACACTCTCTCCATATCTATTATCTTAAAACTTATCTAAACAGAAAAGAGTCAACTAATTTTACATACATTTACCATTTTAATGAAATTAGGGTAATTATTGCAGATACTTCTTTCAAAGCCTATTATTATCATCCCTCAAGTTGAAAGGAAGGTGAAGCATGGAAATATGACAAAACACAGCACCCCTTTTCCAAGCAGTTGTCTCACAGACAGAATATACTTCTACTGGGAGAAATGTCCAGTTAATAATTTCCTGCCTTTCTGAGGTGGCCAATGGTGTTGACTGTCATTAGAAAACAGTAGTATGATTTTCCAAATAATTTGACAAAATTACATGAGAAGATATTTACAGTACATCCATTCCTTGCTTTGTTTTTAAGGGTTCAAACAGGCACTAACCTCTAAAGAATTACATCGCATTTCAGTTTGCTACACTGCTCTTCAAACTACTGCAAATTTTTACAGAGCCATTGAAAGTATCTGTGCATGAATTCCTATACAGTGACCTTCTTCTGTTCTATAATACAATCTCTTAGTCCCACATGCATTTCCAGTTGATTATTCATGTCTTATCTCAACTGGAGAGGAGCCAAGCACATTCACAGAAGGCCAGTGCATACCAGCAATGACAGCTGTTGTGTGAGTCCATCCAACTTCTCCCACGCTCTCACTCCAGCTTTTAAAAATATATTTGAAGTCCACAAGATCTAGGCCCTCGCATTTGTGATGTTCTGAAATGCAGGCTCAGAAGCCCTGAAAGGTTTTCTGAGACTCCAGGTGAACGCTGCACTTAACAACTGATTGTGAAAGGTACACAACACTCAAGGGCTGCTGAAATGCAGAATATAATTTGTGTGAACTGGAACTATTATGAAAGAAATTGTTCCATGCCTCACGTATTAAGTGCTTTTCTTAGATCTTATCTTGCCTTTAATTCAGCAACATGTATAAACAGGTGAAAACATAAACAATGCCCAAACCCAAACTGTAACTATTGTTAAAGACTGGTGATTATTTTTATTGTGTTTCAAAACATGTGGTTCAGGTAAATAGCTCTAAAAAATGAAAATAATCTTGCTAACAAAAATAGAACTCACTGAAACTAGGATTGTGCTCAAAGGTAGAAGAGGAATTTTGCAAGAATTAATTTAAGAAAGCTAGAGAAAGAGGCCATGAATAAAAGCAAGACATCATCACAATTTATATCCAGTTTAAAAATCACTGTCTTGTCTGTTTCCTCACATTACACAGTTCCCTGTATCCCAGGGGAAATGCTGTTGATGCCTTGGTCAGCATTTCTCTAAGGAGTTTATAAATGTTCAAAGCCTGTGGAAGTAAGAGAAGAGCAGAAAGCAGCAGTATCCCATCCTGAAATTCAAACTGGCAGCTAGAAAATTGTGGGAAATTACAGATTTCATTCAACAGTAATGTTTGGCAGTTGTGTAGTATTTACTGTTGAATTTGGGGAAGGAAGTAGGCTGGAAAAGAATATAATTTTCCTGACCCATAAAGGTGCTAACAAGACACGACATTTCCGCCTCTATTTTTCTCTCCCTCTCTCTGTAATGATATTGAGTGCTTTAAAAGTTTAATCCTCTTCAGAAAAAGTGATTCTGCATTTAGGTGGAAAGAGATTGAGTTGGGAATACTGCATCCCTGCTAATTTAGAAGGAGTCCAGGAATATCTGCAGAGGACGTTCAAAGTCATTGAGTAAGTGCAAAAAACATTCAAGTATCTTGCTTTTTAGGGCACATCAAAGGCTTTTTTCAGCACTGCCAGAATAAGAATTATCACTTGTAGATTGTGGATGATAAACAAAGGAACCAATCTATTGTGCCTACCCTTTAGCCAAAATGGGAATTAAAGTCTTCCAAGTGTTTAAAGGCTATATAAAAGAGAATTTGGCAGTTCCTCAGCCATGGGGTATAAACTACCACCATTTCACAGTAATACCCTGTCCCATGTGCCAACACCTCACTGGAACAACTGTGCCAGGAACATACCTTGATGCCAAAAGTGGTTGAGCCACTGCCATCCTAACTGCAACTACTCCTAAATAATAATAATAACAACGACAATAGCAATAATAATAACAACAACGGTAATAACAACTTATGACAGAAGACTCTTCCTATTGCACAATTTCAGGCTACAATGCTGACAATAAACACAACAGTCATGTACAGTACCAGCAACCAATTATCAAAGCTACCAGGCATGCAATCACTCTAAAAAAAGAAGCATCTTGAAAAGCCATTTTCTCTCCCAATAAGCTATACTAAATGGATTAACAACTATGAGATCTCACACTTCACAGCACTGGCTCAGTGGAAGACTGCAGAAGTTCTGCTGAGACACATATATATTATTTAGAATTACATTACACAATTCCTCTCCCCAGCAGCACCTCTACTTACCACAACTATGACAAAAAACCCCTTTCTTACAAAGATTTAAAAATCTTTTCAGGCACCACAACTTTAATTGTTTGGGGAAACTAATTCAATGTAGCAGCCAGGCTAAGCTGTGCCTGTCCTACAGGTCTCTGCTTGGGCTTTGCATTCTTAAGGTCAATTTAAGAGTGTTTTACTAACACAGACTTCACTGCTCTCTGCCTGCAGTGTGTTCCTTTCAATTAGCCATACCACACCAGCAAAACTTAATTTGGTGAACACTGCCTCCTCCTAGGCCCCACAAACAGTGAATAAACTACAGGAGAGAAAAATCAGTTTCCCCAGCTCAACCATATCTTCAGAAGAAATTGTTCTGATGAAACTCTATTTCCTCATACTGACAAATGCAGATATCACAAGAAAAATTAATGGTCTAAACCTATCCAAAATGTTATTTATACACACAGTCCTTCTAAAGCAATACATCCATCCTATCCAAACTGCATCTTCCAGCTGAAAAAAAAAAATTTATTCATGTTGGCAAAACAACTCCCTGTATCTTTATCAAGATAAAATCAGCAAATTGAAGGATATAAATTCATCTACAAATTCAATAAATAGAAATTAATTGTATTTTATATCCTTGCCTTTGCATTTTCTTTACAATTGGCATTTTTACCTCAAATCCCCTTTTTTCACCAATGTCACTGACTAATAACACACTGCTGATTTCATGCCTTACCCGTTTCCCAACTGCCCTCAAATATGAGCCCAAACCTCATTATTCAGTAAAGTTTTGTCATTTTAACTATTCCTGTATGGCCAAATAGTACATATTTGCCACTGCAGCTGAAAAAGGCAATAGTGACCTTTTAAAACTGAAAAAAAAATTATTTCCAAGCCATTCCAGAGGTACTTTCTAACCACATAAGGGTAAAAATTCATCTAGTGTAAGGCTTATAGAGATGGGAATTAACAATTTAACAGGTGTCTATTTCACATATGCATGAAAAGCAGACCTGTAAGCAAGCACAGATCAGTGTAAATCTAAATCAAGGAATTAGGACAAACCTGCCATATGTAAATATTTATATTTTGCCATTAACATCTGAGCAGTATTTACCCTAACCTGGCCCTGGTGAAGCTGCTGGAGTGCTTGCACTCAGCTGCCTCCTGGAGAGGAATCCTTAGCTCAGAACAGTGACACAGAGCAGCCCAGAAAAGGATCAGCCCCGTGCCCAACCGGCTGAGGAGGCACTGCAGGAAGTACAGCTGGATGAGCCCTCACTTCAAAAGTGCTGGAATTCCCAGCCCAAGCTACCAGTCAGAGATAATGACAAGTCAGTAATTAGATATGAAGCCCTTGAGAAACACTTCCAAATAGGGCTGCTTGATACAAATGCTTGCAATAGCACAACTAATTTAGGGAGAGATCTCCTTCCTAAGGGAACTCGATGACACTCCCACCAACACTCTGGGAATATCCAACTGCATATATACAGAGCATAACCTTATTTGCTATTCTGCATTGCATTAGATAGCTCAGGACCAGCAAGGTCATGCCAGGAAAACCTGACACTTTAAGTGAAAGAATTTGTACAAGCAGGTAGAGATTGAAGCCCCTACTGCTCATATTTTACCATGAAGGCTTGAAAGTCTGTCATGCTGCAAAGAATTGGAGATGTAGAGGAAGATCTTCCTCCAAATCTTTGAAACTTTTGACCATTGGAATTAAAACCACCTCAGAGTTGCCTATTATAGATGATTTCTGACCAAATTTTCCTTAATTTATAGAACACAAGCAGTATCAAGTATTTTAACTTTCTCATCATCCAAATTATATCCAAAATCCATGCTATTATTTTTCCTGGTAAGCCATTTCTCAGCAAAACTCTATATCTTGTCCTTACTTAATACATGCAGGTAAGAAAGAACTCAGTGTCTCACTGTAAGTAGGAATTTGCCAAATACCTTTTCTAGGTGGAAAAGTTCTTTCCAGAATTTGGGTACCCACACCAGCACGGTTTTACCAAGACAGACTTGTAACCCTGTATTTCATTTCAGTTGCAACATTCAGAAAAATGCTCATAACAGGAGAAGTGCAGCACATTCACGCTTGTTTGTTTCTAAACTGACAACAAATTCCTTTACTTACAACCCACGGCTTCTACATGGAATTCAAATTCAGGAAAGACAAGTTTCTTGCTATGTATAGAACACAAGGCTTCTCCATAATGCAAAACAAACAAACCAACAAAAAAAAAAAAGACAGAAAGTTGCCTGTAAAACACATGATGCTTGTAAAGCAGATATCAGTGTTTAGCTTATTAACTGAGAAGATGCTGCTGGAATTGCAAGAGCTACCAAAAACTGAAGAGCCAGTGAGAGAGCAAAGACAACTCTCGATATCCAAGCTGGACAGAACATGTAAACACGGCAGAGTAACTGTTCCAAACAGAGTCTAGTATGGAACACAGAGCCCAGGAAGCAAAAGAGAAGCAAATGGAAAAATGACTTAACATGAGACAGATGTCTTAAGGGGAAAAAAAAAAAAAAAGAAAAAAAAAAACCCTCGAAAAAGGCAGAAAACTATAAGGCTGCTTTGGATAGAAAATCAATTTAAGCAGTAAAAAAGGAAAAAAAAAATTTAGGTCTCTTTTCTGCTTCTACATTGCAAGGAGATAATCCATAGCAGTCCA
This sequence comes from Brachypodius melanocephalos, assembly GCA_013398615.1. Lineage (NCBI taxonomy): Eukaryota > Metazoa > Chordata > Aves > Passeriformes > Pycnonotidae > Brachypodius > Brachypodius melanocephalos. Next base: position 4,937,710 of record VZSR01001479.1, on the reverse strand, counting down.
AGGTCTTTCAAAGCATTTTAACAGCAATGGTACCAGGTGCTAAATGAGACACACTTTAAAGAGATTGCTTTATCTCACAATGCCACATGAACATGGAACAGAGTAACTGATCAGAAAAGCTTTGGATTTGAGCAGACCCTCTAATTTTACGTACAGAACAGGCTTAGTTACAGAATTCAAATATTTAGGAACATATATTTTTGCTAAAAGAGAAACTAGGACGTCTGATTTCTTGTTTCTGACTCCTGGGTCCTTACCTGGCCTGTTTGTGGCAGCCATAATGAAAACCTGCTGCCGATTCTCCAGCCCATCCATCTCCGTGAGGAGCTGGTTCACTACCCGCACACTGGCTCCTGACTTCAGAAGGAGAAATTTGTCAACAAAATCAAAGAAACAGTGGGAACGTGAATATTTCAAGGTAAAGGAAACACAAGATCTACTAACTCCCTGCACTGAAATATTACTCAAAGTTTCTTTTTCACACTCTCAATGTAGCTGCATTGTGGATTCCTTCTCTCATATTCTTAGTACATCTCCATCCCAAATTCAGGCTATCTACAAAGTTCTCACGTATTTTAACACTGGCAAACCTTTTCCTTCCCATCAAAACTAAAGGACCCACTTAAAGGAGTACATATAAATATTTGTACTAGTTGTTCTGATATCTACCTCAACAAGAACACACAAAATTTCTCAATAATCAGTTTTTGTGAGAAAAGAGTTCTTAAATACTGAAACCTCTGAAACAACATTTTAAGCAGGTGAGCTACTGAGAGGTAAATAGTAATTCCATAGTAGTGACATCCTAGAACCAAATTCAAAAGCTTAACCTGATTTTCTCTGGATATTTTTTCTATATCTGCATACAAAAAAAGTATTAAGCTTTATAAAACTTGACCAACATATTTCCCTCAAATAAAAGCCTAATGGGCTGCTTTTCTTGGGAGATACCCTTCTGGGTACCTCTGTTGCCTCCAATGTCCCAAAAGCTGTAACTGAGAGTGTTTATTTGTGGAGATATCTCAAGGGGAACTCACTTCACGGTCAGACCTCCGAGGGCACAAAGCATCAACTTCATCGAAGAATATAACACAGGGGGCTGAATTCCTGGCCCGCTGGAATACCTGACGTACAGCACGTTCACTCTCACCAACATACTAAAAAAATAAGAGAAGCAACACTGAAACAATGTAAGACACCAAGATTTTGCTTGGAAAAAAAATCAATAGCTTTAAACACTATTTAAGGTACTTTGCAAGGGAGAAATGCAACCTACTAATCTGTTTTTTTCCTGACAACATTCTTTTGTTTCTGTTTCCTTACTGATCATGACTTACACGGGAACTGCCACTAGTTGAATTTTGACAATTTGCAGTACATTCAGAGTTTAATAGAATTCCTTTTTTCTGGGCAATAACACTGACTTGCCATCATTTTGTTGATGAGAATTAACAAATAGAGTCTTAATTAAGGACCCTGTTGTTCAGCTGTTCATAAACAAACCCAGTGAGCAATGTGAACACAATGAAAATCTGAAGTTCATAGAGTTGTTGCCTGAAGACAGACACTTGGTGGTAGGGAAAAGTCAGCCAGAATTTCAGTTAGCATGCTGAATTGTAGGAACAAGGGCTGTGAAGTTGTAAATGAAAACACTTAATTTTTTTCCAAACATGTTTTGACACAATTTATATGTTAACACAGTCTCTGAACCACAGCTAAATTCTCTCTGTATTCCACAAGGAAGTTGGGCTCCTCATTAACTTAAGTGTTGTTATTTCCTGCCTGTATCAGTACTTGAAGCAGACATATAAAAATGTTTGGGAAGAGATCGGTCAAATCCAATATGTGGGTTTCAGTTTCCACATGACTGATAGTGGCCTCCCCAGATGGGAACTGCAGCCACCTTGCTCAGTGGAACACATTCTCTTGACTCTGAAAGGGACTGAAGTTACATCACAGCACTTCTAAGTCCAGTGCTTCAAAAATTTGAACTACAGCACTTTTATCTGTTGACATTTAAAATCTCCATGCTACAGAAAAGCAGTGATGTATGTAGCTGGTCATTTAGAAACCCTACTTCAAGAAGGCTCCAGCTGCCAGGTAATTTAAGATAAGTATCTAAGATACACAGGTAACTTTTTTTCTTTCAACGTGAACAACTTCACTGCAAAAAAACTTTAAGGAGAGGTTAAATAAGGCAACTTCAGCTGCACCAGTACCAGTTGTGTAATTATCAGGAATTTTGCTTGCCCCACATTTTGGACAAGAATTCCATAAATAACAAAAGCCCAATGATTAGCACATACCATATTTAGCAGCTCAGGACCTTTCACAGATATGAAGTTCAGTCCAGACTCGTTTGCCACGGCCTGTGAAAAAGGTAAAGCGAGATAGATATGCATAAAACCCACATGTATCATGCTTGGGTTCTGTCCATGGAGTGATAAACAAATATAAGGGAAGGAACATAGTTAGCAAGTGTTTGCAAAATATAGAAAACAGTACAAAGTATAATTATATGCAATTAAGAGTGGGAGAGGAGCAATGTTCTCTCTCTCTCTCTGATGAGGCAGTTTCAGATTCACACCCCACTCTCCACACCAGCTGAAGAATGTCCAATAACTATGGGAGTTAAAGAGATATTCAACTCCACAAGAGCACCTGAAGACAAAATGAGAAACAATCTGAAATTTGCACGATTATCTGCATTTATGTGGAGGTGCAGTAAGAACTGAAATGCTCAAGAAGCAAAACAGAAATACTTTCAGTAACAGTTGCAGAGTTCTCCCAAACGTATAATTTAGTTACAGTAAAATATTCCATAGAATGGTTATCCAAGAGTTTCTTCTCATCTTTGCTACTTTTTCCTTAACCAACTTCATTCCTTCAAGTTTTGCAGGATTTCCCTCTCCATTCAAGCAAAGTTGTAACTTTATGCAAGAAAAATCAAATAACTTCAGCACAAAACCCTGAATTTATTTTTCTGATGAGATGTGGTGCACAAGGCCAACTTCTTGTACTATGATCCAGACTCATCTTACAAAAGCATCCATTTCAAGAAGATTCTCCAGTGTTGTTAATGATGTTTAGAAAATGCATTACCTTAGCTAAGAGTGTTTTGCCACACCCTGGAGGCCCTGCAAGCAGGACACCAGCTGGAGTAGTCAGGCCCAGAGCTTTAAACTGCTCTGGGTTTCGCACAGGTGCCTAAAAAAAAATATCATTGTTATCTCTGGCATAAAGAAAGCATGGAACTTTTCATTTTAGTTTCAGCTGGATGAAAAATCATTCATAGCCAAGTTCTTTATTCCAATCTTTTATAGACTAAAAGAATAAAGACCCAATCAGCACCTTAATATCTTGCAGTGCTAATTACCCCTAAATGGACAAATATCCTTATTCAGAGGCAAAGATTTTATTGACCAAAGTTACCTAAAGGTGTTAAAGTTTAGTTTCTCTCTGACTGGCAGGAAGATTGCTAAGCTTCCAGCTAAGTAGTCCCCAATTCTCTGTGTGGCAGTTGCATAACCAAGGTTATTGGTACACAACTTTAAGAATACCAAAGATTGAGCAATACAAACATACAGAAAGCATGAATGCAAAAAAGCAAAATATTCAATACAAACACCAGACTTGAAACAAATTCAGAAGTGAATTATACAAGCTTGACTGTTTTAAATAAAGGTATTGCAAACTACCCCTATACTTTAAATAAGTATTGAAAACAGTTTTATTTCCTACATAGGGGGGAGTGCAAAAGCTCTTTGGAAGCAAGGTCAGGACATACCAATATTGCCATGGTCAGCTCCTCCCGAACATCCTCCAGGGCTCCGATGTCTGCCCATGTCACATCAGGGATTGTGACAAAGCCTTCTCTCTTGGCAGAGGGCTGCACTGATGACAGTGCAACAATGAAATCATTCATCTCTATGCACAGCTTCTGCAGCTGCTCCTCAGGCAAGGGGGCTTGCTCCTTCAGCAAATCCAAAAGTCTCTGCAATTCATCCTTAAGGTACATGGAAAGGGAGAGAAAAAGATTGTGCAACTGGCTTAGACTTCCAGAACCATTTTAAGGGCTTTTCCAAAGCCATACTTCAACCATCAATCACATTATTATGTACAATACACATAAAATATGTAAATTACTATTAATGATAAAAATGTTTCAAGGGAGCTCTCTGTACATTTAACAGGTTTGAAAGTGCTGAGCTGAGCCTAAAATCTTGATTTAGATGCTACAGAAAATGAGCTAGCACATGCATTTTGCCTTCTAGTTATTCCTACTGCCTATTTCACACTGACTAGGATAAAGGTATTTCCATGCTGAAATTTCCAAAATATGTATTATTTATATGTATTAATTCTGTTTTTAACAAGAAACCGCTTTCAAGAGAAAGTGAAAAACTGCTGGACAGCACAATGCCAACAACTTGCAGATTATTCAGTTTTGCATAAACTGTTAAAACTCTTAACACACTTCTAGAATATACACTTTGATTTAACACCATCTAATTTCAAGACGACTCATTTTCTCAGCCTGGTCAGACGTTCTGCGATCAGGCCCTGATAAAGTTTGGGCAAACAGCACGCAGGGTAATGCTTTTCTTCACTGCCCCATGTTGCAAACCACGGTGACCAATGGAGGTACGTTCCAATTTCTCCAATCAGTTCCATATTGGGAACTGAGAAAATATTCCATCAAAGAACTTTAGATCTTCACAACATGAACGCATCCCCATTCTAATACCGAAAGGCAATTTCAAGGCAAACTGGTACTGCACTACAAGTAAAATTGTATCAGGATTTTCACTAAAAGATTGAGGGAGAAAAAATAAATGTAAAAACTCTGTTATGTTTCAATGCTTCTCCCACAGGAGTATAAAGAAAAAGTATCACTTCCTATCAAGTTCAGCTAGGACAGCTCTACAACTGACCACAAAGAAATACAAGTGCTTAGAATGCCTGATATTCCTTTTAAGTCCTCCCTCCTCTTCTTAACAGAGCCATTGAGAGAAATTCTGAAATAGCCAAGACCACTGGGTTTGTTTACTCGAATTGTGTGAATGATTTTTAAAGGTTTTGTATGTTTATTTTTCCATTATAAACATAATACAAGGGTTTTAATGACAATACCCTGTATTAGACTATGTCAACCTCCTGCCAGCTATCAAAACATGGCTTTGTTAGGATTAGACTTCCTCATTCTCAATGACCCCTTTGATCATGGTGATGTTGATAAAAGCTGCAACTACCTGCCCCTCCCCACTTTCTTTTGGCTACAGCAGGCCCCAGGAAGCACTGGGAGGTATAAGCACCATGCTTATGTTACACTAATACAAAGGCTTACTACAGCTTTTTACACTGATTTTTGTCATCACAGCAACAGTGCTCTTTGACAGCCCTCCTAAAAACAGAATTTGAGCACAATGTGCATTTAAGCCCACTTATCTCCAGACAAATCTTTAGGAGGCCTGCAGATAATGAAGGCATATACAGACTCCAAATTTTGAGAAGTGGGACCAAGGATTTCTATATGAAGTTGTCCTGCTTCACTAACCTTCACATTACTTAGGCCAGAGAATAACTCTGGCACTTGAAATACTATTTCCTGCAAGAGAGTTCCAACTGCACTGTACATTAACAGCTCCTCTCTCCCTCAAACCTGCTACAGGTACTAGACACCACGTGTGATTTACCTCAGGCGATCACATAGCTGAAAGGCAAACAAAGGCTGCATAAATTCTTCTAGACTTTGGCTCACTGTAACTCTGCCAGGTCAGGGAAGAGCCCCAGGCATCATCACAGACATTTCACTGAGGGCACAGCAAACAGCTGGTGCAAAATATTCAGTGCAAGTCTGATACCTTTAAAATCTGTTACAGTCAATACACTTCTGAAGAGAGATACAGACACTCTTTGAAGCTCTGCTCTGCTAGAAGACAAAACAGCACAGCACAAACAAAACAAAAAATCCCAGGGGAAAAACACACCTTGTATAAAACACGAACATAATTTTTAGGAAGACTGGGGTTTGGGATCCACTTTTCCAGACCCATTATATGGGTCATTAGCAGTTACTCTCCTGCCTTAGGAGCTGCCATTTCTAAATTTAAATTTAATATTAGGTTGGCTGTGGATGTTTGAGAACTTATGAGTAATGAGTTTCATAACTCTAAAATAACTCTTTAGATGTTAAAAACACACGCTTCAAGGAACACAGACCTTAGGTGGAAGTTCTGGTTGGTTGGTGCCCTCCTCCACCAGGGTGCCTGTTCCTGTCCCCGGGCTTCCTTCAGCTGTGTTCCCCCCAGAGTGTGTGTGTTTCCTCCGGTGCTCCTCAGATGTTATCAGGACCCTGTTGACTGTGCCCATGGCTGCCTCCCGGCACAGGGCCATCAGATCAGCCCCCACATAGCCCGGGGTCAGCCGGGCCAGATGGCGGAATTCAAACGACTCTGGGAGCTTCAGTTTTCGACACAAAGTCTGGAGAATTCTAATCAAGTAAGGGAAAAAAGGAGAAAAGATAAAGCTGGAGAAAAAGCTATTACTTTTTTTTTCTCTCATGAAAACAAACAGCATTTAATGTCTCTTTCAGCCCACATGGACTGAAGTAGCAAAGTGGGAAGTTTTTGTTCAAGTAAGAAGTAACCAACACTGAAACCCACAGAACTGTGCTATAAACTTCCTGTCACATCTTAAACAAAACCCAACAGCCTCAACCAGGCATTGCTAATCCGTGGTCTTGGTGACTTAAGTATTACAGGTCACCTTTCAACCCCAATTTATATTCAAAACTGGTAGGCTAGGTCTCTGTACCACAGAGATGCACACAAGTTATCCACTGATACATTTAACCTTTTATTCCTAACAACCTAAGCCTGCACTGTCTGCTCCATGCCACTTTTAAAAAAATTTATTTATTGAAGAACATCCATAACTAGCTATTCTGCAAGAAGCAAATGAAATCAGACTTTGTGAGGAGCTCTGGTTTAATCTTCGGTATTTTTCCCTGGCCTCCCGAAAACAGAATACAAGAATACAACAGCAAAATATCACTTTACTGGGAAAATATTTTTAAAAGGCAGCACAAACCAAGAAACTCAAGATCAGTAACATACTTCTAGTTCCAATAAAAACTAGTTCAAATTATTTCTAGATCAAATAATATAACTACAGGAAAGTTATGAAAAAACCAAGTGATTAAACTCTTCAGAACTCTAAAATTATAATATATTTCATCTGTTTTCCTCCCCCTAGCAGGTTCCATCATCTCTCCTTTCAATCTTTATTAGGGATAATAGCCTGTTTCTCAAGATTTTTTCAACCTGTCTGACAAGAGCTGTAGTTAATCAATTGAGTCGAAGTGCAAACAGTTCAGAACTACAAATGGCTCATTCTGAATTTGCACAAGAAAACACGAGGTAGAGCAAGATCTCCAGGCACCCTTTCTCATCTCACTCCACCCCTTAAGGCTGCAGAACCACAACTAGGCAGTTCAAATCTTGCTTTCAGCAAGACTCACCCCATAAATCAGCACACCGTGAGGACTTAATAGGTCTATGCAACCCTTTCATTTTAAAATAAAGGAACAAACCAAAACAGAATGCAGGAGGAGGGAAGAATTTAAAAAAGAAAATCATCAGTCCCTGTAAGCCTACACCTCCAGGAACACAAATACAAACAAACAATAATATGAATGTCTGTCACTCCACTCGAACCTGTGAACGACCTCCACACACCAGGATGGCTCTGCCATTCACAACTCCTGTCTTTCAACGCTGTGCTACTTCTGGGAATATCATAATTTTAACATGTTCCTAGGAACTATCAGAAAATCACAACCCTCTTCAGGTGATTCCTTAGGTCTACCTCTAACCATTTGCATGTCTTGCCCACAGCCAAGAGGAACACAATTACTGCAGGGCAGTAAACCTGGAGCACGAAGGGAGGGAAGAGAAAAAACATAAATTAAGGTATGGCCAAAAGGAGGTAAAAAACCCCAGGGTGGAATAATGGCCTGACTTCTGACAACACAAAGTGGGCAATACTGCAAGCAGAAGTGTTTGTCTCTTCAACTTAGAAATATAATTATTTGAGAATAAGAAGAAACTTATCCTTTAACCTTTCTTTCCTTTCCATAACAAGTTTAGCAATTTTTCAAACTTCCCTTCCTGTGTTTTTTTTGCTGTTGAGGAAACGACTAGCAGTTCTTTTTTAAATAAAAATGCAAAAATGGATTTATTTCTTTTAACTTAGTCTGATAGTCATAGATCTTCGGAGAAAAAAGGGACAGTTACAGAACACAGGATGACTGCAGCTCAGCTTAATGCCTGGACTGGTGTATTTCCATGAGAAATGGAATGGAAAAATCCAGGCCTGTTGCTTAAGGTACAAATGGGCTTCACTTAATTTATGTTCCTAATTTAATAGTTACATAGGAAGCACCAAAGACAGAATGTTAACTTCCTGAACATGAGAAAAGATACATTTGACTCCACCATCTGTACTGTTAAGGCACTTGGAAAGCCATTAATATAATGTTAAAAGCAGATCTGCACACAAGAAAGGAAATTACTCCAAATGTAGGCACAGCTACCAAGACAAATAGGTGCTCACAATGTCTTCTGCAACTTTTCAGTGTGTGCCGACCCACATGTGTGTACAGTTACAAATAGAACTCAACACAATAAAGTACTTGTCCTTAATTTTCATCTTAACTTACACATCATCTTCTTATTTATCAATGTATCAAAAAGAAAGTGTAACTTCACAACACATACTTCTCTCTTGCCCCTTCATCTGGAATCCCTAAACAGATTTCTCTGTCAAATCTCCCAGCTCTCCTCAGTGCAGGGTCAAGGGAGTCAGGTCTGTTTGTTGCTCCAATAACAAGGACCTGGGTGGTGGCAGCCACATTATTCAAGTCTAAGGGAAAGAAGGAAGGAAGTCAGTACTCATACTCACCGTCCAAACTTTGTTCCCATATCTGTGGGACTCTGTTTCTGCAACACATGACAGTAGCCAGCAGAGATAAACTTATCAACAGTCAGAATGAACTGCTGTTCATCTCTGTCTCTACTACCTAAGACTTACACTTTGCACAGTCAAGCCAAAATTTTAAAATTAACAGATTCATTAATCATTAATAAATTTAACAGGTTCCCCCATTATTTCTGTTTATACAACAGACAGGCTTATATAATGCTGTACAGACCTGTGAAAATACTGTAGTAATGCCCCTTCAAATTTATTATGATCTTCCCACCACTCCCCAGGCAAACTGTGTCAAAATAAGATAAATTATTGCCACTATCTCCTCTGAAGTAAGCACAAGTCACTACTGAAGGGAAGCAGACAGTGAGCCTGATAATTATAATCTGGTTTTAGCACAGAGTTCCTGAAACTCACCATCCATACAAGTCAGGAACTGAGCTACAATCCTCCGCTCCATGTCCTTCGATGCCACTTCTCTCTTTGGGGTGATGGCATCGATCTCGTCAATGAAAAGGACACACGGAGCACTGGACTGAGGAACAGGAAAGGTTCACAATCACAAAATCACACTGATAGTGCATTACAAGAAAGAAACCTTTCAGGTTTTCTGATCTGTAACTTCTACTGTAAATCTGCTGTACAATCTCGATTGTACAGTTCTGGAACAATTCTGTTTTTCTTGCTGACAATCTGGTGAGCCACCAGACTATGAAACTTCACTGATCTGAAGCTATGGAATAATTAAGGTATGAGATTTAAAATGTCTCTATACACTGTCTAAAATGTAAATACGCTTCTGTGTTGCCTTATGTTTTCCCTAAATACTCCATTGTGACTGCCTGCTGAAGTCCATAAACGAAAATCACACAAGAAAGGTCTGGTTTGGTTTGTTGTTTGTTTTGTTAGTGACATTAGAGCTGTGGAATTTCAAGAATACCATTACTGACACACAGAATGAAACAAAAGGAGCAGTAGGTGGTCATGGAGCTTCAAGACTACTACAGAGCCTGACAATGTTCAAAGAGTAAAATCAAGCAGTGAGAAACTCCAAGTGTTCAAAAATTCCATGAACTTTGTCAAAAGCCAACAATAATAGAGTAATAATTAGTGTAACTAACATAACGGTGCTTAGCTGATTTAAGATCATTAATATTCCCAAAAAACACTAGTAGTGCAACGGAATAGGTGAGGAAAACACCGGAATCTTGTTCCAATAAAGTCCCACGTACACAACCCGTGTGGTGCAGGCGCTGCCCTGGGTGTTCCCAGGCACGGCTGCGCCATCTCGTGGTCATTCCCGTTCCCTGGGCCACAGGGGGAAAGGCCGTACACATCCCACAGCGCCCAAATCACCAGGAATGGCTGTCTCTGCCCCTGCACAAAAACTGCTGCGAAAACTAAGTGGGAAAACTACTAAAGGGAATGTAAGAGACTATCAGAAAGGCAAGAGGTTTTATTTTAGACGTATTTTATGCAATAGATGATATTTCTGTAATAGTAATTTAGAGCAACCTCCCCTTGGTCACTATATATACAAAATATATGTAATTTCTAAAAACTCCTTGCCATAACCTATGTAATTTTATGCTACAGAGCTTCTTAACAAGGCTGTCTAAAAACTAAAATTTGGTATGAACAGTAAATATAAGGAACAGCTTTGGAATCAACCTTTTTTCAATCAACCTTTGTTTATGGGCATACTTTAAATACCATTAAGGGGAGAATGGAAAAATGAAATAAAGTTGGAAAATCAGAACATTCTCAGAGGTCAGAAACAGAAAACCAACTTCAGGAAATAAAACATCAGCCCCATATTAAAAACCAGAAACATCTGCATTTCTTTAAAATAAAATTATCTCAACCTGTCTTGTTCTCTTTGCTGCCTACTATATCCAGAGGTCACATCAAAGTAAGATTTTAACTCTCACTTTTCTCCTGCTCTGTTCCAAATTTCCTGCTTTCTAGACTGCCAAAGCCTAAAATCTCTCACATTCACTCAAATTCCATGCCACACAAAACTAGTAAGAGCCCCCTGTAACAAAAAAGCACAATGAACTGCTCCTAATCTTTTTCTTTTATATATCAAGACAAGCAGATCCAAATATGTAAATAATTTCTGTTGCTCTCTACATTGCTATGATGAACCATCTTTTGTCAAGGCTTCAGAATAGTAAGCTTTGTGCTCTGTGACATCATGACAAATACAATGGAATTCTGGTCACAGAACGGGAGACAAGTCATGTGTGTAGCAGGATGAAGATTCACTCACTCACATTTACTCAAATTCAAACCACAGCAACAAAGTATGAATCTTTACAAAGAAAAAGACAATTCACAGAGCTATTTCTTGGGTGGGCGTCTTACCACAGCCTGCTCAAACAGCTCCCTCAGTTTCTGCTCAGATTCCCCTGACACTCCAGACACAATCTCTGTTGCAGCCACCTTCAACATCGGGAGCTCAAGCTCCTGGAACAAACAAGGAACATTTTATGATATATCCAGAGGTTAGAAATGCTGGCTGTCCTTGAGGACAAATATTTTTGAATATGACATCTTTCAAACCTACAAATTACATACTCAAGACTAAATCTTTAGGGGTTTTTTTAAAAGATAAGGAGCATCCTCCAACTTAAAATGGGTAACAAAGCATTGCTTAGCAGTGTGGAAGGTATTCCCCGCCAGGTTTGGTTCCCAGAGTCCTGTTCCAGAAATATCTATGCAGGATTGTACAGTAATACACTTGTAAAGCTCACACTCCAAGTCTTCTTCTATTAAATAAATACAACTGCAATTTTAATAGACTGTAGCATAGTAGTGCTACAGGTTGTTGCAGACTATTTCAAGCTCTTGGAATTACATATAAAAGAAAGCTATCCCTGATTTAACAGATAAAAGAAAATGAACCCTAATTTTTGCAACTCAAGGCCACCAGAGACTCTACGGTACTCAAAAAAAGATAATTTGCCTAAAAGGGCACTACTGAAAATCTCTTATTTAAGAAAAAAAGTATTTAAGAAGCAGTCATTCAATTTATTTAATCTCAAAGTTTTTCACTTGTGACATGCTTCTTTCCTTCCAGCATACAAATACTTACTGAAGCATTAAATATCATCAAATTATTCAAAGGGTTCAAACAGGTTCTAATGCCTATTTTACAATAAGGCATTAGAAAGAAAACATGTAAATCTTCTTAATTAAAACACTGAAACGATGTCAGAAGGGTGTTACCTACATTTCAGAATAAATATCAGTATTTTCTTTATCTGCACTACTAAAGTCAGTAATTTATATGCATCTAAATTTAAGCTTATAATCAGTAATATTTAAGGAGCAACTGTATTAAAGAAAAAGAAATGTCCATGGTTATCACTGAGAGCCCTTAAAAGTCCTTAGACTTATATCCAAAACAGGAACAGTGGCAGAGCAGCTTCACCATCACCCCAAACTCTTAACACCAGTAGTGTCCTGTGCTCTGAAAACATCAGTATAACACAGGCAAGGCAAGACCTAGTTTTGGAATTCAGAAATCAGCTGTTTAACAGGTGCCACCCAACAGAATCAATGTAATGCCTCACAAAAAGTGGTAAGGTTGAGTCTAGACTTGAAACAGTATGGTAAATTTAACCAAAATTATCTTTTCATTTTATTCTCTGAACACCTGTGCCTATGTTGCTCTGTTCTGGGAATGCCTCAAAACAGTTAAATCACACATAAAACCTTGTCACTATGACTCTTTATGTATGAGGTTCTATCAAGTAAAGATTTAGATGGAATTCAAACAAAGGAAGTAAAGACCAACATCCTTCAGACTATCACAGGACAGCTAAAATGAAAAGCTCTAGTCTGTTCTGAAAGAAGATAATTCTCTTTTCCTCTAAAGGAACTCAGAAAAGGAAGAAGTTGTCAGTGTGAAGCCATCTCACCCCAGCAATTGCCTGTGCCAGCAGTGTCTTCCCACATCCTGGTGGCCCATGTAAAAGAAAGCCCCGAGGTGGAACCACTCCTAAGTGGGTGTAGACCTCAGGATGGCGGATGTGAAGGAGCATCTTGCAGATTTCCTGTTAAAAACAAGAGAAATATCCATTTAAACTATAGAAATTAGTATCTGCGGTTCTTATAGGCAGGGCAAAATAAAACAAGTTCTGTTCAACAATCTGAATTCAAGGCTTACAGAAAGATGAATCAGAGAAAAACCAACAACCTCACTGCTGTTGGTATAAGCCCATACAGATGAACTCTGCAATATTTCTTCTCTGTCATTTTCCATGACACATTTTATTCAGTGCATCCTGTAGCCCACCAATAAAATTTTGACTAACCTTTAATGTTTCATCATTGCCTCCTACATCCTCAAACTTCACTGAAGGGTGGTAAAGCTCTGACCCCTTATTTCTCACTGTTGACGAGGAAAAGACACACTTTTAGCCATGGTATAAATGTATTTGTTAATGCTGAACAAAACCTACTCAGCTTAAACAAATAGCTAAGCACACAGCGTAACATTATTTTTTAGTAGCAGATACAGGACTGCAATATTTTTTTAGTACAACATTAAGGCTAAATTTCTTTTTAAAACTGCCTGGGGTCACTTGTCTGCACATCAGAAAATACTTCTTTGGTAATAGATTCCATGGTCTGCTACTGTCTCTTTGTTTGGAGTAACACACCAATATCACAAAAATAACTTCTCACCTTTCTTAAGTAACATGGATTCAATTTCTCCATCTACATCTGGAAATTCTCCTTTTTTTCTTTTTGCTCTCTTGCCCTTTGTCTTCTTTCTTTCACTCTCCAAGACAGAAAATTCTGTTGATTTCTAGGACATAAAAGAAGAATTATATACACAAAACCTTCCAAGTCAGTGAACTTCTGCAAAAACTTAACAAAATGTGTGTCCATGATGCCTAACTTATAGAAATTATATAAATAAAGACAAGCAAGGCAGGAACTTACACCTTCTTTCTGCAGAAAATCTCTTTTGTACTTAGGATTTGCCTTATTTTTAAATGGTTTAATTACAGTAGACACTTTTTTTGTTAAGAGAACATAGTAATGAGCAAAAAAACCAAACCAAAACTAAACAAACCCCCTCAAAACTATTAACCAAAATCAGACACCAGTTATTTGCATGCCATGGAGGAATCCACTTTGGGGATGAATACAACTATACAAATGTATTTACTCCATTGGAAGCAATTTTTATTTCTAGTAAGTCACAAGGGAGTGTAAGAAAATGTTATTCAGTGGTAACACAAGTTAAATGCATGTGAGAGAAGGACTATTACAAGATCAAAGAAATAAAAAGAAGTTTCCTGTTTTCCCCCAGGTCACTAAGACTTTACCACTGGCTAAGGAAAACCACCTGCTGTGGCTGCAGCAAGCCACAGGCCATGCAGGCTGGCCAATGGCACATGCAATAAATAAGAGCTACATTCCATTTATCTTTCTCTCAGTATGGGCACTAATCTGGACCTCCTTCATACTGAGAACTATATTTTCCTCAAAAAAAATCTGGAAGAAACTCATTATTTGATGATTTTCTACTTTCCATACAAACGTGCTTGAAATGGGCCAATTCTCACACATCTACTGAGAACACCTTGGGTTTGTGAACACCAAGTACCTCAGAAATCAGTTTCTTTTCCTCTCCTTCTCCATCCTCAGAAAGGTCAATGAAGAAGTCTTTCCCATCAGGAGTTTTGTCAATGAACCAGCCACCATCAGAGATCCATCTTTCACCTCTGGATTCTGGTGTGACAGTGCTTGTTTGAGGTGTTGTTCTCACACGAGGAGAGGTCTCCACTGGGTCATTTTTTGGAGTGGGTGGAACAGAATCAGGATTTCCTTTCTTGTATAAGCTCAGCAGGGAACTGTTCATCTGATTTGTAGACTGCAGATTTACACATTTGTAAAGAAAATACACAGGACAGGTTTTAACTTGGATTATTTATATTTAGAGGTCAATGCAAACTATTTCATAAACATAATTCAGCATTATCTCTGCTGGAGAAAATAGGCAATGCATCTTCCAACCCACTCCTCTGCAAACCAAATGACTGCATATAAACCTACATGTGCTGGCTGAAGGGGCAGCAGCCTCTGCAATTTACCCTGGAATGACTCCTGTTAATGGGCAGGCACCTCTTTTGGCAGTAGTTGGAGATGTCAGTTCCTTCAGTCACTTCATCCATTTGATAGCCATGTCCTTCAGGCTCTCAGTGTGCCTTCCTAAAAGTGATTCCCCACCACAAGTTCCTCTTTTTCCTTCAGAAAACAGCCTCCTTCCAGCTGCACAGATTCTCACCTGCAACTGCTTACTCTGACTAGACCTTATATCTATCTCCCCTTTTAAACTCTTCAAGTGCAATTTCACAACATAGAATCATCTATCATACAAATACAATCATAATAAAATACAACTTACTACATCTTCTGGATAATCATCATAGTCAGAGTCATCTGTGTCACTTCCAGTAGTCCTTAAGAGGGAAGGAAGACAAAAACTATTAATTTCTCAGAGCAGAAAGAAGACAAAGACTATTAATTTCTCAGAGCAGAACTACAAGTAAGACACCTGTAAGATAAAACAAAAGCGATTTCCACAGTGTGGTTCCCCACAATCATGGTATATAGCCCAATGCTGGAGAGAATTTCCTGACCCCCATGCTCTCAATCTTCTACTATGAAAAGTTAAAAAATGCATCCTTTCCAAGTGTGTGGTGAGTTGGATCAATTTGCCAACCTGTCTGAAAGACAGACCTATATAAATTTGATGTAGTTCATTCTGATTCAGTTCACCAAGGGAAACAGGAGCAAATCACTGCTGAATCAGACCAATCCTTCTGACAACAGTGTCCTACTTTCCCATGAGATCCTTAATATCTATCCCAGGTTAGAGAAAACAGAACACTCCATGAGATTATGGGCAGGGTTAGGAGTCAGGAAATCTTCATTCCAGTCTCACACCCACTGGTGATTTACTCTGAAAATCTGGTAGCCTCATCTCCCAGATGTGGTCAGTATCTCTCACAACCAAGGACAACTAAAAACAAAACAAAGGAACTGAAACACACGAGGAACAGGGCATTATGTGGAAAACTGTCAAGGAAGCTATAAGGCTGTCCACTAATTCAGGGCTGTGTGTTCCCCACAACAGAGAAATCATCATTGGCTCTGGTATCTGCTTGTCTTCAGCTTCGAAAAAGTTTCCAATAACTAGAGATAACTTCTGAAGAAGACAAGCCCATGGGAAATCAAGGATTCACTTGAAACTTTGAAACAGCCAAAATGTAATAAACCAAACCCAGAAAGCTTTAAAGAAACAGTAACAGCAACGGCATTGTTAATCTAGTGGTAAAAATTCTCCTTACTCATTTTTCTCTTGTTGTCTTGCTCTTTTTGCCACATGTTCAGATTCTAAAACTGCCAAATCTTCGCGTTCTTTTTCATTCCTGATTATTTCAAACACTGCAAGAAAAAGTTCAGCCATGTTAAGAATTAACAGCCAAAGCACAGTCAAAGAATTTGGCATCTTGGACGCAATATTAACAGTCCTACCTTTTGCAACTTGTATTCTAAAGGCATTTCTTTTTCTTCGTCCATAATCTACACTGAAAAAAAACAAAATAAACAAGTTACACCAACTGATTTTTCCCTGAACATAGTGTCATTCCCAGTGGAAAAAGTACATGGGAAGTTGATTCCCAAGCTTCCACACAGGTTCTTATTAAAAACTAACTGGGCAAAAACATGATCATTCTGCTAAGCAATTGAGCAAGGTATTAGGGTATTACTGGATCCTCTATCTCCTCCCCATGTCTGCACTGAGGTGTTCTTTTCCCTCGTATTTTAAACTCACTGGGGTAAACCCCAAGATGCTGCAAAGAATCTGCAGCTTTTTACTTAAAACAGAAAAAAAAATCAACCCATAAAAACCCCAAACCACAACTAGATTTTGTAATCCTGATGCATTAATAAAATATGAGTCATTAAATATATCAGCAGAGGGAAACAATCTTATTGCTTCAATCAACCTCAACAACTGGCAATGAAGGTAACACAAAGAAAATTGTAACTTTCATAATGAATGCAAGAGAACAAACTAACATATTCTACATTTTGAACAGAGGATGTAAGACAAATCTTGGCTCACCTGTAGGTTTTCTGCAAATCAGATGCTAGAATTCCAATGTCAACATACTGCCCACATTTACTACTTGCAAGATACTGAAATGAAGAATTTTAAGCAGGGAAGAAAATCTTTGTCAATCACTTCAACAGAACAGCTCGAACAAATTTTAGTTTCTATTTTAAATTCTGCACTCCTTAAAAATTGAAATGAAAATCAGAGTCAGCTTTTCACTGCCTTGCAACACACCAGACAGTATTTCCCAATGAAATGGGAAATGCTCATTAAAGCACTGATTACTGGGCAGCTCTGCTTCCTGGGGAAAGGCAGCATCCTACATCTGGGGGCTTTGATGACTTCTGCTGGGTCAACTCTCTTACTTTTATTTAGCAAGAAATCTGACTTTGTAGCCCTCACACCATCATCTTATTGCCTCGGCTCCTCTCAGTTACCCTCCTTTTGGTTTAGATCTCCCACCCTAAAAATGAAACCATCTATATGAAACAGCATGGATACTCTCATAAGAACAACTTTAGTCTTTACAAGACATTTCAGGGAATACTACAGAGAACTATGTTAATGAAGTGAATTCTATCAAGCCTTTTTATTGCTCTGACAGCAGCTAATCCAACCCATTTTCAAACTGCAATTATGAAAGTGTGAGAAAATTTACTAAATTTCATGTACAACTGTACTCCACCTGCCTTTTCCCCTCCACTCTCTAAATCATCAGTGAGGACTTTTGATAATATAAAGATAGATTCCTTCTTAAAAAAGAGGAAGAAAACATAGATTCCTCCTAAGTGATATGGTATCACAAATGTCACAGCAAGGATTTCAAACTCTCATTTAAATTAATAACTGTACACAAAACAATCAAATTGAATACATATTTAGCTTTTAAAACTACGTTGCACTTCAGATCACCCATGGGCAGCTCCTGCCCTGCATGAAACATCAAGGCTACCATAAAACCAGCTGGGTTTTCCACTTTGGAATAGTCAAGCCACACTCAGTGTGATCTGGTGAATTAAACCAAGCAAGTTCCCTTGAGCAGTCACTGTCTCACTTTAAGGAATTAGAAGTGGAGTACATTTATACACAGGCTCAGAAACCTCGTGTTCAAGGTGCAAAGTCATTATAAACTATCCTAAGATGTGACACAGCACTGTGCCACCTGAAGGAATCAGTTTCCCCTGTTGTTTCCACATCTATTTGGGAAGTAATCCCATTCTCCCTGTTTCTCAGCTATTCAATAAAATCACTGCACATGTTTCCAAATCCAAACAGCATTTGCCAATATCACAGAAGTGCAGGATCATTTAGGATCATTTAGGAAAAGACCTCTGAGGTCATCAAGTGCAATCCATGACTGATCACCACCATGTCCAGCAAACCATGGCTCCAAGTGCCACATCCAGTCTTTCCTTAAACACCTCCAGGGATGGTGACCCCACCACCTCCTGAGCAGCCCATTCCAATGTTTAATCACCCGTTTTGTGAAGAAATTCTTCCTAAGGTCCAAATATATTCATACACACACACATATATACACATATATTTACATACACATACCAGTATACTACGTGTATACATATATATACACGTATATATCTACATATATATATATACACACAGATACACACGGTGCGTGTGTATATATATATACACACATATACCTACATATATATACCTATATATACAGGAATACTTTGAGTATATTTCTTTTGCCCTATTCATTTCACATGTGAAACAGCAGCAGCCAGCCTCAAGACCAGAATTACTAAAGAGGACAGAAAACTGACAGGAAAAAAAAGAAGATTTTACAGAAAACTAAAATAAATACGATAAATCAATAGACTTTTCTACAGCCTTTTTACGGCCTTTCCAAAGCCCTCAGAGGCAGGGCCGGGGTTTGGTCCTCTCCTGCCAGTGAGCGGGCCGGATGCTCAAGGCCCCTCAGGCAGAGGCGGACAGACGAGTCCCCCACCGGCTGCCGGTGCCGGTGGTACCGGGGGTGCCGAGGGTGCCGTGGCGAGCGGGCGGTACCTGCTTAACGCGCTGCTTCAGCCGGGGATCCGAGACACGGCCGGGCCGGCACCGCATGGCCGCCACCCCGCCGCAGAGGGGACTCCATTTCCCAGCATGCCGCGCTGCGCGGGTCCCGCCCGGGCGGGGCGGTGCCTACGGCGGCCGGGAGGGCCCGAGCGCGGCAGGCGCGGCGGCGGGATGGAGTCGGTGGTCTTCATCTTCTCGCTGATCGACTGCTGCGCCCTCATCTTCCTCTCCGTCTACTTCGTATCCTGCTCCTCCGGCGCGGGGGCCGCGGCGTGGGCAGAGAGGGGCACCGGGGCGGGCCGGGCCCGCTGAGGCGCCGGCGGGGCCGGTGGGCTGAGGGCGGGGGGGCTGCGGCGGGCGATGGCGGCGGGGCCCGGGGGCGACGGCGGTGCTCGGTGGGGCGGGGGCGGCGCAGGTTCGGCGCCCGGAGCGCGCTCGTCCCGCGGGGCCGCCGCTCCTCGGGCGGGCGCGGCTGAGGAGGCACAGGCGCGGCACAAGGAGAGAGCGGTGCTGGGGAGCCTCACGGGCCTAGAAAGTGCGGGCAGCGGTGTTTTCATTGCAAGGACGCCGTGCTGTGTGTTAGCTGCGTGCCGTAGCTGTGGGGCTCCGAGACCCTCGGCAGGCAGCGCTTCCATGTTCTTTTGTTAGGGGCTGGTCCGCAGTCTGTGCTGGCTGGCGTTGTTGCACGGTAAAGGCACAGATTTGACTTCCTTTCCTTATTTTTCTCATTAAGAGAGAACGGAATTTCACATTCTTTAAATCCTGACGGGATTTTTTCAGGGTATACCCAGTTCTTCTAGCAAAACCACTCGAAAAAAATTCATCCTAGAGGAATAATATTTTTTTTGTTGGAAAAATAAGCAGCCTTTACCCATTTTTTAGGAATAGAAGATCTCTTGGTGTTCATTTCCTCGGAGAAAAGAACCAAGAGCTCTACAGGAGACAGCATGGCGAGGTGCACACGTGCATCCTAAGCCTTTTTTGAGAGGACTTTTCTGTCTGAAATATTCGTGTGTCAGTCTGAGAGTTCATTCAGTAATGATGTTATTCTATTATTTCCTAGCAAAGTATTAATTTGTATTCGGTGTTGTTGTAAATGTTGGAGAGAAAAAAAAAAAAAAAAAAAAGTAGATTGACTGCTTAAAACTGCGCGATTTTGTGAGGAGAATTTAAAAGTGCATTAACTTGTCCTGCCCATTAAGTTTTGGTTTCAAGGGTTGTAGGAACAGTTTTGATACTAAAAGTACAGAGTTTGCCTCCCTGGTCTGTTTTAAGGGCTGAACTGAACTTTAGCACTTGTGCAACAGTTGCCCTTGGGAACTTGTAATAAAAGCACTTGGCTTGATGATAAAATGTAGCCCAGCCTTCTATCAAAAATAGGAGTGGGTCGTAACTAGTGGAAATACACCTTTGACAGAGCAACGTAGGGCAAGGCAGTGAATGCTGAGAGCAGAGGGTTCTCCCCAGTTTATTGGCTAAAAGTAAAGCTCTGTGTATTCTGAATTGCCATACGCTGTTTCCTTATCGTGAACTTCAGATAATCACACTATCAGATCTGGAATGTGACTACATCAACGCTAGATCATGCTGTTCCAAGCTCAATAAAGTAAATTGTTCTTTGCATTTGCTGTGGTTTGAGAAAACCACATCCTTCATCTGAGCATTGCAAATAACTGGGGTGATGGGTATCTGAGGAGCCTTGATTGGCAGTATTTGACATGTATCCCTTATTTCAGCCTGCTTGTCTTTTTTTGGATGCCCATCTTTCAGCAAATTCCATCACAAAAGTACCCTTTTTAATGAATCTGCTTAAAACTTAGCATTAAATCAATGTGGCCTTCCCATGTGTGTGTTCATTTTGATTGAAAGGGTTTTTTTCTTAATGTGAGAGAGAATGGTACAGGATCCTGTCAAGCCAAGAACGTGTAATTGCCAGGGGCTGACCCAGTTCAACGATGCCAGTTTTTATATATTGATCAGCTTTCTTATCTGTTCCAAGCCTGGGGCTGTTTGTGCAGGTTTTAATTATCTGGATTCCTAAACCCCCTGTTCTCTGCAGTGATTTCAGATGAGCTCTGTATACTTTCTCAGTTCCCTCTCTTGATTGCTTGTGCAGTATAGTTGTGTTCAGACTATGCTGCTCTCTAGAAATGTTTTTAATGCTTGGAGAAAGCACGTCTGTTACAGTATCTCAGGGCTTCATTTCTGCTTACTTGTGTGGAATCTGCTTGAAGGTATTCATTTGTCCACACTGATGGAACCACATGCCTCTGCTGTCAGTTTTTCAGATTTTACGTGGTTATAGTCAGATTATAATCCCAAATAGATGCCTTTTTCATGAAGGAATTTACATTTCTGTATGTAACTCTTTCCTCTTTCCCCTTTTTGCAGTGGGTGGTGCCTGAGCTGATTGGCCATGCTGTTGTCACGGTATTAATGCTCATTTCATTGCACTGGTTCATCTTTCTCCTTAACCTGCCAGTGGCCACATGGAATATATATAGGTAAGTGCTCAAGGGTTTGTGGGGTTTCTTTTTAGCCCTGTTACTAGTTTAGCTTTCAGTGTAGCACAAAGATGAATAATATGTCATGGTGAGATGCTTCAGTTGTGTTCTTGAGCTGCTAACAGTCTTCGTTGATCAAACTGACACAATTTCTTGTCATTAAAATGACAAAAAACCCAACAGTGTAAAGGACATGAAACCTTTGACCTTTGCTTGCATTCTCTTTAGTGCCCAAGAATCTCCATTTGTGGGTCATTCCCAAATTCATAGGAAATAATAGATTAATTGGGATTATAAAATAGTATTGAAAACAGAGTTAATAATGTTTTCATGCTGTTCCTGATAGTGCTATCAGCATAAAAGTGCTTAGGTTGGCATGGCTGATGGTTGTAAAACCATGGGGCTGTGCTGTCATCCATCCCCTGCACCCTCCTTCATTTATTGACTTGTGCCTTGCCCTCATCTGCCCTGGTTTTGGTCCCCCATCCTGCAGGTTTGTATTTGGGAAGGCTTGCAGCCTTTTCACCCTAGGACAGCTGTCAGTGTTACTGCTCTTTGTGCACTGGGCTGCCACCCTTGGAAATGGTTTAGTTACCAGTGGGGGTGGTTTCCATGTGGCAACACTGGGACTGTCAGTCCAAACCATGTTCTTTTTGTCTGTATCATTTGGTGTGTGGAGAGCTGACCCTTCACAGGTGTTTAGCTGACAAAAACTGGATGTGGATTTGTCACAAATTATCTCCAGTCACTATACTGAGGGAACCCAAAAGCCCAAATGTTAAATGTTCAAGGTATGGAAAGCTGCCTGTAGTTCTTGTTTGCCTGAACCCATGTTTGCAGGCATGGGTTGAGTTGCTGGTAGAATTAAACAAGAAGTTTCACAGCTCTCATTAAAACAAAGTTGAGGATCTCTGTGCTGATAACTTGGTTGTTCTTGGGCAAAATAGCAGTGCTATTTAAATATTGATAAATATCACTAGTTTTCTACAGAACTGCCAGCAATGCCTTCAAATATTTCTAAGCTGGAGAAACATGAGGCAGTATAACTTTATGCTTAATAAATAAATGTTGCCTAAATACACACACATAGGTCATGGTTTTGCCTGGTTTTGTTTGCCCCTCCCTATGTACAGCTGTGACCAATAGTGACCAATATTTGGGTTGGGATCTGCTGGCAAGTTTAGGGTTTGATATTTCACTTAGCCAAGGCTGAGATAGTACAGACAGAATGCATTTTCTTTGCAGCTGTCAAAATTTCTTGTGCTGGTTACCACTTTGCTGCTTCATTTTGTGTACTTACATTTATTTTTCAAGTACCCACTTGCTTTCCGCTCTAAAACGGATCAGAGGGAGTCTTAAAAGAGAAATTATTTCTATTTCTACACGTCAGGCAGTAAGCTTTGATTGCTGGTTCGTATTCACAGCTCTCATTTTATACATGTCCTATATAGCATAAATATTCTGAATATCCTAAAATTCTGGATTGTTCCCTTAATTTTAGATGTGCAGTGTAGGCAATAAGAAGTCAAAATATTAGGCCTGTATCACTAATCTTCCCTTCTTTCTGTGGATCAAGGAGTTTCTCCCCCATTAACAGCCTGGACTATCGCATCTCTAGTGAAGGAGTTGGAGGCCTGCAAAAGCAAGTGTGGGGTTTAGCATTTTCGGCTCATTAGGAATTGTAGTGATAGCACAAGGAGAATGGGTTCAAAATAAAAGAGGGGAAGTTTAGGTTAGAAATACAGAAGAAAAATAATTCTGTTGAGATTGAAGAAGTCCCTGCTTTGCAGTGTAAGTGATAGAGGGAAAGGCAGGATAACCTCTTCCTCTTATTCACTTTTCTTTAAAACCTCCTTAATCCCAATGACTACTTGGCAGCTACAGGCAGTACTGGCTTTATTTAGTAATTCTCTCAAGGATTTATTTCAGTGAGAGGAGAGAGGTTGTGTGCAGGAAGGCTATCAGAAACAAATCCTGGGGAGGATAAATTAATCAAAAACAGCATCAAGAGAGACTTCCAAAGTTGCAACATGTTTATTGTAACATCCTACTGGCCCTTCTTGTTCAGCACATTCAGATGATATTTAACTTTTTTTGATTAATTTTGTAGTGTCTCCTGTGAGACAGTTTTGTCTTACACTCTCCTCGTTTTAAAACTCAAAGAGAAGCATTCAGCTTTTTTTTTTTCTTCTTTGTTGTATAGATCTCCTTGTGAGAATAAGTCCAAATAATGAGATTCTTGCCATGCCTTTAAGAATATAAAACTGAAGGAGTAAAAACAAAACAAAACACACAAAAAACAACAACAAAACAAAAACAATCAAACAAACAAAAAACACCTTTACAATTCACTGAAAATTCTGGTCAAAACTTCTACATCCCTTTAAAAATTGGGAAATCTAGAGAGAAGTGTCCTGTTGCTGTGGTAGTTTCCACTGAATGGAAATCCTGGAGGCACTAATGTGTATATTTATTAAAGCTGACAGTTTACTTGTTTACTGTAGAAGGTTTTTTTACTGTATAGAGGATGACAGCTGACTTCAGCTGGGTTTGTCAGCATCCAGCAGCATTGTATGCATGGCTCAGGTCCTCAGATCTACAAAACAGGTTGTCCTGCCTTGTGGGCCTCTTGGAAGAAATGCCTCACAGCTTACACAATTGAGCTCCATCATTTAAGAGTCATCATCTTTTAAAAAAGCAAAATTAATGCATGCTGTCTTCATGGCACTCATATCCCAGACATGTAAGAAAATGATGCATTCTGTTTCTAGGATAAATTGGTACAGGAAATGTGTTCCTCCTTTTATTCCAATATGTTGCATCCCCAGGAAATGGACAATAATTTGTGTTGTAACACTAAAACCAGAAAAACTGTTCAAACCTTCAAATATAGAAGATAATTTCAAACTGGAATTATTTAATATGAACTATTTTGATGGGACACAACTGTCTTGGGTATTAGTCAAATATGCTGCAGTGCTTTTCAGTGCATCTGTGACAGACAATTACTGTGAGCTGAACTTTTTCTTTCCCCATGTCCTACTGCTGCTAGGAAACTTCACTGTTGCTTTTTCCCTTTCCTTCCCCTCCTCTTATGGAAATGAATATTTTAAGAGGAGAGGAAGTGTCTTTTGGACTACAAGTGGTGCCATTGGAGTAAATGAAGAAAGTTGAAGAAGTGTTCTGTTCTGAGACCATGTTTCTGCTCCAGCTTTAAGACAAAGAGTTAAATTCCTGTATAGAAGGAGTCTGATTCCAGTTAGGTAGAGCCTGTATAATATCTTATGGAAGTGATGTTCTAGCCTGAGCTCAGCTGGAGTGAGAACTTCATGTGCTCCCATGCACTCTCTCAAGAAATTCTTCTGACAAGAGAACATGCTGCTGGCTCAATTGTCACAGGACATAAACATTTGGTTTGCTGGTTTTATGCTTCCTTGACTTACATTCCACTTGGCTTCACTCAACTTTTGTTCTCATGTGGGTTTGGAAAGCAGAACTTGACATCTTCAGTTCTGCCCAACTCATCCTGTCACCCTCAGTGTGCTGAGGTGTCCCAGGGTGGCTGTGAGTAACAGCACAGATCCTTTGCCTTGGCTTATGCCACCTCATTGTGACCACTGCAGTTTGTGATTTTCTATGTGATATTTGTTGCTAAATAAATTACTGATTCTTAGTTAAATTAGGTTCTTTTCCAGTCCGTTTTCCAGTTCTTTGTGCATCTTTCCACTGTGGGTGGGTGTTTTCCCCATGACAGGAACTGTGAACAGCAATTAAACATGAACTGGAATTGGCTATTACCTGGAATCTCTCACATTTATACATCAGCTGGACTTATGTTTTTAGTACTTCTTGTTCTCTTATTATTTGTGGGTTGCAGTGGCAAAGATAGCTGCAATATCTGGAACTCCCTTACCTTGAATTGTGAAACAACTCTTCAGATGAAAGTCCCTTCTTGGCAAGCTTTCCCCCACCTCTTGCCCTGACACTCCCTAATGTTTTGGTGATTACATTTTTGGGGTTTGTTGTGTGGGTTTTGTTGTTTGGTGGTTTTGGTGTTGTTGTTGTTGTCATTGTTTTGTGAGTTTTCTTTTGTTAGTTTTTGTTGTTGTTGATTTTTTTTGGTTTTGTTTCTTTGGGTTGTTTTTTATTCTTTAACTTTCAGGTACATTATGGTGCCAAGTGGAAACATGGGAGTATTTGATCCCACAGAGATTCATAACCGAGGACAACTGAAATCACACATGAAAGAAGCCATGATTAAGCTGGGCTTTCATCTGCTCTGTTTCTTCATGTATCTTTACAGGTTAGTTTCAAAAATTGCTCCCAAGGAACAAAAGGAGTGTCTGCCAGTATTTTTATCTCCTCTGTTCTACTGGTGTAATTGCTGGTATTCATGTCTTAGCTTTTTGCATCCTGCTAAGCCTCAGTAATATATTTTGACAGCTATCTCTGGGCTCATTACATGCCTTTATTCATTCTGATCAAACACTGTTTGGAAACTCAGGCTATTCCTTAATCTCAAAACCACAAGTACAATGTAAAGAGTGACATGCTTTCAGCACCTGCAGTAAGTGGCCTGTTCAGCAAGGAAATACTCTTGAGGACCAAGTTTATTTTATAAGTTCTGTTTTTAAAAAATGAAGTTGATCTGGCTGAGTTACAACTAGATGTGTTTGTGGTAAGGCCACCTGCTCCAAGGTGGCAGAGTTGCTGTTCCTCTGCTGCAGTATTGCTTCTGCAGCCTTGTCTTCCTAAGCAAAGCACACAGCAGGGGTGCCTTGACTTTCTATTTCAGGTTCTCTCAGAGCAGCTCTCCCATGACAGTGAGAGCTGCTCCTGCTTGCACAAGCTTCAGTAATCCACTGGTATCATGTTCTCTGTTTTGTCACAGTATGATTCTGGCTTTGATAAATGATTGAGAAGTTGAAAGAGAACCATTAGCTGCCAAATTGGGTCATCACTCCAGTGACTGGTTGTGGAGCCACAGACACCTCCCGAACACATCTAGATCAGTGTCGTCATGCAGTATATTTTTCCTCTTTGAACAAGAAATATTTTTCTGTATTTTTAACATAAAATATTTTCAAAAGACATTGGATCTGTGTAGCAGTTGTTTTTGTTCCTTTATGAGCTGGAGCTGCTGTTTCTGTAAGATGAAATCCTTGCTTACAGAAGTGACCTCATAGGAATTAAATGGTGATAAGGGAAACTCGTTTCAGCAGCATGAGCTGGTAATGATGGTAGTTCCAGAATACATTTAAGTGCAGCAATGAGATCTGATTCTTACTGAGAGGTGTCAGGATGAGACTCTGGCTACCAAGCTGTCCTATCAGAGCCTAATTTGAAGGAGCACTTGGAACAGATTTCAAAGTGGAACAGGAGCACAGCTTGCATCTTCATGTTAGTATTCTTTCCAGACAAAAATCAACGGAATAAAAGTTACATTTTCCTCCCTTTCCCCATGGCCCTGCAGCAACCTGTATGAAGTCTTGTATTTGGATGGATTAAGATCCCTTTGGTGGACATGACACTTGTGTGTAAGAGTGCACATAAACAAGAACCGTGATTAATACTTGCTTTTCCCCTTCAACTCCTATTTTGTCATTGAAGTACATCATGGACATCCAGATAAAGTAAAGATCATATTGCACTGGGGCAGAGTTGGTTACAGAGCAAAAGAATATCTGCAGTTGCTACTTCCTGAACTTGCTGTTTGCATAGCCAGTGGGGTGAAACAAGAGTCTGTCTAGCTCAGGGAAACCGTCTGGTAGCCCATCTCCCCACTTACTCCAGCTCTGCTGTGACTCTGCTTCAGTGACACCAGCAAGTTCTCTTTGTGCAGCTCTTGCATTGGTGATAAGTGTATAAACCTGAGTTTGTACCCTCACTGTCCAATAACTGTCTCTAAGTTTTTTATGTGTGCTTGCAAACAGGTCTCTTGGAACAAACACATCAATTAAAACACTTGAAAAAACACACTTCTGTAATTATGTCCAAAAATTTATGAGCTTTTTCTTCTGAAGTATTTGGGTTTAAGTGTACAGCTGCAGTTAACAGTTGTTTTCAGGGCCAGCCATGAAAAGGCAACACTGATGCTTTACACATCTGTCCAAGTACAGCTGTGTTCAAATTAAAAACTGATGAAAATCGTGCTCATTAAAAAAATAACTAAGGAAACAGCTACCCCAGCTGGCTGCCACTGAGTACCTGACAGCACAACATCAAACTACAAAAAGTACTGCCCTATAAAGCCAAAACCCAGACAGGAGGTAGATCTGGAGAAAGGAGAGCAAATAAAACTTCAAAAGAATAGAAAGTCAGTAACTTTTTTAGCAGATTATGGTAGGCAATTAGATTTTATTTGTGTGTGAAAAAAAACCTACTACACGTATTTTGGGTGTTAGGAAAAAGGGCCTCAGTCAGGTCCTTGCTGTACTGCTGACAGTATATACATTTCACTAAACTTGTTTCACACTGAGAAACATGAGCATTAACCTAATTTAATTTGCAGTCCCTTATTCAAAGTAGCAGCTTGATAGCTTATTCTAAAAACATGATAAATAAGTTCACTGTTCATTTATATCCCACAACTGATTATAAGAGTTGTAAAAACCTCAGCAGCAAGTTTCAGAGACTACAGTTCTGCTGAATAAATTACACTGGTAATGCTGAAGCCTTCTTACTGTACAGGGTCAGTGCCTGCTTCAACAGAGACCTTCAGAGGTCAGTGCCAGTTACAGAAAAAATGTATTTGTAATAGCTAAAGACATGATTAATTAGCTAGAAATAGGGATACTGCAGTTCTGTCACTCCAGGGAGAGCCACAGAGCACAGAAATTTTTATGCTGGTAAAAATTAAAAAACCTCCCTATTTTCCAGCAGAGAACGGGGTAATTTAAACCCAAGCCTCTCATACAGAATTTAAGACAATCTCAAGAAACTTGAGACTGATTTAAAAAATTGATCTATCACTATAAATTGGTGTGAGGTCAAATACAGATTCCTTCTTATTCACTCAGAGTATTTCCCTTTGGACTTGAGGTACCAAAGTATAACTTTGTGAGGAACCATTAGCTATGATTGATAGGAAACTCCTAATCTGTGGAAATAAAGTCTTGCAGGGATTCCAGCTTTTAACTTGTGTTACTGAGCCCTTTTCCTTACCCACAATCTATAGCCAGGCCAGTTTGCAAAGTCCTGTATCAGTTTTCAGAGAGATTACATAATAGTTAAGAATTCTATATTTGGGGGGGAGGGGGGGTTTAGTTAAAATGTGTAGAGTTGTATGTTTCTCCCTAATTAATCATTAATTACAGACTGTTGGTTATTGAGCCTGTTTTTCAAGGAATATACTTGCCTCCTCAACCTAGTAACTGACTGGTTTTCTAAAGTGGTTCTGTATTACTGAACATGGTGAATCGGAGAAGAACAATTCTACATGCAGGTTACCAACCGGAAACCCTGATAAGCCCAAAAAGGCAAATCTTTATCTGTTCAGGCTTGTCAGAGCTTTATTCTAATTCTTTCTTCTCTCAAGAAGCTCTCTGGGATTTTGTACAAGTGCCCAAAGACCATTTTTGCCTTTAAGTATAGGGAGTGATGGAGATTGGAGGCAGCAGTAGGGCAATCTGGGCTATCTATTCTGAACCACCATGCAGTTATCACCACCTTTGCCTTGGCAGACACAGAGGCACACAAGGCGTGGTGGGTTACCCTTCAGAGCATTACAGGTCCTTTAAAGTGAGGAGACAATGGCACTGCCATCCTTCTGGGATGAGCTGACAGCCTTGGCACGTGCAAGGTGCGCAGGGAGGGGACCAGGCAGCACAGAGAGCACGGGACAAGGTGTAAGGAAGGGTTCTGTCCAAGAGTTTGGACTTCAGCTAAGTCCAAACTACTTTCCTTAATTAAGGAAACGTACATCTACTCCCAAGTTCCTTGTGGAATTTCTTTGAAATAACCTGAATGATTTTAAAAAACAAACAAAAACCCCCAAAAAACACATTACAAATCCTGAGAAGTCAGAGGCCCGTAGATTTCATATAGCTGTTTCTCTTGCACTCTTCTGACCATTAAAGGTAGACAGGATGGCACATGAAGCACAGCTTTTTTGGCTGGGTTTGTTAGTAACTTCCTTCATCTACTGTGTGAATAATTTATGGCTGAAGTGGGTTTGCAACCCAAGAATCCTCCTACAAATACCAGCAGCCAAGGGAATGGCACAAAGGAGGACATGAAGGGGAATAAGGTACATCCCTTCTCTTGGCAGCTGCATTTAAGCCATAATTA
Organism: Brachypodius melanocephalos; assembly: GCA_013398615.1. Lineage (NCBI taxonomy): Eukaryota > Metazoa > Chordata > Aves > Passeriformes > Pycnonotidae > Brachypodius > Brachypodius melanocephalos. The sequence continues at coordinate 4,907,737 of VZSR01001479.1, read as the reverse complement.
TCTATATACTGCCTAAACTGTTAGGGAGAGAATAGAGTTAATACAAAGGTGCTGCTAGAGGGAGTGAAGACTTCTAATCAATACGTAAGTTAAAAGAATTCAAAAATTGAATGTATCACAGCAAAAGGTTTGAGTTTGGAAAAGCTACAGGGAGTGGAAATTCAGGCACAACTTTGTAACACAACCTAGACCTGACTAAAAATGCAGGACAAAGATGAGGTTCTGGTTTAAGGCATAGGGAGGGGGGACAAGAATGTGGGGTCAGTTGGAGGGAACACAAAGGCAGGAGATCCGAGTACTTTAGGAGCATCTTCTTACTATGAAGTATCAAAACCCCCCACAAGACTCTCAGGTCACTTACAGCAACCAGAGTGTGGTATTTAAGCAAGCTGCAGCATTAAGGAATGACGGATTCCACGGAGCCTCAAGGGAGCAGATGCTGAGCAAGTGAGATAAGCACAGGCTGGGACATGGGCAAGTCGAGTGCTAAAGTACAGCACACACACAAGGGTGAGGTGGATTAGAGGCAGACAGCAGAGCCTGGAGAGCCTGAGCACAGCACTGAGCGACTCAGCTGCAGCTACACTGCCACAAATTAATTGTCCTAGCGAGGAAGTGAAATACTACAGAAGAAATCTGTAATTAATGATCAAGAAATTAATATCCAAGTCAGTCATATAAGTGAAGTTAGGGAAACTAAGAACTATTCATTCCAGTTATTTATTGTTTATTGAATTGAAAGAAAGGGAATACAAACATTTCTGTTAAGTGCTGTGCACCAACATGGAAAAAGTGTATTTTCTTTTAAAAATCCTAATAAAAACAAATCAGAAGTTAATGTAGTTCCAATTGAACAATTTTTAAAGATATGTTTAAAATACTACACATTTATAAAATAAAAAAGTTAAAACGGTGTTCTGTAAATAATTAGTAAAACAAGTGAAAATAAATACGAGACCCAAAGTTCTTATGTTTTTAATGTAATATAGCAAAGAAATTTTTAACTACTTAATAATATCTGAGGAGAGTAACAAAAATCCAGAAAGTTTAAGAACGCAATCCTTTGAAACATTTAATATCAGTCCATAGCAAATAGTCATTACATACCAAAAGCTCTAAGTGTTAACTAGTTCCACCACAACTCCATATAAATCTTGACAATTTAGAAATCTTGAGATCAACAATAAAGTTCTTTTCTTGATCTCTACAGCTTGGTTTGTAAGTACATACATGCTTTGAGGATCCATTTTGTCCCATATGTTTTCAAGGAGCCAATAACTTTTTCCATCTGTGCCTAAAAATGTTAAGTTTCAAATCTAGCACATATACCCTAAGAATGTAAAATGTTTATGAAAAAAGATGGGGCACAATGAATTTCAAATTTATAAAAATATACTGATATTAACCAAAACCTTCTGGTCAAAGGACACTTCACATACACACGACTTAAAGTATGCAATAAAACATGACAAGTACCTAGAACATTTGGTTCTCTGTCTGTTTGTGGAACACATGCACGCACACACTCATACCAGATGGGAGGAACACTCTCACAGATGTTTTACTGAATCCAGATTATCTGGATAAATAGACAGAAAACTTGGCTACAGTTTATTTCAACTAGAGGCAGCTACTGCAGCAGTAGTTCAACACTGCACACTTCAATTAAGTCCACCCTGTTTAAAAAAAGTGTCATAGTTAATGATTTTGCTTTCTAGACATCGCTAAAAGTAGCAGTTTTCAAAAATCAAGTATGGCAGCTGAAAATGGACTCAAGCCAATGTGGAAAAGACAGGAGGAGGGCAAAAGGAGGATTAGCCATTTATGGGATGGGTGTTCCTCTTAATAGTCGTCTCAAAAAGAAATTAGATACAAGTGTATTTTGTAGCTAAAAATATGGACAAACTATTGAAAGTGCATTTTTCCTCCTCCCCCTTGAGTTACAGTAGTTTGTTTGTTGGTCAGTAAATCCTACTTTTTATGTCCATTCTTTTTTCTCTACCTCCCTCCCCATTTGGATCTACAACATATCCCCTCGAGCTACAGCTAATTGTACGAGTCTTGGCTTCCTGCTAAGGAAGCTTTTACAACTGATTTTGGGTGGGAGTATCACTTAGCAGTGTAGAAATACACAACTAGACACCAACTCCCAACAGCAGATAGAGTTTTATTAAACATTACCTGGTTGAAGCCAAGTTGAGAAGTAACTGGCAAGATCTGGGCAGATTTCTAGCTTGCATCTTTGCTCCAATCATAAAGAGAAGTTAACTTTAAAGTTGGAGAACTTTAGAAAAGACAGCGGGAATTTAAAAACAAAGGTGTCATTTCCCCCACTTCCCTCCCCTCCAGCACATGAACAGAGCTACCATTTTTCCCTTTTGTGTTCCATTGTGCCTTGAAAATTACTTACCTGAACAGCTAAAGAACATTTGGATAATAAAATGCTTCAGCTTTTTTTTTTTTTTCTTGAGATCTGCCTTGATAATAACCTGGGGCTACTGTGAATATTTGAAGCCAACAGGTGACCAGAGAAAGTTACAAAATGAGTACACACTTACAGTATTTTCCTCTCTAAACCATGGGCCTGCTGACTGGAAATACAGTAATTTATCATGGGTGTGTACTTGTTCCAGCCTTACACTCCAGCCTATGAACATTTTTAAGCACATGGAAATCAATGTATTGCAAATGAGCAAACTGATTTGGATTTTTCCCCCCCTCCACCCCACCCCAGTCTCATTTCATCGTCTGTGCACAAAAAGTATTGGTACTTTTCAATCCACGTAGTGTGAATATGCAATGTGTTGGAAATAGTTTAGGTTGCTCTTTCATCTCCAAGTTGGGATGGTACTCATTGCTACATCTCTAATGGCAGCTGCTGGGGGACTGAGTACTGTGGCAAAATGATTAATTAGTCTCACCTTTCTGTCCTGCCTGCTCATGGCCCACAAGATGCAAACAGGCTGTCACTGAGACACCCTGGAAGCAGTGCCACCTGCTTGGAGCTGGTCCTTACATGGCATGGCTGCACCAGGACACTAAGGGAGAGAGATCCCACACATGCTTCTCCCTAAATCAGCTTCTAAATACCTCAAGTGTCCTTCAGAGAGACAAACCAAGTCCAGAAGAGAGGGGCAGTGTTTTGGCAGAGGTCCTGCATTTAAATTCCTAACTGCACTGCCATGGAAAGCAGGCATCAGCCCACAGCCCCCGAGCTGTACCAGGGAAGGAGTCTCACTCTGGTTACTTATGGACACCACATTAGAAATGCCTGAAGCGCATATGAGACTTTAAATCTACACCGGAGATCTGATCCAGTCTTCACCACCTGCCTAAATTTCCCACTTTATTTCCATGAGTACATAGTGCCAGACCATTGTATGAGACATTAAGACACATCAAAACCATTATTCTCCTTACTCTCCCTAAACAATGTTTGGTTTGAAAACCTAAGTTCCAGAGTAAGACAACGACACTAGAGTAACTTCCAAAGATTCACATGCTGGCATTGCTTATGAATTATACCACGTTTTGAACACTTTTACAATTTACTGTTTACAATTTAGGTAATTAATTTCTCCTTAAATTCCAAGGTTTAGCTTACTCAAATTTGACCATGGGAACTTGTCTGTTTTCCTGCAACATGAAGGCCACAGGCCTGACTCATCTTTACACTGTCTGAACTAGGAAGGGAAATAAAGAGCTTCCTCTATAACTGCTTAAAGGAAGAAGGAGCTGATGTATAATCTTAAGTTTACACATATATTCTCAGTGCTGTGAAAGAGTAATTGCTATCAAAGCTGTCACCTTAGTTTTAAGGCTGAACATTAAGTTCCTACCTGGTTTTGGAGGTATTAGAAGACTCGTATGTCAGACTTGGGGCTGGTTTCAACCACAGCATTAGAATCTTAACTCATGCTTAAGTCTGCACACAAGGCAAGACAAACACACACCACCGGATGGCTGGAATCTAAAAGAAAAAAATAATCTAACCTGCTAACCTTTGTTTTTTCTGGGAAACACCACACTCCCATTCATCTAAGTGGCTACACCTCTCTTCCCAGGAATTCCAGCAAACCTTCCCCCACCCTTCTTCCACACGTGACTAATAAGGACACTAAATCTTTATCTCATGAAAGGATGAAGTCCACACCTCTGCTCACATGACTCCTGCTGGCAGGCCCTTCCCTGCTCCTTCACTTTGTAGCAGTACCAACACTACCTTTCCACCCAAGGTGGCAAAAGGGAATCCAATGCCATCCCATAATGGATTTGCGTGTAGTGCAGAAGCACAGAGATGCCAGGCCAGGCCAGGCCATCTGTTTATGTCAAAAAGAATAAATGTTTAAATTATAAATGTCTGTTTTTTCTCAACATGGGACATTAGTGGAACTACTCCTAGATATGTCAAGATGTTCATGGCACCAGCTTGCAACAAGGTCTGGGAGAAGCACTTAAATCTTCAAACTCAAAACTATATTCTCAACAACAAAAATCTGTCCACCCTTGTTTATCAAATAAAGAAAAAATTTCCATCATCATACAGTGTTTAATTATGATTTGTACGTAAATTACTTATACAAAGTGTTGACTTTGTGAAGAAAGGACTCTTTCAACACATTCTTCCCTCAAAGTGTAATCTACCTTTTACACCAGCATTGTTGCATATATTTATGTAATTAAAAAAAACAGAAAGACCTCTTCTTGTTTCAACTCTTAGACTGGTGGTGCAGCCCAAATGCTTTTTTTTCCTAACTAATACAGTTTATCTCTTGAGATGGACAGTGAATTCCTCCATCTGAAACAAGCTTTACTGCCTACATAAATCTCTTTCCAGCCACTACTTTTGATTGGGTCTCAGGACACTCCAGGAAAGCATCAGTGATACCGTGTTTCACGACACTTCTTGCATTGTTTTAATTCCAAATGTATACAAATGAAGTCATTTTAATCCTATAAATAATTTATTTTTAAAAAATTGTGCTGTTAACCCCTTTGCAGGGCAACGAGCTATGTGAAAAGTACAAAACTTTTTGTCAAATGTGATACTGAGAGTGCTTTTGACATAGTTCATTGGTTTATCCTCTCAATTGATAGATATACTGCGCAACGGGCAAGGCTAGAATCCATGAACCAAGCTGCAAAGATCTCGAGCTAAGTAAGGCGGAGAGAGACTTGAGAAACAAGAGAAGGAAATACTTTCCTATCCAATGTATACTCTTCAGACTAAAGCACTCTTTCTATCAAGCCTTCTAAACTGTTAAATAAAGTGTTCCAAACAAGCATTTAAACTTCATTACACAGAAGAGCAACAAGAACAGTAGCCTGCCAGACAAAAAGGCAGGAGGGAAAAATATATATACGGAGTTCAATGGTTAGCCTGAATGTAGCACAGTTCTTCACAACCGATGGGGGGGTAATTTCAACACGGTGTCCAACAAAGTTCTAAAGACGTGCTTCATCTCGACTGGTTACTATGAAGCAAAGGTGGTAAATGTTTGGCCCCAACCGGGCTTCAGAAATGGTTCTTTTTCATGACGAGCATGTCTGTCCAGCTATCAATCATGTCTGTTTGCACCAAATCCCAAGCCATTTAAAATACGACTAATTAAGTTAAACTGAAGTCGTCTGCTCCAAATTCGCCATCAACTATCCATGCTACTGCATTCCTCTGAGCAAAAACAAAAACATAGAAAGAAAGAAATCACAGCTTGAAGATCTTAGCAACAGTTCATATTTCTATCATAAGGTAATTAATACAGTGTATTTACATGAATTTTAACTAAACACGCACTAGTTAATGGATCTTACACTGTAGCTAAATTCCATGCTTAAAATTACTTATTTTAGATAAAATTATTCATAGCAATCTAGAAATTATTTTAGCATGTTAGATGTGGGTACTCAAAAAGCATCTGGTCCAAAAAGAAGAAACACACATTTACATCCAATTCATGGGGAGTGTGCTAATTACAGAGCTGTCTTGTCACCCATTCAGGATTCCTAAGTGGTTAGGTATTATTCCATGCACCTACACCTCTTGCAAAAGCACTGCTGTGAGAAATCCATTTGCAGTTGGTTTGGTTTGGATGGCACTTACTGGTTCATTTTCTGGAGGAACTAAGAAAGAGTGAGCAAGCAGCTCATTGGAGAAAACCAAACAATAAAGCCATGAGTAAAACCAGCTGGAGGACAGGCTCTGACTCCTTATGGGGGCATTCCAGGTGTTACAGATTAGCCAGGCTGGTCCACCTAGTCCAAGACTAGAAGCAGATGTATCAAAGCACTGGAGCAGGGAGAGGAGGTAATTCTTCCTCCTAATATCCTTCCAACATTTTACGTAAGGGACATTCTGAACTAGAGGTGTTTACTTATCTACCAGCACTTAATGGATTTCTCTTTGATTACTTTGCCCAGGTTCCCCTTGAAGCCACATCCATGAGGTCCTGTGGCAATAGGATATACTATGTATCATTTTAATATCTCCTGTAAATTCTTACTGCAAGGTTGAATACGTAATGACAGAAGCATATAAAGGGCAGAACAACTCCCCAGCAGTCATCTCTTTAACAATCTTGGGGGAGGCAAGAAGGGCTGGGAACACCTGAGTGCATTTGGGCAGCAAAAAAAATGAGCATTGCCTCTCTCCCCTGGACACATATGGTTACCAATGGTTAGTAAAGATCAATTTTGTACAGATTTTCTCGGGTAAAACTTTACACTCTCTCTAGACATTAGAAATTCCTTCTGTAACCATTACAATACCATCACTCAATTTATAGTGTGGTTTGAATGCACTATTTAAATTTTAATAACACTGTACGTTACTGAACCTAAGCATTGAAAGCAAAGTTTTTATGGAGTCTGCATAAATAAGTGAATATAATTCTAGGGTCTTAGTGATGCCACAGTTTTCTATAGGGTCGTGTCAGAATAATGTTGGAAATACCGGTTGTCTCCTTTTTATTCCATAAAATGCCTAACTCCAATACAAACCAACAGTCATACGCTAGGAAAAAACCAAACAAAGCAGTTACTAATTTTTCAGCAATGCATTTTTTTACCTTCAATATCCTGGTTGTCTACGAAAGGCGCTGGTCCCCATATCCTAACGGTGCCGTCGTCGGAGGCGCTGGCCATCATGGCGGGGATCTGCGGGTTCCAGCTCACGCAGTTCACCGTGCGCGTGTGCCCCGTCAGCTCCGCGATGGGCAGCTCGCTGCGCTTGTGCCAGATGTACACCTTGTGATCTGAGCCAACACAGGGAAGGGCAGCATCAGCAGCTGCTCTGCACACACCCACCTGCGGGGCCAACAGCACTTCCACCACACCAGCTCTCGTTAAAACCCCAGTGTGGAACAGCACGAACAAAACTTTTATTTTAACAGTGATCAAAAGAACGCAGGCAAAGCTCTTCCATTAAGAGACACGTTCTTTTTTAACACCTGCAGATCTACTGCACTTGGTGTTTGAAGAAAAACATCTGACTGCAATGCAAATAAGACAGTACAAGGCAAAAAAGAAACTAAATTACTCTTTAATTACAGGTATGGAGTTGTAATCTCAGTCAAAAAAAAGACTTGCAGATTTTCCCCCCCTCAAATAATTGTATTTGCAAATTAGTAAATGCATTATAAAGTAATGAGTACTAAGAATAATTATAACCACCTCCTGTTGATGAGTACCAGATAAGATCACAGCTCTATAGTTTATGAAAAACATCTTAATACTAAAAACCTGTAACACTCCAGTCAAAGTGCAAACAGAGCAAATGAGGGAGGGCAAAGCTTAATGGCTCATATTGTGAGTTATTACTGTCTTTGACAACCAATTATTGTGTGGTATTTAAAGATATCAATTTGTAGATATTAAAGTAGACGCAAATAAACCTTACACATCCTATTTTGTGATGGGAAGCTTTTAACTACTTCTAGCAACATGCTAGAAATACAATAGGGAACTAGTTCAACACTCTACTGCAATGTTTAGAGAAGAGTTATCCATTATAACCAACCATATTTAAGAATAAATGGGGAGTGGGGAGAAGAAGTGGGAGCACGTCCCTCTGTAGACCACCAGCCTATAACAAGTCTGTGGGTTTATCTGTCTAGGAATGTCTGTGGAATATTCCAAACAGAGCTACATAAGCTGGACAAGTATGTATTGCTAGTATTACACAAAAGCCTAATATTGGGGTCTAGCAATCAAATGAAAAGTATTTTGATCTATTTGAAAGGCTTTCACACAGATGTCACTCTAAAGGCTCAGCAAACCAATCTTCCTCTATTCCTCCTTCCAGCCCCTTATAAAACAAATTTGCTCTCTGACCTCCCTGCTACAAAAGCCTCTTGGCTTTTTCCCATGTGGTAACTCCCTTATCTTGTGCTGAACCAGCTTGTTTGGGGGTACCACCTTCACACGTGCTCGTGTTGATGCAAATGTTCTGGCTGTGCTTCCATTCCACTTAGGATTTCAAGGGGACTGCATCCATGACATTCACCAAACACCACAATTCACACACCAGACACACAAGCCTTTGCTCTGTCAGATAACCCAAGCCTAAAGACAAAGTAGTACTTTGGTTTGGAAAGAACAAGATAGCTGCATTAAGGCAGCAGTCAATTCCCCTCTGAGGCAGAGACCTCTATTTTTCTTCCTATGGATGCAGGTGTTAGGAAAATCCCTACCTAGCTGACAAGATGCTTTAAGAAGTTACAACAATGTGATCAACTACTTTTAAAGCCAGCTGTAAGAATGTGACCTGTTATTATTGTTTGCTTGTTTTTTAAAAATAGTCTCAGTAGCCACATTTGCAAAAAGGCAACAGCTTCAGAGAGCTCAAATCTAAGGAACTATCAGTTCCAAATCATCAGCTCCTTACCATCAGTTTCAACTACTGTGGTTTTTAAACAATGAAGACTATAGAAAGTCAACAAACTGGGGGGGGGGGGGGGAAGGACTGGTGCACTACAGTATCTACATCTACATATGCACATAGTTATGCCTAAACAAATCCTGAACTTTCAGGCACTCGGGTCTCAAACCAAGAAGTTTGTCCAGCCATGAAAAGAGGTTCACGTTGGAGGTGCTGTCCTTCATAGTCCACTGAATATAGTCAGAGGGTGAAACATATTTTGTGTTTTCCAAAAACAGACAGTAGGAAATGCCTTGGCCAACCTTGCTTCCTAAGAACTGTGAGTTACACAGTACTCACAGTAATTTGTTTACATATTACAAGTGTAATTCTTAGCCCTGCATAAGCTTGAATTTTAAGTGACCTCCATGGCAAGTGATGGCACTACACCAGTGACAGAACTGAACCAATTCAACACATAAGCTTTTAACAAATTTCTACTCTTGCCACAGACAGCTGAATAAAAACATACCACAAAGCTTTTAATCACCAAGAAACTCTACCAGACTACGTCAACAACTGCCTAATTTGAGGCTGTCTGTAATTAAAATGATTCTACTGAAATTAAAACAACCTCACCACACCTGTATCTTCAACAGGCAAATGAAGCTGTTATTCCCCAGAAGTACATTTTATTGAAACCAGAAGTCTAAATATCATACCACAAAAAGAAAAATCCTCAAGAACACCCCACCCACTTCTAATTAAAACTGTGCAGATGCTTTTACTTTAGAGGAGGAACACAAAAGAGTCATTAATGTGTTCTACCTCTGCCATCCTCTCAGAAGATTCTTTCTGCCAGCCCACAATTACTTCCTGCAACAATCTCACCATGCCTCAAATTTATTTCATGAGCCAGTTGGCTTGCTTTTTATAATATTGTTGTTAGCAACTGTCATCTATAAGATGAAGGTATAGGAAGGATACAGTGTGGCATTTTTCTGCACAAAGGAGAATGGTGTTACCTTCACTGCCACTCGCAATGAAATCTTCATTATGACCTCCAAAACACGAGTGAATTGTGTAAAATCCTTGTGTAACACCTTGATACTTTCTCACTAAAACTCTGTCTTGTAAGTCCCATAAGTGAACTCCCTGGAAATAAGAAATATAAAGAGTGTTATTTTATCATTAAATATTATTAATGGCATTCTTCTGAACAATGAAAGAAAAATTACACATGGAAGTGCACTACTTTGGAGCCAACTCCAGTACTGTTAGTAGATGAAAAGAGTGAAGGTGTATCAAATTACTAAACTTAACTTTCACCCTTAGATCCCTTCCACTCTGAAAGCTTTATTCTTACCCAAGGTTTCAAAAGCAGAAATAGATAAATAAAATCTATGTCCCCAGACACGCAAAGTGCCACAGTTCTTGCTGGACCTGGCTTCTCAATGCAACAGCCAGATAGTAACATTGAACAGTACATACTTCCCAATATGAAATTCTTGACTATAAATCAGTCAAAAAGAAAACCCAACAAAAACCCCACACAATCCAAAAGAAACAAGAAAACCCTAAACAAACAAAAACAACAAGAAAAAAAACCAAAAAAAGCTCCCACAGGTCTCAAGATTGCCTTCTTGTCAGAGAATTCCATGCTATATTTATGAATATGAAGGCCTTCATATTACACAATATACAAGTAGTTAATAGTGAACATTCCAGCTCACATCTAAATAACTAAAAACAGGTAGCAGTTGCAAAGAGATTTATCGACATTTCCTAGCAACATCCCCAACTCACCTGAGTTGCTACATTTAACAAAGCTAAACGGCCATTTTTTGAAATAGTAAACGACATAATAGGGTGATCCTCTTGTACTCTGAAATGATAAGACAAAAGAGTCAAGATAACCAGATAATGATGCAACACCAAGACAACAGGCATGTCCTGTCTGCAGTATTATCAGGGAAAAACAGTTCCAAATCTGAAATCTGGTATGACTCTAGACATCAGTACAAGCCAGGTCTGCAATACTTGTTTATACTTCGGCCAAACACCAAGACCAAAAGGGACTTCAGACCTCAACTTCTAAATTCAATGCAGAATCCACTAAAATACGTGAGGAATTGAGAGGGCTAGAAGTACTTGTGATAACAGAAATGCTAAAATATTCACCAGAAACCTACTCCAGTGCTTAGGAAGTCATTTATAATACTTGATCTAATGCTTGCTGAAACTTTCTCACTAATTCTTGTCCCATCTTTTAATACTGAGAACTACATTTAATAACTTGTTTCCCATCCTGTCCCCCACATCCTTTCTCAATTTTCTTCTGACACTAAGAAGCAGGAATTCAGAGCCATAAAAGTGGTAGTTACATGTTCCTGTCTGTGAGATCCTCGAAGTTATAACCCCGAATTCGCTGGTGTGTGTCTGACGCTAGAACAGTTTTCCCATCACTCAAGCACCAAAGGCATTGTACTCTCACCCCTTCCCAGGAGTCAAGGAGATTACCATCTAAATCCTGAGCAGAAGGAAAAAAACAACAAACATTCGACCATTAGTCTCAGGTTTCTGAGGAGCTGTGACACAAAATATTTTTCGCCTTCTATTCAGACAATTGCTACAGAAATCAATCTGACCCTTTACAAGGCGGGGCTTAATGAATTAGGAGTTGGTCGTCTTAATCAAGGGCTTTTGTAGGAATCCGCCCTGGAGAGCGGAGAACTCCTTCTGTCACTTATTTTCTCATGCATGACACGTGCCACCTGCATCCCATCACTGAGCTGATCTTCACAGTGAGGTCTCCATACTTCATTATTATTCTGGAAACCAGTTGAAAAAATAATCAACAATATGGTGAAACTGTGGACCAGCACCCCAAACCAACACTGGTCAAGTGATGAGGGTTTCACATCTCTGTTTTCACTAAGCAAAGACAGCACACAAAAACTAAGATGTAGTCAAAATTCTGTAGAATAAAAACACTTGTGGACAAAGGTACTGCTTTTTATTAGTGTTTTTTTCTGAAGCAGCTAAGAAAAAAAATCCAGACTACAAATCCTCTTTGAGCAGACCAAAGATGCTCAAACCCTTCAAATTGCTCCATACAAAAGTGCTGCTGAAATTTCTGCATTCATGTATTGCTTCTTTGAATAACAAAGGATCAGAAGCTTTAGTGTACACACACAAAAAAAACCTGAAAAAGCATCGACCAAACTTTGATTTCTTGCTCTGCTCTCAAAGGGACAGATGCAGAGAACTTACACACTGATAGAACTGTCCACGCTGCCCTCCCGTTACAAAACGCTTCCCATCAGGATTCCAGGCCACGCTTGTTAAACTGTCTTCATGAGACTGGCTCATCTTTGTCCTCAGCTCCCCAGTCTGGAAAATAAACAAAGGCAGCAGAGTCTTATACTAGAATCCTTTCCCAAAAAGGCACTGATAATTTTATCTGACATGAATAGTGTTTGGAAACCTATGTATTTCAACAGGCTTATTTAAAAACAACACATTTATGAATAATGCAATAAAAAGGCAGAACTACTTTAGTGCATCCAGTGAATCTGGACTTGATTTGGGACAATTCCTTTTGTCTCTCAAATCAAGAGAGATGGAATATTTGGTGTATCAGACAACTAAAAGATTTTGAGTAAAGAACGGAACGAAATTACATGAACAAGCCAAGGGAATGACAAGCACTATCAAATTAAAAAAACCCCAAAACACTGAAAGAAAGGAGGTAAAGAGATTAGAAGAGAAGAGGTGAAAAAATACAGTTTAGTAAGAAGTTACTAATATCACAGTAGCTAGAATGTTTTCCTTCTTGAGCTGAAGTTCTCCATGCCAAAATTCAGTTTTCATGCCTAGCGTATAAAGCCACCGTTTCACACGACAGAACACCAATGAGTGGCACTGTCAGCAGTGCTCTTCACTGAGCCAATTCACTCAATTAAACAGAAGAAAAGTGTTCTAAGGGTGAAGAAAGGGAACGTTTTTGTTTTAGGAAACTAAATTAGTTCAGAGTCCAAGACAGCACAAGGAAGTCTATACAGCTCTCAACTGACACAAGGGAAGCCTTTATATGAACTCAAGTGCCCATAAAATTCAACAGCAGAAAGTTATTTTCAAATTCATGGAAGGAATGGCAAAATGTCCAAGTGCCTGACAGAAGGATGAAGTTCCAAAATCATAAATTGAAGCCTCTTTCACTAATATCACTGGGAGGGTTACAGGAAGTAAAATAGTTTGCATCTTTTACTACTTGTCAAAATCATCAATGAGCAACTGCTTCCCTTCAATGATAATTCTGCCCCTCTGCTTCTCTTGATCCATTTGCTGTCCTTCTCTTCAGGAACTCTGATATCCTAAGCATTTATGCCATCCCTTCTCAGAAATTACAGTAACCACGCACACCAGAATTGCTGCACAAACCCAGAGACTTAGACTTGAACTCCAATTTCAGTTCTGTCCAAAGTGCAAAGAGCATTTGCAGGCTGCCATAATTATTTTTTCAAACTGAGAGGAGGACAGCAAGATCAGCACCTCTTCCTTACAGTCCCACCTTGGCATGAGTTTGCAGCAATTACTTGTCTCATGCCTGCAGTATTTAGATATTGAAACGAAAGCAGCAGGCTGACCACAAAGTTTTCTTTTTCACTGTTAGCCACCACTCACCTGTACATTCCAGAGCCAAAGCTCAGAACAATCATCTGGGCCACAGGCAACAAGGTAGTTGTCATCTGGACTCCAGGCAATGTAGGAGACCCCGTACGCATGACCTTCTAACGTCTTGAGTAGTTTTAGCTGGTGAGTGTCCTGGAACAAGAGAGGTGTTCTTCAGACAGTGCAAATGAACTCCCACCACACTTCACATTTCCACAGCACCACAGGCTGGCCAGTTTACAGGGCCAGGAAATGAAAGCTCCTAACTTTCAACCTTCAAAACAAGAACACTCATAGGTATTTGTGTTCTAGTCTTCTGTGATTCTGAACATAAAATTCAAGAAATACCACTGCATACAAAGTTTTACACTACATTACACTTGCCTTAGTACAGAAGATTTCTGTTGTGTCGAGTCTTTCTACATCTACTGGAATATTAAAGTATTATTATGTATATTTCACAGAATTATGTTACTTTCGTAAAAGTAAAGACATGTTGGAAACCTGTTATGGTTAAATGGAGAACCAAAACCTTCACAAGCTGCTGACAAGGAAAAACCTTTAAGTGCCAATATTTTTATAAACTTGCATGTATCTTGTGTATCATGTGTGTGTTGTTCAAGGAAGGAGATTTACAGAAAGATATTTTTAAAAGCTTCCTTAAGAAGCGTTCTTATTTCAGAAACATTGCCTACAGCAAGCTGTTTTCTGCCAGATTTAGTGAATGAAGTATGCTTGGCACATGCAGCATCTTATATCATCTCTATATTACAACTGTTTTACTGCTGCCTCGTTGGAGGAACTTGACTTTTCAAGAAGCTTGTAAAAATAAATAGTACAGCTAGATACTGTGAAACAACCACACATTTGCTCCCTAAATACAGAAACATGCTTCAGTACAGTATTAGCACTGATTTGTGGTAACAGCATACGTATACATGAGTAGAACAGAGCTTGTTAAAACACTGACAATAATTATTTTGAAGCCTGCTAGAAAGGGCAATCAAATTGTTCCCCCTCTGCCCACCCTCCTCCACTTTTTTTCATGCATGGCAGATGCTTATATCCCCAACTTCTTTTCAAAAAGGGTGACTAATTTGAAAATCTAGCTTGATTTCTTTAATTGTCCCTTCTCTCTCTTTTTTTTTTTTTCCCAGTATTAATCAACAGAGCACTTCCTGATTCTAAAGAGAAAGACCAGAAGAAGAGCGACATGAAGGATTGTTTCCTGGGATCAGATGTGAGGGATTTGGTGACTCTCAGCCAGCCTGCAGCACTGGGGGCTTCTGCTGGCTAGAAAAAGTAAATTTGTTAAAAGAAAGCGAGCTAAGAACAATCTTCAGAGTGCAGAGAAAGAGGGGCAAATGAATGGAACTCCTCAAGACCCCTTCTCCATTCTAATCATTATTCCTAGACTGCATTAGACACTGTTGTGTCTATAGCTAAAGTGATTTTTCAAGGAAACTGAGTCATGTCTGACATCATCTCACATCCTGGAGCTTGTCTGGAACAGATACATTTCTTTTTACAACAGGATTAAAGTAGCCTGTCACTTCGTCATATTTGAAACTCGTGAGGAACAAGATATATATTTCTCTCCTAATGATAGCACTCTGTGGCTGTTACTATCTTCCACACTGCTCTCATTCTTCCCTCCAAATACCATAAAGCTGCTATACCATGCTCTAAAACAGCAGTCAGTGGTATTTCAGGCAAACATCCCCAAATGTAGTCAACCTGCCTCCCACTCATCACCAAAACTAATCTCAGCACTTCTATCTCTTACATACAGCTTCCCAAATTTTTGTTATGTACTACAAGCAACTATTCAGGCATCAAGTGAAGTCTGCAGTAGCTGAGCTCCTTGGATGAGATGCCAAAAACCTGTCAACCACTTTCAGAAAATGGAGAAGGGATTTTTGTAAGGAGCCAGTTCAAGGAGAACTCTTAACAAAGAAGATGCATGTTGGAGAAGGTGATGCACAGTGTGCTCATCCCTTGTCCTCCACAGAGATTCTGCCACACTTCCTGACAGTCAAATAATGCATCCCACACAAACCTAGTCAACCCAAGACAATATTTAATGCTGCTGAGTCTGCGTCAGAACTTTGAAATTAGCACATGAAAATGACAACAGAAGCATAGGTTAAAACAGTCTAGACATGTGGCTGAGTCTTAGAAAAGAATAAGAAATTCAAGGTATGAAATTAAGGAAACACATTGCAGCAGTGTCCTTACACTTCAAGAGGGGCAATGAAGAATGAAGGATTCTCACACATGTGAAGTGTGTGTGGAAAAATCAAGCACTGTTCATTTAAAACAGGGCTCTCCCACCACTTGCCCAGACATTATTGGATGTTTGATTCCATGCAGTTTGTTCAAACAGCTTAGAATAATTCTGTATACCTAAAGCCTTGAAAATCAGATTAAATTTACAGGTCAAAAGACATTGTCAACTGCTACAGGAAACATGAGAAGCATGCTCTGGTAAATATGAAAATGAATCACTTTGGCCTAATGCTATTTAAGTATCCACCTGCTTGAAAGAGCTTCAATTTTTTTTAAAGCACTCAAAAAAAAAAGAGACAAACCAATAAAACTACAAAACCACTTTCCTACTAACTATTTTTTTGAGATTTTTATTTTTTTATTCTTTAGCAATCCTTGGTCAAAAGGCTTAGTCTAAATACTCAAAAAACATTTATGTGGTTTTACTAAGCAGCTATTAACTAACAATTCACTTTAAGACGTGCTAATCAAGATGTTTGGTATTAAAACCCATCAATATAGAAGGAAGATGTGCATCTACAGTCAAGTGACAAGTCAATAGCAAAAAACTTTTGATCCTTAATTCACCTAAATTACTCTGCAATAAAACCCCAAAACGACACACAAAATACAGGTAATTTCCAAACTAAATAACTAAAGAGAAGTCAGCTTTGCTGCTATGCAGCTCTTGGCCCAGAGCACATTGGCCTCACTAAGACACGAACCACAGCAGTCTTATGCCTGAAAAAGCCATGGTGCCTGCTGTTAGCTCTGGGGCTACATAATTATGCCCATGGAACAGTTTTAAAGTCCTCACACCATTTCAATAGCAAAAAGGACTCAGATTATACAGCTTCCTAACCTGAAGAGAAAGACAAGAAACTCAGCTATCAAATCCTACTGAACACCAGTACGGAACTGCAGAAACCTTTCATTTTCCACCTCACATGCCAGCCTGCAGCTGTCTGGTTAAAAAACCAAAAGGATCTTATTTCTGATAGTGTTTCACAAGCATTAACAACTTCAAATGCTGTCTGTATATGTTCAAGTTTATTCCTAGTCTTCAATTATTATGAAATATATGGACATACTTTCATAATCACTTCTACAAGTCAAAACAGGCTTAGATTCATCAATCGACCTCTTTATTGATACAGCAATAGATATGTGCAGGAAAAATGTATGAAACATCCTACAGCTAGGAGATTTACAAGACTTTTACATCCCAGGGAATGGGATGTAACAGGGCTACAGCCCATGGCAGCCTGTCCTACAAGAATCACACCACCCTAGCAGGAGAAAGCCCAGAGTAAAGGGAAAGACAAGTCACAGACATTTTCACACTTTGCACACTTACTGGATCAACCTGCCATATAATAACAGTTGTGTCCTTAGATCCCGTTGCTAATTTAGTGCCGTCGTTGGAGAATTTACAGAACCACACTTCATTACAGTGCTCCGTTAGGATTTGCTGGGTATAGCATGGGAACTGTTTCCTGGGAAAACAAAGGGATGCATTCATTAATAAGAGAGCAGTTAAGATTTTTTAAAGTCAAGCTAGTAAAAAAAACCAATCAAACAAAAACCTTAATTAAACGCAAGACTGGACAACTTAGAAAAACCCTCTATTAACAGCTGCCTCAAGCAAGTACAGAATGAAGTGTCTTATCTGGCAACAAGCTCACACCATCAAGTCATCATAATTAACCATAAGAACATGGAACTGTTCTTATTTCACTCACATAATTTGTTATGCTTTTGTGTAACTTGGAATTAAACTGACCTCATTAGGAGTATAACAATTTATTACTATATAATTTTCTACTGTATAGAAAATACTATTGAGTATAGGTCCTTTGAACCATAGGTGCAATGTTTTTACTCATAAGGTTTTTGTAGGTATCTAGCTCACTTTGCTACATCTTGCGAAAAAATTATTCTTACATAAAAGTTCCTTTTCCTGAATGTGACCTTGCAATAAATTAGATGTCTCTCTGCCTTTGTTTTGTCATTTTTCACCTTTGCAGAGTACCACATACAATATCTAAGCATAACTAGCAAGATATCTTTAGGCTTTCAACTTGATCAGTTCTCTCACAAAATCTAAATAAACTATTTTGTAAAATGCTGCATTTATCAAACAAAATATTACATTATAAACTACTGAAGAAGATTCAAGCATTCCTCTAGAGCCAATATTTAATATTCTAGTTACACACCAAAAAAAAAAAGCTAGCAGTCAAATTATTAAGTTAGGTGAGAACTGGAGACAAGTTTTATTTGATTTAAATCTGCTTACAAGCTCTCAAATAAGGATTTCAGAACTAAGATAAAATAAATGTAGGCTTTTACAGCTGATGTCTGCATTTCAAAGTAATACTGCAAGAAGTCCAAGTTCATCATTGTTCAGATGCAGTAAAAGATAGTCTCTAACCACAGACATTTTTTTCTTCAACTGCAGAGATCCTGAAGTGGTTTAGTCTTAGGCTGAGTTTTTATAGCACCCAGTGCAGCAGGGCAACACAACTCTGATGGGACACAGTGGTACTATGGGAATGACAGTGCCCTTGAAGGTGCAATTGTATTTATCACTGAAGACAAACTGGTTTAAAAAAAAAACAAACAAAAACCAACCAAACAACACATCACAACCCATCCACCAAAAGAAATAAAAAAATTAAAAAGTCAAACACCCCTCCCCTTAATTTAAGCAGAAAACTTAGTTTCTTCACATTTCTGTTTACAAATACAGTTTGGTGGCAGCCAGGCTGACAGACACCTAAAAAAACTACTTCTTCCCTGAAGCTAGAAAAAGTTCTGCTTCACAGAGTATCTGTACCCTCTCAGCCCATTATCTTTTATTAGAAGAGGCTTTCTAGTCTGTGCTTAAAGACTATCAAGCACTACTGAACAACCATACAGTCTCATTTCCTATCTTATGGTAGAGAAGGACAAAATGTACACACACACACATATATATATATATATTTGGCTTCCTTGGGTATGTCTATACTTACTTGTTTATAGAAAAACAAGTGAGTTTTGCTCCTGCTCTCAGCTGACCAGGAACTGCCTGGTTGCCCCTGGAAGAACACTGAACCCAAGGTAAAAAGCCTCACCCATGAAAGAAGACTTTGTTCTCCTTCACATCTAGAGGGAAGCAGGCAACCCCTGCACAGAGATGTGCACCTACAGGAGCAGTGTTTCATTATTATTTAGCCATATTGTTATAAATTAATGTTTTTGCTCAGAGCAG
The DNA here is from genome assembly GCA_013398615.1 of Brachypodius melanocephalos. Lineage (NCBI taxonomy): Eukaryota > Metazoa > Chordata > Aves > Passeriformes > Pycnonotidae > Brachypodius > Brachypodius melanocephalos. The sequence goes on along the minus strand of VZSR01001479.1, from coordinate 4,888,685 downwards.
CAACTTGCCCTAGGAGGTGAGGCTGCATCCATAATTCACACGAAGTACAAGGGGCATGCTGTGTCCCAGGAAAGTCTTTTCAGCACATTTCATTTCAAAATAATCATCTGTGGTACAATAGCTCTTCCATCTTAAAGCTTAAGGAAAGCAGCCAAGGTTTTGTAGACATGAAAAGCAAGCAGGATAATGCTGGAGCACAGAGTTTTCATAGTAGGATACCTTTAGGTTCCTAAAAGGGGTGACACAGTTATTAGAGCTGCTGCAGACACATCTCAGTACTGAATTATGCTGCTTACAACCCAGCTGGATCAGAGTGCTCCCACAAAAAGTCCTCTTCACTTAACTAGTGAAACAGAACTCAGCAAGGTTGACTTCACAGATAGCAAAACCACATTAAATAACCTGGCAGGGGAAGGAAATAGCAGTGGTCTTGAAACAAGAAACCTGAACCAGTTGTCTTAACAGTTTCTGGTTTAGGTAAATAGATATTACTGAAGTTCAAAGGTTTTTCTTAATCTTTTTTGAAGATTTTACATATTGCTCTGTTCAGCACGAAACACCTGAATTATGTCATTCAATTATTGAGATAAAGCATGTAATAAAGTTTCCCTTTTGTTGTATTTACAAGTTCAAAAATACAGAATAAAACACTAAATAGCTACCTTTTTATTCCCTGTACATACAATGAAAGATTTATTCCTCAACAAAGAAAACCAAATGAACAAGAAAACCCCACCACACCTAACTAGGCTGAAGGCACTCAAAACCAAAAGTCATCATCCCCAAGAGCATCAATTCTCTACTATCAAAATCCCTGGCATAATAAGATGAAATCCTCCACCTTCACTCCCAGTTGTGCCTCACATCTCCCACTCTTACCAAGTGAGCTTTATAGTTAAACATTTTGCCTGTTAGTGTAATTCAAGCATGCATAACCAAAATATTACCTTAAGTCCAAAAGGGATCAGTTTCAACCAAAAAGGGGAAACTTATCAGTGTTCCCTCAATTAAGCAGGACAGGACTTGAATTGCCTAAGCTATTAGACTACTGTTACTTGTCACCTTCATCAAAATTTGGCTTCCACTGTCTAACTCACCTCACTGTGCCCAAGCATGGCAGCACGTACAGCACACCACAAACTGGACTCAGAACCTGCAACAGGCAACTGCAACAGGATGAGGACAGAATGGAAGCCATTCTTTTCAAGTGGATTTTTGGGTACTTTTTTTGTTGGGTTCTTCTTGTTGGTGTTTTTTTTTTTTTTTTAATTACAGTAGCCATGAGTACCTAGGTACATATATACACAGCAAATATGCAAGTTTAGGAAATACTGCTTTAGTAGGAAAAAAGGAACCAACAAACCAAAAATCCAAACTATGGCCGAATTTTTATGTCAGCAAATAGATTCAGATAGGGGAAATTCAAACCCAGGTTTATTGCATGTAGTATCTTTTCTATCTGACCCTCTGTAGCCTGGCTTCCGTAAATCAAGCTCTTCACAGTGATCTTGAATGCCCCTTGGGATCTGGTTAGTAATATCAAACCTGTTGCACAACATCCAGTACTACTCATGAACTTGCTTAAAGGTTAATCTCTTTTAGGCAGTCTGATTTTAAGACTTGCTTCTGAAGGAGGGAAGCCACAACAATAGTATATGATCATTTCCAACAGCTCTTAGAATGGGCAACATTCAAACGTCTGCACACTCAGACACAACTGCTGCAAAAATGCAATGCAGCAAAACTGTAAGCTAAGAGGCTCTACTTGAATACATAAAGTGACAAAGACAGTAATTTTCAAACCTTAAGATGGCTACAGAGAAGTATTACGGCAGCCTGCATCTTTAAAAACTGATTCCAAGTAACCCACGAATGCAAGTCAAAGCAGCTGAGTTCAGAAAATTTCTATAAGTTTATCAGTTCTTAATTAACTCCCTCAGATGAACTAACCTTAACTGAAAACAACTCCCCTGTAAGCCCAAGTGCTAGCCTGTTACATGGACAAATATGTAAGGATATCCCATACAGGCCTTGTGTTCTAACTCTTATTCCCTTAATCCACCATGCACAGCACAGCAGTTTTCCATAAAAGCTACACTCAGTGTTTAGGTCCTTAGCCAAGTTTTGCTGGATGAGGAAAAACTGCTCAAGTCAGCCATTTGTTAAAAACAAACATCTTCCTGTTTCATGTCTATTAGAGTATTGCATTTTGAAGGTTCAGAAGCAGCCTCCATTTTGTCACCAAAAAAAAAAGTTATCCAGACAGTCTAAAGAGCCAATACAAAAAGGTATAACAGACTCAATTCTTACTACCTCACAAATCTGAGAAAATACTTCTTTGTATTATTCATGTTATAAATTATGTAACTTAGAAAAACCTACTGTACATTTCTCCTCTGTTTTAACCTTTGTGTCTAAAAGCACCTGTGTCCACTCTCAAAAGTTACAGCTGAAAGGTGAGTTCACAGAAGCATGCTTCAGCAGGCTTTCTGCATTCCAGTAACCTCCAAGACAGAGTCTGGATAAGCAACACACCACCGATTCTCCAGTGAAAAAACACAGCAATCCTGTGTTGAGGAATAAACAGACTGGCTCTCCAAAATGACAAGAAACAAGTGGCTGTGGATTAGCACAGCAGTATCTTCTTTTTACACCAATCTGATTGAAAGTTTTAAGCTTCAGTCTGAGCCCATTACCCCACATCCAGCCACCAAAATCTCCTCTATAACCCTCCTTTACTCCCCACCTCCATTGCTCATTTGGCAAGAACGGCTTTTTCCCAGTAAAATCCTGTTAAATGAGCTCAGAACCGTTTTCATGTTTCTGCTTATTCAGATTATTTTAAAAGACCAAGGAAAGATTGCCCATCTCAGAAGTCAGGAAGGTTTCTTACCTACTACAAACGTGGTCTATTAGCAGCGAGACAGAATCTAGATTGCTGTCTAGTTTGGTGTTGTGATATAGGCACCGGTCCCGTTGGAGTTCCACAGCCTGGCGGAGCAGGTTCTGTAAACGCCTCGGAGGAAGCATCACTGATGGGGGTAGGTAGGCTTCAGAGGAGTTAGGAAGAAAAAACAAACATATGAAGAAAGAAGACTTACCAAAAGCAAGTTACAAGTAACAGCATACTTTGATTTGAGTGGTTTTGGAAGAGACCTTAGTAAATAACAGCATACAGCTTGTTGAATTTACAGCTATACACCTGGAATTAGAAGCATGAACTTCTGGAAAGCAGAGCTGTATGCAAGGTATTTGCTGTTATAGAGTATGTTGTCCTGGCCAACAAGCACAATTCACACAAGCTAACTCAAAATTCAGTATTTAACAAAATCTATAATGCTGTAAAACATCAGAACCAGCCGTGCTCCTTTAAGGAATTCTACATTAGGACTATGAAAAGAAGGAAAACCATGAGTTTTATAACTCTGGTACAGGGTATTACAACAGCCACAAGAGAGAGGAGAAACCATAACTCAGAACAAGTATGAGACCACTATCAACCAGTACCAGTATCACTACTGGTTACAGGCCACACAGTTTCCACCACTCGCAGTGGCTGTCCTTTATAACACACACCCACCCCTCCCTAAACCACACGTTTAATCACCAAGTTGTATCACTGCTGCTTGCAGCAGAGCTAAGGAGTAACAGGTCTTATTACAGTTTATCAGAGACAGTAAAAGGTTAGGTACAGAAGACCAAAGGGTAAAGGCACCTAAAGGTAACCCCATGAACCAAGAAATACAAAAAAAACCAACTGACCAGCAAACACAGTCAATTCCCTGGATGTGTAAGTTATACTGGATTTAACAGAGGTGAGAAGAAATTCTAAAGACTAGAACATCTTACTCTGGAGTTTGTCCAAAAGTTTAGATCTGGAAGCTGTTCCTTTCCCTTCCCACTCTGCTTTTGCACGCAAGTCTTCTGCATGGCTACACATCAGGTACCTGTTTCAAAAGTGCACATACACCAACAGACCAAGACTCTTTGGAATCATTCTTTTCACTTTTAAGCATGATACAGATCATAACATTTTTAATGAACTGGGAACAGGTAACTTAAGCTTGAGACCAACAGGGAAAAAGGCAGGGAACTATTTCACACAAACACATGTCTTCTAAACAGGTATCTGCAAACTGCCCATACAAAAAGAAAGCAAAACACAAGCAATTTTAGGAATGTAGTAATGTCTTATCTTCATCTAAAAACAAACCAGATTATACTCAAATTGTAAGGTAATTGGCTAATAATTCCCAAGATCAGATCACCATGCATATGTACGTATGTATTAATTTGGGTTCTAGTATTAATGTAAATTAATTAATGTAAATTAATTCTAGTATTAATGTAAATCATCATCAGGTTGTTTTCAAGCATCTGAAACAAAATATTGTCTACTGATCAGCATTCTTTACTCAGCATTTTCTCATATCTCAGTACAGCTTATTATTCACCAGGATAGTAGCTTTAATACAGCTTGAGTCTTCACAACATCAGCTATCAAAAGCTACAACACTCCTTAAAAAACTCTGCAAGAGCTCTCAAAGCCCAAACACTTACCCACTGAGGACATGAATGCGTTCTGTATTATATTTCAGAGGTGTCAGTTCACAGCGTAGAACCTGAAGTGCCTCCAGGACCTTGCCATCCTCCAGGTATTCCAGGTACTTCTGCTGCAGCAGCAAAAACTTCATCCTCTGACATGACAGAAAGCAGCAGTCAGGGGAAAAAGGTTGACTGAAGTTTCAGAAAACGTTTGAGCCTAAACAGAACAGTAGAAACCATTCTACTATGCCCTTCAGAAACACAGCTCTAAGTAATGTTTCATTACTCAATTTCTTTTGTTGGCTTTTCAACAACATTGCAGATATCCATGAATTAAGCTATCCATTAATTTCTTCCCTGCCTGAAGGGGCTCCAAGTATGTTCCTGTATCATTCCTCAGATTCCCCCCTGCAACTGGTCCCATTTCCACCGGCTCTCTCTTTAGTCATCATCCTTCAAACCCTGCATTATACAGGCTCTCCAGTGAAAACATGCTATCAAGAAATGGGCCCCAAATCAGCTATTCACTTATTTAAGACTGCATGACAGCACAGAACACAACAGGACAACTCAACAAGTTCTCACACTGCTTACATAGGTGTTGACATGGATTGTTTGCATAGCTGCATAACATGTAGTAGTAACAAACTGACACTGCCTGAGGTTTTGGCGATTTTTTTGTAGTTCCATGTTAACTTGTTTTTCTTGGGTGTTGTTTTCTGGATCACAGTTTCCTGTATTTAGGAGTCACTTCAACACTCTAAATTAAGTGCTGTTATTTCATATAGCATTCCTTTCACTTACACAGTTTTTGGTTGTTTTCTTAAAAAAAAAAAAAAATCAAGCCTGCTATTCTAACAACAAATATCTGTAGGTTAAAAAAAAAGTAAATTAGGCATTAAGTTACTACATTAAAAAAACCTGAAGGCCTAGAAATTTTCATACTAATTTAGTAGAAACACAGTGGTTGTTTCTGGATGAAACCAAGTATCTTGTGTTTGTAAACATTCTTCACTGCTACCAGTTATCAGACAAAAATGACAGGTTTAGTCCACAAAAAATGGTGGAAGAGGAAAATAAGGAAAATGTACATGCTTAGACAAACTGGTGAGACATAGACTGGAGACAGAAGTGTAGCAAACTACATTCGCTTTTCTAATGAATACACCAGCAGCTTCTTTTGCTTTCATCGGACCTCAGGCACCTCACTATTTTCATGCTCATATTTGGTCAACGTTTACTTAGTTTCAAACACGCTGCCAGCCTCCTTAAATAGAGGGATAATAGGGAAGTCTAAAATATTCCTGTCCTATTAAAGCTCACATGGAAGTTTAAGGCTCACTAGATGTTAAATTCAAAGTTAAAACATAAAGCATTCTCATTTCCAGAGACACTCAGTTCTTCAAAAGAATGAAGTTTCCACATACAGTGTTATTAACTTACCACACAGCTTTCTGAAGCATAAAACATGACAGAGTAAAGATGATTTATGTTCAAACTTGTCTGTAGTGCTCTGCTGTCCTGTATCTGACAGGCAAACCTGCATTGCACTCCCAATCCAGCTCTTTAGTTTATTTGAATTTGGAATTATTAGACCATTACTGTACAGTTCTTCCAGGTGAGACAACTTTTTTCGATGTTCTGGCATGTGAAAAACCAAATGAAAGATACCCCAATTATTTACAAGCCTGTGGTTGGCTCCATGCAGCAGGCCAGCAGGCCCCACGCTGTTTGCTGATATACCAGCAGCAGGAGGGATAAGAACTTCCTCCACCAGCTGTGCACACGCTCTCCAGGATACATGGAGATGCCCAGGTAGCAGACACACACTGTATTTCACTGCTCTTGGTCACCTCACACTGATGATCACCACCAGATAAAAACAGCCTGATACAGTTTGTAATAAAAACTGTAATCCCTCTCTATCTTCCTTCTCCATTGACTGTGTGTAGTATTTATTCAATTTATACCATACTTCCATTAAATGGAATAACCTACCTTTTCTCCCTCCTTACTTTCAGGACTTGGCACATTAATTTTACTTTGTTAAAGGAAAAAGTAAAAAGACCAGAAAACACTATAACGTGGATTTTAAAACATCAGTCCCAGCAGTTCCATAAAAGCATTATAGGAACACTACCACTCAGAAAGCTGTTGCCAAAGAGGTGTAATTTCAGTTCTAGGTTAGAAAGGATGGTTTAAAAAAAGAGGTCATCACTGCCATGTGTGACTTAGGCATATCAGGAATATAGAGTTTTTCCTCCAGAAAAACAAAGTATTATACATTTCACATAGCAATCTAGTGTTCCCATAATGAAGAATTAGAATAAGAGTTAAGCAACTTGAAATAGTAACTTATCTATAGCAGAGGGCAGGGACTAAAGTCTTGATGGGGAAATTAAATTGAATTGCTAAGCTATTTTGATAACTGCTCCCAAACTTGCCCTACAGCACACTCACACAATGGCATGAGCTTCCTTAAGGCAAGAGTCACACTCCAGTAACATCACACTGCAGGTCATTTTTTAATGTTGGGACACTCACTGTCTCCTACTTCCCATTTTTGCGCAGTTAGTGACCCTGCTGACAAATAGATTTCTCTCAACTCCTCTGCACCCTCCTAAAAGTATTTTCTTCCTAGAAGTAATTTCTTCCATTACCCCCTTCTACAAAATCCAAGACCATTTTGGGTACATCATCTCTTTTACAGCCCAAACAACGTCTTCTAGAAGGAAAGAGAACTGTTTACAATACTGACAACTGTAAAGCAAAAGCACAAACTCAGCTGATTAAGGAGCTTATTCCTTCTCTGTATTTTTTAGCTGCCTTACAAAGAAGGGAAATCAAAATCATCATAATCAAAACCATACCAAAGTAACACAAGTGACTGGGATTTGTTATCATCTCAGTATTTGCAAAGGAAATTCAACATCATTACACTCATTACTGCTGAACAATTTAAAATTCATACACCACCATTGCTTAGCTTATAGCCAAGATTCCTCACCCTGAAGGACCCCTGGAAAAGTCCAATCCAAATGTCAGCACTGCAGTGTGACTGGTTTTGTTCAGTTATTACTACCTCACCCTGTCTTTCACCTCTACAGAAAAGATGAGGATAAAGTGCATTACTGTGTTGTTTCTACAAGCTATTATTTAAGTGTAAATTGAACTCGGATTACCCTGGGGCAAAACTAAGAGTTAACAGGTTTGTGGGGTTTTGTTTGTTTGTTTCAATGTATGCACTATTACCATTTTTCTTTCTTCAAACTACAGCCTTCGATTACTAACATGAATGCTTACATGTACTCCTTCCTTGTCCTAACTGCTAGTAGGAAAGCCCCTTCCAGAATCCTAAATTCTAGGAAGTCTGGCACATACCACAACTCACCATCACTATGTAACCAAAGGTGAAAACCTCAGCAAACAAAACTCTGAAAGGAGCAAGACAAACACACTGCCACAGGCAAGAAATTGGGCCACTCTGACCAGGAACTGTAACCAGCAGAGAATCTTCAGGAGTTTAATGAGCAAAATGCAAAATAACCTAAGTTTAGGTCTGGATTTTGGTGTTATTTTCAACCTGCGTATCTTAATGAGCTGCATGACAGTTTTATTAATATACTAGGAGTCCAAAATAAGTAAACATTGCTGAAACAAGTGCTCTTTGAAATTAAATAGGTAACTAAACTCCATGGTGAAATTACCAGCAGATGTTTCAAAACAAACTCAACACAGTAGCTATCAACTTACAGCCTGCAGAACTAAGACCTCAGTTTTCTTTATCCTGTAGTCCTTTACTTTGATAGTTTTGTGAAACACCGATGAAAGCACTTAAAAACAATCGAAAACTTAAATGCCCTGATATGTAAAGAGCAGAAAATATTCTGCCCTACAGAATTCAGCAAGGAATTTAATGAGTCTTCAACCGTATCAAGTCCTGCCACACAGGGAGTAATTAACTCCAGTAGGGAGCTGCCCTTAATGCTGGTAGCAAGAGGGACACCATGCAGGCAGGTGGAGCACTTTACTCAAATGATAATATTTAACTCACTTTTTAGATTGTATTGCCTGCTGCATGCTGTATACCTCTGGAATAAGTGAAGAGAACAATTTGAAGGTATTTTCTAGGTGACTGTAGAGGAATAATCTCCAAGTTTCTTCCTAGGTACAATCAAGTACCCAAGACAGATGCCATCACATGCTTGAGCAGCCCCAAAGCAAAACCTCAGGTTGGCTTGAAGTTGGTGTTTTTTTAACTGTTACTCAAGGAAAAACATCATGCTTGATTCGATTACAAAGCTTTCCTACAGATTTTCTATGACAGCTGTATCTTACATGCTGGAAAAGTAAACATGACTAATCACATACTGTACAGCACTCAGTTGTGTTGACACAAATAGAAATAGCAAACTGTCCCGTGTGCTGCCACACCCTCCTCCCCCCATATCAACACACTGCATCAAAGCTTTGAAAATTGACATCAGCTATTTCATATTTAGTGTTTTCACCTGTAGAACTTAAAGCGCTCTGCAGAAATCAGGAAATCAAACATGAATAGGATTTTTAAAATACATACACATCTCCCTTCACTGACCAGACATTTCAAAAGCAGCTATCCTGGTTATTTTGTCCAGGTCATATTAACTATAAGGAAAAAAAACAAAAAAAAACCAACAAACCCACCCAAACCACAAACCAAAAACAAACCACAAAACACACACCCTACTTAGTTAAATATTCTGTCATCTAAATTTTTAGGTACCCATTCTTCTTGTATGCACACATTTTTGAAACATCTAGTCACATAGTGTGAGTCACAAGTCAGGAAACTCAAAATCCAATTTTCTATTTTTAAGGAGTTATGTGCAGCAGCACGTTGTTTGGACGTTTTCTGATCAAGAAATTTATCACTTCATCAGCTGTGACTTTACTGCAGTGGGGAATACCTACAGAGCATAAAGCATCCTTTCTTACCTGTAATGATCTTTCTCTACCTTCCCAGCTGCTGACAGCACTACTACCCACCCAGAACCTCAACCATGTGCACAAAAGCTGGACAGGGAGGGAGGGAGGAGACTCTGCACACAATGGAACACACACAAACTCAACCTACGCTTGCAAACAATGCTGCCTTACACATGTAAGACATTCAAAACTGTTACCTGTTTTAAATTATATCAAGTTTATATAAAGGAGATCAACTTTAAAAAGAAAACAGTTAATATTGGTTCAGGTAAAATTCAGACTAAACCAAGTATTTTTACTGCACCAAGCTTTATGGAATGAGTTTAGACACCAATATTAGAGAATGCTCTCGGAGCCCTTCAGAACAACAGAAGGAAAACATACTTTTTCCTCAATTTGAGTTCTCCAAAAAGTACAATGTTGATAACTCAATTAAACCTCTTGACTCACTGACATGCAAAACACTTTAATACTACAGACAAACTTCATAACTTCATAAGTCAGAAACATGAGAAATTTTGTTTCAAATGATCATTCATATTCCCATACAGCAGTTCCATATTTCAGCCTGTACAAACTACTGAAAACTGCATGCAATATTCTCAACTCCTTCAGGTCTTTAACCAAAGAGAAAGTGAACTACTGGTCTAATCTAGAGGTGTTAAGCTTTGACCAAACTAATAGAACCAAATGTGAACTTCTGTCAAGTACCCTCTGATGTTTTGTTAAACATCTGTTTTTCCTACTTCATTTCCTGTTCTCTTTCTCTCCCTCCCCCACCAGACAGGAAATTGTCTTGACAACAAATGAATCAGCTAGAAGTGGAACTAAGCAGCCATCAGCTGATTCTTCATCGTTTACAGTCACAGACACTTCAAAAAGCCTTGCTACTGTTTGCTTCCAAGTGACCATAGCTGTTCTAACTTCACCTCATTAAAAAGAAACGTTTAAACACAACAGAACAAGCTCTTTGAAGAGCCAAGCGATGATTTTCATCTTGAGATCCAAAAATCAAAACAAGAAACACTTTACTCAAAGCAACTGAAATCATAACAACACATATTGTAGTTGTCAAGTCACAGGATCCACAAACCTTCTATTTCTAGGTTTATCTTTTTTTCTTTTAAAAAAAAAGCCACCCAAAGAGAAAAACCTCTAAATAAAATCCCAAACAGCAATACAAATGCATTTGCTCTTCAAAAAGCCATCTGGAAAAGCAACAGTATTGTTCATGATCTATAGCAGCCTCTATATTCCTGTAATGTACTATTACAATGCCAAGTCCACATTAGTATTAGTTAATTTTATTTCTAAACTTCTCTTCCTTCAAGAAAACCTTACTCCTATAAACACAGAGATTATGAGAAGTATTTCAAGGTTGAAATTAGTATTCAACAAAAGCAGTTTCTACAGAAACTGACCTATTTTAGGACTGTGACAGGATTTATATTTTATCAGTTAGGTATGTTTAATAGAGTTTTAACATTCAGTACATCATATCTTAGCCTCAATTCTTTTGGGCTGCCTATCTCACATTCTACAACAGAATAAAAAAAGTTCAGATTAGTATGACGTTTGAGATAGCATGCAAGCAGCTTAAAGTAAACAAAAAAGAGAAAACAAGAACTATGGACAACCAACTCCATAGTGAAAGATTACACCACTACAATTAGTCCAACTACACAGCTCTGAAAGAGTTCAAGTGTGCCTCTTACCACAATTGCATGCGGAGAATGCACTAAGGCCTTAAGTTCATTCAGGTCGTTCTCAGCCTGCAGAAATCGGCATAAGAAAAAGAAAAAAAGTACATAAGGAGGATGAATTTTGAATTCTCTCACAGATACTATGAATTTCAACAGTGGTTAATACAGTCCTATAAGCCCTACGTTACCTTATCCCATTCTCCTTCCATGACATGATTGCGGAATTTGGTAGCTGAAGGATGTTCTAAACGACATCCTGACTCTTGCATGAGGAGATCAACAGTCTGGCTGCAGGAGAGATACAGTGTAAAAAAACCCGACCAGTTTCACCCTCACAAATACACCGCCTGCTATGACAACAGTTTACCATACTTTAATAAAACAAGAATACGATGACCAGATTCAGATGCTTGTTCAAGAAGATGATCTCAGTTGCCTGAGACATGTAAAAGGCTACCTCTACCTAAAGCAAGTTGTCAAGGAGCTTGAAAGCTTTGCTGAAGTACCATAAAGTATGTGACTTACCAGCCACCACAAACAGCCAGCCCTGCACAGAAGATAAACTTCATGAAGGAAGATATAATCTAGAAAGCTGTTAGCTACTGGCTGCCGTCCCCTGCCCCCTCCCTACCTCCCCCCTAAAAGAACAAGGGGAGCTACAACATCTGGCTCAGGCCTAATTTTTTCTTCTTCATCACTTCTTAAAAGACTGGCTCCTTAAAAAAAAATAAACAAACTCGGGAACCTGTAGCCCTCCCCCTTTTTATACTAAAAATAGCTTATTTACTGTGGTGTCGTCTATGAATAGTCACGAGTTGTCTGCTGCTGTAAACTTGCCTCTTGTGTCAGAGGCAATTTATTTTATGGAATATGTTCTTTACAGCTACCCATTCTGCAGTGTTTTGAAGACTTGTGGCTACATAAGCACTTTACGGGACTTCTCTACCCTCCTTCCAAAATGATGACATACTAGGTAGCTTTAGCTTTACTCACAAAGCATTATGATTAAATACTTAAGACTTCCCCTTTTCCACTGGGAAATTATTTTCTCTATTCTGATGTTAAGAAAGGGCCAACATTCTCATTTCTTGTTTACAAGTAAGATTATTAGGAAAAACACGTGTCCAGCACAAATCTAGAGAGGCCTTCACCATTTAGAGGGCCAAAGGTTTCCAGAGTCAAACCCAAAAGCCTGCTTAAGCGGCAGTTTACTTTGTGTCGCTTCCTCCGAGCTGACAAGCCAAATCTTGGAGCTCATCTGCGAACAGCCGCCCCCCCCACGCCCAGCTGCGGGCTCCATTATGTTTAACAGATAACTTCTCCCCCACTAACACATTTGTATTGATCTACCCTTATCGGTGTGCAACTCGACTTCCATATTGCCATCCCTGGCAGGGGAAGCTCGTGTCCTGTCCCTTCGCTAGACACCGGCACAGGCTTGGAAAACACAGCTCCGGCTCCATTTTTCCGGGAGCGGGCCTGCCCCACGGCTCTGCCTCGCAGCCGGGCACTGCTCTCCCCTCGCTGGTGACCACCGGGCTGCGACGGGGGAGTTTTGGCCACCAACCACCCCGCCGGGGGTCCCTTCCTCTCCCCTCCTCCCCGCTTCGGGCTGCCCATCCTCCACGGGGACCCCGCGCCGGACCCTCCCCGCGGACGGAGCGGAGGACGGCGGGGCTGCCCCGGCCCCGGGGGGCCCTCCGGTCAGGGCGCCGCAGGAAAACGAAGGAAGGAGCCTGCCCCCCGGCCCCGGCGCCCCTCGCCCACCGCGGCCACTTACTTGAGCCCTAGCCCGTGGAGGTGCTGCCCGATCAGCCGGATCACGTCCTCGTCGGACTGCGAGAGCCGCTTCTTCTTCTTCAGGGCGCTGCCGCCGCCGCCGCCCCCCAGCTCGGCAGCGGCCGGGCCGGGCCCCCCGGCGGCGGGCACCCCGTTATTGACGCCGAGCCCGCCGGGGCTGCCGCCGCCGGGGCCGCCGCTGTTGGCCGAGGGCAGCAGCCCGTTGGCGTGGGCCAGCTGCTCACCGGCGGCCGTGCCCGCCGAGGCCTCGCCGTTCTGGGCGCCCAGGCAGCCCAGCTCCGGGCCCTGCGGCGGCGGCTGCTGCTGCTGCTGGCCCCCTCCCGCCCCGTTGGCCTGCATGGCGCTGCTGGCGATGCCGCCGCTGCTGCTGCTGCCTCTGAGCGGGGCCGCGGCGGGGGCGAGCCCGGCGGGCACCGAGGGGGACTGGGACGAGGTGAGGCCTGCTCTGCCCGCGGAAGCCCCGGGCTCTCCTGCTCCCTCCACCGCCGCCGCCGGGGAGGCCCGGGCTTTCTTCCGCGGGGGCGGGGAGGCTCCGCCGGTGTCCGAGTCGGAGGAGGAGGAAGCGGAGGCCAGAGTTTCCTCGCCGAGAGCGGCCGTGGTGGGAAGCCGGGGGGGCGAGGAGGGGGAGGCGGCGGGGGCGAGGGGAGGCGGAGCGGGGCCCTGCGCCCGCCGGGGGTCCCGGAGGCAGCACCGCCGCCCGCTCGGGGCTCCCTCTGGCGATGGCGGCCGCCGCTGCCCTGAGCCCCCGCCCGGCAGCCCCAGGCGCCCGGCCCGCTCCGCTCGCTGCCCGCCGGGTTTGTCTCCTCTCAGCCCAGCTGCACCTAATGGAGTCCGGGCCGGGACGTCACAGGAAATTCCTGCACTGCCCCCTACACACACTTCCGCCGCCCGGGGCCGCGGTGGGCACGGCCCCACGGCTGCCGGGGGGCGGCGGCGGGGCGGCCCCCGGGGGGGACCGGGACGCCCCAACGGCACCGTCCGGGTCGCCGCCCGCCCGCGCGGGGTCCCGCGGCGCCTGCGGGGGCCGTGGGCGTCGTGCCCGAGGGGCTCCCCGGGGTCCCGGGCATGTGCCCGGTGTGTGCCCGCGCCCGGCAGCGCCGGGGTGGGACGGGACGAGGGTGGTCCTGCTCGAGGTGCGGTGAGCGCCCGCTGCCCCGACGTGTCCCGGTGGGACCGGCCGCCCCTTTGACACCCTGGAGGTGACCGGGTAATTCCCGGCCTCAGGTGGTTTCCTGATCCAATTTGGACAGGGAGAAATGGGTGCAAACTGAAAGAGGGGAAAATTAGGTTGGGTGCGTGGAAGAAATTCTTTTATGTGAGAGTGATGAGCCACTGGAACAGGTGGCCCAGGGAGGTTTGGATGGCCCAGCCCTGGTGGTGTTCAAAGCTGGGTTGGATGGGGCTTCGAGCAACCTGGTCTAGTGGAAGGTGTCACAGCCCATGGCAGGGGTGTTTGGAATGGGATGATCTTTAAGGTTGCTTCCAACCCTGATTCTATGATTCTGTGTTTGGGAGTTTTTAATAAAGGAAGGTGCTTAATGAAGTCGCATCCTGGTGCACAGGTTGGTTGCTGGAGGTTTCAGACCCCCTGACAGTCTTGTCAACTGCATGCGTTGGCATGGAAAAAGGGAGGAAATGGCAGTTTTGCTGTAGGTCTTAAAAGAATGTTTGGGAGTTGGGGCACATTTGTCAGGGCAGGCTGTCAGAAGACAGTGGGAATTTTAAGGGTCCCAGTCTCTACTCTGTGGTTTCTCCCTGCTAACCCTCCTGTGTGGTGGAAGGCAAACTCAAATCCTGAGCCAAGCCTCTGGTCAAAAGTCGTGAGATGAGTGAAATCCTAGTCTTTAAAAATAGCATCTTGAAATAATGTGTTTTATGTTATTTGGTTTAGAGCCTAGAATTTTATCTTTGGTATGCTCAAACTTTCCTCCAAAACCCAAAGGGAAATAACAAAACTTTTTTGTTGTTTTGTTCCTTTTTGAAAGCTGAGGTTAATATCTAATTATCTTCCCCTTCAGAAGCTGAGGTTTTAGGAGTACTGGCTTAGGTTAAACTAGTAAGTTTGAACAACAATGCTTTGTTTTGAGTGGAACTTTGAAAAAGTTCCAGTTGAGGGAAACCACAGGCCCAAGACCAGTGGAGAACTCCACAGGGGAACAAAATGCATGAAAGGAGTGAAGTCAGAGAAAGAGATGAGATCTCATGGAGGCCTGGCCAGCTGAAGTAGATACCTTGACCCTGTTCAGAGGCTGCAGAAGATATTTGGATGATAACAGCCAAAGCACTCTTATGTCAGAGGGAGAGGTTGGAAGGAGCTTTGTCCCTGACCTCTGCCCAGGTGTGACTGTAGGGTTAAATTCAACATTGGTCTTCTGGAGAGGGGAATGCTGATTCTGTGTTTTTTAGCTCAGTGACCATTGCTGGAGAACACAAGGCATGTGTTTTAGCTACTTCACTGCTGTATATACTCTCATTTCCTTTGTTTTGTGTTTTTAGCATTCTTGAGTTCTTTCTTGGTCTTCCCTAGATGCCATCACTGGATCAAAGGCTTGGGTAAAGATGACAGGACCAGTTACAGAGAGCAGCACAGACCCTGTGAAGGCACGTGAAAGTGAACTTTAAAGATCAAGACTAGGTTTTCAGGAAGGTAAAGTTGCTCATCATTCTTTCCTGCCTTGTGTCTCAGTGTCCAGAGGGAGCGGATGGTAAAAACGCCTTCCCACCATCTGCTACTGTCGTCCTTTGTCACCTATGGCCTTCCTAATCATAGAGGTGGATTTTACTTCTCCTAGGCTTTCCCTAGTCACCAGGAGGGGATCTTGGAAGACAGGTCTGGAGCTGGCACAGTCACAGGAAAAAGAGAATTGTGAAAGGAGTAATGGCACCATGCTTTGTCAGTTTTTCATCAGCTAAGCCATGATTTGTATCTGATTCTATTCTGCAGCCAGATGAGAGAGGGCAAATTTAATAATCCAAGTAAGTGTGCAGCTTTTTGAGCAATTAGAGAATCAACTGGTAAATATGAAACATGTCTCACTTTTGACAGACGACTCTGTTATAATAACAGAAATATGAGCTCATTATATTCAGGCATCTTTAAAGTTTCTCAAAAGTAGAGAATTAATGCAGCAATTCAGCTATTAAAAATGACAAACTTAAAAACACTCAGAAGAGGAATTTTGAAGAGAAATTTTGGCAACTTTAAATACAGTTGTAGTACCAGCCATGTTACTGAAGCAGAGGTGTAACACATAACTCTGTAGAATATGTACAATTCTGAATGTATTGTAATCCAGACAACTTCCTATTGTATAGATACACATCTTTAACGGAAAAAATGTTGCAGAAATACTTCTTACTTATTGTGATAGTTTAGAAAACTGATGAGACCAATCACTCCCTGTCAAAAACAACCAATGAAATTACCAATGTAGAATATTTTGAACTAGTGGTATCTCTTAAGTGTAAGAAACCTGCCTTGGGACATTCTAGACTAAATACAAACACTTGAAAAACAAGAAACACTACCATTTTCTAGGTCTGGAAAGTCAAAAAACAAGAAAACCCCAACCCTTGAATTTATCGTTTATGAGCTGGCTAGAACTAATAAACTTTAGCTAATTTAGGTTGTTTGGGGTTTTTTACTTCCCCCCGCCCCCCATTTTGTTTTAGAGGAGGATGGAGCACAGAGTCCAGATCTGAATAATAGGAAGGAACTCTCATTAGGGGCCTGGGTTATTTGATAATAACCATGTGAGGCTGCTTCAGCAGAACTGTAATAGTACAAAATATTAAACAATCCTCGAGAGATGGATTAACAGTCAAAGCTCCATGCTGAAGGTAATGAATTGTTTGATTCCCTATCAGGTGTATATACTTTCCATTTTCTTCTGCACCAAATTTGAGGTTACTGGAAACAAACCAACTAGCAACAAAAAAACAAAGGAAGAAAGAATAATTTAGAACAGTCACATTTTCCACAGTACCAGCTAAATAAATGCTTGAACAGGCACCTGGATATGCTTGCAACTTCCAAAAAACGAGATAAGGATGAAAGATAAGCACCTTCCTTAAACAGCACTTCTAGAAATCATTCAGCAGATAGTAAGCAAATTACACTGTTCTGAGATTCCATGACTTCATGCAGAGGAGGATGGTCAATATTTTAATAGAGGAGTGGAATATGGAAAGCCAAAACCTGGCTGGAGTTGCAGCTGAAGGACATGAAGGGCCACGTAAAGAGGTTCTATGGATGAATTGGCAGCAAAAGGAAGACAAGGGAAAATGTGGATCTGCTGCAGAACTGGGTGATTAAACTGGCCAAAATGGTCAAGGAAAAAGAAGAGACCTCTTTCGTCTTGGGCTCTGCAGGGAAAAAACCCACATCTCCCAAGCTTCTGTGGCTGGTAGCAGGGTTGAGCAGAGGAGGAAAACTACCCACAGAAAGTCCACTCTGTCAATGTGGGCATATACAAGTCTGCTGGACCACATGACACCCATTTGAGTGTTGAGGGAGCTGGCCAGTTTTATTTTGTGCTCACACCCTGTGACATTTGAAAGTCCACATCATTTAAAAGACTGCAGGTGACTGAACAAAGGCTAATGTTGCACATTTAAGTTCAGTTGTCTGACCCAGCGTCTCTGACTTTGGGCTTAGCACAGGGAAAGCAGAGGGTGCCATTCAGGCTTCCCTTTATGAGGGCTTTTGGTGGACTTCCTCAATAACCTTGTAACTGGGGAGATGTGGGTGGGGTGGGCAGACTGTGTGTGTGAAAAACTGGCTGTACCCCCAGGTTTGGAGGCTGTGTGTCATTGGTTTGAAGTCTTGACTGATGCCCCGTTAGGAGGGGTCAGGGATCGATACTGGGACAAGTCTTGTTTGACAAGGTCAACGTGCGGGGGGTGCTTACAGAGTGCACCCTCAGCAAGTTTTCAGCTGATCCCCTGGCCAAGCTGGGGACATCAGTTGATACACAGGAGGCTGCCAGTCAGAGCAGGCTTGCCAAGCTGCACGAGCAGGCCAGTGAGAACCTTGTGTTGGTCAACAGAGACAAGACCAAAGTCCTGGATGTGGGACAAACTATCCTCATGGGACGCTACAGGCTGAGAATCAGCTGGCTTGGAAGCAGCCCAGTAGAAAAGGGCCTGGCCATCCTGGTGGACAAAAGAAGTTCCTCATAGGATTTCAACACCTGCAGGGCTGCATTATCCATACACCCAGCAGGTGCCAGCTGTGTGTGCAGCACTGGTGAGGCCACACTGGATACACATTGTCCAGTTTGGGAACAGCCAGTTCAGCAGAGGCTGCTGAGGTGGGAGAGGCTGGAGAATATGATGTGTGAGGAAGTGGGTTTGGCCACAGCAGGATCTAATTACAGTATGCACCTTACCAGAGAGAATTACAGGGAAGATGGCACAGGGCTTCTCTCTGAGATGGTCACTAACAGGATGAGAGACCAAAGTGAGAATCTGCACCCAGAGATACTCCAAGTGTAAGGAAACAAATGTTCAAAGTGAGAGTGGTCAAGTAGCAGAACACTTTTCCTGAGTGGCTGTGGATTTTCCAGCCTTGGAAACAAAACTAGACAGGAAAAGACTTTGAGCAACCTAGTTTATCTTTGAAGATAGCTGTGGAGGGAGCAGGAGATTGAACCAGGGACCTGCAAAATATATTGCCTATCTTTAATTTTGCTGTGATTATAAATATATTTTGTACAAGTCTATCATTGTGTTAGGGAGGGGACAGTATTGGAGACTGGATAGTCATCGTGTCTCGGGGGTTACTGGTATTACATCCCAAAGCTTCAGTACAGCCATCATGTTGCTTTGTAGCTGAGCTTGCATGGGGAGGATAAGGGCAGTAGTGCTATTGTTGCAACCTAATTAAATATTAGGTAATGGCACAATGTCTTCTGTCCACCAAATTCATGTGCGTACACTGGTGTTGACCTCTGCACTCTGCTGGGTAAGCACAGTGTGGTGTGGTCACAAAAATAAATGTCAGAAGGTGCCGAGGATCCCATGTGGTACAGAACGTCCTGTTTAATGCAGGGTGTGTCATATTGTTACACGGTCAGGGCAGTTTCTGGTAGGAAGAGCCTACATGGCATGGTTTCCCCTGTATTTCTGTTGCCATAGGTGTCTTTGTGGGTGTGCGGGACGTGGTGTATTGGGAGAACTCAGACTTCCCTGTAAGGACAGATAAAGCATGCATGTGCAAGGGGTGTGCTGCCGGATTGGTACTTACTGTGCAACTTCTCAGAGCAAGACAATATTGCATATGCTGTGAATCTGACATGTCAGACTTGCTTTGCATGCAGGATTTATCTGTCTGGGACTATCCTAGATATCACTTGCAAAATCTGTCTGTGTATCCTGTGATCCATCAAGCATTCTCAGATATATTCAGAAGTAACAAGTAGCCAGGATTTGGAAAGACAGTGTGCCATCATGTCAATGCTTCAATGGATTGCAATGCACAGAATAACAGCGTGCTTAGATTTTTTTTTTTCTCCATATCTTGATAGGTGTAGATGTTCACTCTAACACTTACGAAATCCCCTTCTGACCACTGTGTGCAGTAGGAGCTGGCGGATAGTCCACAGAAAAGCCAATCACTGATTTTATTCCATGGAGGTCTCCAAGCTTGTTGTTTCTTCTGGTCTGTGTTCCTTAATATCAGCATGTTGATTTCATGTCCAGATCTCAGATGAGTTATTGGTGTTTTTATGTGAGATTAGATTTGTCCTGCTATTGTTGCAGTTATTTTACTTTTCCTACTTGAGGGCTGCTCCCCTGTCTTTTATTTTGTGCTGGCTCTCAAGGCAATTGTTATTTCAGTCTTGTTAGTTGTGTCTGCCAACTCCCACATAGCTCCTAGAGCCTAACCCTGAGTGGGTGACACACCACCTTCTATTGCTTATCCATGGAGTTAGGACCTGTCTCTCCCAGAATGACATGTACACTTTGTCCTTCTCTAGGCAACTGCAGTGAGCTCTCACACCTGCAACTAAACATTCAAGACCAGGCATGTAGACTGTAGTATCTCACATCTACTCTGGAATGGGCAGAAGGGAAATTATTACGTAATCACCAGAAGATTACATCTTAACATTAAGCTTGTGAATAGCTCCTTGGAGCCCTGGGATTACTAACTAATTTTTTCCCCTTCTTAATCAGGAATATATGGTTTTCCAAGTCTGTGTTTAAAAAAGCAGTGAACCAGACCCTCCTTACTTTGGGCAGAAGATTAAAGGCCAGTGTCACAAGAATGTCATTGCACTATTTAAGTGCCCCTCATTTTAAGGGAAATCATTAAGTTTTTCTTACAACTGTACCTTTACTTAAAATACAACTTCCTCTACAAGCTCCTCCTTCCTTGTTGGTGTATAGTATTTACATCAGAAATAAAAAGACACAAAATTAGAGAAAAGATTACTTTGTGTGGCTCCATACATTTATGTAGTAAAAAGTTTTCACCACTTCATCTAATGTTTTTGCATACATCAGCTCTGGCACTTACTCTCAGACTTAAGACCTCAGGAAGTTTCAAATACTTACTCTGATAAAGAACCCAAGACACCACCACTAGTCCAGCACAAAAATACTTTTTCTATATGCTTGAAAAAGAGTCTTGTTCCAGAACTAGACTGGCCTGGGATGTAGGAGTGGGCAAGAGCATTGCATGGTACTGAGGGCTGATCACTCAGGCTTTCAGGAGGACGCTCATGCAAGACTCGAGTTCTGTCTGAGGCTAACACCAGGCAGTAAGATGTTAAATCCATGTGATCCAATAACCTTTAAACATTACATTTTGATTTCCAGAAGACTTTCTTCAGATCCTTTTTCAAAGGCTCTTGGTATCAGAGAGTTTAGGGTTTTTTGTCTTTGACTAATGTATTTGGGTCTTTTGTACTAAACCAACATGATTTCTCCAATTGAAAGTGTAACATTCACCAAATTTTCTATAATACTTGGGGTTTTTTTGAAGAGGGTACAATCTGTGGAACGTAGGCAGAGATAGTTTTTTACTGAGATGTATTTGGAGCAACTAATATACCTTATTTGAATCTTTGCCTCATAAATAATACAATAATTTCAAATACATGCAGATTAAACCTTTATGCTTTCATGGCTTCTCTCTTAAAGAAGAGTGCCGAGAGGGTTTCTGAAGCATGGTGTGGTAGGTAGGGTTTACTGACATGCATTTGGCTGCATTACTCATCACCAGTTGGACTAATGGTCAGGACACTCTAGATATTGTCATTCCTATTTTTATCCAGCAGGACAAGTTAATACAATAGACACAATTACATCTGTGGAATTTCTGAGGTAGTTCCTCATTTTCTATAAATACCAACACCTTCTGTGTCAGTAACTCCAATTTAATAGCGCTTCTTCAGAGTGCCACATTTGAGAGTGGAGTGTGTCCTGCTAGATACTGTCAGTGTTGGGAGGTATGGTGGGAAGTACTTCCAGCTGGAGGGAGGAAAGGGGAGTTTTGTAAAATTAGCACCAAAGGCTTGGTCTTTTAAATATTTCAGTGCATGCATAGACATACTTCTATGGGTAGTACTGTTTACTGCATTTTCACAGTCGGAACCTGGTTTTTTGAATTATAACAAATCTGTCACCTTGGAGTAACTAATTATATTGCACTCCATGGCCTCTCAAAACCTCACAATGCATCCTGAAATGAGCTCAAGCTTTCTGTCCTAAAAGACAAAGACTCCTCTCCCTGAAGCTAAAAGAATACCCATGTGTTGTTAGGAGTCCCCTGCCAAAGATGTGCAGTGCCAAAGACACAGCTGAACAGAACTAATTTCATTTTGCCAGGAGCATTGACACAAATGCAAAGTAGGTAGCTTGATAAATCTGCTTTGCTGTTATTGTTGTAACAACAGTGTTAGCAGGAAAACCTTGACAGAACTTTCTTTTTGAAAAACATAGTTCATGGCATTAATCTAGCCTGACTTTGTACATCTCTAAGTTAAGCAGTTGGCCCAAGCTATTTTTCTAGGCTTCCTCTGGAGAGGTGGAGGCAGTCACAAAAGTGATTCATCCCAGATCCTTATCAAAGATGGGATGTGTCGCTTTCTGGTGTCTTGCAGTGACACTGAGGGAGCCTAGCCCAGTGACGTTAGAGTACATCAGTAACTCGTAGGCGAGGAGAGTTAAAAGAGGTGAATTCTGGCCTACATTCTACCAGTGTGATGGTAAATTTAGAAATTCAAACAGTGTCACATTGGCTGAGAGATGCCAGTGTGCCACTGACAGCCGCAGTGAGCTGTGGCAGTGAGGTCCTTACTCCAGTATTACTGGGAGGCCAGCCTGTGGCTCATGGATTGCAGAGCTGTACCGTCACATCCCATCTTGGTGATCTGTCATCATCTGTCCTCAAGGTCATACTGGCTCCTAAGACTCAGTTATGGGAGGAAACCAGCCAGCCAGAGACGTTCAGGCCAGTATTGACAGGTCACCTGAAGGAGCAGAAGGTCTCCAAGGATGTTAGCAGGAAGGATCGGAGCATGACCTTTGGGGATCTCTGAGGGTCTAGACTGACCACATCTTATCTTGAAGCTGCTCCCAGGGCTCTCCATCCTCTTGATTCTTCAGAATATGTGTGTTGTGACTCTTGGGCCTAATTAGAGCATATGTGCAGTCCATTAGACAGTAAAGGGTAGTCACTAATGCTTAATTAGTTTTGTTACTTTAGAAATATGCACACTATTAAAATTATTATGGAAATACTATCAGAGGAACAAAGAGCAAGGTGAAAGGTTAAAAAAACTTTCCTGATTAAATGCAGCAAGCATTATGTGTATACAGAACTGCCAGCAGTTTCACTTTGTTCCCACCATATCTTATCCTTTGTAAAAAGCAAAGAAATATAAGTATCCCATCTTGAAAAGAAAGCCTTTTCAACAAAACTCTAAAATAGGCTAAACTTTTGTTCGCTAAACCCATTTATTTTTCATATTAATTTTTATATTTTATAAGGTCAATTACCCCATAACACATACTTGCATGTCTTCTTCAACAATATTTTGATAGCATTATCTCTGAGAAGAGACTTAGGATCATCTACCTTATTCTTAAGAAAGTTTGACCATGCAGATATCCTAAAATGTCTGGTATAAACACATTGTGACTTCCCTGAAATCTTATGAGTTATTTGATGCTAAAACATCCTGAATCTGTCTTCTACACAGAACTAATATATTACTCTACATCTTACTTTTATAACGTATAAATATTTGTGTTTTATCAATATTGTTAACAAAATATTGATCATGAAATATGTTGCAAATATTATGTGAAAAATAAGACTATGCTACTTCACATATGTTCTAAAGTTTGTAATAGGAATAGCAATTTTAGCTATGCCTTTTCAACACTTTTAATGGTTTTTATAATTTTATCTATATAACATGACTACCTATAGACATTAATTTAAATTGTAAATAGTTTAATGTATGGAACAAACCCTATGGATATTCAGTCTGGATTTTTTCAACTAGAAGACAGTAAATTGAGGCAGATTCACTTTGTCAACAACTGCTTCCATGCCTTGGCTTTTGAAACAAGTCTTGATGAATAGTATTACATAGTTACTACACTATCAAGCATTTTCAAAACATAATCAAAATACTAATTTTTTTAATGAAACCTTCTAGAGTGCTCAACCTGCTGAATTTTACATTGGACCTTTGTGTTCCTTAAGGAATAACACCAGTGATGTTTCAAAAGGGAGCACTTCCAGGGACAAGGCAATATAAAGCCTCTGAGATGGGGAATTTTTGCTGCTTGGATAAACATAATCAAAAATAGAATAGTAGAAATCATGTCTTCTGTGGTGTTCAACCTGTGCTGTTTTATGCTTTTTGTTTCTTTATCAGTGGAGATCAGTCTTCTCATTTCTAAAGATGTTTTCGTTAAGGGTTTTCAAGTTCACCTATCTTTTTTTTTTGTCATCACATTGGATTTCTCTTTGTCCAGATCAGGCTGAAATTTTTTCTTTCATTTTTTCCAAGGTTTTCATAGGGAGGAAAGAGGATTGTATTGTTCTGAGTGACACTGGCATGCAAATAAATAACACTGAAACTGGGAAGAGTGTTAATTAAAAATTATTATAACCTGACTGACCTGACTTGGCATCATGGTATCTTGTCAAACTGGCTCTTTATTCTTACGCGTGTCTGGTTTGTGTTTGTGGTGTGAAGCTAATGAGCTCATGGAATTGTTTGGCCTAATCCTGCTCTCTTTACACTGCAGAAGTTTTACATGAGGAAGAACAAGGAATATCAGAATGAGGGTCACTGGGTATGACTCGTGGTTATTATACCAAGTAATGTTTGGTATAGACTGCTATTTTAATAAATTCAGGTAGATGACATATTGGGCCTGTTGTTTGTTTACCTAGATGAGATTTACATTGTTTTAAGACTGACTTACACCTATGTGTAAGCTCTGTTGGCTTCAGTGCACATTTTTTGTTATTCTTACCTGTGTGGGGCCACACTGAAACAAATTAGAATGGGTTAAATGATGTAATCAACAACAATGTAATACTCAATTTGCTGTGACTTCTGATCACATTGCCATCATTTTAGCTCTCCAGAAGAAGAGCAATTTGGGCAGTTGTGAACAAGAAGGACTGAAATCTGACTTAGAGAGGTGTCTCAGTTAAAAGAGAAGCAGATCTTATCTTTACATCCATATGTGCTACATACACATCAAAAGGCTGCTTCTTGAAGCCTTTGAAGCGAGATGGATCTAACAATTGTCCTGTTTTTTATTCCCAGGGAGACACTGGGCTGTGGGCTGGGGCTATGGAAGATGCAGGTCTCCCACCTCAGCCTGCCTTCTCAGCTTTCTGCTGTGCTCATTAGCTGGGGTGGAGTGCCCCAGTGACACACCTCTGCAGCATCTTGTTTTGGAGTTACTTGGTAGGAGTGCTGTGCTGAGCTGTGCAGCCATATCCTGCGTTTAACTATAGGGTTACGTGACTAATAATTCAGGTAGTTCAACCAAAGTTATTCAGAATATGTAGCCCAGGTGATGCAATTACCAAACACATGCTGTGGGACCCCACTCTGTGGCCAGTTCTGTATTTAGTAATTGTCAGTGTGTTTTGACATGTGACCAGCACATTCACAATATGATTTATCACACTGTCCTTTTTTTTAAAATCTCCTTTTTTTCCCCATATTTTTGGTAATATTTCAAGAATTCCTGGAGGTTATTTTCTCTGTTTGCTGAGGTATGCAGTAGCAGCCACAATCTGACATTACATTACATTGCATTATTTACAGTACATAAATGCAATGTCTTTAACATTCATGTACCAGTAATTCCAGCAGGCCCAGGCAAAGTGAGCCCTACTTTTGTAGATATTTAATTTGAATTTATGTCTGTCCATGCCCCTGCAAGCTGACAGTTTAGAAAGAGGAGACAAAATGGTAAGGTAACATGGACAGAACAGGTTGAATAGGGGGGAATTCCCCTGTAGGTTCAGTCTTAACGCTGGCATCAGTCTTTCAAACTACTGGAAGTTATTGCTGAGAAGTGATGGGAATGGGGAAGTAAATACAAATAGTGGCACAGTAGTGTGAAGGGAAAGGGCAGAAAGAATGAATTTGACTCAGAGAAGCTTTTAGTGACTGAGTTCATAGAAATAATACAATAGAAAGTGGAGAAAAAGTCCATGGTCAGATCACATGAGGAGTCAGTCCAAAATTTCCAAATAGGTCGCTGATGTTTGCTGGCAGCTTTTAACTTCAGCTGGAAGAAAAGAGCCTCTTTTCTCCACAGACCAGAATTAATCTGTAATGCTTTTCTCCTCCAACTCAAGTGACTTGTGTTAAGAGAGCAGCTTTCAGACAAGGACCTTGGACCAAGTCCTGTTTGGGTACAGTGGAAGATTTCCAGCTGTATTTTAAAGCACCATTCACCTCTTGTGTCTGAACTGTTAATTTGCAGTGGGGTCACTCCCAACTTCCACTACTGCTAGGACATTAATGGTCTAAATACCTGCACCTGCTATGTTAATGAAATTATGCAGAAAAGCTCAAGTAATTTAGAAAATTATGTATTGTATTGGGGTGCCAAGAAGGACAGAATGGTACAAGTGGCAAGAAGCTGGTCAAAAGAAATGGGGATTTCAGATCACTTGCTGTATTATTGCCACAGTGTTAGCAGTGCTGCTAATGCTTTCAGTATTTTACTGTTTATTCAGCTTTGTAGTTGAATGTGTTGCAGAGTGGGAGGGCTTTTGACTAAGAGAAAGAATTGGAATAATGTTTATTTTTTAAGAAGTCCTTCTTATTGTTTTGCTGGCAGTTTTTCAAGATTGTGATATTTGTTTAAGATCAATCCCGAGCAAAAAAAATAGGTCATTAGGCATCTTTGGATTAAAAATATCACAGGGAAACAGAACTGGAATGGACTTTAAACAATCCATTCCTTGCTCCAGTCTGCAAAGATGTATACCAATATGATTTCTGATAAATGTTTGTCTAACCTGTTTTTGAAATCCTTTACAGCCTCCTCAAGCAATCTATTCAAGTCCTCATTATGCTTAGTGTTAAAAGAAGCCATTTCTAATGTCTAATCTAAAACTCCCACCTGCAGTTCACACCCATTACTTCTTATCGTGCCATGCTGGGCATGAAGAACAGCTTAATTCTCTTCCTCTCTGCATCCATCTTTTATGTGTTAGATAATGCTTGCATTCTCCTGCATGTGCCTTTTTCTGTGCAGCTGGACTTGGATGAATATAGATTAAAGGAAAAAAAAAAAGAAAAAAAAAATCACATTTCTGGCTGAGACAGTCATTTTAGGTGCTCAGGCAGCAAGTGGCTGAAATGGAGGAGTTAGAAAATGCTGGGCAGGGCAGGGTGATTTGCTTAAGGATTGGCCTCCATCTGAGGCCCTAAACATAGTGCACAAAAGGGAAGCTGGTGCCTGCCATGTGTTGCACGTCTCTCATGACAGTGCCTGTTTGGCATTTCTGTCTCACCTGCCCATGTCTCAGCCTGCATCTCTCATCAATCACCTGAACTGTGGCCAAGAACAGTAGGTGCTTCTGTGGAGCCTGATTTTCAAGGATTAGGTTAGTTCTCTGCTTCCATTTTTAGTTGTCTCCATTTCTGAATTCAGAGATGGGTAAGAAAAAGTAGGGAATGAGAAATGTGGCAGCTGACCCACCCTCCTTAATTCAGCCCTCAAAAGTCATACTCCAAGATACAGGAGATATCCATGAAATACCTTCTTCCTTCTTTCTTCACATCTTACAGGTCCTGGCAAAGATCCCCAAAACTCTTGTCATCCAGAATTATCCCAAACATGAATCCCTGACTGCTGTTGGCATCTGCTCTGGACCAGTATCCCTTAGCCTAGGTACGACAGAGGCTTCCCAAGTATCCTGCAGATATTCCTAGGCACTTAGGAGCACCAATCCTTTGGCTTTCCACTCTGTCTTCTCCCAAGTGTCTCAGCCATGCCAGCCTTTCCTCATGGATCTTTTGGACCACGTGTATGGTGATAGTCTCTAAAACTGCAAGTTTACTTGGTGCTGCCTATGCTTTGGATGCATGGAGCAGCTCTCCTGTTCTCCAGGTGTGAGGCACACACGTGGGTGGGTGAAATCCTCATCTCATGGGGATTTTGTGGGGTGAACAGTGCTTTTGTTCCTTTGGGGCTGACAACTGAATGCAGACATGGAGCAGTTTGCATGATTTAAAGCTGTTCTTTGCACACCTGAAGAGTCACTGGTGTCACATTTTCTTTTCTGTGATGAAGAGCATAAACTTACTTTTAAATTAAGAAAACTCAAGTTCTTCTGCTAGTTGTGTGATTCTGAGAGCTGGGACCTGAAATATAAGGTTATGGGGCTATTTATAATGCCAAAATATTTAGAGTGAATGGGACTCTTATGAAGTGGAGAGGAAATAATTGTTTCTCATGTCACTTAATTTTTGAAAGAGAAAGCCTATGGAATTTTTTCCTCAAGTCCATGAAGTCTAGAATTGCCTCATTCCACTCCAGTAGTGAACTTCACAAATGTTCAGTGTCACAAAATCTCACCTGTAAGCTAAATTTGAAAGATAAATCTCCATTTTGCTACATTTTCTAGAAGAACACAATTTGTATTAACTCTGATTTTTTTTTTTAATTGAGTTGAATTCAATTTTCTCATCTTGGCATGGGAGTGGATATTACTGTTACAGGTATGAGAATTGGTATTGTCTCTGGTGATATGAATTCCAATAGAAATGAACCTGGAAAAGTCCCCCAAGCATTTTCTGTTGAGAACTGTGACACCCAGTGGTTATTTAAAGAAGTATAAAAATGTAGTACAGTAAGACTGCAGTGAATCTAAAGGCTGCACAAAATACTGAAGTTTATACAGTAAATATGTGTTTTTAGAGTAGTACTCTTTTCCTTGGTAATGCATACAGATACTAAATCTAAGCTATTTTAGCAGCTATGAGGCTTTATTCCATTAGGTTTATGTTTTGCCGTATTTAAAACACACACACACATATACATATATTTATGTATTTACTTGTACAAAGCTTTTTAATGTATTGTGAGGCTGAGGTTATAACTCTGGTGAAACACTGAGAAAAAGCAGCTATGAAGTACGAAATGGCTTTTAATTCTTGTTGGCAAGAAGCTGGCTCAGAAGAAGTCTGGGAGATAAAGGAACCTTGTTTCCTTTCCTTTGTTTGCCACTGACTCATTGTGTGGCTTAGAACAAATTGCTTGTGTGCATGGCTGATAAGTGCTTCAGTCAGTCTGTTCATGAAGGTGCAAGGTGTAATTAGTATTAATCTAGGTGGCATTCACCTCCGAGCATTTATGCCAGAGTCAAGAATGATTGAGTTATATGCTGTGTGCAATGCCTCATGTTTATATTCCAAAGCATAATATTACTTTATGAGCTGTGTTTTATTACAGAGCGCTGAAATACAGATTTACTCCCATATACCTGGTAAATGAGAAATTAAACCCTATTGTTTAGGGATCACTGACCATTAAATATTTACTCTTGGTGGCATGTGTAAAATAAAGGAATGCCATCAAAATTCAGAATGTTTAATTGCAATGGACTAAGCAGTAGGCGCCCATTATAAATAGATTACTATATCTATTATTTCGGAATGTCTCAGGGAACTGCTGAAGCTTTTCCTTACAGGTAAGAAGAGTTACACAGCAAAAGGAGCAATGTCAGGAGGCATCTGCTTTTAAGCGTGGCGATCAGGCAGCGCTGCTAAGTCAGTTGCTGCCTAAGGCCCTGTCTTGGCTGCATTAGCTGTGGTTATAGTGCGTGCCTCAGCAGTGCTTTTCAGCTCCCTGAGTGTGTGCCTTCTCTTCACCCAGAACTGGGGTGACATCTGTACTCCCACCCTTTATTCACCTCTAGCCTACCCAGTTTTCATGCAGGGAAACTGCAGGCAGGAAGGGAGAAATGAGACATTCTGGCAAGTCCAGCCATAGCAGGGTGAGGAGAGAACCAAGACACACACACACAGAAACACAAGCTGAATGGCTATGCTACAGCATCACTTTGCAAAAACATCAATATTATCTATTTCACACTATTTTTTTTTTTAATGATCATCGGTGTTTCATATTTAATAGAATCACATGAAATATCGAATTGTCATAAAATCCTTAAATGCTGAATTCAAGATAAAAATGCCTTTGAACAACTGCACATGTTGGACCTAAACTTGTTTATCATGAAAAAAAAAATAGGGTTTGGATGTCCTTGTTTCACACCTGCTCCCCCAGTCTTTACAAGGACACAAAAGGATGGAAACAGAAAAGTGAAAATGAAGTAATGCTTGATGAAGTGCACTGTTTACTCTGTTGCTAACAGACTGTCACCCATTGTTGTTAACTGCAGGATGAAGAGTGCTTTTGTCTTCCAGCTTCTGATAAGAACAAATGTATGTCATAAAATGTTGTTCTAACATAAGAATATATACTTATGCTTACTGATATACTAACATATGTATGCACTTGGCTCAATCCCAGTTTAGTCTCCAGAAGGAGATGGGGAGCAGATCTTCTGCTCTTTAACTTAGTCCTGAAACTTGGATATGCAGAAATTTGGTTTTGCTTGGTGTCTCTCCACTGTTTATTCTATACACAAATGACTTGAAATCTGACTCTGGGTCATTGATGCCTACTCTTACTTTGGTTTTTTGAATTATATGTAGCTAATTTCAGTCCTTCCACTAGTTTGGCTGGTGGATATTGTTGGGTTTTAGCCTTAAAAAGTTTGGTTTTATTCCTCAAAGACTGGACAAATCATGTTAGAAACCCATTTGTCTTCTGCTTTGTTTATAGTATATTTTGCTAGCCAGCATAAACAAAGCCTAGGGCAAATTGCCATCCTATCCTAGACAGGATGTCCAACAAGTGGAGTAAGTGCAAAGTCTTTTGTTTACACTGTAACTGAGTTTGGAGTTTTTTGCTTCCCTGTTCTGGATTCTTTATCCTAAAAGTGATTTCTTATCCTGTGAGGAGAAAATTACAACTCCCAGTGTGCAAATCCACATTTTTAGGTAAAAGATATGCAGTAGGTGGAAGAAATGTGTCCCAATACTTGGATTACAGGAAAAACAGCATGCTGAGGGAAGAAAGAAGTCTGCCATGTATGTTGACATTTACTTTAGTTTCTACCTTGGGAAGAGCATACTTGAAAGACATGAGTAGTGATGTGCTTTATCCCTTCCCACACACGGGGGCTTGGCATACCCTGGAAGAGTCTCCCAGTAATTGTTATTAATTGCTATGAAGCAGCACTCCAGTGGCTCATGAAGTGTCTCTGGTGTCTCACTGAAATGGAATGTTTCAGATACAGACATGAATATCATAAAAGACACTTTTCCCAATAAAGCTACACCCCTGCTGATTAGCCAGTGCCCTGAGGTCTTGTGATAATAAGATCTGACTTAAACCTCCCCACTCACCCCTCTGCATGCCTCCCTTCTGTGTCAGAGCAGCTCTTCCAGCACTCAGGTTCATTTCAATAGTTAAAATTTGGCTCTTTTCTCTCAAGAACATCGAGGTCTGGCTCTTTGCGACTGGTGGCTGCTAGACATGCACATTAATTTATTAATTTTAGGGAGAAAAACAAGAAAAGACGAAAAAAGAAGAGAGCTTAGGAGTGGAAAAATAGCAAGAAAAGTGGCTGCAGGAGCAGCCCCAAGCCTGGTGGTAGCAGGGTGAGCCAGAGTGCTCTGTTGGGAGATCAAAACAAGTGGATCCACCCTCATAATCTTCTTCTTGCACACCCCCGACATGGCTGTGTGTGGCTGTTTCCCTCTGAAAAGAGGTGAATAGAGGACAGACCACTGACTTAAACAACACTTGGAGGAGACAGAAGTGAATTTTAAGACAGTCCCTGCAGCAAGTTCACTGAGTAAACTGACAAGTATACAGGATGTAGTAAGCAAGTTGATTTTGTATCAGGGTGCAACTAATTTAATCGTTACCAGACCAAACCCCTGCCTTGTGATGTTTTGAATTCTGAGGTATGAAAAAAATGTGTGAAGTACAAAATAGGATTTCTAGATGGTGGGAGTGAGCAAGATTTTATTAAGGATGATTGTTTAAATACTGCTCCAGCAGATGTAATACAGATCATACCATCTCATTAAGTCACAGGAGTTCAAGAGTTGAAAATGGCCATTTAAAACATGTGTGTTTAAATAAGTGTCAGAGAAATGGAATAAATTCTTTTCTCTTGAAGCTGAAAAACCTTCCCAGTCCCTACAAATGACAGAAATTTCATCTTATTCACCAGTAAGCCTTTCCAGAGCAGTCAGTGACTCACAGATCCAATGTCAGTCCTAAAAACCTTCCAGCCTAAGGAGAGTATGAAATGATGAAGCATCCTCTGCTGCACATCTGCTTCAAGTACCACATAATGCTGTTTTAGCACCCATGATTTCAGAAATACAGGCACCAGTCTCCAGTCACTGAACACCCCTGTTGTGGCAAGACAGGACTGTCCCTTTTCTGTGGAGTTTTTTGTTTGAGTTGGTTTGTTTTTGGTGGTTTTTTTTCATCTTCAAGGACAGATACCCAAGGAGGAAGTAACTGACTGATTGATTACTTGTGACTACTGAATGAAAGCCCCTTTAAAGGAATGTCTTTGAGCTTAAGCAGACAAAGTCATCACTTGATAGCCTGTTGATTTGCAGTAGGAAATCACTTAAATAGATATTCTTCCTGGAAAAGTCCTGTCTGCTGCTTTGCAGCAGCTCAGATGGAGCACTGTGCTTTGCTTCATCATCACTGACATTGTGTAGTATTCCTGTAGGAGTGCAAAAATGGGCAAGAGACCAACAGAGAAATTTTTGAAAGTTAGTGATATAATATCTTGGCCATTGATGATAGCAGGATTTCAACCCAGCCGTGGTGGCAATATGGTCTGTTAGTTTGGACAAGCCATTGCATCCATTGGCATCTCATGGCCTTATTTGATTTAGGACTGAAATTTCATGAATAGCTAAGCCAATCTGAGACTGTACTGCTGCCAAAGGGACATTCCTGCCTTCTTACATCAGACCAGGCATCCACATGACCATACAATAAACTGATCCATCTGAAAACCAGCTCTGGGGGGGAGAAAAGAGGGAGAGATTATTTTTTAAAGTCTGAAAGTTAATCAAGAAGCCAGAAGGTTGCTGGGGCTTATGAAATGGGTGGACTGGCAACAAGCAGCTAGGGAGATGGAGAAGTGAGACAACCACCTCTGAGGCAGTGGGATTCATCAGGTGAGTCTCATTTGAAGTCCCTTTAGCATAGAGTGTGGCCCAAGAAGGTTTGCTCTGGAGAGAGAAGCAGATTGTGTGTGTTTTGGGGGTTGTACTTTCAGGTTAGCTCTGGGCTTGTCCCATGCAGGAGCCTGCTGTACTGGCTGTGCTCTTCCACTTCAGCTGATAACACAAACTTGTGTAGATGCACCCAGTGTGTACCTGGGGGCACCTCTCATATTTTTTGAGACTTCAAGATCGTCCCATCATATGAAAGTATTTAGAGTCTGTTTAAACTCTCCTGTTTGGGGGTGAGAGTCAGGAATATAGCAGAGCCAGAAAAGAGACCACAACGATTTCATGTGGTTTTATCCCCGCAAGAAATGGAGTATTTTCTGTGGTCCTGGTCTGAAGCAATGGAGGTGTGCCAAGGCTGAAGTGCAGCTCTCTATGTGATTCGTGTTGGCCATGGTGCACTCAATGTTTTTCCTTTTTGTGATCATTCCCAACACAGAGTTCTGCTCTTCTCAGCTCCTGGGTGCTTCCAAAGCAGCCTGTGAACTCGCCCTCTAGTTTAAATGTGCCTTTTTGAACAGCATCCTTAGTTTGCCCTTTGGGGGTATTTTATGCAGTTCAGTGTGTTTAATCACTTATTCATATTTTTCATGGGTCACTCTGGTAGTAAAAGACAGCAGGGGGCACCAAATCTGCATAATTCTGTTAAAATTGCAACATCTAGGTCCATGCTCCTAGAATTTAAGTTATTATTGCATACTTTCGGTTTAACACTTGCAATTTCATTCTAGCACAGATATTTTCTAAGATACTTCCTTGCTTTTCAAGAGTTGCAGTGGTGGAAGTTATGAATTTCCATAAAAGTATACGTTTGGGCCAGTAGCAGACTTTTCTCTTGCCAGTTGTCATCCCATTTCCTTCCCTACTCAGTGCTGTAGGCTCCAGAGTTCATGCTCAGGAAGATACTCTCTCTAAGACGTAATTCAGGAAGCTCTTTGTATTTGCAGAATTGGATTAACTGAAGGCTTTGCTTTTCAGCTCCAAAGTATCCTGATACTGGCATTGTGAAAAGATTTTGTGCTGAAATCACAAGTCCAAAGGACTTCTCAATGGCCATGCAAAATGTTTTCAAGCCTAGAATAAGCAATGTAGCTGTCTGTTCTTTTGGAGAAGCTGGAGGACCTGTCTTACAGGTTTCTAAGAAAAAATCCTCTGCAAAATAAAAATTAAACTCAAAATATATTCTCTCGTGGTTCTTTGAGTGTTGGTTTAAAAGTAATCTGTGAGCATGAATCTGATTCAAAAGCCTTCCTAAACTGAGTGGTTCACACTCATGAAACAGCTGTGGGTACACTCAAAGAAGGAAATCCTATTATAAGTATTATTTGTATTTTGGAAGTGCTTCAGGGTTGGATCCTCATTTGATAACATACAAAGAAAAGTAACATTGCAGTTTGACAGACATTTTGAGAAATCTATTAACTGTGAGTTACTAGTAGTGTATTTCTGTAACACACTCAAGCCTTGCTGAGATGGTCATCACATGATTTTTTTTTTCTGCCCTGCATGCCCAGTCTTGGATTTCTAGTCTCCTAAATTTAAAATTCTTCTTTGAAAAATCAGACCATAAAGAGAGAGAACGAGTCATGCAACTAAGAAGAGAACCTAGGTCTGAGATATGTCTACTCATCCTGTAGCTTCTGGTAAGTCATTTTAGCGTCAGATTCATAAAATAATTTGGTTATTTCAATTGTAAGTTCAGCTGGGTAGGTGCATGCCTAAATAAGTAGCATTCCCAGGCTTATTTATCTACTTTAAATGTAATCACTCATTGGATAAAATAGACAAACAACAGTCCTGCTGAGCTTTCCAGAACAGCATGTTCTTACAGGCAATTGCTATTGTTTCAGTCAGCAGGAAAGGAACGTCTTGTCAGACGATCAAGACTCAGGTGAGAGCAATTAATGTGCATATGAGCAGCTTGGTAAGTGTCTAACAGCACCTGTCCTCTCTGTGCTGAACTGATGGCACATGCTCCACTGATCTGTGCATGTACAGTCCACCCAATTTACTGGAATTCAGTGGTTTGGGCAGGTCTGAAATGTTAAAAGCAGGAGCTAGGGGTGTGATTTCCTCCAAGGAGATACCACTGGATTACTCTTCATGGTTGGTTTACTGAGCATTTTTTCTTTGGGTTCACAAATCTTGTATTTTTGATTGTGTGGTTTCACAGGTTTGCTGACCTTACAGCATTATTGTGAGGACAAGTACATTAAATATTGGGAAGAGTATTAATGCTGCCATAATGGGGATTGCATAAATATCTTGTGTAGGTAGACCCTACGTTACCACTGATTTCTTTAGAGAAGGTTTACACCCCTGAACTTTTGGCTTCTCACAATAGCAGGTTAAAATAATGATTTCAAACCCATATTTTACAGTCACCTGTTAAAAACTGTGTAAGACTAAATAAGAGATCTGGAGAGTTCCTTAGTCATCTGTAGGGTTGCTGTGTTTTTTCTGTCTCCATAGCTCTTAAACCTTGTCAGCTGCAACATCCCTGGAAGCATCCAAGGTCATGCTGGATGGGCATTTGAAGAACCTGATGAAGCAGAAGATATCCTTGCCCCTGGCAGAGGGGTTGGCTAGATATATTTGAAAGACCCTTCCCACCTAAACCTTTCTGTTAGTCTATAACTTGGATGTGTTAGGTAAGGTGATGAGTCTCTGGTTTGTAATTTATAACCAAAATCTAGCTAAACATGCAGTATTAGACCTTGGATGCTGTGTGCATGACAGTTTTGAAGGTGGGTTATGGAAGTATGGTTTGGTTGGCATTTTTGCATTACCATTAATGTCATGTCAGGAACATGCAAGTTTAGTGATGTATCCTCACTTTCATTTCTTGTAGCCTTTCTAACTCCTGATTTCAATTGCTGTTTGTCATTTCAGACCTTTACATTTTACCCTGTCTGTGGTGGACAGAGAATATTATATTTCCACACTCACTACCACTTTACATTTATGTTTTCATGTGTGTCTCCAGAGTTTTCTTTCAGTGGAACGAGCTCAGTTCTTTCTGCCTTATCTCCAAGGCAAATAGCTCTAATATCTCCTGATTTATCTCAAATATGTGCATGCAGCTTTCAAAAGTGTAATGTCCCAAGATGTCTCTTCTTCACATCTTCAGTGCTACATTTTGGCTTATGCATCCCAGTACAATGCTTTCTGTTTTCATTCTGGATTGATACTATTCTGTTTGTTCCATTTGTGATAAAACATGCAGCTATTTTTCTGAGTACTGCTGCATCGTGTTGGGAAAATGCAGCTGGTTTTGCTAACCATGATTCATCATCAAAATGAAAGGATTCTGCACATGGGATTGAGTAGGATCCTACCTCAGGTATAGCACCAGTCAAAACTTCCATTAATATTTTGGATAACACGGTAGAGAGGATTATTAAATAGCATCCAGCCATCATCTCCAGAGGATCCCATAACAGTGCAAGGATGTAAATGGAGAATCATCATGAGAGTTCAAGAAATCAGTGTGAAAAGTATACACAACTCAACAAATTAAAATGAGAGCTACTTCATATAGGTAGGAATAATTAAATACATGATAGTAAGAGTGAGAACAATCAGACAGCACTGTGAAACAGATTGCAGAGCTAGCATATATGGCTTTAATTGCTCGTTCTTTTTTCCAACACCTATTACTTTGTGATAGAAAGAATTTTGTTTAGTTTCATACAATTTTCCTTTGATTAATCATTGGCCCTTGCTATTTTAATTTCTCTCTTCTGGATACTGGTTTAATTTCTATCAAGAGAAAAATAATGGAATAAACAATTAAATATGCCAAAATGTTGACCATTCCAAGGCTACTCCTTTTTCTTAAGATGGTTTTTATCTTTACCAGTCTTCTGGAATCTCATCTGTCTTTCAGGATTTCTCAAATATGTAGTCAGTCTGAGATTACAGCAATTTCTGAAATATAAACCAGACTGGAAATGTGTGCCAATCTCCTTAACTAAACTTGCTTTCCTGCAGGGAGATTTCATGCGTATCTCAGACTGCCTTGCAATGTTCTGCAGTATATAAGAAACATTTTTATTGCTGTCAAAGATAGTAAAATATTACTTTTTCTGGAGAAGCACATTTTCACAGTATATAGAGATGCCATAAACTTGCATATTGAAGCAGAATCTCATTGAAGAAGTTGTATGGACAGAAGGGAGAATATCTGCTGTTAGCACTTGTGAATTTGAGAAATATTCAGATATGAAGTTGTGTGGAAATCCACTTTCACAACATAATATGACAGTAAAATCAGATACCTCAGATTTGCAGGGTTTGGAATTGACATATGATGTTTGGACACAGAAGATACTAAATAAGTTAACAAAAGAGACTGTGCATAAAATGAGTTTATACAACTATGATCTGTGCAGCTTTGGACTGAAATACAATCAGGGAATTAATTGCTCTTGGTTTATCTGGAAACTCCCCCCAGTTTAGTTTCACACCTTGCCTAGGAATTCAAACAAGATGAACCTATCTTTGCCTTTCAGCACTGTTAAATTAATGTTCCTACAGCTGGAATTTCTAAACTCAAAGTTATCTTTTTAAAGAAGATCCTGGCTGTGTAGTGTGGAAAAATGGAAAATTTCATGCAGTTTCCATGTGCCTTTGTAGTTAAGAGCATATTTTTATTGATTTAAAATAAAGTCCTACACCTGACAACAAAGAATATTGATAAATACAATCAAAGAACTGTGAACAGCCTGATGTGTTTGGGTTCAATTCAGGCCTGGCAGCCCTGCAGGATGAAATAATCCACGTAGGATAATTTTGGAATGGGCAAACGCATAGACAGTCCCCAGCGCAGCCTCTGGATTTTAGTGTGGAGGTACCATTTGTTGGAGCAGAAGGATAATTAAGTTTTTGTTCCTCTTCGCTTGCACCAAGATGATTAGCGGGGGAATCTCATGCTTCTGAGTTTTGCAAGGCAGACACTTTTCTGATAAGAATTGAATTTGTTCATTTCAGTCAGTCTGGTAAACAACCATCAGAGAACAGCTTCTCCCAGCCGCTGTGTCAGGCTCGGGGCAGTGAGGGCACACCTTGCCATGCTCAGCTCTCTTGGCTCCTCAGGTGAGTACTTAGCTAGCAGGCACATCAAACTGTTTACTCAGCTACTCAAGGTCATTTGCAGTAATTCTGCCTTCTTTCCTTGGGATGCACTGCTTCCTCCTCTTCAAGGTGAAATGAGCTCAGTAACACCATTCGTGAGCATAGCTCATCTTAATTCATTTTCCTAGTGACTTATGCTACTTTCATGATATAATTTTTTTTTTCTTTCTGGGCATCTATTACCCTGTCAGTCTGCTCCAGCCACCTGCCCTATTTATGGGCATTTTAACAGAAGGAAGTTAATAGAAACTCACATTGGGTGTGAATTTCTATTTCACTAATTCACACTTTTCTTGCTAGGAACACTTCAGTGTTAAAGGAAAAATAGCTTACAGTACTTTCAAAGCCAGATTACTTTCTCCCAGCAAGACAAAGTGGCCTTAGTGGGAACTAGGGCAGCTAAGCTGCAGTGCTTGGAAATTTACACCCTAATTATCATAAATTACTTTCTCCATCCAGGCCAGAACAAATATGTGAAGAAACTCAGAAGGTTGTTCTGTGTGTTACCTTTTCCTACAGGATGATCTCCACTGAGTGCACGTGGGTCATACTGAGAGCATCACAGTGGAAAACCCTTTTGCAGTTCAAATTAGCAGAAGTGCTTTCTGGTTTTCAGTTACTTGAAAGTTCAGAGTACCTCTCAGAAGGCAGCATGCATGTAAATTACAACAGTAACTGATGGATTGGAAACACCAGTACTGCTAAAATGTCATATTTGCTCCCATTTCAAGCCTGACTCCCTCAGCTTGGCTAGCTTTGCTTAACTCAATAGCTTTGCTTGTGTTAATTGCTTCAGTAGACATGGAATTATTGTCACTAAAATGCATGCTTCAGAAGCCAAAATAACCCCTCACTGGAATAATGGTTGAAAAAGATTTTTCTTTTAAAACACTATGTCCTCAAAGAAAACCTACCTGGAGTTCATTTGATTTTGAGAGTTGCTTTACTCGCAATCCAAAGCAAACTCTTACAAAATACGTTTGGGAAGAAAAAAAAAAAAGTTAATTTCTGGTATGTGTTGTTTCACAGAAGTTTATAGGTGAACAATTTATGTAGCCCAGTCAGCAAGAAACACACATGTAGCATCTACTTCTCTGCATCAGAGAGCTGGCTGATGTCAAGGTGATTACATTGATATAAGGCTGTTGCAGGTTCAAGGAGAAGAGAGCTGAGTTTCTCTGTAGAAGAACTAAATGCCTGGAGCAGAGAAGAAGACTCTGTGTGTATGACTGTGTGTGTGTGCAGTACTTCTGAGTCATGATAGTTTCTAAAAGGCTGTTTAACTTTCTGAAGTTGATGTGAGTCATTGTTCTCTTCCCAGGTAATGACTAGTTAAGATCACATTTAGCTCTTCCATTTCTCTGGTAATCTCTGAGACCTGTGTTTCATTGATCTTCCAGTGAACAGCTTCAGAGCTCTGAGTGACACGTGAAAGCTTTATGAAACAACACAGATCATTCCATTTGGAGAGCAGAGATGGCTAGAGCTGGAACCTGTCACTACTCAGCCACTTTTGTCACATTAAAGTGGCAATTGGTTTAACAAAAGAAAGCTTGCACTAAGTGTTTAATGCAGGTACAAAACATACAGGATTGGGAAAAAGGCAACTTTGAATGACACAATAAAAATAGGCACAACAAGGGCAGGTTTTTTACTTATAAGATCACAAACTCTTTTTTCCTAACTATTCCTAGAGTTAAACAGAGTATTTCAGAGGGTATCCTGAATATATTAAAGATCTAGACCCAAACTTAACTTATGGTTTGGGCAAGTTTATCTAGACATTTCAAAGAAACAGGAAGAAAAAGAATCACAGAGTGGGTGAGGTTGGAAAGGACCACAGTGAGTCATCTGGTCCAACCTCCATGCTCAGGCAGGGTCATCCTAGAGGAGGTGGATTGTGTCCAGATGGCTTTTGAATATTTCCAGGGCAGGAGACTCCACAACCTCCCTGTCTGACCTGTTCCAGTGCTCTGTCCCTTGCACAGTAAGGAAGTTCTCCCTCATGTGCAGGGGGGGCCTTCCTGTGTTCCAGCTCCTGCCTTTTGCCTCTTGTGTTATTGCTTGGCACCAGTAGAAGGCAGAACAGAAATTGAAATACTTGCAATACAAAATGCACTGGAACCTTCAACCAGGATTTCAAACCTTCTCTTCTTTGTAAGAGATAGGTAAATTGCTGAGAATCACCTTATCTTGCTTGTTCTTCTTCAGACTGGCAATAAAAATATATTAGGATGTTAAAGCCAGGATTGCTAATGTATTAAAGATTTATATTTAGAATAAAAATGATCTTTCAGCACAGCATTCTCATGAGATTTCTTGCTAAACATGTTCCCAACTCCTCCATTGCCACCTCCAACCTTTTCTTCTGGTATTTTTCCAATTTACAATATGAATTCTTCAGTACTTGTTGTCAAATGCTAAAATAGTTTTTATAAGGGATTTTAGCTGAACTGACTAGAAATTCTAAGTGATACAGAGTGCTATAATCATTAGTTTTACTCCTACAGTTAAAAATATCCCTATTTATGGGTTTTCTATTTTCTCTGGTGTAATATGAGGAATATGTTTCAAAGTTACAAAAGCTTAGGGGATCAGTTTGGAGAGGGTTTAAATTCAGTGTTTTATAAGGAGTTGCATTGCTGATGTGCTAATAATACAAGTCGTGGTTTTTTTTGGCAACTGATTTATTTATTCCCTTTAAATAGAGGTCAGTCAGACCTGATACTAATTTAATGAGTTAGAGAACAAGGAGACAGGGCTATAGGGATCCTGAGCTGATGGCACCCAGATGATTCCTACTGTTACTGCAGCACATGCTGCTGTACACCTGCATGGCCTCTCCTTCCTTTTGTATCATAGACAAGCCCACCTCTCATAAAACTGCATCAAAACCAAGTTTTCTGAATAAATAAAACCATAATTTAATGTTTATGTATTCATTAGTCAACACTGGTAGTTATGCAGACCATATTGTAGCTATTCATTTATGCGTGCAAGTTAAAAATGACTAAGACCATTAATTCACTGAGAACACATATGTCAGTTTGGTGAAATACTGATTTTTTTTCCCCTAAATTACAGCAAAGACACCAGGTCTAGGTTTTCTGCAACAGATTGTTGTTTTTGGGACAGCAGGGATGAGCATTCAGTATCAGTCTCAGTACAGAAAGACAAAGAGGAAGAGCATTTGGTTTAATAGGAGATAATTTAATCATCCTCTGAGAAGGAGAACTTTTGAAGGGCATCGCATATTTGACTTTGTTCTGTTCAGAATGATGGAGCCATGGGGTGTGATCTGATACAGCCTGCAGTGGGTGGGAGCACCAGCAGGTCTTGGAGATTAGCAGAGTATTACAGGGTGAGAAAAAATGAAACACTGTCAAAATCAGATGAATCTGGCCCAGAATGTTATTGCAGTGTTTGGACAAATGCATATGTTATGCAAATTGTCTTATTAGAGGTCTGCAGGGTCTTCAGTGGCTAATGAAGGATTTCTTATGAGAAAGCTTATTCAGAGCATTTGTTATTCCTTTTTCATTTCTTTGGTGGAATTCAGTTATTCAGAATTGATGAAGTTGTAACCCACTCTCTCCCCAGCACAGACACAAATTAAATTCCTTCTTGGCAGAATTAAGCAATGTTAGCAAGAATTACTTCTGTATGCTTTCCACGTATTGATTTGAAGCAAATTAGGTAATATCAAAGGCAATTAAGAATGTTTCAGATATTCCATGTCAAGATCTTACTTTCTATTCCCTTCATGGGCTCCCACTTTTACGTTGGGTTTCCCCTCCAAACTAAAGGTCTTGACCAGATCAGAAAAATCTTCTTCGGAAAAACACACAAATGCTATTTTGCCAATGCTGAAAATATCATTACTAATTTATGAAAAGTTCCTGCCTTCGATGTATTGGAAGAATTTCACATTTGGAAGAAGGTAACTTTTGTATGATGATGACTTCTACTGTTGCCATGAGTAATTATGGTTTTGTCTAATTCTAATCCTTCTGAAAATTCCACACACAGTTATTAGAGATGTGTTGTAATTAAGCAAATCCTTTCCCCAATCCATTTCACTTTAAAGCAGGACCTCCCCTGCAACTGCATTTTCCACTTGCTTTTTCTACTCTGTCCTGGAACCAAGGGCAGAGATCCTGTCTTTCTGGGGGGATTGATATCCTGTCAGTGATCTCATCACTGGTGAGGAAGCAGTCTTGATGAGCTCCCAGGAGATAAAAGTGGATTTGGAGGAGGTATGGAAGTGAGAGGCAGCAGGTGGAGCAGGCTGAGACTATGAGGTAACGAGAAGATATGGGAAAAACAGGCTAATGGGAAAGAACTGTGCAGTAGAGGGACAGAGGAGGCTGGAGCAATAGAGGAGAAAAACATATTTTAAGAATTAAGAGGTGGAATGGTGTCTATGCTCACAAAGTGCTCCACTAACCCTGCAGATAATGGGAAAAGTCACAGATTCCCTGATGACAAACACTCTTCTATTTGCTAGCAGATCATCGGTGACATGAAGAATCAACATGTGTATCCTGCCCCTGTGTGTGTCCTACCCTCCTGGTGCTGGGTATCAGAGCATGGCACAGAACAGGACTGAGATCACTTAGTGCAGGAAAGCGACCTGAGCTGCAAACCTGAAGCCCCAGTTTCGCCAGTGGCCATTATGGACACGAGTGGGATTCTGTATAATTCCGATATGGGCTGGCCAGGGAACAGTAGAAGCAAATCACCGTAGTGTCATGCTCTGAACAGTCTTACTTTGCTCTTTAGGAACATTTCTGTATCACATATTAATCCATACTTTTAAAAGTGGATTTCAATAATATGGAGTTTATAGCCTAACAGGAACCTTACAAACTTCAACAGGGACAAATGTAAAGTTGTATACTAAGCAGGGAATAAGTCCTGGCAATGAAACAATGAACCTGACAATTCTGCTGCAGATGACCTGAGACAGGCAGTGGAACAGGTTGCCCAGAGAGACTGGATTGTCTCTGTCCATGAAGGCTTTCAAGACTTGTCCAGATGAAGCCGTGAGCACTAAGCCTGACCTTGTGTTTGTTGCTGACTAGAGACGGCCTGAAGTCCCTTCTGACATAAACTTTCCAGTGATCTTATGATAATATACTTACAATTTACTCATCCAGGTCTTACAAAAAAAAGTGAGAACAGCTGGCAGTAAAATGAGATTATTGTCAGTAGGTTTGTGAACTATTTTATTCTTGTATCTGAAAATGAGATTTCATT
This sequence comes from Brachypodius melanocephalos, assembly GCA_013398615.1. NCBI lineage: Eukaryota > Metazoa > Chordata > Aves > Passeriformes > Pycnonotidae > Brachypodius > Brachypodius melanocephalos. The sequence goes on along the minus strand of VZSR01001479.1, from coordinate 4,845,421 downwards.
AACAAAATGTCACTTGCCTTTATTATTGCAAAGGTAACCTTTTGAAAATGAACTGACCATGAAATAGTAATTTCATCTAGAATCTGCAGATAATCTGAAATAATAATGCACAAGGGTATGAAATGCTTCTATTAGTCTCTGTGGGATATTAGCAGTAAAGCCCAATGATGGCAATTTGTATATAAGCATTGTTAATAATTTAGTATTACTTAAGGTTCACAAAAGAGAGTCACATGTATTATTAAAAAATAATCTATGAATGAGAGTTCTCTACTATAATTAATATAATGGCTTTTAATCTAACAGGAACTCAGTAACACTTAAACAACAAGAATGTAGCAATAATATATAAATCTTAAAACTATGAACTGCTTTGGCTGGGGGTGTATCACCTCGTGGGTGAATTTATGGTGGTTTTAGCCTCCCACTTCAGGGACTCCAAGCCTTATAAAAACTTGTCCTTTAGGTTTATTCAGTTGTGATAATTATTTGGGAGTTGAAAGGACTCATTAGCAGTCCCTTCTCATCTCTGATGCCTGCTCTGTCAATTAGCCACTGGAAACTTCTTTAAGTACCTTCGAATTCTTTCATTATCTAGCACAAAAGGTCATTTCAAATAAAATCAAGTCCTCTGAGACCTGCTAATGTAAGGACATCCAGGACTCATGAATCTATTAAATCTGTTTTCACAATCTGTTTTCACGATTGGGTATTGTTTGGTTTTGAGGGCTGGATGCTGTTCACCAGATATACTCTGTTATTATTTACCTAGTGACTGAATTTTTATGGTCCCTTCGTAGAGGTGCTCACAAAGTAAAAAACCATCCTTAAGTAAAAAAGTCCCTGATCCTGTTTGTGCTTTGAGCTATGGTCATATTTGCAGAGTGACAGATTTGAAAATCAGCGTCTCAGTACTACTTGTACAAATGCAGCACCACCATCTAGCCTCTTGTGATGACTCTGTGTGAAATTGGGATCAGACTGTACTGCAATCATATTTTTCAACAAATTTGCAAAATAAAGAGAAATTCTTCCTGTTTACAAGCACCAAATTCAAAGAGGGATAAGTGGCATTCCAAAATTTAATCTGCTCAAGGAAAGCAAGAGCCCTCACAAGAACCCTTTTCTCCACAGGGTTTACAAATGCACCTTCACAATCTGTTTGTGGGTACTGTGGGACAAAGCCAGCTCATGTAAAACTTGTGCTAGGAACTGCTGTCAATCTTGAAATGCTTTGTGTTTCCATCATCAAACATATTTAAAAGAAAGAGCCTCTGGTTAAAGATGAGAGGAGAGAATACAAACCCTTTTAAAATCAGCCTGAGCAGAATTTACTTTCCATTTCTTACCGACTTTCTACTTGGTCTGCAATTCATCTCGTGGTTGAGCTTTATGGCTGTTTTTTCTGTTGCATTCCTGGATTACAGGTGTGAGCCACAGAGAGAGAGCAGCAATCCCTTCTGGAAATGGCTTGGGAATACCACGGAGGAAGCAGAGCATTGGTGAGATTTTGAAGACGGGAGAGTGAAAGATGAGGTGCTAAATCTGAGACTGTGGCTGCTAAAATGAGCTGCTGAACATCAGAGAGCAGGAATTACTGCATTTCCTAAGAGTGCTGCAGAACCTCTGCGCCTTTTATTTCTAGTAATAGAAATCCACATGGGTCTCAAGAAGTGTTAAGAAACCCGTTTTTGAAAGTAACAGATTTTCATAAAGGCAAAAATGTATTATATATATATAAAATATGTGTCCTATGCTCTGTGTTTATCTGGTTTGCCCATTCCAGGTCCCCTGAGCAGATAATGCTGCATCCTCAGCTCCCACAGTCTCCACCCTCAGCTCCTCACCCTCCATCCTGGCCGCTGTACATTATTTCAAAGGAGCACAGCTGGGTGCTGGACTGTAATTTCTCATGCAGCTCAGATCAGGTCCATTAGTTTATTTGAAGGTTAGGACCAAGACCATAGAAATGTGTGAGAAGCTAATAGACAGACTGGTGTTCCTGCTGTTCATGGGGGCTTAAACCAGGGAGAAAATAGTCAGGCACATCCATATTATTTTCACCTTTTGCTTCACGATTTGCAGTAGTCTCATTCATAAATGACAAAGAAAGAGCACCCTGCTGTGAGGTCCTCATACCACAGAGAGCTGTAATGAGTTTGTAACGAGGTGGAGATAAGGAAGATTTTTGGTGATTACCCAGACAAATCTCTGAGTGCAAATCAGAGATGTGCTGAGTGAGGGGTATATCTTTCCATCACTCTGCATGGCTTAGACATCTGAGGATACTTAAGGTATTCTCATGGTATTATGTAAGAAGAACTCATTAAGACAAAAATGTCCTAAATGCATCTTTATGGATTTTTTTCCTTCACTGTATGTCAGAAACTTTTGTATTTTGACAGCCACCAGCAGTGATTAATGGCTAGCAATATGGCTAGGGGCAATATATGTTTCAAAGTCAGTATCAGGAAAGCCTCTGTGATCTGGGAAGTCTTTGGCTGTGGAACTGTCTCCTTGCAAAATCATAAACTAGTATTTTTGTCTGTGTGCTCATTGAAGAGCTCCAAATAAATAGCTGGAATATAAATGAAGTGAAAAACAGGAGAATATTTTTCTTGGAGTGCGGTGCTAAACTGAGATTTAAGGATTTTTTTCTGTTTTGGTCTTTTATGATAGCTTCAGTGTATTTATATTTTTCATAGGTATGCATATATATTTGTGGAGGTGTACACATATAAGTGCTCCAGAAAGAAATGTTTTATTTTCATTTTCTTGGAAGCATCAGGTCTTTTCTGTGTTGAATCTTAGCATAGGTAATATATATACAGATACTAAAGTAACCATGGCAAAATAAATAAGTAAATATTCCCAAAGATGACTCTTGTACCTCATTTACTGCTCTTTTCAAAATGTGTGGTTATGAATAAACCATTTACTTCCATGAGTATATGCTCTGCAGGATTTCAGGTACAAAAAATTAAAAGGTCAGAGAATTACAATAAATAGGTTTACTGCATCCCTGTATAACACAAATCTCATTTCCATCTGCTGCATTCTGTCCTTCTTAATTAAAACATAAGACCACACTTACAGTCTGAAGCAGCTCAATTATGAAAGGTTAGATCCATCAGTTCATTCCTGATTGGTTTATTAATTACTGGCCTTGACTCTTGATTCAAATCAACACTCTTTTCTCAGGACAAAAGTGCATATTTTGTTACAAACAATATACTGTACTTTTAAAAAATGTATTGGAAACATTTACAAAGAAAGCTTCCACTGGACTTGGCTTTGATGGAATTATGTTCTCTTGTGCCATGAAGTCTGACTTTGACGGAAATTTAGAAATTTGATGAATTTCTAAACAGTGTTGTTACTGAATCCCTTTAATCCATAAAAGGAATGAAAAAAATGCTGTGAGCTGAAATTCTGTTTCAGTTTTGTAGGGATGTTTCAAATACATAATTTTCATCCATGGTTTTCAAGATGTTTTAAAATGGGACTTCTGATGGTCCTGTGGAAACCTTTTGCTTGCAAGCCTGCTGTATTGTGCCAGCTGATGTGCTCCAGAGAAGTGGAAGAGTTTTTGAATGTAAATTTAACCAGATCTGCAGAAACAGCTAAATTGTGTCTGGAGACACTGTGGACGCTGATAAAGACAACGTATGAAGGGATCCATCCATTAAAGATAAGACAAGGCAGGAGCTTGCTCTTCCTTTGTTATTTTACACATGTACTTCAGCAATTTGGATATTGCATATACCTGAAAGCAGTGTCAGTTAAGAAAGGCTTTATTTATTTATTCCAACAGTAAATACCTTTTTTCATGGGAAAGGGCAGACTGATCCTGCTTTGCTGAGCTACTCTGCTTTGGTTCATGAGCTCTTGGGCTGGGTTCCTGTCCCCTCTCCATCGGAGGGTGGACACTCCACCGCTGGTCCACCCACTGAGCCTGGGGTATATTTCACCCGATGTAACTGACTCTGAAAGGAAAAAAAATCCCAAGCCCCAAAAAACTTTAAAAACCTCAATCAAAGCACTTCAAGTTTAGGCACATAATTATCTTCTCAAGATTTGGCCTGAACTGATCCCAGCCCACGCTCCTTCCTCTCACGCTGTCGTGACAGGATTTCAGTCAGAAACACGCGGTTCCCTCTGACTGCAGGCTCCGAGCGGCTGCAGAACCCCCCGCCAGCCCCGGACCCCCAGCGCCTCCCGCCCCCCGTGGCCGCCCACCGCAGGGAGGGCATCGCGGCGGAGGGGCCGGGCCGGGCCGGGCCGGGGGCGTTGCGGGGGTCGGGGCGGGCCCGGGCGCGGCTGCGGGGGGCGGCGGCCGCCCGGCACCGGCTGCGTGAGGCGCTGCCCGCTCCGCTCCGCTCCTCTCGCCACGCCGCCGCTCCGGGGGCCGCCGCTCGCCCGCCGGCACCGCCTGCCCGGCGGAGGGGGGCGCGGAGCGCTCTCCCCGCCATGGCTTTCACCTTCGCCGCCTTCTGCTACATGCTGTCGCTGGTCCTCTGCGCCGCCCTCATCTTCTTCGCCATCTGGCATGTGAGTACCCCAGCCCCGCGGCCCCCGCGTTGGAGGCGGCTCCGGCCCCGGTGTGAGGGTCGTGCCGTGAGGGAGCGCGGCGGCGGGGCGGGCTGAGGCGGCGGCGGGCAGCCCTTCGCCCGGGCAGCCCTTCGCCCGGGCAGCCGGGGCGCAGAGTCCCGCGGCGGGGCTGGGGCGGACGGAGCTTGCCGTGAGACCTCTGCCTGGGGGACGGTGTTCATTGCACCACTATAAACGCATGGAGCCACGGCTCTGTGGCAGCCCCCGGGTCCGTGGCAGCCCCCGGGTCCGTGGCAGCCCTGGGGTCCGTGGCAGCCCCCGGGTCCGTGGCAGCCCCGGGGTCCGTGGCAGTTCCGGGGTCCGTGGCAACCCGGTCCCCGCTGCCGGGCAGCCCTCGCAGGCTGAGCGCTGCCCCAGCCCCGCTCTGGTGGCGAAGTTCGGCGCTGCCCTCGGCTCCACGCCGGCCGTGCCCGGGCGGGAGCTCTCCAGGTAACCACATCTGCTTCTCCTGCCTGCCAATAGAGCGCTGTGACGGGGAAACACTGTATCTGATGAAGCAGATATGGCGTTTTCTCTTCAGTAGTTGCTACATTAATAACTTCCTAAAAAGTCAGGGTTGAATGGGAAACTCTCGTCCCTCTGATGCATGACCCGCATATTGTGGTTCACCTTCGTTGATTTAACTCCACAGGGTTCGTGCTCGTTCCTTACTGTTCACTGGGTGTCTGTGGTAGGCGTAAGCGTGTAACTCAGAAGATGTGAAATCATCTTAATGCGTAACTTGCAATTCTTTTGAACTATTGCATATTTTAGAGTTAATTACACTTCATGTGTGCTACACGATAGCTCCGTGCTGTAAGCATTCAGGATGGAACAAGATAAGCTGGAAAACAGAACAAGTCTCATGGATGCTTCTGCAGCTACCTGATGGAGTATGATTAAAAGAAAAATCCTCCTTTGACTAACAAGCAAGGGAGATGCAGAATTTATTTTTATTCAAATGGAAGTAAAGCTGCTAGCTTAGTTATATTAGCACTATGAAAGAAATCCTTCTGTTGTGAGAATGCTTTGAAATTTACTTATTTTGTACTCTTCATGGGACTGTTAAAAGTTTGGGGGTTTTTATTAAACCACAAAGGTGTGATGGTAGTGCCAAGTGCTGTTGTGATGTCAAGTACTGCAAGGCTGGAAAGGATCTCTAGCACTCAGCTACTGCACTACTCTGAAAAAAGGAGTAGTAAAATTTAGATTATTACTCATGTTTTCTCTCCTCCTCTTCTGCAAACCTTTAGGTCTCCAAAAGTGAGAATTACACAGCTTCCTCAAGGGGTTTAGAGTTAGAAGTGTGTTCTCCTTTGAATCTCTAGCTACAAATTATGCTGCAGCAATTTTAATGGTTGTTTCATATATTTGAAGTCTGTCACTGTGTCCTCTTTTTTGGGGGATGGAATTGTTGCCGTGTGAATTCATAAAGGACTTGTAGCAAATCTGGCAAATTATTCTCCCATAAATGAGTGTAGTTACTGCAAATTTACTCTTACTGGAACACTTTTTTAACTTTCAGTCTATAAACTCATGAAGCACAATCCCTCAATACGAGAGCTCTGTAAAGGCAACTAGGAAAGAAAACCTTTTCTCGATACATGTATGTTTATGCTGCATGTTTCTTACATCTGTTAAGAAAAAACGCTGAAGGGCTGAGATGGAAAATGGCTGGAAATGCTCTTCTGTTGTAAGAGAGATAGAATTGGCACTATCTTTTCCAGTAAATAGAAAAAATTGTATTAAAATACATGGTTTGTGAAGGAAAGTCATAGAATAACAGATTTAACACCCTGCCAGAATAAACTTTTAAGCATACATGTTATCCACGTACACAGAACACAAAATATTTTTATTATTCTTTCTGTAAGAACTGGTACAGTCTGGTTTCTTCTGTAAGTTATATATTGAGTCATTGGAGTTTCTTTTACCTTAAACCTCTCAGTTGTGAAAATCTTCCCAAGAAACAAAACTCCTACTCCTTCCCTGTGACCTGATTTTTCTTCCACTATAATATACTGGTAAGGGACAGTAAATATATTGCACATAGGTTCCAATAATGGCAGAGGAGCATTTCAATAATTATATTTTCCTGTTTATTTTTTTTAAGACACTCTGTTGCTAAGAATAAGTTGATGAATAATTTGAGCGTCCCATCACTTTGGAAGATTTCTGAGAATGAGAATGTATATTTTTAAAATTATTTTAACGGGTAAGAAAAAGCTATAGCATTTAGACTTGATATTGTTCTAACCTGAAGCTGAATGAGGTTTGGGCATATATCTGGAATGTTTTAACAGTGGATCAAATAAAATTTCATTTTCTTCCTGCTGGCAAGTCAGATGAATTATAATTCTCATTCATATTGATCTAATAGGTTCAATAAAAATTGTACAACCAAAACAAGAGAGTAGGGTGAGGATTTTTGGTTTTTGACACTGTGCTTATCTGGTGCCTTTCCTCTAGATAGTTAGACTGTCAATACATTCCTGTGCTCCTTATTCTTTGGAAGCAGATGGAATGAAGCCAGTCAGAGCATTTTGAAGGAATTGTAAACAAAATGCACACAGTGCTCCAGGTATCTGGAATATATTATAATTTTTTTCCTGCCTCTGAGTGATCTTCTTGTATAAGTAGCCAGAGGTGTCTGTCATAAAAAACCTCCCAACAAAACCCACTTGGATATTATCAGAAACATTTGTTTAAACTCTGCACAAGAATTATCTTAATGTATCATTGCTGTAATTTCACTCATATATATTAAATGGAAGAAAAGGACTTGAAAATCTCCATGTACTGCATTAAACTGATGTCACACTCTGTGCTTGAGGAATTTTTAAAGCATCGAGGTTGTTGAGTGAGCACATTACCTCAAGCTGTAATGTCACAGTGTTAGAAACACCATGTAGATGTGCATGACACAACTAACAGCAGAATTTGGTCTACTAACTACATAATTTGATATCCTCATCTGATCTTGTTGTAAGCTCAAGAACAGCATTAGTCTTCCCACTAACTATCACAGACACTTTTTTTGCTGTCCTCGGCTCTTGTTCTTCTTTATATGCAGCTTTTTACTAATCAGTTTTCTTCCACTCCTGAATGATCTTGAACTAAGATTTTAGCTTCCTGTTAACATTGAACTGAGTGGTGTCGAGTCTGTTTGAACTCCCGACAAGACTTGACACACCACATTCATTTCTAGTGTAGCTCCACTAAGTTGTGTCTCAAGTGAAGTTAACTGAAGTTGACCAAGTTGTGCCTTATTTGTCCTCAGTTTAAAAGGGATATGCTTGTGTTGACTCCTGCAGCACTCTATTCTCTTAAAGCATACTGGTTTTGAGTAGTCTGAGTCCTTCCTTTCTCGTGATGTTTTAAAATTAAAAGACTTGCTTTGAGATTTGTTATTTAAAGGAAAACTTTAAGAAAATAGCTTTTCAGTGTGGTCCATCTTATAATACCACAGCAAAACAATTAATAAATTCCAAGAACATTACTGTTAAAAAGAAAATAATTTCTGTGGTGGGCCATCTTTTCTTCAAGTCATACAAACATATCCTTGCATGTGAGAGTGCTTCATAACCTAAGGATTGCCGGGAAGTATTGGGGTATCATGCCAGTGAAAAAAATTGCAGTTCCAGCCAGAGATGTTGTACCCCACCGGATGCTTTTTGGAGTATTTTGATCTAGTTGTAAACGCAGGTGAATCCAGAACAGCTCTTTGGCACAAGAAGAACAGTATGTGTTGAAAGTGATGGCAGCTACTTGAGCCAAGCATAAGGAGAATAAAGCAGCAGAAGATGGAGGTTTTTTTTGTTTATGCGCCCCCACACCACCTTATTTTTCTTTTGAAGTGTGAGGATACTAATAATCTTGATAAACTACCTTAATATAACTTTGGCTTCACTCAAGAGTTACAAGTTCACAAGTATAATTAAAAAGAGTGGTAAGCAGTGACTGAACAAAGGCTAAGATTGGCTTGTAGTTTTAATCGAAGCATCCTTTTTTTGCAAACACCAGGGTATGAGGCTCTTGGAACGTGTATTCAGTCTTGTTTCTGCTAATGGCTTTGTGTGTTATGTTTATCAGACACCTTGAGTTATCTGTGCCTCGTTTTCTCATTTGCTGAGTGTGAGTAATGGAACTAAAGTGCGAGTACTGCCTGTCACTTTATTTAAGAGCTGTTTCTAAAATGTCTTTGCTCTCTGACAGAAGGTGGTATACACATATAAGATGTTGCCACTTCTGTTTTTTGTCACTGTACTGTCCTGGTGATGTGGACTGTGTTTTAATAGCAGTTAAGTTTCAATAGCTCAGGTAAAAAATTCAAAAGCTCTCAAAGAGTTATGGATGTGGAATTTGGTGGGTATTTTGTTTCTGACTTACTTAGCCTTCCTCATAAAATTCCTAGCTTAATTTTTGATAAATTGTACAACCTTAATTTTGAAGATACATGAAAAGCACATAAGCTTGGCTTGATAGCAAATTCAGTTGAGCAAACCACTTTGGTCACAAACTGTGTGCTGCTCTGTCCATGTTCTCTGTGTATCTGTGTCCTATTGTTTCTGTAACTTAGGTTTGGAGGAGAGCTCTGCCGTACCTGAAACCTGTAAAGAGATCTATGAATTAACCTGAACCTGTCCTTCTCTCCAGTGAGGGGCACCGGTCATCTCAATTTAATCTCTTTGCAATGCTTTAGAGCCTGTCTTGAAAAGAAAGTAATTTCTTTACAGACTTGTGGTCAAGCCTGAATTTCTTTCAGATGTTGAAGTTCAGTACTGTTCTTAATGAGTCATTAATGCATTTTTCTGAGAATGTTGGATAATTATGTGCTTAAAAATAAAATCAGATTAAGGCTTGATGAAGGAGGGCACAGATGCTGCTGCTGTATGTTATACATATTTCTTGAAAATGTCTTTTCCTGCCTAAGCAGCTAAGCACATTGTCCCTGAAGGTTTTATAGTCAGGACAGTTTAAGGAATGAGTCTGATATTTCCACTCCTTTTAAAGACAGAGTACAGCCAGATTGCCCTGGCTATAACATAGTTTGACAGTTCCCTTACAACTTTTCTTTCAGAAATTTGTCATGTTAATGCTGACGGACAGATATTAGGCCAGGCAGCCCAGGCTGGGGAGCAAACTGTGTCTTATATATTGGGAAAGAGGTAAATCTCAGTTTACTAACCTTGCCATGCTTAAATAATAATTAAAAATATCATAGAAGTCTATGGGCTCCAACACAGGCTTAAATACTGTGGAAAGATTAAGCAGGATCTCTGTGCTTGAACTGCAATGATGAGATTTATTTGGAGAAGGATTTTAAATTGTGTGTGTTTGCCACTGGCTGTAATTCCAGATGCCTCACAAGTCACAGTGACTTCATTATCTGTGTAAAATAAATTATTCTGTGGAGTCTCGTGCCTCCCACAATATGTGCAGAGAGCTATTTTAATGTTATTTGGTTGTCACGTATCCAAGGGGTTTTTGGTCTTAGGATTAATTGTAAAATCTACTTACTAAAGGGATTTATGTCCAAATTGGTAAATAATGTATTTCTAGTGCTTTTAAATAACTGCCATGCTTGTTAATAAGCAAGGCAATATAGCTGTCATATTTTATTAGACCATGAGTAAGACTCTTAGACTGAGTCGAAGGCAAGATTTTATAGTTCATTACGTGTGTTTGTTTATTCAGCCACCACATACTACATTAAATCACATTTAAAACATTGAATTGAGCCCCCAGACCTCTGGCTTAGTGGATTGCCCTCACCCCAACATAAACATCCTTTCGGCAAAGTACTTTTCAGAAGGAGGAAGAAGCTCAGCAGAGAATGTTTTCCATACGGATAACAGACACCTCTTTGACCCATTCCTCTTTGTTGGTGCCTGTGACATGCCCCTCATTTATGACCAGTGTGGCTGCTGACAGCTGGAGGTGACTCTACCAGGCAATGGAACTAGATCTCACTTAAATTGTAAACTGGGAATTCTGGGAGGCTTACTCTTCTGGTGATGGTAGTTTTGAAAACACTTCCATTTTCTGTGGAAACTAAGTACCACTCCCAAATGAAACAGGTAAGAATTATTATTATTTCCACCCTGAAAAGAGTCACCTAAAGTCACAGGGCAGAGTCAGCTGATGGGGTAAAGGCAGAAGAATGTCAAGTACTGTTTGATTTACTGGGTCACCTTCCAGTGTTTCACAGTTGGAAGTTTCCTGTTAAAAATTTAACTTGTGATCATGATGGTTTGCAGAGAGCAGGAGGCAATTTTATTAACAGAACAGTTCCTGTGTTCCTTGATAGTAATTACAACTTCGGAAATGTCCTGTTTCTGTTAAAAGAAATAATAATAGATTCATAGAATAATTTTGATTGGAAAGAATCTAGGAAATCATCTAGCCAAATATCTTCTTCAAGGCAAGCCTAATTTCAAAGTTAGGCCAGGCTGTTCAAGGTCTTGTCCAGATTACTTATGGACTTATCACTCTCCATGGATGGAGAGATGAAACACTGCCTGGATGGATAAGGGGAGAGCACTGGATATTGTCCACCTCGACTACAGCAAGGCTTTCCTCTCTGTCTCTCACACCACCCTCATAGGCAAACTCAGGACGTCTGGACTGGATGAGTGGACAGTGAGGTGGATTTGGAGCTGGCTGAATGGCAGATCTTGGAGGGTCATAATCCATGGCACGGGAGAGGCCTGTCACAAATGGAGTCCCCTAAGGGTTAATACTGGGCCTAGTGTTGTTTAACTTATCCATCCACTTTTACCCATCCATGACTTGGATGAAGGGGCACCTGCCCCCTCAGCATGTTCACTGATGACACCCAGCTGGGAGGAGTGGCCAAAACTGCTGAGGGCTGTGCAGCCCTGCAGAAGGACCTCAACACGATGGAGAGATGGGCAGAGAAGTTCAGCAAGGGAAAATTCAGGGTCCTGCACCTGTGGAGGAATAACCCCATGCACCTGTACAGGCTGGGGGCCAACCTGCTGGGAAGCAGCTCTGTGGAGAAGGACCTGGGGGTCTGGTTGGACAAGAAGCTGTCCCTGAGCCAGCAGTGCCCGGGTGGCCAAGAAAACCAAAGGTATCCTGGGGTGCCTTAGGAAGAGAATTGCCAGCAAGGGAGGTGATCCTGCCCCTCTGCTCAGGCACATCTGGAGTGCTGTGTCCAGTTCTGGGCTCCTCAGCACGAGAGAGACATGGAGCTGTTGGAGCAGGTCCAACAGAGGACTATGAAGATGATCAAGGGACTGGAGCATCTCTCTTACAGGGAAAGGCTGAGGAAGCTGGGGCTGTTCTGCCTTCAGAGGGAACCTCATCGATGTCAGTGTCTGAAGGGAGGGTGTGAAGAGGATGGACTAGGCTCTTCTGGAGTGGTGCCAATCAATGAGACAAGTGGCAATGGGCAGAAGCTGATGCACAGAAAGTTCCACCTGAAGATGAAGGAGAGCTTCTTTACTTGCAGGTAACTGAGCACTGGAATGGATTGCCCAGAGAAGTTGTGGAGTGTCCCTCACTGGAGGTATTCCAGAACCGTGTGGACACAATCCTGTGCTGTGTGCTGTGGGATGACCCTGCTTGAGCAGGAGGTTGGACTGTGGTCACTTCCCACCTGATCCACTCTGTGATTCTGCAAGTCTGAGAACTTATTCCAGTACTTTACTCATTGCACTGTGAACATTGTTTTCTTACACATGGCTGGAATTTCTGTGGTGCAGCTTCTGATTTTTATGTCATCCTCATGGTGCATTCCCCTGAGAAAAGTTTTGTGCTGACTTCTGTGGAACCCACCCCAGGAAACTGAGTGCAGGATCATGGAGCAAATCCTCCTAGATGCCATGCTAAGGCACATGGAAAAGAAAGAAATGGTTCTGCATGACTGCCAACATGGCCTCACTAAGGGCAAACCACACTGAGAAATTTGGTGGCCTTTTACAACAGGATTAGTGTTGGTGGATGAGGGAGCAGCAACAGGTGTCATCTGCCTGGCCTGGTGCAAAGCATTTGACACTGTCCAGAATGACATCCTTGCCCCTAAACTGGAGAGACATGGATTAGACAGATGGGTAACTCAGTGGAAATGGAAATGGCTGGATAGTTGCATTCTCAGAGTTGTTGTCACCAGCTCAGTTGTTGATGCCAGTGACAAGTGGTGTTCCTTGGGGGTTGGAATTGGAACCGATGCTGTTAAACCTCTCTGGTGACATAGAAAGTGGGACCAAGGTCACCCTCAGTGGGTTTAATGGCACCAAACCATGGAGTGTGGTCAATACGTGGGAGAGAGGGGATGCCATCCAGAGGGACCTCGACAGCTGGAGGGGTGGGCCTGTGTGAGCCTCATGACATTCAGCAAGGCCAAGGACCAGATCCTGCACCTGTGTCAGGGTGATCCCAAGCACAAACACAGGCAGGGTGGAGAGTGGATTGAGAGCAGCCCTGAGGAGAAGGGCTCAGGGGGGTTGGTTGGTGAGAAGCTCAGCATGACCTGGCAATGTGTGCTCACAGAAAGCCAAACCTGTCCTGGTCTGCATTAATAGAGCTTTTTATGAGGACATGTAGTGAAAGAAGAGGGAATGGCTTTAAACAAAGGGTAGGCCTAAATTCAGAGAGACAGCAGTGCACCTTGTGAAGGCAGGACAAAAGTCTTTACGTTTTTCTCCACTTCCCATTGAAAAGGTATTGCTATAAAGCAAGGATTTATTTTAGGAATGTCATTGTGGAAAGTTACATTAAAATCACAAAACATTTACAATGGAAGTAGGTTTTCTCAGCAAGATACTGCAGGAGTGCTGAACTTGTGGCTCCAGTTTTGATAATGTGAACACATGAAGCAGAACATAAGGGAGATGAAGAAGTAGTGCCATCACTGAGTTCTCCCATTGCACACAGCTTGCAGCTCCCTCACCAGTGTAACAGATCATGAAAAATCTGAGTTGGTTTTGGGTTCTTTTGTATTTCTGTGCTTTTGCAGGTCATGTCATATTCTAGCTGTCAAATATAGAATGGGTTTTTTGAAATACATCTGGAAGTCTAAGCACATTTCTGGAGAAACCAATTAAGGAAGAATTAAGGAAACTTACAGTAAAATGATGATAATTAGTAACTTATAGCCCTTGCAATTATCTCATACCAGATAGTGTGCAAGTGCCAGGCATTGTTGATACAAGCACCATTTTTTAATAGAATGACATTTGATTTTTAAAATGCATTTAAATGCCAACCATCTTCACGCTGTGTGTGAGTCACAGTTTCAAGTGTGTAATTGTTTAGTCAATCTTCTGTTGCATTATTATTTTATCACGCTATGAGTTTGGGCTAAATAGTTCACATTGTATCACCATTAACTAGAAACTTCTTTATACCTTCATAGAATGGGCATTTATAAGCAAACATAATGAAGGCTCCACTGAAATCAATTTAATTGCATGTGCTTCAGAGTAGTTCTTCCCTCAGCATTATATAAACACTATTATCAGATCCTTTAGAAAATTGATTTGCTGATCATCCAAGTGACAGGCCTGTTTGGAGCTGTGCTGAAATGTATCCTTATCCTTAATCATGCTCCTGTAATTAAGCTAAGGAGTTTTGTGAGAACATGGCTGAACAGATGAGGATGCTTTTTGAGTTGCTGTTTTTTAATCTCAATTTTTGGTCACTTTTACATGGTGCTGTGTCCCCTCCCCTTGCCTCTTTTCTGCAGCCACAGCTCCAGTGCGGCTTTATTGCTTCCCCTTGCTTTAGTCCTGCAAACACAGCTGTGTGGCTGAAGGCTGTTTCATGTGTGTGTGTGTCTTGGCCTTGGAGTTACTTCCTCCAAGTTCTGCCTGGCCTCTTTTTGCCAAAGAAAGAAAACTTGGGAAGGTCTTTAATGTGGTCATCCCTGCCTGATGCTGCCTGCATTAGAAGAGCCCCTGTTCCATTGTCCTGCCTCTTGCTGGTCCAGCTGGGCTCCTGCTGTGCCACTGAAAGTCAGGAAGCACAGATCCAGCAGAATTTCTGTCTGCCACGGGCTTCTTTCTGAGACAGCATCAGTAGAACCCATTGCTGAGTGGGTAATGGGGAATAAAAATGACGTGGGAAGGGGGAAAATGGAACTGTGGGGGGGAGGACTTCAGGGAGAAAGATGTGAAGGAAAGAGGAAACAAGAGGAAGAAAATCCATGTATGAGCAAGGCACTAACCAGAGGGAAGATTGCTGTGTTCTCATTCTCATTTGAGAGGCAATTATTTGAGCAGAAGAGGCTGCCTGAATCCAGAAGATATGGTTAGTTCAGGTGGTGGATGTTTTTGGACAGCCCCTATAATGAGTCTTCTGTGTGGGTATGGTGTAATGTGTGACATGCTTGAACAGATTTTTTTATGACAGAACCCGGATCCCTTTATGTGTCTCTTGCATTTTGGTGAATGTGCATAAATTGCTGCTGGTAGGAATGGAGAACACGGGAGAGGGGGTAAAAGTATCAGCAGCAGTGAGAAACCCGAGAGGAAAACTAAGGAGTGTGTGGGGGAAAGGGAGGTAATACTTCTCCCAAGCATGTATCAGCATAAGAGAACTTTAAAATATTAAAATAATAACTTGGAGCAATTTGTAGGCGTCTTTGGGAGCTCAAGAAAAGAACAAATTCTGTTGTGGTGATAAGATTGGATACTTGCTTAGACACAGCACCATCCAGCTGGCCAGTCTCTCACCCATGACTTTTATCTACTGATACTGAAAAGAATCTTCTCTTTTGATCCCATTCTCTTATTATCTTCTTTGAGGCAAATATTTTTTTCTAGCTGTACCTATTTTGGTACATTTTCCCATCTGTTTACTACCCTTTCCCTGAATTTATTCTACAGAAACAGCCTATTTATTCCTAGCTTTGGATTATCAGCTTTGGGCTGTTAAGTAATAAAAAAAATGCTTCAGTTAATTTTGAGAATAATTTATGAAGATGGAGCTTTGTGGCTGTAATGCATCTGTGTGTTTCTCCTTGCATATACTGTATTTCTGATGAGAATAAAAAGACAAGTAGAAACATTGCATGGAAGCACACTGAATTTAAGGTGAGATAAGTTAGAAATTATTTGTAATTTTGAAGAAAAACAAGGGCAGAAGAGTAAACCCTCTCACATCTATAGGCAGGCAGTTATCTTGCTTCCAGACAGAATAATTCAGCTATCGGTCCACTGTAACCAGACCACCCTTCCTCCTACCTTCTGCACCTGGCCAGCCTCTTGTACAACCTCTTTCACCAACTCATATCTGGCCTGTCCCCAGTTTGGTGTGGAAAAAACTGGATAGTGAAGAATTTGGCCTATGCAAGTAGCATCTGTAATGATGCATCTATGATACAGAGGCAGTGAGAAAGACATCAGAGTTGTTAAAGTTCTTACTGTGTTTTCTTAGTTGATATGGAATTTCATAAGGGCAAAGCGGTGCTATCTCTTGTGCTGAAAGCAGAGTTCCGCAGCCTCTCCTGGGCACGCGTAGAAAATAATCCTGCTTTCATCTCCCCCTGCTTGGTTGGGGGGTCTGCAAACCAGTTCATCTGCACTAGATGCTCCCTGAATTGCAGCCACGGATCCGAGTTTGACACCTCAGCTGTAAAGCTTGGATCCAAACTCCCAGCATTTCCTCTTGGCCCATTGAAGAGATCAAGACTAGCAGTGAAGTCTTGGCCTAACTTTATACATATGCTTGTTCAGTTTATCTGCAGATGTGGTCCTTGTTTACATCCTTTCCAGGAAAGAAGAAAAAGCTAATGCAAGGATCTGTATGACTTCATTATAATGACTTTTGCTTTGATAAGGGACTGGAGCATCTCTGTTATGAGGAAAGGCTGAGGAAGCTGGACTTGTTCAGCCTCAAGAAGGAATGACTGAGAGGGAACCTCATCAATGTCTGTCAGTATCTGAAGGGAAGGTGTCAGAAGAACAGAACCAGGGTCTTCTCAGTGGTGCCAGTCAATAGGACAAGTGGCAATGGGCAGAAGCTGGTGCACAGGAACTTCAGCTGGACTATGAGGAAGAACTTCTTTCCTGTGCAGTGACCAAGCACTGGATCAGAATGCCCAGAGGAGGTGTGGAGTGTCCCTCACTGGAGATATTCCAGAACCATATGGACACAATCCTGTGCTGTGGGATGACCCTGCTTGTGCAGGGAGGTTGGACACACTGTGGTCCCTTCCAGCCTGACCCATTCTGTGATCCTGTGGTGCCTTTCCTTAGTTTGCTGAGTGTGTGTCTGTGGCTGGGAATCCTCGTTGTAGCAGATTGTTTGCTTTTCAAATCCTTACCATCAAATCAAGTTAATACCTAACTAAGAAGTGACAGCATTCCCAGCAATGGCACATCAGTTTGATGTCACTGGTGCTCTGTCAATAACTGATCTTGGGGTTTTCGTGCTGAACTGAAGAGATAAGAAGCAATTAGATACTGAAATGTTTAAAAGGTTTTGCTCTTGTTATCTAAATCGAAAAACCTGTTTGTGTTATAAGGAATCCACATTAAATACCCTATTGCATGTAGGAGGAGGAGACCATATGCAGGAAGAGAATATTGGCTGCGTTCTTGTGTCAAAAGTACAAGGAGTGTGGGAGATTTGTACTCTGTTCCCTATTGCTGCTGAGATTCCACCTGTATTTCCCCCAGCCTACAGTGATGCATAGATGTTGTGCCTTTGGGGCTGGTGGGAAACACTGTCAAATCCTCTGTAAGATTTTATTGGAAAAAAGAGAACAGCAAACATACAAGTGCTTGGGAATGCCAACCATACCTGCTGCCTTTGGTTCAGATCCTGACATTGACTTCACCACTGACCCATGGAGTCTTCAGTCAGCTGAGATAGAAGAAGTGTTTCTACCACACTGAATGTAATTAAACTGAAGTACTGAATGTCTACATACAAAAAAGCTTCCATTCTGTTCAGAACAATGTGGTGCATTCACCAGTTTAGGTGCTAATTGAAAATGTGGGGTTTTTTTCTTCATATTGGTAGCAAGTGTTTGTATCCCACTGCGGGGTGAGTTGTGGGGTGTGTTTGATTCACAAAGCACTGCTGGTTGCTGAACTGGTTCCCTGTAGTGAATGCAGTAAAGTAGGGTTGTTTTTTTTTAAAAAAAAAAAGAAAAGAAGAATCGTGACTACAGGATGATGAAATCCTTTGGGAGGGAAGGAGGGATGGCAGTCTGGACTTACCTTAAAAATTCCTCCTCCGCTTGCGGTCTGTTTGGAAATGTCTTCTAGCTGCAGGGAGCAAACTATTAACCTATTTAGAAACAAGCTCTGTACAGCTATATTAGCATCATCCCTCCTGCACAACTTGCTGCTTGTCTTCCTTCTCTTAACAAAATGCACTTTATATGTGCGCAGCTGATTTTTGTCTGGCTGGATTTCAGCTGGTGTAGACTGGAAGACAGTGAGTGGGTATAAAATTGTGATAAAAGCACAGGTCATCTCTGTCTGTGGTGAATCAGTGGGACATTTGTCTCTCTGCTGCAGGAGGGGGTTGACATCTCAGTTTCAGGATGGCTGGGGAAGATATTTCAATATCTGTGGTGAGCAAGTGAAGTCTGTGACCAGAATCCTGTTGTTAGCCAGTAAAAACAGTTTCACCTTGCACTTAGATGAAATTATTTTTAAAAGCCCATTTCATAGCAGTTGTAGAAATCTGTCAATAGATGCTTCTCAAGTCATCCTTCTGGAAACATTGTGTGCACAACAGAATTTTGCAGTTGCTGAGGGTTTTTTAGTGGTTTTGTCAAAATTAATAACATGAATTCTTTACATTCAGGAATCAAGTTGCTCTTCCAAACTGTGATCTGCAGTGTTGCAATAATAATCGGTGCCATCAAGGCACTCAAAGCTCTGTACAGTGTGGTTGTACCGCTGAAGATAAATTTCTGTATTTTTCACAGTGTGGATGGAGTTTTTCATGCTTGTACTAACAGGTGTGGACTGTTTCAGGCGACTGCCAAATAGTTATTCTTAATTTTTAGTGGTATCCCATGCATCTCTCTGCAGGCTTGGAGATCTGATTTCATGTAGTTGATGCAGTAATACTGCTTTTGTCCATCTGTATAGTGTTGGGGCGTTTTTAAATTTTGTTACATTTTCACTTGTATGGTTTTTATCTATGCAGGGGAACGCAGAGGCGTAAATATAGCAGTGCAGGCTGACATGTTTTTTGCACACATGCTCTCAGCAAAAAAAGCCTTCCTCTATGGATTTTCGTCAGTATTTACTTAGAGTAGTGCAATTATACCTCCGTATTTCCATGGGTAGGTAGGAAATAATTTTGATTCATGTTTACAGAATGGAGATTATTTATTTTTAAATTTGAGTATTGTACTTTCTATTGGAAAAGCTGCCTTAGGATCTGGCGTGTATACTTGAGAAATTACACTAAGATTTTTCTGACTTAAGTTAGTTTAAGCTTCCAGTTAGAACCTAAAAAGTTTAAATCATATTGTCCTCAGTGTAGCATCCTTTTATAGACAAAAGAACTTCAGTAAAGAGATATAGGCTGAGTGCTCAGGTGTTTGTGCAGCCCTGACTGGAGCCACCTTTTGGATTTCTGTGTGGAGGGTTGTTTGATGGTGGCAGCATGTGAAATTCAAGCTAAGTAGAGCAAGGAAATGCCATACAATTGTTAGTGTGAAATCTGACAAATAGAACAATTTTCTACCCTTGAGTGACTTAAAACCGTTTGCAACCTTAATCCAAAAAGGCTCTGCTTAAAGCAGTGTTCTGCTCTAGAGATGAACAACAGCACAATAATCAGACAGAAGTGCATTGTTTCACTTTCATGTTATTAGTGTACTGACAGTATTCTCTGTTTCACCTAAACTTTATTATATGGTGCAACAATCCAGAGGCTTTGGTTCTTCTGCCACTGATTAGTAAATAATTATAAAAAATGGAAATGATATTTTCCTTTGTTAAGACCTTCATTGCCTTGGAGGCAGATTTATAACTGCAAGCCATTGTTAGTTATTATTGTTTACTTTTATTAATATGTGGTGAATTATTAACTGCAATACTCAGGAAATGAAATACTCTTTATGAGGGGAGAGAAAAGAGAAGAAAGGAATGCTTTCCATCTCACTTTTTTCTTTGCCCTTGATTTGGCTCTGTTGCTAAGGTTCTCATCAACACCAGCATTTCAGATCCACGGGTCTGGGAAGCTAGTGTGTTACGTGGAGAGGTATGGTGAAAACCAAGACTTGAGACTTCTTTCCTTTTTTTAATAGGAGATGCTTAACAAATGGATATAGATAGGAAATACAACATGATAAAAAGCATAAAATTCACTGGAATTTGAGGCAGGTTGCCACTCCATTCATACAATTTTGAATTACCTTTCATGCTTGGTAGCATTAAGCAGATCAGTTCAACCAGAGAACAGAGAGGGATGAAGAACACCTCATAGCTAAATCTCTTGTTCAGGTTCATTTCATATCATGGTAAGAACTGGGTAGCAAAAATAACGTTCTCTCAATCTGTCACTTTGTCGTTGTCCCTGTTCTCTGTAGCTCTTCATGGGCTCTCTCAGTCCCTCATGTCAAGGCTGTGACTTACCTTCCCTTCCAGGTCCTTTTTCATTCCTACCTGACTGACATTTTTTCAGTTGCTGCTTCTGCCCAACAAAATCCAGCAAAGTACCTCAGCCAATTTGCATCAAAATGGATCACCTCATGCTTCAGACACATCTTCCCAACACAGTTAATATGTCTGTGCATTGGTTTCTGGGCAGGCATGAAGTTCAGGAGCACAGCCTGCTGCTAGTCCTGCCTACCTTCTGTCCACGTGCTGACTTGAAGTCAGCCTGTGAACTCTAGGCCTGGGCACTGTGAAAGCTGCCTGGGAGCGTGGAAGGGGAGACAAATTGTCTAAATGAACCATTAAAGACAGTTCCTTCAATATGGGATGGTGGAGCATTGATGGGGTGGTGGCAAGGAAGCATATGTTAGGTGTTACTGTTCTGTTCTGTGGTTGTCATCAAGTTCTGTTTTATCTTAACTTTCCTGAGATGCCAGTAGGCAATAATATCCAACTTCTTTGCTGTCACTGCATTCACACCTACACCAGCTTCACCGCCACCCTTAACCACCACATTCTCAATTAAAATATGTTTCTGTAAGAGCTCAGTGATTTTAAAAAAATAAATCTTCCCTAAAAATGAGATATCATAGCTGATTTCTAGCATGAAGTGAAATTTTCATTTTGATGGGTACATAAGCATAGAAAGAAAGCAAAATTCATGTTCAATCTTATGTGAATACTTCCTTATTCAGAGCTGTTACGGTCTCTCTGATAAGCAGAGAAGTGCAGGTAATTAAAGCAATATACTTGCAATTGAAACATGTATTGTCATCACGATCTCATCGATGCATTATATGTATAAATTGGGACAAACTCTTTGCTGACTTGCACTGGGAGTTTTGAGATTTGCAGATGGTGTGAATCACCAGAGACTGCAAGCAGTATTTTTATAGAACTTTAGTTTTATTAGGTGGAAAACACACATAAGTACACTTCTCTCACCAGAAAAAAGCATGGCTAGGGCAGAGGCAGAACAAAACTCCTGCAGTGATTTGCAACGTGGATTCACAGGGAAAATTCCCTAAGACAGAAGGTAGTGCAATATCCATTGTTCATTCAATCCCTGGCCTGCTTATGCAGTAATTATAAAAAATATTGCTAAACATGATGCACTTTTTCTTTTCCTCCTAGGGCTTCACAAGTCAACAGATAACTTGATGGTTTGAGGTTTTTTTTCTTCAAGTTCCTAAATAAATACCAGATAGTCCTTACTCTCTGTCTATGGAGCTGTGTACAACATTAATATTTACCAACATAATTAAATTTCTCCTTTTTGTAAGAACCAGTCCCTAGCACATGCTTCCAAGTTCTGTTCAACTTTGTGACCAGGAGCCAGTCCTTTTTCTTTGGAATGGTGTGTTTACTGCGTGGCCTTTGGAGAGATTGGGTTGCTGATGTCCATGCATGTGCGTGATTTGTAGTCTTGATTGCCACCCTCCATCAGATTAGATTGGATAACTGAGAGATAATGAATGCTTTATAAAATACATTCATTTACAAAGGTGAAACAATGTCATTTCTTATGAAGTGCCCTGACTGGGATCTGTCACATTTTCTCAAGAGGAGACGAGATAAGCTGCTGAGCTCAAGGTGCTGGTAAGTGTGGCAGTTTCAGAGGTGAAACATCCCTTGAGTGTGTCCAGGTGCTGTCCTGGAGCACTCGGGAGCTCTGCTCAGCCCACGTGTGGGAATCAGGCAGCTGACCTGCATCCAGCTGCAAAGGGAACAGGCAGGAGGTTGTTCCCCTGGCTGTGTCAGAGCTCTGCAGCTCCCCTGAGAGCATTGTGAAATACTTCACAGAGACAAGTACTTGGTTATTTGGGGTTTGAATGGAAAAATGGCAGTTCCAGCCACTCAGTGCCCCAGGCCATTAAACTGCTACAGAAGGCGTGTTATAATTGAAAGGGGAAGATGTTTCCTAATTAATTATGTAAACCCTGCTGCAGCACAGCCCAGCTGTATTTTCAGTAATATAATACCATTTGTTGCACAGTTACTCAGTGTGTTGTGAGCAACTGCTAATCTTAAGAAGCTCTAGTTTTACTCCGTTGTGGCTGAGATTTAAGACAAACAACATTATAAGATTTAAAAACAAAGAGAAAAACCCCAACACACCCCACTCCCAACAACAAAACAGAAGAAAACCTTGCCCCCAAAATGCTTTGGGGGGTTTCTTTATATTCCTCTAATTCTGAGCCTGCCTATGTTTTACATTTTTTCACTGTAACTGAGAAATAGGAATGTGCTTTTTCATAAATTAAAACAGATATTTTCATGTCAATAGACTTCTATTTCTGGAGATTTAACAAAATATAAAATATTATGGAACTTTTTTTTAAAATAAATTGAGGATGATTTATTTTTGTCAGCCTCCTTCCAGAGAGACACGGGAACTTTTATTGAAGAAACTTTTCTCCAGTCATGTGTGCTTGAAACCAGACCTCAATCTCTTTCAAGCGTAGCAGGAATGTCTCTTAATATTGTCATAGCTTGCAGGAGTCTCAAAAGGTTTGTCTGTGAGACTGTTGCATTTACACTTACTGGTTCTGTGAAAACCATGTGCTTAAATACCTGTCAGGTGTGTTTCAATGCACTTACATATAAAGCAAGCATAACATAAATTATGGGCCAGCAAATAAAGAGGGGAGGTTTGGCTACAGAGCTTGGAATGTTGGTGAAGTAAAATTGGGGAAAAAAAAAAAAAAAAAAAAGGGAGGGAAAAAAAAGAAAAATATAAGTAAACATAAATGTGCAGTACATTTGAGGCTAACCTCTTTTCCATCCTTCCCCCTTTCTGTCAGTGCTGATGTTGATATCCAGTTGGAAAGAGACACCCAATTCAATGTGTGTCTGACTCATGTGCTCATGACCAACCTCTTAGCAGTTGGTCCAGCTGGAGGATGTGTAGACCTGTCCAAGAAATATTAAATACAGAGGTGTCATCTTCACAAATGTGCTGCAGGCCCCTCACAGCTTCTGTTAGTTGCTCTTTTACCATTGCAGATCCAGTTCCCAACTTGGAGAGATACTGCGTCCATAGGGAGAAATGCTTCACTTGTTCACGTTTTATAGTTCCCTTTGTGGTTTATTCTGCCACTTCGGCTTGTCATAGTTGAATAAATTGAATTCTGTGGAGTGCTCTTGCAAAATGCCACACTTTTGATTTTTAAATGTGCTTCGGTGGCATGAATGCAGCATTAGAGTGGGATGAGGAGCGGTGCTGAAGTTTGTGGATTGTAGCTCTGGGTTTTATTGTCAAGCCTCTCACCAGATTATTATGGTTCAAAACCAGGGCATTTTGGTGTATTCTGCTCCTGCCTTCCATCTCTGTAAAATGAATGTGTTCTGGCTATGCAGCAGGTCTGTGCTGGCACCCAGTTGGTTCTTTTCTGAACAGCCAGGCAGCAGGCATGCTGTTACACATTCAGGAATGGCTGTTGCACTCATATACTAATTACCAGACTGCTGCCTTGTAGTTCCATCATCTTTTATTAAGAACAAACACTGGTTTGTAAAGTGTCTAAAAAAGAATCATTGTTTTAACATCTCTTCGTGTGGCGCCTGTCAGTGAGCTTTCCTTCCTCGGGTGAAGCAAGACAAAAGCAGCAGAAAAGTATGAGAATGCAAACACAAAATTAAGAATGTGCTTTGAGATCTCTGAATGAAGTGTGCTGAGGATTATTACAGCTGTTTTATTTCCAAGTCTTCCCGGAAAACACGAGCTCTTCACTAGATCTAACACAAGATCTTCCAAGAAAATGCTATCAAACACTATTATTTTTATAGACAATTTGTCTGCTGTACTTTAAAAGCACCAGAAATTACCAGGGTGTCTCAATACATCTGTTAATGGGAGAAACCAAAGGACCTGAGCAAAAGACATCTCTCCATTAATGAGGTCTGAAATAAAATTCTAAAACCTGCCAGAATTTAGGAAGGGCATGTTTGCTCTAGACTGCTTTACCTTTGGAGGAGTGTGCTTGTTAATGAATAGCAGCTTAATGGTGAAGCTGATACTAGTTCAGAATTGAAATCTGAGGTGGGTTTAACAACTAATAAAAAGAGACTGTTTATTTACTAAACCTGGAACATCGTGTCAGATCCATCTCTGTTTTAGGCAGCTAAAGACTTTTTCCATCAAATTTGGAGATGTATTCATTTGTGAAGTAATTTTGTATGATGTGGAAATCTGAGAAAAGAAATCTTGCTGATATGAGGGAATAAATATGGAAAGTAGCAACACTGAAAAGGCTATAGATGTGATTTTGCAGAGTGACAGATTAATGAGTTCTAGGTGTCATATGTAGGAGTATCCCATGTTTTGTTTTAACTACTTAGTTCTAAAGGAAATGTGCTGTGTAAGCTGTTTTTCCTTATTTTCCCTGGAAAGCAGGGAAGGCAGGCAATGCATCTAATTTGTCCCATAAGGAAAATAAGTGTTTGAAGGGGCATTCATTACAGGACTTGACAAAAATTGTTTTTCAGATAATTGCCTTCGATGAACTTCGGACAGACTTCAAGAGCCCCATCGACCAGTGCAACCCGGCCCACGCAGTGAGTACAGCCAGGGCCCGTGGGGCTGGGGCTGCTCCAGGAACGGGGAGCACCGGGCTGGCAGTGAGGGATGGCTGTGGGAATGAACCGGGAGTCTCTTGTGAAGTCAGCTGTGGTTTGGAAAATTGATTTATTGGGCCAGTCTTAGGAAGCCCAGATGGTGATTTTTTTGTTAATGGCTTTCCTCTTTGCTGAAGGAGGCAGGGAAGTAATTTGGAAATTCAAAAACTGAAGAATGTCATGTGATGCTAATGCTTTCTTTTTTACCTTTTCATTCTGTGGCACAAGTTTTCCTTTTTGAAATACTTTGCTTTCTCTGTGTTCAAGCATGGGATGACCACCTTCTCCCATACTGTCTGTATCAATGAGCCAAAAACTTGGAAGAATTTTTAAGAGGTGCATGCCTGGACCTGTCTGTCCCATGGCAAGGCTCTGGATTCTTTAGGAGTAAATATAATTTTCTGCTGCATCTGCTGTAGGAGAGCATTAAATACCTGGGACTGTAAACTCAGTTTTAACTAATGAACCAGAAATGCAACCTAGATTTAAGCATATCTAAACTGCTCTGTTAATTAAAGCTGTAATCTAGGGTGATTTAGCTGACTACAGCTACACTTGCCAGTTTGTACCACCAGAACTGAGAGCAGAACTTGGCTCCCCATCACCTCACTGGCAATGACAATGGTTGTGACAGGGTTTGAATTTGATCTCTACAGAGTACCAAGTTTTTGAATTGCCTGCAACTGATAACCAGATTCAGTAGCTAGTACTTTGTCATTTAACCTTGTTTCGTAACCCAGCTGAGGACTTGTACTGCTTAGACCACTGATGATTTTGAGCATAAACTTTATAATCCTAGAATTCTTTTTTTTTACTGTTCACTAACACATAAGCAAAGAATGAGAAGCAAAGAAAGACATTGTATGAAGAAATCCTATAGGACATCAGGGGATGTAATCTGGTTTTGAATTTACTGAAAGTAATCTGATTTTCAATCCACTTTACCTTTTTTAACTTCCTCTCTGAGAACTGCACACTGAATTTATATGTACCAAATTCCAGTAAATTGTTCACTTCCTAAAACTTGAGATGCTCTATGGAGATAATCTCATAATAATAATAATGAGATTTTAAAATAATCTTATTTTAAAATGGTAATGGAATTGGTCACCATGATAAAAAAAAGTTAACAAGTCACTTTTTCAGTCATATTAGTTGAGGAATTAAAAAGTGAATCATAAAGTAAAGCACAGCAGAGTATTCTGTGGTCGCTTCACATACTTGAGTTCTATGAAACCTTCTGTGAGAATTCAAGCAGTAATCTCAGGTTGCTTTTTTTCTGCACAGTATACGTGTTGATGCCTTCTATTGTCATAAAAGGAAGATTTTTAGCAGGGATTTCTTATGTCTTTTGTCAAGTGTATTTTCTTTTTTCCCTCTGCACCATTGTTGTGCCCATATTCCATTTATTTGATGGGATAGTTTTCCCTATTGCACTGTAAGAGTGTCTGAAGTTTACCCACGTGTCCTCCACAATATTTTCGTGACAGAGGGTAGAGCCTTTTTGACAAGAGGAGACTGGATTACAGACAAATCAGAGGCATAAAACAATGTCAGTACTGAGAATTTAATTAAAATTTCCTGATTTGCTCTTTGTTACTGTCAGTTCAGAGATAGACTTCCTACTTCTCCAAGCTGGGGTTGACATCTGTCTATCCCTCTGCACTTCAAAAGGCGAGGGAGCTTTCTGCAGCTTCACAGGCACATCCACAAACATCCATTCTCATGTTTGCAACTGAGAGTCTAAAATTTCTGACTCTCTTTTAGCTCAGAGACTCCAAAAAGAGGCACAGTATTTTTCTAGTGCCTATCAAGCTGCCACTGCCTCATTGCCTTTCCAAAATGATACTTTTCTTTTTTTAAATGGCTTAAACTTGGGGACAGGAAAGCAAAAAAGACATTTATTTGGAGACTAGAATTGAATTTGCCACAAGCTTGAGTTTTAAAACATTTGAAAAGCGAAAAGCTTAGGGAGAGTTGCCTTCTCACATTGTTATAGTACATTACCTATTTTAAAAAGTTAATTGTTTGGAATATTTTTGCCATAAATGAAAATATCACATAGTCTTCTGAGGATAGCAAACCTACTCTGCCTTCAGCAGTGTAGCTAACAGTAGAATCTTTCACAGTAACTCCAGTCATGGGGTTATGCAGTGAAATTTGCTTTTGCTGGTGAGCTTCTCATTATGAGCCACTGAAAAGAAAGCCTGACTTTGATTTGTCTTCTTTCTCTGAGTTGAGGTTAGAACATCTTTTGAGTCACAGTACTTGATTACAGTGCTTCTCAGTGTTTATGAATGCATCTGTTGTTTAAAGTGGCATTTCTAGGCCGTTTCTGATATTTTTCACTAATGTGTTAAACTCTAGTATCACGTGTTCAGGCACCATCTTAGTGATGAGCTGCCATGCAAACTTCATGGTTGTTTTTTCACACTCAGGTTTATCTTGAAGCCAGAGGTTGGGTGCCTGAAAGTGCACGACCAAGTCTCTGTGGTATCAATTGGCACAACTGGATAGAGCCACAAATGCTGACTTAAAACAGGAGTTGCAGCCTCTGACTGAAGGCTAAGATAGACTTGAATCCCCAGCTGATGTTGTTACACCCAGTAACAAATGAGAAATAACTTATTGGGACTCAGAAATGGGAAAATCATTGGGTTTGCAAGCAGTAGGTAAGAAATGAATGCTGTCAGTTCAGATTAATGACATGCGTTGCTTCACTGCAGCCATTAATTAAAACACTGACCCTTTGTAATTGTAATATATTGTCTTAATTTGTAACACCAGCTAATCTCCTGCTTTCTCCCACTTTCTCTCAACAGAGGGAGCGGCTGAGGAATATTGAGCGGATTTGCTTCCTCCTGCGAAAGGTGAGTGTGAACCAGCCAAGGATTTGTGAAGTTTATGAGAATTAAAGCCATCCAATGGCAATGGGCATTTATTTTCTCTTTGATCCTCACGCTCTGTTGATGGATTCAGCTGAGAAGTGAAAGTCAGGATGACCTTGTAAGGACAGAGTAAGACAAATTATAAAAGGTTGACATAATAGAGGGTGTCTGGATAAAAATTGAACTTGAGAACATCAGCCCATTTATTTTGGAACAAGCTTTTCCAAGGTGGTGAGTCCTTTTACAGTTGCAGCTGGAGGTTCTTTTATAGTCCTATAAAACTGCTGTTATTGTTGTAGTAAGGCTTTTAAAATACCCTTTTTTTTGAACAGTAGCTTACTACTTGACATGCTGAACATTTTTATTAGTTACATACCTAATGTTCAAGGTTTCTGGTTGATGCAATAAAAAAGTTGATAGCAGTATTTTAGCTTAACACAGGTGAGATGCTAAGTGCCTCAGCTTCTGAGAGATTCGAAGGAGCTGATAGATTGTGGGTTACTTGTTTGTGGCTTCAAATGGGATTTTTATAAGCTATCTTTGTTTTTCTTGACTGTCTCTCATAGAAGTAAAAAAAAAATCATGGCTCCAAACTATTTTATTCTGCGTTCAAGTTTCTATACATTGTATTCTGCAGAGTGGTAACAACGCTGCCCAAATCCTTCATTTTTCCTTAAAAAGATCGTCACTACAGTGTGGACTGCTGAATGTACCCTAATCAAGCTGAGGACCTGAATTCAGATAGCATTTTAAGAAACTGGTGGCATCATCCTCAGAGGTTTTGGGAAAGCCAGTGCTGGGGATTTTCACTTTGGGCTGATCCAAAGGCATCAGTGTGACACCATGTAGAACCTATGGGCTGCCATCCTCTGCTCAGCCAGAACCTGAGTCGTGTCTGCTTGGCACCACTGTGAGAATGTGACTGCTAGGAGCCACACTGAAGTACTTCCTGAGGCTGTTCATGCCACTTGGGATACGGAAATGAGGGAAAATACTCATCACCAATAGCTTTCCACTTTATCAGATAGGCAGCCAGCCAGTCTCAAGCTGTGTCCCAGTTTCTTGGACATAAAGCAACTGTTGAGTGGTAATGGTTTAATATATGTGAGCCCCATGGGAATGCCTTGCCTGCATCAATGTTTAATTTTTATTGCGCCTCGGCCTTGTTGTGAACGGCAAAATGGAGCGTTTGGGCTAATTGCAGGCTCTGTATTCATAAGGGATTGGCTTGCTTCTGGTTCACTTAAATGGTTTGTTAATTCAGCCTCTTCTTCAAAGTTCTTTGGGGACACATTTGTTTTAATTGAGAGATTATATGCAAGAAGAGGAGGGTGCAATAACTACAGAGATTTGTAGCCTTCAAATCTGACAACCACTAAAAATAGCTGTGTTTTATGTACATAGAGGAAAATTGAGGAAAAGCAGTTAAGAATTGAGTGCCTGCTATATTGATACAGGAAAATAGCTGTTAGGATTCTTCCAGCGAGTACTAAATATATCCTTCAATATTGTGTGGCTTTAGGGTCTGTTTCTATTTCTATGAAACAACAGCATACCTGCTTTGAAGTCAGGAAGTTCTTTTATAGGGCTTTGAAAACAGTGGTATCTTGCTATTTGTGACATTAGAACTTAATGCCTAAGAGCTGATGTAAATTTGTTGTTTTAAAAGGGTTATAGGTGGGCTATAAAAGCATGTTCAATTTCATTACATGCTGGTTTTAGAAGGAGTTCCTGAGAATTGTTAAATTGTTAAATGTGTCATAGAAATCTGATTCCAGTGAGAAAGACTCTTTTAAGAATGTATTTTTGGGTTTATCTCCAAAATACTTGGAGAAGTTTTTTGAGAAACTGTGACCAGGTGTGTGATACTTCACCAGACATTATATAACGTATCTAACTTATTTACATTTTCCAAAACAGAATGGAGGATGCAACTGTTCTGCAGCCAGGCATTTTCTGATGTTTGGTTTGGGGAATATGTTCCTATATCATTGAAATAAGCAGGGTTTTTGTGAAACAGATATATAATGTGCTGGCATGCAGGAACACATGGGTCCTTGTTTCTATGGTGCTGTAGGATTAGATAAACCCAAATTTTCTGGAGAATGATCGATTCTGCATAAAGAAGAGATGAATGTTGGATAGCCATGGTCAGATCTCTCCTGTCCTGAAGTAAAAGAGAAGGCTTATTTTCTGAAGCCAGCACCATGGAACCAGAACCATGAGGTTCTCTCAGACTACAGGTGCCTCATTTCATTCAGTGGTGTGGGACTTTCTAGGGTAGATGTGTGCTGCAAATTGTTGAACCTCTCCTCGTGAGGACATCGGCTGCCACACGAGCGTCAGGTGATTCACGCAGGACACACCAGCGAGAGCAAATCCTGTGAAGGCTTTTTAGCCATAAATTGCCTTTGTTTCCCTAAGGATGTGATTCCATGGCTCACTGCAGGGCTGTCCAAAGGACACAAGTAGCGATGGGTGGGAGCAGAGCAGTCCAGAGCAGCTCAGGCATCTTGGGCTTATCAGCCCTGCTGAGTGGTGCAATAGGCAAGATGTGCATGTGAGGTCTACCATGATTTTCACAGTCAAATGTTTTGGTGGGGTTGTTAAAATATATTCGGTTACTGATGACAGCAATATTATTTAATTGTAGTTGCAGTTGTATTTCAAGAAATATGTCTGATTGATTCCTTATTTTTTAATTCCTAATTGATACTTACATTAACACTAAGGACAATTAGGAATTTCCTAGATTAAAATACAGTCAAATTCATTCATCAAGCACTGTAATATTATTACTATACCTTGGAGGAAATTTAAATTAAATTTTGATTAGGTTATGCATCATAATTTTTGAATTAATTCAATAAATCCTTACTAAGGAGGAGAGTTGATTGAACTTCTTTCTCAGTGAGCACATTTCAGATTTCAGTTTGTTCATGCCAGACACTGCTCAACAATTTAAGTAACCCTTCTCCAGTTATCAGCAAATATTTGTTTTTAAAGCTCATTAAGCTAAAATAAGAGTGATTTCTGAACATTTGAACTGGAACTTAACTGGGAGGGAGTTGAGGTAGATAAAAGACAGGTTTTTACTCATTTTTCTAATGTAGTGCAGCATTTTAGTTAAGTTATGCTAAAATTCCTAAAAGAATTGCAAGTGTAAGAAAATATTGTGCCAGAGCTCAATCCTTTCTCTTGATTTTATTTGGGTGGGGTTTTTTTGTGGTTTTGGGGTTTTTTTTTGGTTTTGTGGGGGTTTTTTACAGCTCCTGAAAGGATGATGGGAAGAGGCTAAATCCAGCGAGAATTCTAACCGCAGGCAAGGTGACATTAATCTCAAAGATGTTCCAGATGAACTTGAACTGTCTTGAAAAATACAAACAAATAGGCAGACAAAAACCCCTGCAGGGACTGTATTTGAATAACCAAACTCAGCCAGTTCAGCACTCCAGTACTAGCAGTAGTATAGTGGATAGTGAATCAGGAGCTGGAGTGTTTAAAACCAAACAAACCTAAAAAGCTCTTCAGCTAATATTTTTTGAAGCTAGTTTTAGTGTTTTAGTTAGGTGATTGGGCAGTGCCAATGCTTGGTCTGGTCTTGTGCCTCTGTCACTGTGGTTTCCAGTGGAGCTGGGTCTGCTGTAGTAATGGTGGAATTTTTTTCTGTGTTCATTAGTTCTGGTGTTTACAGGGTTCAGTTCTGGTTTTTGCCACTTGGCAAAAGTAAAATAGAAGTCTCTTTTAAATTTATGTTTCTTTGTAGATGCCCTAATACCCATGATAGTTATATTTTACTGTATTTACAGGTTTTGGTAGATAACCAAAACCCGTATTACCTCAAAGAGGAATTGTAGAAGCCATTCCATTCAGACCAAGATAGTGTAAATAAAATGTAAAACCTAGTGAGTGTAAGATAGAATTCCAGACACAGAGTGTCTGTACAGTTTTGTTTTGGTACATTTCAATATTTATATATTCTGTAAAAAAAAGTTAAAATTACTCACACATATGCAAGTAACAGTAATCCAGAGACATGAGCAAACAGGAGCTTGAAGGGTTGTGGGTTAACACCACAGGTTCAGCTGTGGACAGAGTATTCTGAGGATGAAGACAAGACTTGGTCCTGTGTCTGTGTCGTGCCTGTTTGTCAGCACTGAATGCAGACTCCCAAAGTTTGGACAAAACCCCACAATATGTTCAGTGAAACATCACTGAGCTCGTTGGATCAGCTAACAGGGAGCAAGTTAGCTTTTAGGCTTTTCCTTAGTAGCAGAAGAGGATTATTTGATATTATTATTTTCCTTTACATGTATCTAAATATTATGTGAAGTCAACCTTGTTAAAGAGCCCTATCTTTCCTTGTTTACCCTTATCCAGCTAACTTTTTTTTCTCCTGTATTTTGGCTGAAGGAGACTGACCAATATGCAATAATTGCCATATTAAATACTGTTTTTACTGGAGCCTTGATAGGCTCCAGACCTTTACCTTCCAGTGGCTCCTACCATTCCCTGCTTGCAGCAGCTACTGTAGCCACTCTTCTTTGAGGAGTGTCAGGTGTCCCTAGCTCATTTCAGCTGATCATACTCTTTTTTTTCTTGGTAAATTTGCTGGTTATTGCATGGATCACTCTCTCTGTTGTTCTGCCTCATAGTCACTGGCAAGCGTGAGATAATGTGATGGATTTTATGAGTGTGGTTTTGGGTCTGTCTGCTGATTGCTTCATCATGCATTTAGAGATTTATGGATGTGTGACATTCTTTTACCCAGTCTGCAGGCTGATAGTCATTAGCAGAGCACTTCTGTAAGCCTATAGCCTATGGCTCATGAAAATGCTTAATGTGAGGTTATATAAGCAAATTTAGCAAATGTGATGCATAATCACAAGGAATTTTGAAAGTGGTGTGTAACTATCCATATTGTAAGGAGGAATCACACTCCCCCCAGGGCTGAGAATTCTCCTAGGTGGAAACTGCAGCTGCAAGACAATTTGTTGTGAAGCTGGGAATAGCAGCAATGGTTTTACCTTGGTAGAGCTATACACTTTTTGCAACCTCAATAAAAATGTTTTAATTCCTCATTAAGTTAGACTTAATGGAAAAAAAAAAAAAGAAGTTGCAGCATAGCCACACTTAGAGGGATAGGTCTGCAGGGTTAATATATCCCAGGTTTCCTCTTAACTGGTAGTGGACATTCAGTCTTTGAAGCTTAGGTGTTTGTGGTATCTAAGAAGAAAACAGAATTTTCAGTCTGATCATAAGGCATTTTTGGGCTGTGGAAATGGCAGTGATATTCTGCCTTGCAGGAGAAAGAGTCTGATGCTTCCAGAGTTCTGATAAACTGCTGCTCAAACAAAGATCACAAAAGGGAACAAAAAATGGCAGCATGTGACATTTTTCCTGTTAATAGTGATTGTTACAATGATGGAGCACGTGAACTTTGTCTGCTCTCATTACCGACCAAAGAGTTCATCATTGTTACTGGCTTCTCACTACATTTCATGTTTCTTGATGTGTCTAATGCTCTCTCTTTTCACACCTCATCAATGTGCTGAAACTGCTGAGTTTTGAGTAGTAACCTGGGCAGTAGGAAAACTGTCAGGAGACCCTTCCCACAGAGTGACTGGAAGCATAAACCCCAATCAAGAGGCAATGTGGATATCTCCTGAAGAGTGAACATAAAACTCTGTGTGTAGAGAAAATACTGCAGATACCCAGGTTGTTATTCAATGTCTCCCTATGACTCAGGGCAATACAGAAGATTATACCCAGGCAGTGTATAAAACTATTTAAGTAAATCCTGTGTATTTTTAGTATTACTTTTATCATCTCGAATGCCTTTTTTTTTTTTCCTCCCCAGTCTTTGCACTGCAATTTCAGTGGTTCTGAACAGAGTTGAATCCTTTTGATTGGATCACATTAGATAGTTTTGTCAAGGTCTGAACTTGCTATTTACTGGCCTGGTAAGCAATGTGATGGTGAAACAGATGTTCATTAATCCTTTTTTTAGAGGTTTAAACGTATGATCTGTTATTGGGACTGCAGTGGTATTCTGAATTAACATTATCAAATGAAAACTTCACGTTTTAAGACTGTCCTAAGTCAAAATGGTAGTTTTAGGTTGTTTCATTTGTTTCTTGGAAGAAAATATAATACAGGAGCAACTCTGCTTTTGTTGTCTTTGGGTGGATTTTGTGTTGTCTTACATTTTGCCACTTTTTGAATTCTGCATTCTGTTCTCTTAGTTGGACACTCAGCCAGAGATGACTTTCAGCAAGGCTTGGCTCTCCTTTTCCATAATGTTTGTGTTGGTCTTTGTGTTACAGCAGTGCTTTTGGTCTTAGGTGAAGAGTAAAGCCTTGTTGTGCCAGATGCTACAAAGACCACATGGTAATAGATATGAAGAACATTTGTTTACACTCACAAGACATGTACACAACAGGAAAGGAAAGGTTGCACAGTTGTTCTGATGATAGAAATCTTCTTTTTGGAGACCTACTTGATTTTCTTGTTAGCAGGCAGAGCTTGAATCTTTTATTTTTAAGCGAAGGTAAAAATTTGTTTGCTGTTTTTGAGGGTCTGATGTTTTGTTGTGTCAATAATTTCAAGGGGTCTTGAATCTCTACAGCAGCTGTTTAAATCCAGCCCAGTTTGGAGTCAGACTCAAACTACTGTGGTCACACTGATGATTGCTGGGAGTGAAATTATCTGGTGTTGTGTGCTTAGAGGCTTGGGATGTTTGCTCTCCAGAAATAGTAATAAATATATGCAACAAGATGAGCTAGATCACTGTCAGCATCACACTGAGTGTGAGCTACACCCCTCTGCTATACATACACACACACAATCAGCTTCCAAACTGTCTCAGAAGAAATTCCAGAGTTTGCATGCAGCCACTGGAATAAAGGATGTTGCTATTTCCTAGGCATTAATTGTACCTGCAGATTTTGTAGGATGTAAGCTTGCCCTGCTGTGCATATTCTGTCAATTAGGATTTAGACTGTGGTTGCATCATGCTTCATAAAACTAAATTATAAAAAAACTAAAATTGAAGTTCTCCTTTGTTTGAAGTGCTCCAAAACTTTTTAAAATACATTAGACTCTGAGCATGTGTGAGAAACCCAAAACTGTTCTGTATTTCAGTACTCCATCCTTATTTGAAAGGTATTGCTAAACTTCTATTGCATGATAAAGCCAACTTTATTCTGGCCTTCAGAGTGGCTCTGACAAGATATTTTTACATTAGGAGAGAGTATTTTTACACTTCAGGGATAAAATTTGAAGTCAGCTAAAAATGTATTAGTACGCAATTATAAGTTTATGAAAATCATGACTTATGGTGGAGTTCTTTTTAGACAACTTTCACACAGCATCTCTTATTAGTCAGAAGAGGCAGGAGATAAATTCTAAATCTTCTGTTCATGTAAACAGTGAGGCTGTCCTTAGGTTGTACAAGGGAAAGAAAGAAGAATGATGACAGGAGAAGTGGAGATACAAGAAAAGGAAGTCAAATATTTGTAACTGAAATATGACACACTTTCACTAGCTCTGTGTTGGTTTAATTGTTTTCTGCAGCTTGACTAAATGAGGAGGGAGTTAATATATTCACAGTGATTCACACTTGGTAGAGGTTTTGTTTGCACCAGAAGGATGAAGTACATAATGATTTTCTCTGAATCTTGTAATACATTTCCAGTACAGAAGAAACTTGGGCCTTCAGTTACCGAGCTGCCTTTTTCAATTCTGCACTCTGACAGGAAATTCAGTAGAGGTCATCTAAAAGCTTCTCTATTACCCTCTCTTAAGTCTTTTCTGCCTGCTTTTTTTTTATTTTTTTTTTTTTGTTAGATTTGTTGTCTATGAAGTGTGGAATGGGATAAAATTGAGCATTCTCTATTCAGTTAGCCTTTTGAGCTCCCAGATAGTTTGAATTTCATCAGAAAGAATGGAACTTGGCACAGAAGCTATTCTGCAGAACTGATGATAGAATTGAGATCAAAGACCTGGCAGTATTTATACTTTGTACAGAAATTATCTCATAAATGTTGCTTTTCTAGAGATAGTGCATCTTTTCTTCACACTTTCTGTTTTATTTTGAAGAGAGTAAATTCATATTTACTTTCAAAGTATTACTACTGCAGTAATTCAGTAAAATACCGAATATAGAATATAATCTCTTTTGTCCATACTGTGGATACAGTATCATATCTGGAAAGAAAGTCCTTAAAATAGGACTAAAGAACTGAGAGGAAATGTAGTATTTCTGGCAGGCAATTCATTCACTACTGACACTCATTGATTAAGTGAATTGTGCCAACACTATTTTTAGTCAATTTTACAAGTTCCTGAATTCAGCACTTTTGAAAAGTTAGAACATAACAATTGTTATTTTTAGCAATAATAGCCTAAGGATGTCTGTGTGCTCACCTAGGGATAATGAGGAGATAGATCCTGCTGTGTCTGCCAGGTGCTCATAGCAGGGGGAGCTTGTAATGGGAGAAGTTACAAAAACTATTGCAAGAGTGAAGAGTTCAAACTTGTGACTCAGCCACAGTTTGGTCTTTACCCCTCTTCTACTCTGCTGGGGAAGTAGGATTTGCTAGAGTGATGCCTGATGAAAACTGGAATATCCTTTGAAGGGAGATATTTGTAGTGTTACTACTCATGAAAATATTTATGTACAAAACTATTTCAGCTCAACTGACTGTATTTTGCTGCTAATCTCATCTCTAAGTGTTTAGTCAATAATCAAAGTGCCAAATGAACTGTCACTCTGTAACTGATGACCTCTTGCTCAACAATTCAGTTTTTCCCAGTCCTGCTCTGGAGGATTTGTAAACGTAAGTCCTTACAGTGGGAGAGCATCACAAGTAACAGTGGAATAAGCTGAAGATGCAGCAAAAATGTAGATGAGCAATGCTGTCTGTACTGTGCTCCTGAGAGCAGTGTACTTCTCAGCCACTTGGGGTGATGTGATTTACACATCTGTTCCTCAGAGCTATGTTGAAGTATTGGCAGAATTTGACTTGCTAATGGCCTATATTTGCTCTAATTCAGAATGCAATAAAGCAAGTATTTGCATTTTAATAAAACGAAGGAAGTTAAACCAAAGGTCACTGTTATGTTTGGGAGAATGTTCAGTATGGGTTTAAGTTGGGATCAAACCCTATAAAGCTACTGTGCAATTACAAAAAGCAATATAACTCCTAAATGTGGAGCGCAATGATTTTACACCACATCTGTTTATGGATGCAGGTTTTTTCTGCTGTGAGTTAAATGTCCTACCTTGCATCTCGTTGCTGATGTTTTCTGTAAAGCTGTTGTAATGCCAGGGAGGGAGATGTCTTTGCCATGTCTGCACTGCACCAAATCTGCTTCCTCAGACTGACAGTCTTTACACACCCCGTACGGAAACAGCCCTTTAGTGAACACTTAGTTTTCAGCATTTATGGAAGTGTCAGTCCTGGGCAGACCCCCAGGAGAAGGCCTGAGGGCCCTTCCTGAGCCATGCAGATGGCTGAACTTCATTTTGATCACCCCTGAGGTTTCTGCATTCGTAGCCCTGCCCGTAGACTGGGGGGCTGCTTTTGTAGCTACTGACAAACAGCTGCAGCGCTAATTGCTGTTCTCCCCACTTTTGGGTGAGCAGACAAAGGCGGCAGGAGCCCTTGGAACAGCCCAGCTGCGGGGTGCCCTGGCTGGTTGTGCCTGAAATACTAGAGGGAGGTAGGGCAAGAAGGGGTTTATTACCCTGTTTTCTGCCAGTGCTGTGGAAATTAGAGGAGCTCGCACTCCGGGGTTGCTAACCCAGCTTCTGTTACTGGTTTGGAATTAGCGTTGGAAAAAGGAAGGTCATAAAGATGTCTCCTGATCCCTGCTGAGTGGAAAAGAACAGTTTGCAGAGGAGATACACTTGTAAGATCACAGCACATCTGCCCTAATGATGTGCCTTCCAAGGACGGGGCACTTCTTGAATTGTACCGGTGCCCTGCAGACCTTTCAGTCTTTTTTTAAATCCGTTTCATAACCTTTTAACCTGTTGGCTGCTGTGACCTCCCATGGGCTCTGAAATACCGAAATATTTATAGATACTCCTGATGAGTGTCCTGTAAAGATGTGATTCTCATCTGTCACTCCTGTTGAAGTTATTACTGGTCTTGAGAAAAAGCTTAAATATTCTAGTCATAAACTAGCTCCAGTGGAATATATAGAATTGAATATAATTGTTCCCATGTTGTAGAAGAGAGAATGAGACAATGAGAAGTGAAATGATAGGCCTAAATATAAATGTGTTTAGTAGCTGAGATGGAAAGAGCATCCAGAAATCCTGTATTTTAATATTAGATCTGGTACTGTGTCACAGATGGATATGGAGTGAGAATAGTAATTAGGCTCTTTGTGTTATTCATTTCATTGTCTGGTATTTGTGCTGCGGAGTGACTTATGTTCACATCCACTTAAAAGAAATGTTTAAAGAAATTCCCATAGCTCTTGACAATAATTAAATTACCTTCACAAAGCATTGGCTTTTTGCTGCTTTGTTTTATTGTGATCCCGAGCAGTGGGTGGAGGGGTGAAAACACAGATGTTATATCCCCTTTATTTTTATTATTTGTGCTCTGTGTTTGTAGCATTAAGTCTTGCATGTGTGTGCTGCTGCTCTCCCCCAGATAAAATGTAAAACTGTAGGTATGAACTTAGTAGATTCACCTGCACAGTGTCCTTTTAATGATCTGAAATCTGTTTCTCAGGCATTTTCTTTAGAACTACATGCACAAATCTACCTACCAAACTGCTAAATACTTCTAGAAGTTTGCATAACATGGTTTTGAATTACTTTAAATGGTTATGTTACATGTTCGTGTTATAACAATTCAATGCTACTGAATTAGCAACTAGCAAACAGTCTGTAGAGACACAAGCAAGTGTGGATTTTAACAGGAGAATTGAAATAAATTGGACCTGAATATTTGGACAGAAAACCTCAGTATATTCAATGTGACAGCATTGTATTGGGCTCTAGGGCAGCCTTTCAGAAGAGGTTTTGGAAGTCAAGTAACCCAAATCATTTAAAGTAGATTAGAAAGATACACTAGAAAAGTGGAAAGACTTCTTGAATTTCAAGGGTAAATATAGTGTTTTGTGTGTTTGATCAGTGCAAACAGTATGTTTAAAACTGTTGGAATTATTAAGATGTGTGGTCTGTGTATTTAAATTACACACAGTTGACCCTTCTTCTTTGGTTTGTGCACCAGCAGGAGGAAACAGATGATTTGTTCAGAGTATGTACATTCCACATACACACACAGTCTGGGCTAAGGCACATGCTACTACTATTTTTTTGTGTGTGTGATTTTGCTTGCCTTTTTTTTTTTTTTCTTCATTTTCTTACACTACAATTCTGATTTTTCTGGTCTGTGCTGTTCAGTTAGGGGAATTTCAGAGTCATTAAATAATCTCCCTTTGATCTCACAATGTCTTTAACTCAGCTGACGCTCCCCAGTAACCCAGGTTAGCTCTGGCAGGCTCTGTAGGGATGGGCTTTAAAGTGCTATTGAAATAACTCCTGTGTCCTGAAAACCTTGGGTACACCTCCGCCCCCTCTTTCCCTGCTGCTGATGAGAACTGATTCCATCAGCTTTTTTGAGGGATGTGGTGGGAAAAGCAGCAAATGAGCACCACAGTGACAGGCTGCAGTCATCCTCTAGTGCAAGCAGATGCAGCAGCAATAGCCACTGCAATAAAGCAGCGTGCACTTAGATCAGACCTAGTCTGGGGCCTGGGAGTGATTCCACACATGCATGATGCTTTGGGTTTTTTGTTGCTTTCAGGTGGATGGAAAGGGGCTTGTGTGTTTTTAAGGTGAACAACTTGTTTCCACTGGGGTAACCACCAGAGCTCTTCACATTACATGAAAGAGATTCAACCCCCACTTCTCTCCAGGATTTTCCTGCCATCTGTAGGAGGAGAAGGCAGGCATTAAGAAGGGAAGTTGTTTCAGCCTCTAACAGTGTAATGAAGACTCTCAGGAACTCTGGTATGGTGGAGTGTGTAATGGCCAGCAATTTCTGGGTACAGTGTAAAATCTGTGGTTGCAGTGCAGAGGTTGAGGTGCACAAATGGAGGCTGATGTAGACTCTCAAGTGTTTTGGGGGAAAGAACAGCAATTCTGTGAGAATTACTATTATTGTGCAGCACTCAGGAGTGTTGGTCTAGGCAAAGTGCTGGAAAGAAGCATCTTGACATTTCAGTGGCTTAAGAGTGGGAAAACTGTTTGATTCACTTGTTGCAATTGATTTTCTAACTGTGAAAATTTAATAGCACTGATGAAGAGATATTATTATTATTATTGTTATGGACCCTGTTCACTGGTGAGACAAACTGTAAGAGTTTTTCCATGTAAAAATGATACTGTGTCCTGTGAAATCAAAATTACATTTGAGAAGGAGGTATCCTTCTGTATTATCAGTAATAAACAGAATAAGGAGGAAAGATACAGACAGAAAAGAACAGGTTCATTTTTTGTATAAGAACAACAGACCAGATTTAGGATATAGGAAACAGAATAACTCTGTTTAGGACTGAGCTTCTCTAAAGAGGTCTTCCTATTCCTATAAACAGAAAGGAGCTGCTGATAGATGCTTAAATTCAGTGCTTGTTTTCCTGCTCTTCAGTTCTGCCAAACCTAGATGTCTATAGCAAAGCCTGCCTTATTTCCTTTGGAATTAGAGAAGGATCAATCTACATGTGCAGTGTGTGTGTACTGCTTTGTATGAGAATGAATTCTTGTGATAAGATGCTAATGAGTATGACACTTACCTAAGGTTTTACATTTTAAATGTGAATGATGAATTGTGAATAAGAGTTTACTGGTGTGGACATTTACTTGACTATACAGTTATATCAGAGCAAAACTAAGAAAGTTACAGTGGTTTCTTTTTCCCTTGCTTATATTGTAGCAAAAGGCATTTCTGATTAGCAGGATTTTTTTTGTCTAGAAGCTGACTTCCTTTTCGGGCTTTCCTGTGGTTTTCCATGGGAAAATATCAGCCACCTGAATTTCTGGTGGTAAATTTGTAGTGTCATTTGAGCTTGGGACTCAAAGTGACCAAGTTGTGTCCCTTAAGAATTGTGCTGCTATGCCAATTTCTCCTTCTTCTCCATGTTTCATAACCATCACAAGCTTCATCTTTGAGCTGTGTCAGAAAGCAGAGGTCTTTATTTGAATCAGGATGTTCCTGGTTCAAAATAGAAGTGTACTATTTATATCCAAACATGTTTACCATCTGACAGCTTCCTATGCTCTCACAGGAATGAATTAAAGACGTTGGTTTAATTGCTGTTGCAGTTATCTGTATCACTGAAGTTGCTCTTCAGTTGAGTTCCTCAGCAGGAACAGCAAGGATTGACTGCTGCTTGTTTCTCTGCCAGCTTTCTTCTCTCCAGGAGCTGAATCACATGTTTGCTAAGGTTGATTTCAAGTTTTCATTGTTTTCTGAGGATGTAGTGTCAAATTGCAGGATGATTCTTACAGCCAGGAACTGAGGCAGTTTTATTTTAGTTATTTAGTTGGCCTCATAGGCCTTGCTGTTAGTTAATGCCTTTCTATAGTTTATGCTTCCAAGTCTCTCACCTCATTTTAGATTTGGCCTCTGAAGAATGTCAGCTGAATGTAACTGGCTTTGCAGGCTGGGCTTTGTTTGCTTCTTTGCATGACTTCTCTCCAGAAGCAGTGATCAGCAATGATCCTTTCTTTATTTATGTCTACAGGAAAATGCCACTCCAAAAAAAGGGTGAAGAGACGTAAATGACCGATTTGCTGTTCTGCCGAAAGTATAGATAGATTTAATTTACAGCAGCAACTGTGACTGGAAAGTGACCCTACTTCTGAGAGTCCTCTGCTTCCTTTGTTCCCTTTCTAGTTTCACTGCAGATTTTCATTTTGTTTGTCAAGCTCTGCATAAATATTCACTGTGGGTTTCCTTCCCTATTATTACCAGCCAGCCCACTGATCAGGCACCAGGGTTGCAGTCTCACTAGGTTTGTGTATTCTGTTGGAATCAGAAATCAAATATGTGAAAATGAATGTAATATGCTTTTAAGTGTTGTGATGTTTAGTGGGCAGACGTACATCATGAAGACCTTTCTTGTCTACAATTTGTTATGAAGATGAATCATTCTTTGGGGAAAGGTTATAGTCATGTTGTAAATCACATTATAAAACTGAAAAAGAAAAGATCCAGCAGTGATAAATAAGTACCATCTGGAATCTGAACTATGTAATTGTATTATGATTTGTCATCCACGTAAGATAAGCCCTTGAGAATGTTTAAGTTGAAGGCACAGTCACAGAGATACCCAAATCCGTTAACTTCTTCAAGTACTGAACTGAAATGAATTAAAACAGTATGTTTGTTCCATGTGAGGTGGAAAGACTCCTAGAACCAAGATGATGGAACTCATTGCAGCACAGCTGTATGGGAGTAGATATTTGGAGAAGCTGTATAGTAAATTTTACTTTGTTAAAAAAAAATAGGGCTCACTTTAATTATTTGACAGATGATAATGAATTGTCATCAAAAAAAGCCCCCAAATGCCTTTTGTGATTTAATTTTGGTTGATGTATCTCCAAGATAAAGCAGTGGATGCAGATGAGTTGTGTATGAGTTTATCTCACTTTGAGAAATATGCACTGCTGGAAATTAGTCTTTTCTATGACTTGAAGAAGAAACAGGGGTTGCTGAGAAAAGACAGGGGAAGAAAACAAGAGAAGAAAGACAGCTAAGAAATGGGAAAACAGTGAAGAAAGCAAAGTGCCTTTTGAAATAACTACTCTGAATCAACATCACATACATTTGTGCTTCTGCCAGCTGCCCACTCATTTTCTCTTTTAATAGAAAGAATCGTCATGGTTCTGAAACAAGTAGTGTAGGGAGCCATGGATTTTCTTAGGAAGTGAGTTTCCTGTCTTGGTGGGTTTGTGCTTGCAAGACTGACCTGGTAATGGATTTGGTCTCTTTATGGTGTATATAACATATCAAAATGTAGAAGCAGCACTTTGTTTTTCCAAAGACACTCTTCCAGTATAGAAGCAAAACTTCAGGAATAGCTTTGTTTCCCTTCTGAATGCTTCAGTAATAAAACTTGGTTCTTTCAAAACTCTTTTACTGACATTCATTTAGTCTTGAAATGCTTTTGTGAGGGAGGCATTAATATGATATATGTTCTGTAGACATAAATCTGGAACACCAGATAAGACAATAAGTGATTTGTCCCATGTCTCTCAACAAGCTCTTGGAGTACAAACTTGGTAGAACATTAAGAAACCTGGCCCTGGGTCTTGTGCTCCCTGCTCAAAGCCACACTGTCTGCCAGCTGAGGTGTGTCTAGGGACAGACACATAGGAGACTTGCAAGACTTGCAGTGTTGATGTGTTCTCTGAAAAACTACCTAGATGGCTGAAATCAAAGCTCGTTTTATTGACTTCTGTTATTTTTGTTCCTTTCCTTTTAGCTGGTGCTGCCGGAGTACTCCATCCACAGTCTTTTCTGCATAATGTTTTTATGTGCTCAGGAGTGGCTCACACTGGGATTAAATGTTCCTTTGCTTTTTTATCACTTCTGGAGGTAAGCCCTTTTTTTATGTGCTGACTGCTTGTTAGCCTTGCTTGCCAGCTCAGCACACATGCAGATTATGTGAACAATGAAGGACAGGGATGGGAGTGTAGATGAGTATCTCTTGCCTAGGAGCTCTTGCCTATAAGCAGCTGAAACTTTTATTTACAGAGAAAAAGGAAATATTTTCATGATTTAGGATGGCTAAGGAAAGCATACAATAATACAACTGTGGCTTTCAGTTACTTATATGAATATTCCAAAGGTGTCAGGATGCAATCACTGCAAGTGGGTGAAAACGTGGAAATTAGATAGGCTGGAATCTGAATGTGGAACTTGATGAGGCTCTAAATACTTCACAGATGGGGAGTTGTAAGACAGCTAAGACAGCTCATATCTGAAAGAGTTTGGACCTGTTCATTCAGCCCTAACAAGGAAACCTATCCATTGTAGTTGTGAAATAGAGACTGGGAAGGTTGACAGATTTTTGTGTTTTATCTTCTCTGGCAGATTTTTGGTTTTTGGTCGGGTTTTTTTTGGGTTTTTTGTTTGGTTGGTTGTTTGGTTGGTTTTCGGTTTTTGGTTTTTTGGTTGTTCTTTTTGTGTGTGTGTGTGTGTGTGTGTAAAGTAATTTGTTTCTATAGAGTAGGGATTTTCTGTTCTGCAATAAAATTAATTCTCTTTTAGAGACTCATGGAGTAGGGATTGCAGTAGATGAAGAACTGTTCCTTCACACTGCCCCTATGAAGAAGAGGGGGGTGTTCCCACTCTAAATCTCTGAATTGTGTTTATATTCACCAAGGGGCTTCCAGAGTTGATCACATAAGACCTGCTGTTGTTTTCCAGGCAGGCAGTGCAGCTGCTGCTGCTGCATCTTCCCCTGCATTCTAGTGCAGGATCAGCCTTCTGTTGCTTCTGAAAATAACCAAGAGACATCAGTTTTTGTGGTTGTCAGTCTGGAGTCTTCCCTAGTTCTGCATTTCCACAATGTTTGTAAAAGCACAGATGATTTTTGTCTGTCAGGGTCTCATTGTGTTACAAAGGTACAT
The DNA here is from genome assembly GCA_013398615.1 of Brachypodius melanocephalos. NCBI lineage: Eukaryota > Metazoa > Chordata > Aves > Passeriformes > Pycnonotidae > Brachypodius > Brachypodius melanocephalos. Next base: position 4,801,067 of record VZSR01001479.1, on the reverse strand, counting down.
ATGGTAGCAGAAGAATAATTCTGTAGAGAAGTCAAAATCATCATCTCAATCAGGAACTAAAAAGCCGTAGCTTTTTTACACTTTTTTTTCTGCAGAAGCTTGGTAGTAATGCAGAGTCATATGATAAAGTGTATTATTCAGAAATTAGAGTGCCAGTATAGTTTTCAGAAAGCTAAGTGAAATGAAGCTATCAATGCTTTTCTCCCTGTTGTTCTGGTGCAATAAAAATGATGGGTTTTGCTGCTCTTTTGCTGAGGGTTAACAACCCTTAGTGTGACAATGAGACCCATTTTAAAAATTTCTAAAAACAAATATATCCCAGAGGAAAATGGTCAAATTCTAAGTAATGATATCAGCCTTTGGAGAGAACTTTGGATTTTTTTTTTTCCTATGATTTTTCATATGCTTTGCTATAAGTACTCCCTAATTACTCCTGCTTTAATCACAGACAGGTTTGGGTTCATTGTGTGAAATTCTGCACAGAACTATGGGAAGATACTGTGTAATATCTTCATCCAAGTGAAGGAAATTAAGCAGGATTTCACCTGTGGTTCTCCATAGAAGAATATGCAGTATTATTAGAGGTTGTAAGTGGATGTGGCTAACATTGGAAGGGAGAAAGGCAAAGGTTTTTTTGAGAACATCTCCTTTCAAAGTTTGCTGCTCGTCACTTGCTTAGTGTTTTTATATCTTTCTATCTGTTTGTCTATCCATCTGTAAGCAATGAGCAATCTTCTGCTTACTTTGTCAAAGCAGCAGAAATAGCAATATTTCCTCTGATTTGTGCTGATCTTAGAGCAGTTCATTAACTTGGTTGAGGATTTTTTTTTTTTTGTTTTGCTTTTACTTCTGCTTCAGCTAACTGAGACAAAAACTGCTTTGCCAAAGAAGTTCTTTCGTCACAATTTTCTCAAACATTCAGTCATTGCTGAGAATAATTAGAAGTTTCTCCTATTTAAGAAAAAGAATGTTTTCTGAAGAAAATTATTTGTATGATAAATTCTTGAGCAGTGCCACATGTAGAAAATATTGTTCAGCCACTTCTTACTTTACTCCGTATTGGCTTTTTTCTTTTCAGAGTTGGAGGAACTTAGCTACCAGTTGGTTGGGACTGTCCCCTTTCATCATGTCTGAAATCAGTTTTGTAGGTGCAGTAAAAGCCCAGCAATCCTTCCTCCACTCTGTGATCACAAACCACCGTATAATGTCACTCACAATGTGTAAGTTATGAGTGGATAAGTCAGAAATAACTGTAGGAAGGGGACATGTTTTGATCTGAAGAACTAATAGAATGCAGAAAATCCACAATCACTAATTGCTTGGTTCTGTAAGAAAGGAGTGGTTAGACTAGCATGCCGATTTTTACAATGTCTGGAAACGGAGACTAGAAAAAGAAAGGGGAATTCCTCCTATATCATGGAAGATGGTAGTCAGGTGTGTACCTTCACATACTTAATACAGATTATTACAGAGTCATTCCAAGTGTCTTCTTCTGCTCCTTCAGGTACTTTCGTTGCCCAGCAGATAGCTCAGAACTGGCATATGATCCACCTGCAGTCATGAACGCAGATACCTTGAGTTACTGCCAAAAAGAGGCCTGGTGTAAGCTGGCCTTCTACCTCCTTTCCTTCTTCTACTATCTCTACTGGTAAGTCTGGCCATTTCACTAAGACAATAGTAGCTGCTTTTCATTTCACTTGTGAAATTGCATTTAGGGATGACTGGAACCAATTGGACAATTTCCTTAGTCTCAAAAAACGTTGCTTCTGATGCTGATTCAGGGGAGCACTCCCACTGACTGCTGGCACTTCAGTACAGAATATGTAGAGTTTAACTAAAACCTGAGCCAGGCCCCAGCACCAACCAAACCAAATAACTTTTGCTTCTCTGTACAGTCTCTTAGGATGGATGAAATAGTGAAAGTTATGCTAATGGCATTACATCAAATAAAAAACTATAATTCCTTATGTTTCAAGAGGATCATAAGAAAAATACTACGCCTCTGGTGCAGTAATACTCAAGATGGTAAATAAATGGGTAGGTAGATGTTGGGTGGGAGCATGGGATGCACCATGCCTGTAGTCATTCCTACAGGCTCCCTTTCATGACAGGGGAAAGCCTGTGCATAATCCAACCCCCTAATTAAAGTACATTCATGAAGAGATGCACCAATTGGGCATTGTCCCACTGCCCCTTTCAGCTGTCACATGTCCTCAGTGCACAGGCACAAATGCTCAGTGCAAAAATCTGTCGGGATCATTTAAGATAAGGCCTTGCCAGGATGCCACTGGATCCAACAACTGCTGCACATTGTTGTTTCTCAATATTCCTTTCAAATGCTATTGAGATTTGTGGAGAAAAGCATTTTCTAACTCCACATTTCTGTGTTGCGATCAAAGTCAGCTCTGTAGTGTGGTGTAGCATTTCTCCTGAGATTTTACTGCTGTGCAGCTTCCTCTGAGCCCTTCGTTCTAAAATGTGGCCACCATCCAAAATCCACTGCCTGGTGCTAGATAAAATAGTATTAATTACAGACAGTTTTTCAATGCTTTCTGGGTATTGGCAGCATTAGAGTTGCAGCAAAATGGAGCTGTGGCAATATACTCTGTTTTCTCCACTTATCCGAGTTGCATTTCATATGTATGGATTCAGTCCAGCTGGTGGCTGCATTTTATGTTTCTTCTAGTGCACAGAGGTTTTTTCCAAAGGAATCAAAACAATGCAATTTCATGGAAAGCCTTGCCTGCCCTGCCGAGAGTTGCTGGTTGAAGTTTTAAAGATCAAACACACTAAAGCAAAATGGTTTTGTTTCTTCGCTGTTCAAATCCAGACATCAGACTGAGCTTTAAAAAGCTCAAACACAGCTTGTGGTGCAGTAGGATGTCGATAATGAATTTGTTATTTCTTGAGTGCCTTTTGATACCCATCTTGAATATAGCATAATTAAGATGCTTGAGAGAGATAGAAAAAATGCAAAGGAAAGCAGAGGCCACTACAGTCAGACCTGAGGAACAGACAAGAAAGGGTTATAAAAATCAAAGTGCTCTGCATGCTTCAAAGGGGTACTTTCATATTGTGTCTCTCTTTTACATTCAGCATGATCTACACTCTGGTGAGCTCTTAACTGAAAGATCATCACTAAAGACTGAAAACAACAAAGGCTGGAGGTGCAAGGACGAGTGGACCAAGGGATGCATGATTAAAAAGCGCAAACAGGAAAACTTTGAACCGAAGCAGTAAATACAGTACATGAAAGAGAGATCCAGCAAAGAGAAGGAGAATACCATGGGAGAATGGCTGAGTTAATTGTGTTTCTCTCCTCTTTCTCAATGTATCGCAGCAAATGATTTTCAAAACCCAAGCAAACAAAAAAACTGCAACAACATGGGCCAAATTACACAACTATTCACCTCTCCAGGTTTAATGCTGCTTAATTTACTGGATTCATTAAAACTATAATGCCTATAGTCCCTGCTGTCTTCCAGGAAGCGACATTTCTTTTCTTAAGAACTATTCTGGACTGAGGAAGCACAGGACAAGATGATCTTACACAGAAAGAAGAGCTGTACGATACATTCTGGAAACAAGCGCTGAGTGGACTTCAGATAAGATGTGTGACTGTCCTGCAGGGCTACTCTCATGACATTAGTCAAACAGGGATGTCAAATCTCATGGAATTGCTTCAGTGGTTTTGGTTTGTTGTTTTTCTTCCCAACCAAAACAACAATAACAAAAGAATTTGCAGTTTCAGTGTTCTGTATCCTAACTATATGCTATTTCTGCAGGTGAACATCCAGTATATTTCTGTACTTCATTTGTGATGCGCCAACACCATACAGTGAGATGTAGAAATACATTGGGTTTAACCTAATCAGACCAAGCACTTCTCAGAATAGTGTTCCTCTGACTGAAAAAAAAAAAAAACAAAACCCAAACCAGGTAAAAGCTGCATATATTTAAAAGGGATTGTAACGTAGCTATTATATTCATCACAATGCTGGATAGCAAATACTGGACCAGCTAATTGTGGTCTGTAATTCTGTTTTGCAGTTTTACTTCTGCTGTAAAATTTAAGCTGGAACAAATACACAAAATGTCTTTGTCTTGTATGAGGTTCCTGTTGAAAAATGTTGCATTTTTTATAATTTAAAGGTTTAAAAATTTTGTCATAGAATTCTCATTTGAATTCATTTATATGGCCTGCATATCTTTATACATATATATGTATATACAAATACATATCTACATAAATACTCTCAATCTATTTACATTTTAGGTCGATCTGTTTGACAGGTCAAAGGCGTCAAGTGTCCAGAACTGCTGCTAAATATATTTCAGTGCTGATCCAGGTGAACCCAGACTCATTCCCTCAAAGTCACTGGTGCTGTGAGTAGTAGCAAGGCTGTAAACTCGAGATAACACCAAAGCCTTCAGACACTGCTAGGCTCTTGCATTGAGCTAATAAGGTGGGTTTCTACCAGAGATTGGCAGAGAACAGTGTGGAGAGGCCCATCTGTCCCTGGCTTGTTCACAGCTGGTCCTGTTAGCAAGAGCTCACTGCTCACCACATTTGGTCTGGCTTTTGAGAGCCAGTGGTCTGATCCTGTACCAGGCTCTGAGGGGTTTTTAGGCTGGGCACAGCACTTCAGCAGGAGAGATGCAGTGTCACAATGGCTGCTGAGTCATCCATCCTATGTCTGGCGTGTTCCATATGGAGTTGGAGTTCCTGTGCACCTGCAGTGCCAGGACTCACTCTGCTTTGCTCTGGCTACGTTAACAAAATCAAATCCTGGTAACCAGCAAAGCACGGTGGCTGCTTGCTAACTCTCCGCTCCTGACCATGCCAGCTCCCAAATCCTGCCTGGGCATTGCTTGGAATGGGGCTAGCTGGCCTACTGGGGTCATTCTGACAGCATTTATATGGAGTTGTCCCAAGGGCTGACATTCTTTAATTTACAGTAGTTTCATTCTTTAATTTTCAGTAGTTTTTATTGGATGTGTTTTATCTTCATACAATGTAGAAGCATACAGTTCTAGAAGCATAAGGCTGCCAAATCAGATGTTGGGAAGATGATTTGGACTCTGGTGGTTCATAGGTTTGGATTGCACACACCACAGAGGTGGCTGAACTGCTCTTGAAATCACACTGCCTGTGCAGGTAATACAGATGTGTTCCTTTGGAGTGAGCCTGAGCTGAGAAACTTCACTGGATCATTACTGAGGTAACTGATAAAGCTCTGCTGCAGTGGTATAATTAATGCACGACCCATGAAAAGCTGATGATTGTGTGTAACTGCATTTCTTCTCTGCATCCTAACTAAAGCATCCAGTTCTACAGCAGTATAGGAACTAGATTCACAGGAGAAAATCACAGTGAATAACTTCAAAATGTCTGTCTACCTCATAAAACTTTCATCTCTGAGCAGGTGACTGAATATTTCCATGCATCTTCTAGGATTTCAGAGGAGATGAAAAGACATTAATTCAGGTTCCTTATATTCCAAATACATGCTTTAAAGTCAGTTTCACTGAAGGGCTTGGAATTTTTTGAGATTGGATGGGTGAAAGTATGATCACTTCTTGCCTGAAAACTGAGTTTTCAAATCCTGAGGTTTGGGATGAGCTGGACTGCTAGCAGGTCAGTTGTTTGCCTGCAGGGCTGAGTAGAAGCTCTGCAGTGAGTTTTTGTAACTGGCATTGGCCTTTAATTCTTGACTTTGCACAAAAAGCAATTGTTTGGGGGGGGGCGGTCTTCTGAATGTAACCTCAGGGGGCTTCAAGGACTGGAGTGGATATGCTTGGTCATTTGAAAGAGGTTCTCAATTTCAGGCAACTTCATCAATACACTTCCCAAACTCAGAACACTTCATTTGATCCTACTACTGCTTTGACTGAGTGTTTCCAGGATTTCACTGCTCTGGCACTAGAAATTTATTTTTTGCATTTCCAGGGTAAATTTATTCTTAGATAATTTATTCCACTTGCTTTTGAGCCAACATTAGCCTGAGTACACTTTCTCTCATGCTGCTTAATATTTCAGTATATAGAGAAATCAGTCCTTTTCACTCTCCATTCTGTTAAATGTGAGCTGTCTCATGTTCTCCCACAGAAAATTCTATTCTCCATGTCTTCTTTAAAGGGTTTCTCTGTTGTCTTTCCAGTCAAATTAATCTTTCTTAAGAGCAGATAATCACAGCTGTTCGGAGTATTCTGAAGAGTATCTTACTCTAATTAGTCCTTGGTGTGAATGGACAATGACAGCTAATAGTCTCAGTTCTTTCCAATAATACTTATTCAAAAAAGTAATCAGACAGCTCTCAATAGCATTTTGTTTCTCTTCAAGATAAATCTTAAAGCTGATGGAAAAACTGAATAGTACTAGGATACTTTCGCTTTCATTGAACTTAGTCTGCAGGGCCAGGAGTTGGATTTGATGATCCTTGTGAGTCCCTTCCAGCTCAGGAGATTCTGTGATTCTGCTTTAACCAAAGCAAGGGAAGTAAACTGTGTAGTTGTTGCCAAAGAATAGACAAGAATACCGTGATCTTTGGTCACAAGGAAGTGTCTTTCCCGTGTCATACTTTTGAGGAAGAAATAATCCATGCTATCCTTTTTGTCTCCAGTTCCTCCTTGTTGGTTAGTGGAGGCTGGAGATTCCCTCTGCAAGCCTGCTTTCTTCCTGTCTCTTTTCCTGGAAGGGTGAGTGTTATTATTTAGGAGCAGGGTTCTCTTCTCTCACGTCTGATGGTACAGATAAATCCCAGAAGACATAAGAAAACACATCATCACCCTTTGCTCCTTCAGGAACAGGTGTGAAATGAGCACATTCTTAAATGAGTATTCATTTTCCTCAGCTGCACCATCTGTGAAGTGAAAGACGTGGTACTTACCTTGTGAACTCTTCCCATACAGGTTGTAGGTTTTGGTTTTTTGTTGTTGTTGGTTTTTTTGTGGTTTTTTTTTGTTTTTGTTGTTTTTGTTGTTTTTGTTTTTTGGTTTTGGTTTTGGTTTTTTTTTTTTTTTTTAATTTTTTTTTTCCCAGTAACTGTTGAATCTGCTTAAAGGAAAAAGGTAAGAGGTGGAAGAAAATGGGAGAGGATGAGACCTGCATGAGCTGCTTACCAAAGAGGCATCTACACAGTGTGCTGGCCTTTAGCTGCTTGTTCCTGGAAGGGAAGAAAGGCAAGGTCTCCTATTTATAATCAGGTAATTGCAGTGATGCTGAATAAAATTGTTGCTGCTCTGACTGTTTCAGTTTCAAGCACAGCAAATCAGTGCTGATAGCAGAATGCTTCGCCTACAAATAATTAACTGTACTTAAGCTGTCAGAAATGTTTTTCCATCTGCTTCCTTGAGCCATAGTCTTCCTTTTGCACTAAACCCCTGAAAGAGAAAGTTCTTCAGCCTACACCTTACAGAAACTGCTCTGAGGTTGTTATGATTTGGCACTGCTGTTGGGGTCATGAGTAATCCTACATTATTAGCAAAGGTATTAGCAATCCACTGGTATTCCTTTCTCCATTCCATCTCTACACAGATATTTTTGCCAAAAAAGCTTAAAAATCACAGCGCCTGATCCCAAATCCTTGAATTTACTGGAGGTTATTTGTTGTTTCCAATAGCAAACAAACAAAATGTTTCCATTTAATGCTCATTCCTCTAGAGCTACATGGGGCATAGGTTCACACTGGAAAGGTCTCTAGATTTTTGTTGGTAGGGATTCCATCCTTTAGGTTTTGATACCACATCCATTTAACTGAATTATATTAGTGGAAAGGAAACCTGTATTTTGAGAGATAAGGGTAACATTTCAATTCTCATGCCAAATTTTCACAGAAAGTTTTACCAACTTGGTAAAAATCTGGCTACATGGATGTTGATGGAAGTCATATCTTTTGTTTCATGTGAGCCCCACTTAACTGCACAATTTCTGCAAGAGGTTGGTGGAAATTAAAAATACAAAAACTTCAAATACAATAAGTTTAGTTCATCAATAATGCTGTTGGATGTTAGATAAATCTTGGGTTGCTACAAGTAGAACAGGAGATTAAAAGGTCAAAATAAACTGAGAGCTGGGTTTTTTATTCTTTCGGAAGCAACAAATATTAGGCTGCCATCCATGCTGCACTGAACTTTACATTGGTGATCTCAGTCCAGATTCCTGCTCTGGTGAGTTTTTTGATCATCCATTGCTCATGAACACATTGTTCTGCTTTATTTTTGTCCTGCTCAGTAACCCAGTTGTAGGTGGGAAGGAGGGAAAATTCTCCCATGAAATACAATATTCCTCTTCTTTTCTCCCAGAAAACAATGTGAACATGCTGTAACAAAATTCTGATGATGTGTTTCCGTGGTACATCTCAACCAAAGAATTAAGTTCTTTGCTGCAGACAACATTCTGATGCAATTTAATAAGCCATGGGTCTAGAAATATTTTTTAGAGCTTGCGCACTTGAAGTAGTCATATTATTACCTCTAATTCTGGCCAACTTCCCATGTAAGGGAAAATATGCTTCTGTGGCCCAACTCCATGACTTCCTGTGTAGTCAAATTCTCAGTAAAACTCTGAGGTAGAGTGCTTTTTAATTTTTTTTTTCTAATAATGAGACCCCATATTTAAGTAATATGTCATGGCAGAGGAATAAAGCATTAAAAGCCAAAATATCTTGTTTAGTCTAAATGTCAAAGAGATGTTGCTCCTTTCTTCCTATAAATTATCCTTAATATCACCAATCTCCTGACAGACCTGAGGAAATCTGCCTGTCTCACTGTTCTGAGAGTTTCAGTCTTTTTAAATAGATTTGCAGCCACTGATCATTAGTGTGAAACACAGAAAGAACAACTTTTACAGAGCACCCCAACATTTATGGATAAATAACACAGAAGTCATCCAGCCTTATGGAACAGCTCTAACCTGTGCATAGTAATGTTAAGTACCAAGCACTTAATAGTACAAGTAATACATAGTACAAGTCTTGCAGAACAAGCAAAGCAGGATTTCTCTCTGTAAGCTCTTGTGAGATGGAGGCATTTCTCCCTCTGAGTAGTGCCTGGTACTGCACAGCTGAAATTGGGAATTGCATGTCTAGATGGTACTATAATCCTGAATAATGAATACTTTTTCTCACAGGAAGAGACAATGGGATTCAGTGGAATTAGTCAAAATGCATTTGTTCCACTGCCACCAGGATGAGTACCTGACCTGGGCTGTTGCTGTGCCTCAGGGTCTACTGCCAAACTGAAGTGTGCTTCAGCCTCTGAGTGCATGTGTGCTGTAATTTGATGCTGCCAGAAAGCACTAAAATGTAAAGAATAGTGATCAAAACTGCTCCCCATTTCAGTATTTTGCATCCTTCTAATTCTTTTTGGCTTTACCCATTTATCGTCTTCCTTTATCACACAGTGGATTCTGTTTCACTCGCATTCCAGTGCTGCATTTAACGCAAACCCAGTGCAAGCTCAGACTGAAACAGTGGCACTGGTTCTAATCCAAACCCTTCATCTGCTTGTGGGCATTTATTTGAGAATAAAAAATTATCCTAGTTTGGTTGTAACTAGGTACGAATGGAAATCAGATTTTTTGACAGACATGCTTTTCATCCTGGAAAATGAATAAAGCTGCATTCATACAGGAGTTTGATGTTTAAATGTGCATTAGCACAAATTTGTTATTAGCTTAGATCAACAGCACAGAAGTTGCCTCAATCTGGCAAAGGATGATATATTTGTATAGGCATAACCCAGCTGCAGAACATAGAGCTGTGTTTACAGGGGGGACATGTCCCATTTACAGGCACTGGTGTGACCTTTTATGTGGAGTCGTGCAGATTGCTGGGGGGCATTTGGCCCTTTAACCCTTTAACCCTTGTTTCATCCACTACAGATTATTTCACCTTTGAATTTTGCTGCTTAACATTTTGGTTCTAGATCCTTCAGTTTGGCCCTGAAGCAGGCCTTTTTAATACATATTGATACATATTTATACTGTCTAATTGCATGAGATGAACTCTAAAGGAATATAGAATAGGAACATTAAGGAATATAAACAGGAATATATAAAGGAATATAAAGTAGGGTTTATATCCCCTCTATTGTCTATTTAGAGGCTTTAAAATACTTTAGTATTTAATTACGTGCTCCTTGACATGCATATACCCACACAGGTAATCTAAAAGCTAAATAAATTCTTGTCTGTTAATATAATGAACAAAGGAAGTGCTCTTCTGTTATCTTTGTGTCTTATCTGCCACATAAAACAGATCCAAACAGTAACATTACTTATGGGGTTATGCTGAACAAGAAAAGGAAGCTGTATTTTTAACATGTTAATTTAGAATGCATTTTTGACAAGTGCTGCTGGCAGGTTCAGAGTTGCTGCTGTGGGGTCATTGTAAGCCATGCCACCTCAGGTCATTTGAGAGCCTTTTTTCCAGGGATGTCAAAGATATTCCCCGAATGTACTCCTTCTCTGATTCTTTGGCCTTGAAAACCTAGATGCAGTTAGGAAGGTCAGCAGGAGAAAACAAAAGCTCAGTCCTGCCTGTCATCCAGAACACTGTCATAATCCCAGCAGCAGGCAGTGCTTTGGCTTTGAATATCTGTGGAGGAATCTTTTGTATTTTCTAGCATGTGTTTGCCTTACGAGAGCAGCCAGTGCCCTTTTATGTTAATTATTAAATAAGATTGTTAAGTTGTATTGGAAAATTTGACTCATTCTTTCAAAACCTGTTGCCTTTAGGTAGAAGCAGTATTTATCCTCCAAAAGCTTCCTGAAGTGGTAGTGGCAGCAGCAGAATTTTAATGTACCCTCTCTCATTCATCATTTGAAGCCTACAACAACAAGCGATGAATCTTTGATGAACCTTGTCACGCTTCCTTTGGATTGTAATAGCAGTTTCATAAGCTTGAAAGAAGTTCACAAGTAATTTGCTGTGACTGTATCTACTTTTTTTTTAATCTATGAGCACTCAGCCCAGCACTGATACATCACTGGATTAGGAAGCCTTGTCCCTGTGTTTCTGGTGTAAATGAAAACCTATGTACCATATATTACAAGTATATTTTCCAGAGAAATCCCAGTAAAAGCTGCCAGACCACAGGGATCCTTAGATAGATAGATAGATAGATAGATAGATAGATAGATAGATAGATAGATAGATAGATATAATGAATCTATTGACAGTATCTAGAGACAATCTCTTATCCTGGAGCACTGGGAGCAATTATGAATTGATGATGTTTCTTTTCATGCAATTGTAGGGCTCTCTTTTCTCTCTGCAGCATTTTTTGACACTCATGAAACGCACTTCTATCCAGCAGATAAGAGTACAGGTTTTATCAGAGATAAACAGTGTGTTCTCAAATGAGGACATTACTTTTGTCATTTCTTGTTTTGTCATCCTGTTTTTGTGCCTTGCTGTGCTAGAGGCTAGAGTCAGAACTACTAAGCACTCAAAGACCTGGGAATTTGTTTACTGTTAACACAACCTTTGCAGTCACCAGTATTGTTGGTACAAAAATAGCTCATCCTTTTAAAAGAAGTTCGCCCTGGAACTTTATGACTTGCAGAAACTATGGATATAGTTTCTCTCCTGAATTAAGGCACATCTGCACAGCTGCCTTGTTTCAAGCCTTTCAAACAAGACAGAGCAATCGATCTGCAAAACATTCCTGGCACTCTTCAAATCCCAAATGGAGCAGAGCTGCTTGGCTGCATCCTTACCAATGACTGAGGGCGATGTGCTCTTGGTAGCACTCCATCCTGCCTTGCTGATTGTGACTGCTGGAGTGCTTCCCAAAGGGGAACTGCTGGCCCAGGCTGAGATCAGCTCTCTTATCGTGTTAAATGATGGGCTACTCTGCCAGTTCTAGCTGTGTTTCTCCAGTGTTTCAGTTCAGCAATACATCAAAGGGATACAGTAACACTGGAGAGGTGCAGCAAAATAATACAAATTGCTTAGTGGGTTTCTGCTGGTTAGTGGTGAGGCTATAAACTCCTTAAATCCTCTCAGGGCAGACAGGTATTTATGAATTCTACACAAATAAGAATATGTCAGTTTAAGTCACTGGTGACTTAACAAGGCTATATAGGCAGAGGTGAATATATCAGGGAAACTTCTTCATCAGTGGTAGGTGAAAGAGATGACCAGATGATATTGGAAGTGCTGTTCTCTTTTAAGCTTGACTTTGCGTCTGCAGTTTCTCCAGAATGTCCAGAAAACTCTCACAGTGTTGGTCTTTGTAATCTGGCTGTGGGATTGGCAAGACAGAAGATCCTCATGTATCACCTTTATAATATTCATTATCAAATTCTGTGACGAATAACAACATTTTCTCTTAGTGAGCAATGCCAGAATTCTGTGTGCTTCTACACCTATTTTTCTATGCCTCATCTCCCTTTCTGTGATGCTGTAGCTGCATATATTTTTAGCTGGGATATGAACAACATTTTTGTATTCTCTGTGTTATTAATTGTTCTACTTCACATACAACTGTGTATGGTTTTATTTTTTATGTTAAAATTGCAGCTGTCATGCAGGAGTCTTCCCTGAGCTCTCCTACTCTGATAGCCAGCTAGGCAGATATCCAGCTGGGCAGATTGAACTGAGATGTCCAGCTGGACCAATTCCTTACTTGGATTTGGAATTCGAAACAGCTACTTTTAAAACTGAAATACCTTACAGCCTCTTCTCTGGTCTGTGAGTCTGCAGAAGCAGGCAAGTACACCCCCAAATGGAAATACTGCTCACCCCAATTTCTCAAGCCAAGAGGTGCAGATTTGTGAGGGGGAGAGTGTAGGAGAAGGAAATACAAGTGACTCACCCCTGATAAGTAACAGCTGTATCCAATAAAGGGAAGTGTGATAAAGGGCTGTGGGTTAGCTGGTAAAGGGAATCATCATGGAGGATCATGAAGGAGGATCCTGAGGAGAGAGAACACCTGCTTTGAGGTCAGTCTGGGTCTGGGTTGGAGCCTGTTGTTGGAACCTGCAGTCACAGTCTAGCTGGGTAAAAGCCTGCAGTCAGAGTTCAGCAGGCAATAACCAGCAGGCAGAGGCTGCAAGGGAAACCTACAGCAGGAGCTGCTGCAGCCAGAGTCAGTGAATGGTTGGAGTCAGGATGGCTGAGTTGTAAAGAGGAATAAGTCAGGACCCTTTTTATGTATTGATAAAAATGTCTGTATCTTGGCTCATTTCTACCCTCTAACAAGAGGGCTGCTGCAACAGGAGAGGAGAGAGGGAACACAGAAGTAGATGAAGAAAATTAGCCTTGGAGGGAAACAGGACAGTATGACAAAAGCAAAACATCTGTTCTTCCCAAACAGCCAGTTCTGTTCCTCCAGTCTGGAGAGTCTGTTTTAATAATCAGTGTTATGGGTAAGTGGTTGTCTGAACAGGCTCACCAGACCTTTTTTGGGGTAGATTTTTTGTGTCATTGCTGCAAATGTGAGAAGTAGGTGAACTGTTGTACTCTGACACAGGCTTAGTGTGCGGTCATGGCCAACTGGCCTAAAAATTCTACTGCTGTTACTTCATCCCTGCCATGGAGATTAAAATACTGTGTCTTGACACTGCATTGTCACATTTATCTATAACTTGTAAAAGAATTTGAGTGCCTCAAGTGTGGCACATTACACTAATAAAAGAAATCCTTTTCTAATGAAGAGAGGCAACATATTCTAATGTTTCAAATATTTGACATGAGAGCCTTGGTTTATTTCTGATTACCCTAATGACTTACTGTCAATGAGGCATCACCTCATTTTTTAAGAACACTGATTTTCTCCTCTCTCCAAATTTGCTTGAGTGGTGAAACATCCTACTTTGTAATGCATAAGGAAATTTCCAGATGGAAAATACCAGAGAGGAAAGCACGTTATCACCGCTCACGAGTGTTGTGCGCCCTTCAAAGGATTTTGAATGGTTAATGAATTGCATGTCTTCTTATGAAAACTGCCTTGGCAGCAGAAGTCTTAAAAATGGCACTGTTAAAATTATGGCATTGTTTTTAAGCCATTGTGAATCCTTATTTGCATAATAGCCCAGCAAGTTCATCTGTTTAGATCCTGCTTGTGAGAAAACCAAGGCATTTTCTTGGCCCTCTGAGCAGTCAACAGACACATGGGTTGTGATACAAGGCATGAAAGTTTTCCAGGTCTGACTGCAGGATGGCTCCAAGGGTTATAACCCTTGGCTGACTGCTCTCAGAGTTACCTAGTTCTATTCATGTTCATCAAGCGAAGGTGAAGACGAAGACTCTCTATAAAGTAGTGCTGCTGTAGTCCTGTAATTTGGGTTGGTGAAATCAATTCTCTGGAAAATCTGATAATGAAAACTCAACCAATATTTGTGCCTGACAAGTGATCACTCATCTCAATTACCAGAGTGCACTTTTTGCTCTCAGCAGCACAGCAGGTTGAGTTCTGACTTTCAGAAACAATTTCTTATAGTGGATCAAAAATCCATTAATTTCCATTTGGAGTATTTAATTTATTAGACAAGTTGAGCTTGCACAGTGGTGTAGCAATGCCATTATATTTCTAGCTAAAAAATTGCACTTAAAATGAAAAAAACCCATGACATACTCACTGTTTATTATGCTATCAGAAAGTTTGGCTTAACTCTTGACAAGTCCATAAGGAGATGTTTTAGTTCTGTTCTCTGAATTTTGAACTGCCGCTCCCAAGGTGGGACTGAGTGATTCTCACCAGTGATGTGCTAAAGTATGAATTTCCAGAGCTCTTTAAAATCCTGGGGTAGGGGACATGATTGAGTTAAAGTTGATTTGGTTTGGATTTCATTTATTGCAGGAATTGCAAGTCCCTTCCTATCTCCATAGCAGCAGATATTTCAAAGGCAATACCTATAAACTTTTACTGTAACTTATCTTGTTCTCTGACACAGTTGTAAGAGTAGAATTACTCTTAATTTTCTACATTAGATTTACTGTCTGAGCCCAAGCTGTGATGGATCCCAAACAATTCAATTTTATATCTCTGTTCTCAGACAAAACAATTTTCATTTCACAATGAGATCAAACTCTTCATTGGGTTATTTGTAATTTGAGAATATTCTGCCTAGGTCTTAATGTGACTGTCTTGTTCCTAAATTCCTTCCAATCATTTGAAGAGGGAATAGTTCATAAACACTTGCTAGAAACAAGAGGTGAAAAATAAGAAAAAAAAAAAGTTAATTTCTGTTTATAAATTTAAAAGATAAGCTCTTCTTGAAAATGTTTTCTCTACTTTTCTCTGTTGGTTTGGTAGTATCTTGAGGAAAATACACTGGCTCATCTTCACAAAGGAGTTAATTGATGTAGCCTGTGTAGGCCTGATGTAGCCAGAGGACAGTTTTACTTCCCTGCTGTTTTTCTTGCCTTTAAGAAGCTTGGAAAAGGCAAAAGGAAGAAGCTGTACTGCTAAAGCCACTGAAAAAAGGTGAAAAACACACACACAAAAAGAACCCTCAAACACCAAAAAGCTATAGATGCTCTGATAAACCTGATAAAACATGCTAAAACCCACTAAAACATCAAAAACTGCTTAAAACACCAGAACACACCGTGCACTGTACATGACTTCATAGAATGTCAGGGCCTTCCAGCTTGTGTTGGTGTTGTGCCAGAGATGTGACACAGGAGCAGTGCTGGTCTCTGCCACACCACACGATGAGTCTTATCCCTGTTTCATGAGGGAGATTTAAGAAGTCAGAGGGGTGAAGGACAAACTCTGGACTTCAAAATATGTCCCTCCAACTTCTTTAAAAATTCCACCTTAGTGATGAGATATTTGCTGTCTACTTGAGGACTGTGATGATCCAGGTCGCTCATCCCGGGGAGCGATGACATTTGTTACAACTGTGCATTAAACAGCAGGTACTGGAGGAACTAAGCAAAGCCACCAGCTAGCTATCCCCTGAGCTATCACTATCACTCTATCATCTATCCGCTAAGCACATCAAACATTCTCTGAGAGATTTAAAGAATAATTACACTATTTGCCTAATTACTTGTTGCGTAGTTAACTGATTGTTTTGACAGTAAAATTACTTTAATTTAGATGTCTGATTACATAGGACATGGGGTTTTTTTTTTCCTCTTCTACCTCATCACTCCTTGCCCTGCCACTATTCCAGTCTGTGTTCCCATGGAGTTCAATCCTCATGTCTCTAAAATATTAAAACCACTTGAGGCACAAGGTCAATGTCGCCATGCACGCAGTGAATGCTAATGCAGATGCTGTGCTTCATATTCCTGACTGAGCCTTCCACGAGGAGGAGGGGTCAGGAAACCTTTTAAGTGCTGCACTATCATTGACAGCTTTATTATAATGTAAATCAAATAGGAGACAACAAGTTTAACAAAACATCAGAGCTTGTCAGGGGTTTTATATTATTTAGGGAATACCATATACAAAAAGGAATTTAAGTTTGTGGTCTGTATTAGGTGGATACCTAAATGTACAGTGATGTATACAGAGAGTTAACTGTTAGATAGAACACTTGTGTGAATGGCAAAATCTGTTCACAGACCAACATGTGCAACAGACTGTGACTTATTTCTTGGCATGTAAAACTGCATAAGTGGAATTTGGAGTTGTCTGGCAAGGGTCAGCAGTTGCTGCTTCCAAGAGCTGCTGTCGCACTTATGGGTTACCACAATAGCGGAGTACAACTCATAAATATTTGGTGGGTCTTCATGTTGCCTCACTGAACTAGAAGGACCTGGTGGTAAAGGCATTTATTCATCATCTGTGCTCTGGAATCAGGGGGAAAGAATAAATGTGGTGAGAGATGCAGACAAGCAATTGGGCAAAATTAATTGACAGAAGAGAGGCAAAAAATCCACTTGCCAATGGAGAAGGACAGACAGGTAGCAAGGGGAATTTGAAATGATAAATAAATCTGTTCTGTATGTCCATTATATATTTCTCACTGCTCATCTGAGTTCCAAGAAAACACAATTCCAAGTGTAGAGACTGGGAAAATTGCAATTACTCAGAGCACGGGAGCGAAATAATTGTGACGAGTATAATCCTGAACTGGAGCTTGCTCATTTCAATTTCTAATCAGACCTCTGCATGGCACAGAATAAATGATAATTATAAGCACTGCAGGAGCTTCTTGCTGTCATGACTGAAGTCTGATCATTCTGTATTTGTTATGTAATTAATTTGCTTATAAATTCCACATTACATGACATTGAAGATAAGACCCAAAATTGTTCTTTTAATCCATCAAAACTTCTAGGCTCAAACTGCTCTGTCATGCTTTCTTCCTTGGAAAAACCAGCTAGTAGCTAAATCTGTTATTTTTATTGTAACAGCCTGCTCCTTTCAAACTCATTTGTGCATTGGAGCCAAAGGCTGAGTATTCCATGGAGACTTAAATTTTGACTTGTTTTTATTAAGTGTAATGGATTTGATTAGCTATTTATGGAGGCAATCATATAGCCATTGGTGCAGAGCATCTGAATATCTGCAACAGTACCAAAATTATCAGGATTTCCAGCCTTAGGGATTGTATTTCTGATTTCTGGTTTAACAGCTCAGAGATGGTACAGAAATGGTGCACATACAAGCACCTCACAAGTTCTTTTGCTGCTTCAGAAAGATCTGTAGATGGAAATTCGGGGTAGAAGAAAACGAGAGCGTTCAGAGAACTCAAAAGTTCAGAGAAGCAAATGAGGCTCAGCTCTGCCGCTGCTGGGACTTGGGCCTCTGGGGCTTTTTTGGTCTTTTCTTTTTTCTCCCTTTGTTTTTGTGTTCATTAACTTCAATGTAGCCTGAATTTTACATAAAGAATTGAAGGGACTCAGCAGTGACAGTGGCCACCTCTTTGAGGGGTTTGTGCTTCTATGCATCAGTGACTACCAGATGCTACCATTTCTCACCTTCTTGAGGAGAAGCCTTAACATCCCAGATTCTCTTTTGTTAAAGATCTGGATTTGTGTCCCTAGAGGCAGTGTTGAGCCAATATTTTTCTTCAAAAGAATTAGTTTACTTTTTGTATATTATCGTTCTCTTCCCCAGACTTACTTAGAATTACAGTTTTGGTCTCTTTTTCCCCAATACAAAATGCACACTATCAACTGATAATGTTTATATGGCTTTATAAAACTCCCTTTTTTTCTTTTACCAGCAAAACCTATCCTGACACATCAACTAATTGAAATTAGTTTTACATAATGGTCATTTGTTGTAAAAAACTATTTCCTAATATTAGTCATAGAATGGTTTGTATTGGAATGGACCTTTAAGATCATCCTGTTCCATGCCATGAGCAGGAGCACTTTTTCTTAGACCAGGTTGCTCAGACCCCCATCCAGCCTGGCCTTGAACACTTCTAGGTATGGGGCATGCAGAATTTGTCTGGGCAACCTCTGCCAGTGCCTCACCACCCTCGCAGTGAAGAATTTCACCCTAATATCTCACCTAAACCTACCCTCTTTCAGTTTAAAAACATTCCCCCTTGTCCTGTTCCTCAGTCCGGGTCTGCAGTTCCTTACTCTGCATTTGGTGCTGTTTGTTATCAAAAGCTGTTTGATGGGAAAAGGGCTGATCAGAATTTGTGATGGTCTGTGAGAGATACAGTGGTTTCACAGTGGTCTGGCATATTTTATGGGGTTCATATGGGTTTCACATTTTCTCTTAACTACAAAGGGTCCTTCAAGTAAAAATAACCTTTGTTCTTAGAATTCATCAACACATGGCAGCACAGAGACAGTTACACTCCTGCTACTGCTCTACATGTTCATGTTCATATTTTAATTGGCACTGGACTGCACTGAGATATCAATTTTAGTTGGCTAAAACCAATTTGTATATGAGATAATAGGAAATACAGGACTCTGCATTGTTTTAATTAATGTGGTCTCTAACTAGTGTTCATGAAACAAATCATTTATTACAGCTTGCACTAAACTTTGTTTTTTAAAGAAAAACATGCTATTGAACCACTTTAATCATCTTTAATGAAGATTAATTGCATAGTTGCAGTAATATATTGTTCTCTTTGTGACCAAAATCACAATAAGGGTGAGATTAAGGGTGAGATTTTGGATGAGAAACCTATCATTTTCAATGAATGAAATTCATTGAAAAACATTAAATGACAAAATCAGGTACAACTTCAGTTTCATCTCTAACTTCACTTTCAGCTTGGCCACATCTCCTTTACTCTTCTCCAGTTAGCAGTGTGGCTTTGTTAAATATGTCCAGGTCAAGCCTAGAAAATTTACTTCTCTATTTCTAATGCCAGAAAGACCCCCATGCTTTTCTGCTTAACTTAGCCTAGAGGCAGCTTTTCATACCCAGTCTTTTTTCCCCCAGCATTATAATACATTGGAGAAATTTGTACTTGCAGAGTGCTGTGATGCAGCCAGAGCAAAGAATTCCCATATTCCCAGGATTGCAGGGAAATGAGAGTTGTTATTCTGCTGAAGGAGGGGAATAGGGCAGGCCCAGCACGTCCTGCTGTGTTTGACATCACGTGTGTGTGTGAAGCTGTGCAGTGGGTGAGGAACAAAGCACTCCCACCTAACAAAGCTGCTCTCCTGCTGCCTGTTGGGGATCTGAATGTGATGCTGCAGAGCTCTGGGGTGTATTTTTTTGTCTGGGCAAACTTGCCAGGAAAACAATGACTTTTGCACTCAGGAACTAGTGATGGTTATAATGAATTTTCTAAAAAGCACAACTACCAAGGAAAGATTTTCTAGCTGCTTTATTTTGAGCATGAACATACACACAGACTGCCCAGATACTTCATGACTAATTAATGTTTTGTGAGTCTGAAGCTCTTTAATTAGACCAACAGTTTGACATTGCATTGAACAATTTAGGATGTAAATTATATTAGAAATGCCCATATTAATTATCAAGACTGGAAAAGCAGCGACCCAGACAGGATTTAACTAAAAAATTGTCAGCAAAAGAAATTAAATAAACACTCAATGTTCCTGGGAAATGACAAAAGTGAGTCCCTGATCACTCTCTCCCTGGGTGATTTTATGCAGAACTGGTCTGTCATCCTATTTCAAGAATTACTTTGTGATATTAAAACTCCCCTTTCCTTGTCCTCTATATGGTTTCAAATGATGAAATCCTTTAAGAATATACCTGTAGTATTAGTGAGAACCTGCCAGATTTCTACATAAAAATAACTGTATCTCAGACAGTGATCTTTATATGCATCTTCTAGAGGAAGCAGCTATAAATCCTTAACTATCTAATAAGAATTTACTCAATGCATTAATCATAATTAACTTTGGGAGTTTTTTAAAGAAGTTGTCTTATGTTATGTGATCCAAGGCTCATCTCTATGGCACAACAAAGCACAGAAGCACCGTGGCAGATGGGGGAAACCCGAATAACTCAGGGGTTATTGCCTGGGAGTGTGTGACACATTACAGACACTAAACTCCATTTCTGACTGCTGTCCTGAGGGACAGCAGTTCTGTGCCTGTGTGTGTGCATTTCAGTGCCAGCAGCCGAGGTGGGGACCATGGGTCACAGCAGGGGCTCACTGTCTTTGTGTCCACAGTGGAAGGGATGGGATGGGGATCCATAGCTACTGTCTGGGTGCTTGTGCCAGCTGCGATCATCAGCAACTCTCAAGCAGGACCAGGGGCTTGGGAGCCAGGACCCACTGTGAGTCTGGGTCTTGTATGGAGAGACTGGCATCACAAGGTGGCTGCTGCAGGGCCCAGGAGATCCAAGCCAGCTCCTAGTGAGACCCCAGGGTGTGGAGCTGACTGACACCAGTTTGTAGATGTTTCTCTGTGTGGAGGGAAAATGGGGCTGAAAGGATCCAAGGGTGAGCTGCTGGGGCCATGATGTACGTGCATGTTTATATTTTCCACTAATGGACCTTCCTCCTGCTCATCCAGGGAGCGGAGCAGGATGAGACTGTTGGTGCTACCCTGTGCATGCAGGAGTGTTTCTGTCTGAGGGAACCTGTGTGGGGTTTGTTTGTCATCACCTTACATAGAAAAGTCACTGATATCTCCTAGTTGCTCTTAAGGTGAACTTTCCTGTCCTTCAGCTCCATTGAGTACCGTGGCAGAGAGGGACCACAGCTGAGGGAAAGGTGTAGATAACAAAAGCAAGATACCCTTGGATCCTTCCCTTTTCCTGTAGATGATCTATGCCAACAGCAGCAACCTTTTACTGGATTGCAAATCCACAGTTTGCTCTGTGGATATAAGAATTATTCATGATACTACTTTCAGCTCAAGCCTTCCAGCCCAGAGAAATGAGGACATTGATGGGCATGAATAATCAATCAGTGGTATATATCTTTGTCAGCTCAATGTTTTTTCAGCAATCTGGAAATGAAAATGAGAAAAAAAAATTCTATGAGCATGTTTGTATTTATGCATTAATGGCTGACAGTTTTAATTATTATTTCATATTTCTATTCAAGGCATCAGGCATTTAGTGATCTGATTGCCCAGCATTGCATCAAGTTTATGAATAACCTGTAATGACAGATGGCAGAGGGCATTTTCTGACAGCTATTGATTTCCTGGAGTTGCTGAGAGATAGAGGCAAATAGCTCCATAACCATCCGTGGGAGAATTACAATACTGGCACCTCAGAATAAAATCCTAGGATAAAACTTAATAATTTTTCCTCTTCTCCTGGATATTTTTCCTAGTTTAGCTCTTTCAGAATCTCTTAGAGGTCTGTGGAATGAAAGCTGTCTGCTTTTATTTACTGTTTTAAGTATGTTTCAGTAATAAAGAAAGCCATAGTCCGCTCTGGACCAACAACATTTTCCCAATATTTTGGCAAAATACTTTCCTGTGAAGAATTTCAGCATGTTACATGCAACACATTCATTTTCTGAAACAAAAAATCCCAAGAGATTAACCAGGGACCTGATGCAGATTTGTTGCCAGGATGTGCTTCTTCCTTCTGGCTTTTTCAAAAATTGCAACACAGAACATTTTAGTCCATCACTAGAAGCATGTCTAGCAAAGTATGTGAAATCCATGCTTTTAAAGAAAATAAAACTCATCTTTCTTCTTTTATTAATACTATTTGAAGTATATCCTAAGACTTCCCTTTGTGTGTTCTAGATTAGCCCTGCAGATCAGTAGAAATTCAGTTTAGGGTCTGCAGAGCTGATGCACATCAGCATTTGTGGGTACATCTTAAACAAAGCTCAGAAAACAAAATGAATCCTGCACAAGGCAAGGCCATCAAGAGCCATAACAATTTCCTTTGAAAGAATTGGAATTTTCTGCCTTTTAGGGCAAAAGCTCAGCTCTCATAAAATGGAAAATTTTAGTATAAATTTTTAACATCACTAAGTAATGCTTATTTGAAAATCACAATCTACAAGGCTTTTTTCCCCACTTTTTTTTTTTTTTTTAGTAATTTACCATATTCTGTGCTAATTGTTGCTAATCTCTGTATAATGTTTAGGCAGCCCTCCAGTTCCCAGCAGGAAATGGTCTGCCAGCTGAGCTGACCACAAGGTTGACAAGGAGGTTGCCCAGTTCTGAGGGCATTTTCTGTGCTGCTGGTACCTGCAAACTGAGAAAGAGATTAATTTATATGAATTTCACACTGATTTACTGAAATTCGACTAAAGCTTTAATAAAGGAGTGATAGTGGCACTTAGTTAAAATGAAAAAGAGTGCAGAGCAGTGTTGCCAAACTTCCATAAGGACAAATATTTTGATCAGGGAACAGTCTGATCTGCTGTCTTGTGAATTCTGATGTCACATGTTTAGAATTTTGTTCACAAATCTCTGTGTCCCTGCCACCCTCTTTGTGCTCTAGCAGCAGACACAGGCTGTAAATGCACTTCCTACAGAAGTAGGAAATATCAATACACAATTCATGAAGTTCCTCTTCCAGGCCAGAATTCCACTGCACAAAAGGAAGGACAGGGGGAGCACTGGTTGCATAAAAAATATAGCATAGCAAAAAAAGTCACTCCATTCCTTAGCTTCTTTCTTCTCCTGGTATTTATTTGCCATAACTTCTTTCTCCTGGTACATGCACATTTAGCAGCCTGTTCTTTTGAAGGGTGATTTCAGGTCTTTGACCAAAAAAAAGCAGTTTTCCTGACATTCCAGCAGTCTGAGCCAGATGCCACAGCTCCCTCAACATTCTCAGTGTGGCTCTTTCAGAGACCTTCAACCTCAGAGCTGTCCATGAGCATTCCATGTTTGTATTCAGAAACTAATCAGGAAGAACAGGAACAGCAGCCACTTTTCAGGAAGATGGGTGAAAATTAGTGAGGAGCTGATAACAGAGCAGTGGCTACCTACTGCCTTGATAACAGTATACGATTATTATCTAGATATCAATAAATTTACTGATTATCTGGCAGAGACCACAGTCGCTTCCTTGCACATGTCTGGGACAAATTTGTCCCACAGAAGTTCACAGATGCAGGAAACAACATGGCCCAGAATAGACAAGCAAGTCCTCATCTCCATCACGAGACTGTCACATTGAGAAACTCAGAACTGGAATTCTTGGAGGAAGTATAAATTGGCCAAAGGCTAACATGGTCCTATAAATTACATTTTTTGCACTGGAATAAAGCTTGATATTTCCATGTTTACCCTTCCTTGAATCAAGACTGAACAGCTTTTTTTGCTTTATTTTTTAAAGTAATCTATTCTTGACCTCAGCCATAGCACTGCACAACTGGTCTGCTGTCATCTCACTTAGCCCAGGACACCAGTAGAATCTTCCTCAGTAATAGACCTCATTCATTATGAATTATATTTTCTGTGTGATAACATGTATTCCGATATGAAAAGTTATTCCAAAATATAAGACAACTGCAAACCTGTCTGGAAAGAAGGGCTGTGGTATTTAACAATCGTCTTGTATTTGAGTCTATGAATGGAGATTTTATCTTCAAAGATGTAGGTTGGTTTTGGGAGTAGGAGCTAACTGTTCCATAAACCCTTTCTTCACAGTCTCACAGTTAGAGTTCTTACAGAAACTTGTCAGAAAAATCTAAAAAAAGGAGTGGAGAATGAGACTGTAAAAGTGGATGGTACAGTTCTGTGCTAAAAACAACTTTGCTTTCTGAAAAGAGGTGAGAGAGCAAAACACATAAATACAAAGTAAGTTTTACTGAGACTAATAAAACTGACAGTTTCTTCAACTGTGCTTTAATACTCCCTAATCACTTCCCAGAAATACTTCCATCTTCAATTTCCATGCTTGGTCTCTTCCTTTTAGCTTCCTCTCAAGTCACCTATTAATTAAACAAGACTACTAGCAGCAAGTATTGTGATGCAAGCCAGAATGCAGGTCCTTACTGGTCAAATACTTTATGGTATATAGGGTGCAGAACATTCTCATGGCTCAAAACAGATAAAAATTGAGATTCCATTACACAAAACCTCATTTTTCACAAGCTGAGAAGTTCAGATCTGCAGCTTTCATGTAAGTTTAGATGCAAGGCATCAGTTAGTTCGAAATTCATTAAGTAGAAACTTCAAACGTTTAAATAAATAATTTAGACTAAAATACCCTATGTGTGGTTTTAATCCAATCTAAAAAATTCAGGACTTGAGGTGTCCTGTAAGAAAGCACCAACAATGGCAGGTCTGTAGTTGGATTTTAAGCAAAACCACTTTTCTTCTACATTCCCATATTTTGTTCCTGAGTATCAAATACTTCCTGCAGGAAAAGGCCTCACAATGAAAGGCAGCCTTTGAAGTTTTCCTTACAAGGTTCCTAGGAAGAAGACTTTCACTCCCACAACTGTACAGGCATTAAATATGTAATCAAAATGTACTCCTATAACACTTTTCCCAGGTAAAAGCCAGCCTTAAAAAAAAAACTAAAATGCCCTACATAAAAATACTGTAAAATTAGGATTATCCTATGTTTACCAAAGCCATCCAACCAAAGGGTGCCTGCCTACACTTAAGGCTAACATGAAATTTTCAGTCCTACCAAACATCCCAGTTTATCCCAAAGCCTCATTGGCAAAAAAAGAAAGTTATGCAAAAACTGAACTTTAACAGTTGAAGTTGGTCTCTAAAAGCTCCTATATTCTACTACAAGATTTTGGGGTTGGGCCACTCCTACACTGCCTCTAACCTCTCCGTGGGGCTGCATTTCCAGCAGCCACAGCTGCCCAGGCCCAGAGATCTGCCCAGAATCTGCTGCACATGCAGCAGCACTTTCTGTAATTTATGAGTGAATGAGCTAACCTGGCCTCCAGAATTAGCCACAGAATTCTGGCCACAATCTTTCAAGATCTGATTTTGGACTTCTGGGCACCTGGATTTAGAGAGGATTCAGGAACATACACTCTTTTGTGTTTAACTTTGCTTGCACAGTATATAATTGTAACAGTAAACCCTCAGTCAGACTTTTAGTATAATGGAACTACAGCAAGGAGGATATCCTTCATCCTTAACAGTAAAAAAACAATTATTGAATTAAATCTGCAGCAATATCTCCCCACTATACCCTCAGTGTGAGCTGCATCCTCGAGATCAGCATGCCTCATTAGAAATCAGGTGGTGTTTGGATATTTGCTTCTGCAGCATTGCAAATTAAAAGTAGTTGACAAATTAAAAACAGTTAATTGTGCACTAAGTGGCAAATTAAGCATTTATCTGCTTCGAAAAAATTAATAGTGGGAAACCATAAAGGCAAGTGCACTTATGCAATAAGCACAATTTAGATAAAAGAACACACATTTTTGTATGAAGGTCAACAAGAAAAACAAGAATTTCTGAATGTTTTAATCCTTATATTTTATATACACTATCTATGGGAAGTATAAAGGAGTCTGAAAAGATATTTTGAGGATTTTTTTTAAATCCTAAATCCAGACAAAAATAGCCATCTAAAAAATCCAGTTCAACAAGACCATTGTATTTTTTAACCGCCAGGATATTAATACAGAGGGAAAAAACCCATTGAAAACCAAGAAAGAACAGAGGTTTTCAATCTTGATTTGCAAGTATCACTGAGATAGGAGATTTTCTTAGTTTCCCTGTTTAGGTACCCCTTTTCCATTTCCTTAACAGGCTTCAAAATCACAGCATCATCAAAGCCCACCCACCTGGTAAAACTGTCAAGTGTTACAAAAACTTCATTATGAATTAAAAATATATATAAAATAAAAAAAATAGATCAAAATAGATTAGTGCAAATCAGCATCTGCAAAAGCAGGGGTAGGATCTGGCTCAGTGTGTGCTACCTGGGTGCAAAACCCAGCCTGTTCTGCACCCACCATTTGCAAATGCTGCTCTCTGCTGACATCTGGTTAAAAGGGTCAAGGAAGAGCTGCTCCCTCCTTCCTCTGACTTGGCCTTCGTGGTGGACAAGAGACAGATGTGCAACAGGGGGAAGTGGTTTGCCAGGATTTCCAGCTCCATCATCTTCATTTCACATGTTACCAGCTTCCAGCCCATGTCTCACAAAGTCAAATACTCCCACTTCCCGCTAAAAAAGGGACTGATATCCCAACAGCTTCTCTCTAGGAAAAAAAAAAAAAAAGGAAAAAAATGTTTATTTGCATTCTATTCTAAATCTTAGGAACTATTGAAGGCAAAAACTTAAATTCGAAATGGACCACTGAAATTGTGTTGCATATTACATTTTCAGTGATGTTAACAAAGTACACAGAAGAATGAAAGCTGCTTGAAGTGTTAGTTGCTATTGTATATTATGTAAAAAGAAAGTGTGTGATGTAGAGAAAATAGAAGTGAAGAGCTTGCCTTGCTTCACATTCAAATTGCAAAAGGCTTAATCAGTGGCTAAGGGTGTCTTTTGTCAGGGATTTGAAATTCAGTGCACTAAGTCAACAAGCCAGGTTCTCATTCCTGTGGGAGTTAAGGAAACAACAGCTGAATATAATTTTATGAGGCTGCAAATTTAGCTGATCTCTTGAGCTCAGTCTCCTTATCCTATTTCTTTAGGATCCACAATTAGGGCACTTGAAATTAGGAAATGGAAGGAGAGAGAACTTGTCTTCTCCCAGTGACTGGGATATCTTCCAAACCCACAGAGTCTTCTTTGGATCTGGCTGTATCCATAGTGGCAGCAGTTTCTGTGCTCACTGGATTAAAGATGAAGTGCAAGATATGCAAGCACAACTGTAGCTTACATTTCCCCCTGTGCTGAAGAGGTTTGCTGAATCCTGATGTAGCATTAATGTGGAAGTTCAGTTTTGCTGAATCCCGATGTGGCATTAATGTGGAAGTTTAGCCTGTTTCTGAAGGGTTGGTAACATTACCTTTTTTTGACACTGTGTGGACATCCTGTTTTGAGAAGTGGCACATCCCCTTCCTGTAGTATTCCTTCACAAACCAAGTTTCTTACAGTCTGAAGCAGTTTCTGCAGGGAAGTGCTTTTAGAATTGGCTGTTGACACAGCTGGAAGCAATGCTGACCCTTCAAACCTCTCCTTGATTCATTCACATCCCAAGAGACCAACGTGCTGCTCTTTCCTCACCACTTCTTGCCACTCAAACAGGAGCTGATATTGCCACAATCAACACCCCTTTCAGACATCACCTGCATGTTCTCCACTCTGCTTAGTACAGAACAGATGGTTCAAACCAGTCCAGCAACCAACTGTGCCCCAGAACTGAGCAGGGCAGAGTTAGCTCATCTGGGGAAGTGTCAGGCTCCAAGTGAGAAGTAATGAACTCTTTTCCCACACCAGCCAGATCCAAAAATACTTCAGTCATGCCTCAAGGGGGCATATGCACTTATACTTCTATATAGGTAAAACATTTTCTTTATACAGCTCTTGTGGCAGTAGCCAAGCAGAAGTAATTAGTACCTCTAACAGTGATATCTCACATCTCTGCTAAGAATCAGCAATGACAGAGCTGGACAGACTTCTTCCAGCTGCACCCCAAGCTCATTCTTTAACAAAGCCTGAGCTGTGACATCGTTGGGAAATACAGAGGGGTTGACTGACTCACTCATTTCATTAACTTTTAGAGCACAGCAAGATGAGAGAGCTAAAACAGGAAGAAAAACAGAAGTAGGCTGAAGACACCATTCATTTTTCTTGACTAGAAACATCATTTAAAACTGCCTATTGTTTAAGCACAAGGATCAAAACTGACTAGTCAAAGTCTAAAAAACAATAATTTATGAAGGACTTAACTGACCAAATACTGTAAGGAATCATTATAAGAAATCCAGCCGATGGTCAATCAAAATGTTTCATTTTTTTAATTGCCAGCAAAAAAATATGGAGAAACTAATAAAATGCATGTTCTGCTTGAAAAATGCATGATTTGTTAGTCTCTACCTGTATTGCAAATACCTTGGCATGTGCAGGTCAAAATGTAAAAATAAGCATAATCAAAACATGCACATTTGGTGCTGTAATGAAGTGGGACATGACATCAAAGACATCAAATTATTGTTATTTCCAAGATTCATGAGGCACCAAAATCTGACTGGAGGGTGGTCATTGCAGCATTGAAACTTTGCAGTTGAGAAGTGAATGTTAATTTTTGGTGAAAACCGTTCCATAGCAATGCTGAGTAAAGCCAGCAGTAAATGAGTTCTTTGACTTATTTCAAAAATGTCTGTAGTATGTCTCTCCCTTGTGGGGAGACACTTCAAGCCACAAGAAGTTCAAGATGCCATTAATAAAGCAAAAACTTAGTTGAAATAATCAGATGTTCCTACCCCCTTACCTAAGTGATGATCTATCAAAGTGGATTTTTTAAATGTAAAACTATTTGGTACTTCAGTATCTTGAAGTCAATCTGTTGATAAGTTTTCTTGAGTCCCCAGTGTATACAGTTTGTAGCCTTCAACTTGTTTCTTATTAAACGTCATATTTTTTCCATAATTAAAAGGACATAATGTACTTCAAAAAAATGTGAGGCTATTTTATCAGAACTGTCAGGAATCTGAAAAGGAAAATAAAGCTTTGGTCAGGACTAAGTCGTCCGTGCTTGATTTGACCATACATGGCTTTCCCTGAAGATGCAAATGGTGACTAAGCCTTTATCTGTTAATCTGAAATTCTTACACTCAAATAACATATGATTTCTTCAAACACATTAATATAAATAAATCTGGCT
Source organism: Brachypodius melanocephalos (assembly GCA_013398615.1). Classification (NCBI taxonomy): domain Eukaryota; kingdom Metazoa; phylum Chordata; class Aves; order Passeriformes; family Pycnonotidae; genus Brachypodius; species Brachypodius melanocephalos. The sequence continues at coordinate 4,772,017 of VZSR01001479.1, read as the reverse complement.
TGGAGAATCAGTTGCAAGTGCCATACTAAGAAAGTGGAATCTCAAGAAACATAGCAAATAATTAAGTCCTTGTAGGAAACTCATCTGTTTTCCCACTTACCCACAGGAGATTTACATGCAAAGCTTGTGTTGAAGCTACTTGTAATTAACATTAAGCACTTACAAGAAGACAGAAAAATGGAATGCTAGGGGGGAAAAAAGCAGTATTTTCCAGCCTTTCCTATTATGTCTTAATTTAGATCAGCAGATTTTTATGCTTATAAAATTTTGGGTTTATGAAGCATGTACAAAGATGGCTCCTGAGAACTGAGACTTTCAGTATTATCCCATTACTCTAGGAGAGATTCAATTGAAGGATGTCCCACTTTAACCCAAGAATAAAAGATTCTATGATAAATGCTATTATGAATCCAGATGCAATTTGAGAAGCAGTTCTGATAAAGTTTGTTGGATTAAATAGATACATGAATCTGGTTAGCACCTGTAACCAGAAACATTCCATGTGGCTTCGAAATGAGCTTCCAACATTTCCCCTCTTTTTGTTGCATGTGCCTGTATTGACACAACTTTTGTAGATTTATGCAGGGTAATTTTCCTCTGTGTGGGAAATTTGTGCTGAGGTAAATCACATGTCTGCTAAAACTGATTGAAGGATCACATGCTCCTAACCAAGCAAAGCCAACAAACTCCAAATGAACACATGCATCGTTTCCTAAGGTAATGTATTGCATTAGGGGACATGAAGTAATGTCTCTAAAAGAATTTTGACCCTAGAACATTGCAAATCTAATCTAAGGGCACTCTGGACTGGCTGGGGAATGTCAAGAGGAATGACAGTTTTCCAGTATGACACATAAGTCCAAATATATTTAAATAAAAGTCTTTAAATAGTGCATTCAGTGTATATAACAAAAAAGCCTAGAACATGCTTAGCCGCAAAGCTGTTAGATCCACCTGAATCCTAGAGATTTTCACTAAGTTTTTTTGTATTGTCCTTGTGTGAAGGAAAATCTGTAACTATTGCGCTGCATCAGCAATCCCAAGAATAATACAGATAAATATCTATGGATTTTCATGAGTTATGAGCCAGGAACTGATGGAGCAAAGTTTCCTCACCATTACAAAATGAAGTAATTTCTAAAATCCTATGTATTTTTACAGCAAAACCAATACCCCTCCAAAGAAAAACTGTATTTTGCCTTATTCAAGGGGTGATGAAATACCAAAGTATGTCCCTGAACAACAAAGGCTGTGCAAGCATAGGCCTGGCTTCTGAGGCCAAATCATTCTAAAACTGATGCTCCACTGCCTCTCTTCTCCAGCAGAGATTTCTTGAAGAAGCCTTTGTGACTGGTTGTTGCAGAGGTATTGGCAATAACAAGCGTACACTGATTTTCAGGGAAAAGTGATGGAATGACAGTGTTTTTCTACAGCCTCTGAGGCTCCTCCAGCCCAGCCAGACCAAATATCCCTTGGGTTTGCCGCATGGCTGCTCCTCTATACCTTCAAATCTTGCTGAATATTCACATGCCCAGCCTGTACCATCTGGGTGTCATGTTCTCTGGCTTTGCTTTGTTCCAGGTGGTTCTTTTCCTGTCAGGAGTGCAGCCTGGTATGGCATGCTGGGGTGCTTTCACGTTAATGACAGTGGGACTGCTCAGGCTGCATTAACTTGACTGCTTCATGGATGTGACACAGAGGTGGTTCCCCAGCAGATCCTCTGATACACAGCTAAATGAAGTCTCCTCTTCCACAGAAAAGACTAAAGGCACATATGCCATGGTCTGTTTGGAACTCTCAAATCTGCAGGGCAAGATGCTCTGTAAATTAACAAAGCTCCATCCCCTTTGCACATGAATTCACCACTTAGTTCATCCCCTCTCTAAGTGACAAGTTCTTTAATTCACAGCTCTCAGCCCATGGTCTGTAACTCATGAACCATTGAGCAAAAGCTACCTAAGTTACCTACCAACTGTGAGAGTGCTCATCCTTCCTCTCTCCTTCATCAGACTAGGGGCATCCCCTGCATCCCACTGGGAAGCACAAAAGCCTGAGCAGTCTGGCTGCTGTTGGAGCTGTTCCAAAAGCTTTTTGAAAGAGCTGACACCTTTCCACTGCTCTGAGTGGAAGTTAATCACTTCCACTGCCATGGGTTAGGGGGATCTGAAGAAACTGCCCAAAGTCAATGTGCAAGGAGGATGGATGGATGGATGGATGGATGGATGGCTGCAGGGGACGGTGCCTTCAGTCTCTCCTGGTGTGGTAAATGGTCAGAATTCTACAGTCAACTTTAAGCTGGTGAAGAACTGAGGAGACTGGTTGAGGGAAACTTGAACTGAACCCTTTCTTTATCTTGCAAGGGCTTGAGCAAAGGCTGAGGGCTGCAGGATGTCTGGAATGTGAGGCACAGAAGAGCACCTGCACACCTGTACCAGTCCCTTCACTGTGTGTAACAAACCCTGTTGTAAACCTGGTCTGATAAGGAGATAAGGATGTGCACAAAGGCTCTCTGGTGAAGGCCAGACAGCCTTTAGTGGCACCTCAACATGTGGAAGAGGGCAAAAGTGTTCATTCTACCTTCTTTGTCAAACATCAATTCTGGCAGAAAAGTAACCAAGATCCTCATTAAGCTGCATTTCCATATAAAGTTTCACACCCCTAAGAATGCAAGTGAAGAAAAAAGAGGACATGTAACACATGTGTGACCCAAGTCCCCAAAACTCCAGCTGTCAGATGTGATTGTTTCACCCCACTGGCAAAAGTCAAAATTTATAGTATAAAAGGGGGAATCTGGGGCAAAAAGGGCCGAGGGGGAAAACACCTCAGCTCAGAATCAGTTGACACACTATATCCTTCCTCCTCTCCTGAAGGGACACTTTTAGGTGAACTTTGCCCTTCCAACTGCATTGTAGCAGAGGTTGAAATATTCATTTTTATATTTATATTGTTGATAGATCTCTGTTACTATACTCCCTGTGGCAATCTCTGTAGTTAGTGCATTTATCACCAGCAATTCTGAGCACGCTTTTCTGTTCTTTCAGTAATCTGTTCTGTATGTGAATCTGGATCATGCAGATCCTTACTAAGCACAGTTACAGTGCTGAATTGGCTGTGATCAGAAATCACAGCTCACTGATCTCTGAAAACCAGCTGGAGCACAGGGGGGTTTATGGGCTGACAAATTTCTATACCCTGAACACAACAGGCTGCAAGACTCTTGCAGCAGCCCTCTTGTTAGAGGGTAGAGATGAACCAAGAGAGTTCTTGCTTATCACAGCATGAAAAGGGGCCTGGTTTATTCTTCTTTAAGCTCAGCCA